>JARCFY010000003.1:50155000-50780000 GCA_029233225.1 Lepidodactylus listeri | reverse complement strand
TTTAAAAATTCTAACGAACTCTAATGGATTAGATTTTCCTTCTAACAACCTATCATGGATTATAGTTCTCTTCTTCAGAAACATAGTTGGTCCCAGGGGTCATTTCAAGCAGGAGCTTGGGGGAGCTCAGCTCTGGGAGTTGGTGCCAGCCCCCGCCCCCCACGGGGGAATGCCTGCTTGTGTCATGGCTGCAGCAAAATGACCCCATCCCCTGGAAAGGTCCTTGTTCCTCCGACCAGCCTTCTGAAGGCTTCAGCCACCACTGAAACTATCCTCCCAGAATAGTGGTATTTCTGAGGCTTGCATTAGTAGCAGTCCCCTCTCTGCCAGCTGTTTTCTTTTCTTTCTTTCTTTCTTTCTTTCTTTCTTTCTTTCTTTCTTTCTTTCTTTCTTTCTTTCTTTCTTTCTTTCTCTCTCTCTCTCTCTCTCTCTCTCTCTCTCTCTCTCTCTCTCTCTCTCTCTCTCTCCTCCCTCTCCTCCCTCCCTGCCTTCTGACATACTTCCGGTGATGTCGGGTGATGTAGCATAAGTTATGCTAATGAGTTATGCTAATGAGCTCCTGCACCTCTTTTTCTGCGAAATAACCCCTGGTTGGTCCTCACTTAACTCTCTCTCTATTTAGAGTGTCTTTAGAGAACTTTAAAGTACTCCATGATAATCTGTTACCCCACGACAGCTTTATTAAATAAAATCTTGCCTTTGGTTTGATTGGGGAAATTAGCAGCAAAGGCAGAGCTAGCAAGAGGCTGGGGTAAAAGCAAGGATCTGCTATCTGTGTTTATGGAGATAGTCCCTTTAGACCCTTGGTTGAGTCAATAACCCATCCAAATTATGAATGAAATGAGTTTTATTAGGGAAAAATAATAATAATTTAGATATTTACCCTCAAATCAAGGATCGCAAGAGGAAATAAAAGGGGTTAGCTGACAAATAGAGAGGGTGGGGAATCAGGGTAGTACTGTACCTATCCTGCAGAGGTGAATATGTCTGGAGGTTGTAGAAAGGAAGTGTGTGGACCCGACCAGAGAGGGCCTGAGTTAGGATCAGGGGTGATGGCTTTGTGTGCTCCCAGCTCAATCACACCATGCCTGTGTGGGACTGGCTATATTTATACCCCAAAATGTATCCTGAAAGTGTGGTGGCTAGTTTCACAATGGGTTGATGGGATTCCCATTGTGGAACAATAGTGTGATCTGGTGTTTCCTTGGTGCCAGATAATGGCGGTGAGATTTTTTAATGTGTGGCAGGATGACGCTGAATGGGTGACCATTCAACAGAAATAAAGAGTTAATGTTTACCTTGATGGGTCTGGCATAGGTATAAAGAATGCAGATATTTTAGACAAACATATTGAAACAGGAATGAGAAGATAATCCAGAAGGTGTGACAGGATTTGGGGCCAGGAAACATACAACATACTCCATTCATGACAGAGACACGGGCCAGCAGCCCCGTAGCTAAAGAGTTTTGGGGGAGGGGGCCTGGGGGTGCCACCAGCCAATTAAATCAAAGTTAATTAAATTAACTTTGATTTAATTGGTGGAACTCCTAAAGCAGCTCTGCACACAAACCCAGGCTCCAGGGCAAGGCGGGGTAATGCCCAGTGGCTATAGCTTTTCTCCCCACCCCCCTGCAAGGGCAGGTCAGTCCCCTGGAACTCTAGCCCTACTACTGAGAGAACCGGCGCTGAAACAGATGGCCCATTACGTAGCCCACGGTGCTGCAGAGAAATCCAGGGGGCGAGGATTCCACTCAGCTGCTTGTTGCCTTTCATTTCCTTCGAACAAATGGAGCTGCTGTGTCAGCCCCAATTCTTCAGCTCTGACTCGGAATTCTGTTGCTTTGCACCCCCCCCCCCCAGTTTCTTATACGGAAGGGACCCCTTAAGGTAGTTTCCTTGCTGTGGGTAGGTATGTTCATTTCCCGGGGCCCATGGGGACACACGGCTGTGGATCTATTTTTAAACGTATGCCAACCTTTCTCAGCCCTCCCCCACCCGTGATTTTACTTGTTTGGTCTGATGTCACCAGTGGGAGAGGTAAAAGAGGGGTCCGACGACTGCCACAAACTGGGCAGGCCTGGGCTCGGGAGCTGCTGGCTGGGGAAGGGTTAATCTCCTGTGACTGTATGTTAATAAGCTCCATGGTAATCAAAGGAGGCTGGCTTTATCAGGCAGGCAGGCGCTGCTGCCGCCATGGTGGATGGGGAGAGATGAACATGCAGTGCCAGCCTAGAACTGGAGGAAGGAGCGCATGCTCACCGTGGGTGGGTGGGCGAAGGAGCTAAGGATTGGGGAGGGGCCCATAAAAACCATGGGGGAGGGCCCCATGGGCCCCATGATAGCTACAGGCCTGCAGACCAGTGGCTGTTTGTCTCTGTCTGCCTATACATTTGACAGACAAAAGACCAGCCATTTGGTCAGGAGGAGATGCCTGAGAGCAGAGATTCGTCCATTCTTTGCCTTATGGACTGAGCGGGGGGGGGGGGGGGGGGATTGTCTTGCATGGAAGATGTTTGACGGTGTGATCTTCACAATCTGTGTTTTAAGCCAAAATGAGATTCTCTTAGTCTCCCAGCAAAATCCAATATTTAAGCCAAGGCTGGCTTTATGAGTGCACTGCTTTTGGAGGTTCAGAGGTCGTTTTCGGGTGCCTCTCTCTCGAGAAAGACCACCCCTAATGCCGGGCAGGAGCTGCCTGTTACAGAAGTAGTGAGTGAATGGCTTTCATCTACGTGTTACAAAGTCCTTGTGTTTGTTGGGGAACAACATGAGAACTTTGTATCACATGTGTAATGGGAGTTTTATGCCTCCCAGACACATAACAGCTCTCTTCCGTTTGTGACTACAGCACGTAGGGAGAGGAGGTTTCAGCCTCCCCATCACACTCTTTTAGTGTTTGCAAACCACCCCATGGACCCGCTCTGTTGTTAAAATCATGTTACTTGCTACATGTAAATTTCACAGCAGAGCCATTAGCAGCTCTGTGGGTGGTTTGCAGATAGGCAAAGAACAGGGAGAGGGAGGCTACAGCCACTGCTCCTTGCATGCTGTGGTCACGAACAGGAAAAAGCCGGTGTGTGACTGGGAGGCACAAAATTCTCATCCCAGGTGTGAAACAAAGTCTCTGTGGTATTCCCCAACAAACAAGAAGATTTATTTGATGGAGCCAAAGGTTGATTTGAAATCATCCAGAAGCAGCTGGGGTAAGAATCGCTATCCGTGAGAATCAACTATTAGTGTTGCTGTTTGTGGTAGTGTTAATAGTAGCCTAGCCCCTCCTTAGCTCCCGGTAAGTCCCCCTGCCAGCCAGCTGATCAGCAGCAGGAGAGGGGCCCCAGGGTGGGGGATACCTCATCCCCAGAGATGGCCAGGCAAGCCTATCTGTCACAGAACAGATTGTTTATTAGAATGTATCTGTATTCACTTCTTTGAATATTTGCTTATGAAACATTGCTTTGGATCTGCCTTAGCGGTAGTGGTACAAACAAGAACTTGCATGCTGCTCAAGACCTTTTAAAACTATTTTCACATAAAATTTGTTTCGAAGAATACACTTTAAAAATGAAATATGAAGTATGCATGGGAAAAGCTATATTTGCTAGCATATGTACCACATGTCCAGGTACTAATTGGGAAACCAGAATTGTCTGCAGCTCTTGTGAATTACTTATGGTACTTAAGCAGCATCCTGCCCCTGGGACATGAAGCCGAGAGTCATTCAGCCCTGTTCTACATACCACTAATCATTCTATCCCTGTGCCCACTATTAAATGAGACTATGCAAAATGCTACACCAGGGGCCAAAAGTGACCCTAGTTCCTCTGGATTCCCACTGTCCTTCACCAGCACTGTACAAGTGTCTTGCATAGCATTTTTATATTGCAAAACCTGGGGATGAGGAAGCAAAATAAAGGTGTAACAGTGTAAAAATTGCTATCCAGATGGTGGTATTGCCTCATCTTAGTACAGATTGAGAATGAGTGGTTATGGGCTATCAGGTATATTCCCTGATTTTTGCAGTGAGTCTATGGCAATTCTGGAACCTACAGATTGTCCTAGCATCACCTTATGTGTCATAATGCAATAAAATATGAATGCAGTGGTGCTGAACCACATGGTGGACATTATGCTAGAGAATGTAATGGAAATGTAAGAGTGTCATGGAGCTTCTCTGTGCCTTCAAAATGGGCCTATATTCCCATTTTGGCGTAACAGATATTTGGCATAGGTGCAGTAAGAATATAAATGGTGAAAGCAATGTTGTACTAAATGCAGGAGATATATAGGTTCACAATATGGAAACATGTCCCACTTTACAAAGTAATTTCCTTCTCCTAATAAAGTAAGTTGAGAAAGCTATTAATGGGGATTATTAACTCCTCTTCGATTGAAAGATTTTATTTCTTAACCTTGATTCCTCAAAATGGCCTTGGATGTTCTAACGGACACCCTTTGTTTATCTACTGGGAAATAGCTTGTTTGACTATTAATGTTGCTTGATCTCTAAGCTGCCTTCAACATAGTAGACCACTCAGTATTACTGAAGGTGGTGTTGGTATTAGAGGGAGAGCGCATGAATAGTTTCAGTCTGTATTATCTAAATATGTGCAAAGGATAGTGGTGGAAGATTCAGAATCAGTGGGGTGCCACAGGGCTCAGTACTGTCTCTCAACTTGTTTATATATGAAACCTCTTTGTGAGATCATCCATAGCCTTGGAATTGTGTGTCATCAATATGTTATTAACTCCTAAGCCAATTGCCACAGTCAAGTGGCTTTTGGTAAAAGAATATCAAGGTGAATCCAGACAAGATTAGGGATGCCATTTGCCCAGTGGGGATAGGGGATCCCCTGATTTTGCAGGCTCCTGCCCACTGCTGGCCAGCTGGCTGGTGAAAGGGAATCCCCCCCCCCCCCAAACAGCAACGTTGCACATGCAGTGTCTGCATCACCCAAAATGATGTCGGGGGTGACACTCCGGATTTTGGGCAAAAGTCTATGGTTTGATGCCAGTTTTACCATAGAGTTTTGCCCCAAATCTGGAGCATCACCCTCAACGTCACCGACATGCTGACATCACTTTTGGGTGATGCAGGCATGTCACGTGAAACAATGTCACTGTTTTGGGGAATGGGGGGGGGGTGATGTCACTTCCCACTCCCAGAACATCTCCCTCCCCTCCCCCCCCCCCCCCACTGGCAGGCGAAAGGGACCTGGTAACCCTACACAAGATGGAGATTATGCTTGCCCAGGAGAGTGTTATGCTTCCTACTCTTGACAGAGTTAACCTATCTCTGGCAGAATCAGTTAAGAGTTAGAGTTTTTGTTAGATTGTGCCCACCTGTTAAAATACAAGTGGGACAGTTGCTAAGCGTAGTTTGTTCTAGCTTCAATTTGCATGGAAACTCTTCAGCACATTTTTGACCAGGCCATATTAGCCATGCTACAGTAACCTTCAGGCAAGACTGACATGTTGTATGTGGGGCTGCAGTTTCCAGGTTTGATTCAATGTGCTGGTGTTTATCTTTAAATTTCTTCTGGATGTATGACACTCAACTTATAAAGAAATAGTTCTTTGTATTGATAAGGACCTGCATTATGTTTAAGATATTACACGATAAAAGTCTACCTGAAATCATAGCAAAATGAAGTTTTCTCTTCCCACAATTCCTACAGTGATATCCCTTAATCTTGCAATCAGATATACTCCAGCTTTCCTCATTAGTCCAGAGCCAAGTCCACTTATCTGTATATAACAATAACAACAACAATAATAGTAGCCCCCAATGGGATGCTAGCTTGCTGTGCTGGTGGGGCTTGTGTGCTCCAGTGAAGCAGAGGGCTTTGCTATTTGCAGCATAGCTGCTGGCAGGATCTCCCCTGATAGGCAGGTCTCTGCTAAGGAGTCAGACTAAATGCATCCCAAATCCCCATTCAATACGGTGAGAAAACTGAATTAAAGTCTACACCAGCTGGGTTGTCACCCGGGTTAACAAGGACCGTGTCAGAGATTGGTGCTCCTGGACCTCTGGTGACAAATGGGCTACAGGACAGAGACTCTTCTGTTGGGCAACCAAGGCAGGGACCTGATGTACTACTGGAAGCAGGATCTTCTATACAGCAACTAGAGCAGGGACCTGATCAGCTACTGGAAAGCCAGCAATGTAAAAAAAAAAAAGGTCTTGAAAAATACCAAGACTTATTAATAGAGTTAGAGCGCCTGTGGGAGAAGAAGGTTACCACTGTGCCAGTTGTCATTGGAGCTCTTGGAACAGTGCCTAAAAGTCTCAGGGAACACCTGGATTCTGGGCACTGAGCAAATAACATCAGCTCAGCTCCAGGAGACAGTGTTGCTTGGAACAGCAAGAATCCTGTGAAGATACATCTGCAATTCCCAAGAACTTGGCTAGATCTCGAATTGCAAAACACCATCTACCAGTCAAATATTTGACTGTGATAATTAATTAATATTAATAATAATATAGCTTCTTTCTTATGGGAAGAGAATGTAGAATTTAGATTATAACTCTTCTTTGGGCAAACCTTATGTTTCATTGGAAAATGCACATTTACAATGAAAGCAAGAGCTTTTGGTAAAGACTAAGTATATTTGGTTCCAACAGTAGATCTCAAATGAGTGATGAAATATTAGCAACATTCAATAAGCACCAATGGTTTACACTGACTCTACTATAAAGGCAAAGGGCATATATTGCTACTTTATGAGGATCCTCGGTCATTATCGCCATCATTTGACAAGTTAAACAAATTGTCTCATGAGCCTGTCTCTCCACATCACAGTCATTGTCATCTTTCTCTATACTGTTGTCATGTTCCGTTAATTGTTCACTTAAGAGTGGCACGACTTCATGAAAGAACCATGTAAGCCTACACTGTCCATCCTCAAAGGGCCACTCATTGTCTTTGAGCTGCAGAAACGTCATTTCTGATTTATGTACATTTTTCTGTATCGGTGAAATGTAATGTGCCTGGCATATATGTTGACTTAGGGCAAAATCAGACAAGATGCTGGGAGTTCCATATATAAAACTCCTAGAAGTTATTTTTAAATAGCAGGTGTGCAAAACTCCATTGCAGATTGGGACCATGGGGCAAGGGTGGAAGAGATGTTTAAGCCTTTTTCTTGGCTACATTCTCCCAATCTGAAATGTCTCAGAGAGGTGATATTTGCACCACTGGGCCAAATACACAGGTCCTGGTACAGGGTTAACCCCTCTCCCCCATCTTTTGTAATGTGCATTTTTGTTATTTGATCGTAATTGTCACTGAATATGTTGTAAGTCACTGTGTTCACACTAGGGTTGCCAAGTCCGGGTTGGAAAATACCTGGGGACTTTGGGGGCGGATCCAGGAGAGGGCGGGGTTTGGGGAGGGGAGGGGCCTCAGCATGGTACAATGCCATAGAGTCCACTCTTCAAAGCAGCCATTTTCTCCAGGGGAGCTTATCTCTTGTCAGCTGGAGATCAGTTGTAAAAGCGGGGGTCCCCAGGCCCCACCTGGAGGCTGGCAACCCTAGTTCACACTCTTTCCTTACTTTTATTAGCGTGGAATTTGTCTGCCATTTTAATCTCTGCTGCTGGTCATTGCTGTTTTTAGGAGCTGCGGGAGCTCTTTTAAATTGAAGTGTTTAGTTCTACTTTGTTTAGTGTTTTTATTATTTCTTACAGTTAGGGTTTATGTTGTTGCAAGCTGCTGTGAGTATTATCTATAAAAGAACAGTGGGACATAAATCCCACAAATAAATAAATAAATTATTCAGGGATTATTGCAGTTTGTGACCAAAGTCAGCTCATATGGTGTAATTCATCATTTTAGAACACCTTTGTATAACTAATTACAATTGATAATACAAATTTATATTCCATTCCTAACAACAGGATCTAGTTTACAAGCACACCTGAAGCAGCAGAGAGATTGGTAATATTCATAAATCTGCGCATGCACTGAATACTATCCATCTCTGAGGACCTGCTATGGCTACAACAAATGTTCCTGTATTCACAAGAAGGTGGGAACAGGAAGGAAATTCTGGAGGTGGACATAGAGTTTTGGGGTAGGGGGAGACAAGCACTGCATTAAATTTACAAATCCAAGTCTCCAGCACTTTTGGTTTGGGAGAAAATTCTGAATTTCATATCTTTTATAGAGTAAAAAAGCCAAGTGATTGCCCAACAGTGCAATCTTAAGAAAACTTTCCTGGGAGTAAACCCCATTGAACCAACTTGATTAGGATTCTGAGTAGACTTGCTTAGGGCTGCTCTTTGAGTGTGTAGTATTTACTTCCAAATAGTTAGGAGCAGGGCTATTTTTGGGCAGGAATGCACAGGAATGGAGTTCTGGCTGGATTTTGAGTTGGCCACGCCTACAGCCCCCCCCCTCGGATTCCCCAGGTGATTTACAAGCCAAGGCGTGTCTGGGGAAGCCAAGCGGATCCAGGGAGGGAAGGCAGTTTAAACTGCCTCCCCCCACAGGTTCCCCAGGCGCCCTGCAGCTGCGGACCACCTGGGGAAGCCGATCCAGAAAACTGCCTTCCTTCCCTCAGGTTCCTCATGCGCCCCGCAAGCTGCGGGGCACTTGGGGAAGCTGATCCTGGGAGGGAGCTGCGCTGCCAGGGGTGTGGCCTATTATGCTAATGAGTTCATGCTGGACTTTTTCTACAAAAAAAAGCCCTGGTTAGGAGGTCTCTGTTTGGTCTCTGTTCCTATTTTAAAATAGGCCAAGTCCTGTTAATCAAAGACAGACGACTCCTTAGATCCTGCACTGAGAGAATGGAGAGAAAAAGTTTAAATTAATAATAAAGTATGTTGATATTAGCCTACTTCACATCTAATGAAATGTATTTGCTGTGCTGTGGTTAGAATGAGACATTCACAGTGAAAGTATAGGGCCAATAGTGAGAACAAACATTTCAACATATTGCTAATGCTACTCTGCTGAGTACTCTAACAAGTTTTCCACCTCCAAATACAGCCAGTGAACTGAAGCCCCCAGCACAGCAGTTGGGGATGCAAGGACAATGTACCCCACACAGGTAAGCAGGGGAAGGGGTCCTCTGCCTCAAACACTGATTGCTGCACATGTCTTTCCTCTACACCCACTCCATATTGGCAGTGCATCACTACAATTTCATGCCAGTGTAACCGCACATGTGGGTGAGGAAATGCAACATGAATACACTTCTAGGTGACTACCAGCCTCCTTAACCATTGCTACTGTTGGCCAATCATAACCCATTTTTCTGTGTAGGACAAGAGTCTCAAGGGCTGTGGTCAGGCTATTTTATCTGGTGTTATTTGTTCCACAGAGAGGTTTGTCCAAACATGCCACCGTTAACTCACCTCACTGCATGCTCATTCCATGGTTGACTGTTCAGATTATTGCTACACAGTAATCATAGAGTGGGCAGTCAGGCAGCAGCCTTTAAAAAAATTGTCTTTCATGCATGCACAGAAGCATTCATTTGAAGCACCACAACACTGTGACAGCTCTGATCCCTCCACCAAGTACTGCAGTCCCTCTCAGCCTCCTTCAATTTGCCTCTCTTCCTTGGAATACATGGAGCGGTGGTGGTGGTGGTGGAAATGTAAGCATCATGCAAATTTACATAATAGTAGCCCCATTGACTTCAGTACTCTTGTGTCAATCATAGGATGCTCTCAAACAGTTTTACCCAGAGCGCTTATTGTAGAAAAAGCCCAGCAGGAACTCATTAGCATATTAGACCACACCCCTGACTATGCAGCTCATTAGCATATTAGGCCACACCCAATGTTACCAGAAGTGTGGTCATCCAGCACACCCACCTTTTGCTTCTTATTCTGTTTATCTTGTTTGTTGTTAAAACGGTTTTGACAAAACCAATAAAAACATTATTTTCTGCCCCATCTATACAACATCTTGCCTGAACCAATATCTTCTGTCCAACAATTATTCCCACACTGGATTGGAATTAATTCCTAAAGGTTAGGTTCCCATGGAAATCAGCTTGCCTTCCTGCTGAACTAGTATGCTGAATATGAATTTTTAGGGTTGCCAACCTACAGGTGGGGTCTGGAGATCTCCTGGAATTACAACTGAGCTCCAAACTACAGAGATCAGGTCAATGGCTGCTTTGGAAAGTGGAGTCCATGGCATTATGCCTTGCTTAGGTCCCTTCTTCCGCCAAACCCCACCCTCCTCAGGCTCCACTCCCAAATCTCTAGGGATTTCTTCAACCTGGAGTTGGCAACCGTACTTCACTGGCAGAACAACCCTAGATTTGTGGATGCACTGGACGAGAGTAGTTTGTGGACTATTTTATTCAAGGTATAAGATTTCATGTGCCACCCACACTTCTTCAGATGGAAGAAGTGTGCATGCGCACAAAAGCTTATACCTTGGATGGAACTTTGGACTCCAATTTTGTTCTGCTGCTTCAGACCAACACGGCTACCCATCTGAATTATTACACTATAATATTTTTTACAAGCAATTATGTACCAGTGGAGTGGTTACCATACAGAGTCTGTCCCACAGATAAAATGATCCTGTGAACAGATGGGCTTTACCACATCAAAGTATCACTACCATCACAAGATCACCAATTGTTGGAAGTCAACTCCTCAGAAGCAGAAATCTCTCATTAAGAGGTTTAAGAACATCAACTTTGCTGGCCCATTAAAGACAGATGTCAGCCCAGTGGCAGAAGAAGAGGAACAATCATCTTCTTTGGAAACTGCCCACTTTTTAAATTTCACAAACAGGCAATCACCAAAGTGCTGCTGACCATGCTCAGGTTGCGAGTCTCAGTCACGTGTTTCCCTTCATCAGTCTCCCCCCAAAACCATCAACCATGCAATCCTAAATAGAGTTACACCCTTCTGCATCTGTGAGGATGTGACTGTGTTTAGGACTACAGTGTAAAACTGCAAGAATAAAACTTTTCTAGTTTAGTGCAATTTTGATTCTCAGGATCAAAGTCCTCCTATACATTATTGCAGAAACATTTTAATATTTTGTAAAGGCAGGTCAATAGCTGCTTCATTCATCTGGATTATGGTTTTTTTAAAAATGCTATACTTTGTACAAAATGTAAATGATAATAATTTTATCCTTATAGATTAAGCATAGGAAAACAGTACTAAATCCACAAAGCTTTCATAGTTAGTGAGTGAACTGAAGAATATTTACAGGATGGGGTAAACATGAGTTGGTGAGCCAAGTTAGGCTGGTTGAGTACAAAAGAGGGAGAATTCTGTAAGGCAGACAAAGACCTTGAAACCCTATATCAGGTTCATGGAATATGAAACAAGGTGGAGGATTGTACCCGGTCCACCTGACACAACTGGTGCTCCAATTACCTCCCGTGTCTCCTGCACCAACTGGATAACCACTTTCTATTGGACTTTCTCTCTGCCCCATATAGAACAATCTTGTGTATATAAAATACTGTCAAGTTGTAGCTGACTTCGTAATGACCCCAGCAAGGGGCTTTCAAGGTAAGTGAGAAGTAGTGGTGGTTTGCTATTACCCTACTCTGCAGAGGCTTGGTTGGTGGTCTCCCTTCCAAGTACTAACCCTGCTTAGCTTCCAAGATATGATAAGATCAGGCTACATACCATGCTGCCTTCCCTCCTGAACAATCTTGTACATCACATTTTCTTCAAATTACAAGACATAGACTACAAGGCACCAAATTACTTTCTTCAGACCAGTGTCTTCAGAGACCTCAAGGCAACAGTCTACCTTTTCATGAGAAGGTCTGGCCAGCCCCAGCATGAGTAAATGAGCATGGTATTTTACGTGTGTGTATACTTGTGTATTCTTCTCATATGTCATTTATTCCATAATAAATGTTACATGCATGGTGAAGTAAACTAAAATCACATAGTCCATTTCATCCCTCAATTTATGAGAAAGACTGCATACATTATACACTAAACAATAATATTTATTCTTTAATAGTACAATCCTAACTGCAGAGTCGTGTGCATCTGTCTCTGTGTATGTTACGTGCCATCAGATCTGACTTATGGCAACCCAATAAATCAATGACCTCTAAAACATTCTATCATTAATAGCCTTACTCAGATCTTGCAAACTGGAGGCTGTGGTTTCCTTTGCTGAGTTAATCGATTTCAGGTTGGATCTTCCTCTTTTCCTGATGCATTCAACTTTTCCTGGCATTATTGTTTTCCCCAGTGATTTTGCCTTCTCATGATGTAACCAAAGTATGAGAGCCACAGTCTGGTCATTTTAGCTTCTAGGGAGAGTTTAGGCCTGATTTGACCTACAACTCACTTATTTGTCTTTTTAGCAGTTAACAAAGAGTGAACACCACCTAAGTCCACTGAAGTCAATGGGCTTAAGTCAAATGGTATAACTGTGTTTAGGTTTGTACTGTAAATATTGTATAAACAGTGGATAGACTATTGGCCATTTTTTCACTGAAAGGAATCATCATAAGAATACAGTTGCATTAGGCTTTTTGGTCCATCTAGTCCAGTGTCTTCTTTCCAACAGTGGTCAGAACCCCACCCCCCCTCCACCCCCATTTACTGAGGCTTACAAGCAAGGCATGAAGACATCAGACCACCCCTCATGTTTGGTTACTGACATTGAACTTAACAAACATCATTCAACTTTAATTCTTATTATGAGGAGGAATTACAATTGGCTTGCAGCTTAATTCAGTCTCCTAGTTCCCCCTTCTCCATCAAAGAGTGGGTCAGTGAGATTTTAGCTTTTACAATGATTCTGCATGCATCACCACATTTCTTTTGTGCCTAATTTGTTGGAACAGAACTCAGGGGTTGACTGAAGCTACTGGCTAATGCAAAGAAGTCCTGAAAAAGAGAGAGAGAGAGAGAGAGAGAGAGAGAGAGAGAAGAAAGAAAGAAAGAAAGAAAGAAAGAAAGAAAGAAAGAAAGAAAGAAAGAAAGAAAGAAAGAAAGGAGAATAAAGAGAGAGAAAGGAAGGAAGGGAAAGGAGAGAGAGAGAGAAAGAGAGAGAGAGGAAGGGAGGGGGAAAAGAAAAGAAAAAGAAAGGGAGGGAGGGAGGGAAAGAGAGAGAGAGAGAGGGAAAAGAGATGGGGGGAGGCAGTTACCGGGAGCAGGGAGAGCATAGGCGTGGCAGCAAGCCCGATGGAGAGAGCTGCGACAGCCAGCCAGCTCTTTGCACTTAAAGGGAAAGCTCCCTTTGAGTGCAAAGAGCCGGGAGGCCAGGCCTCACACTCAATCTCCACGCGGAGATCCGGAGCATGGGGCCCCCTCCTGCCAGCTCTTTGCACTTAAAGGGAAAGCTCCCTTTGAATGTAAAGAGCTGGGAGGCCAGGCCTCGCACTCAATCTCTGCATGGAAATCCGGAGTGTGGGGCCCTTTCCTGCCTGCTCTTTGCACTTAAATGAAATGCTCCCTTTGAGCGCAAAGAGCCAGGAGGCCAGGCCTCGCACTTGATCTCCATGTGGAGATCTGGAGCATGGGGTCCTTTCCCGCAAGTGGGGAGGGGCAAGGCGGGCTTGGACACCAGCTGGAATACTGTTCTGGTGCGTTCCAGCCCAAAAAGAGCCCTGGCTTTACCCAAATTTTTCCAGCTTTACCCAAGTCTGCCTGAATTAGGGATGCCAGCCTCCCTGCCATTATGAGAATTTAACCAGGGACTATTTCCACTGCTTTCCAATCCCAAGAACCAGAAGAAACAGGAATTTTGGGGGGGGATTTTTCACTCAAAAACAACTCCCCCAGTGGCTCCTGATCCTGACAGGATGTTTGGGTGCAGAAATGCACATGCAGTGATTCAAAACTGTGGGGTGAAGATCTGTTTATGTGTACATTGCTAACTGGATTTAAAAATGGTGCGCAGATGGAATGTGTGACTGGACTTCCCAAATGGCTTGATTTCACAAGAGAGAGTTTAGACATCAAGAAATGTATGGTGAGACCAGTTCAATCTGTAAAGACTGGACTTTCTCCGGTGTTGGGAAAGTCAGGGGTGAGAACAGGGAATAGGATACAGATGTCACTGTCTGAACAAGCATGTTTAATCCAGTGGGAAGAAGCAATGACATTGGATGAAAGAGCTCATCTGATCACAGCCAAGGACAAGAAGTAGAAACTGACTGTTCTTTGAGGCCAGGTTTTTCTATTGCTATATCTTTTCTCTTCTAATATAACATAGGATACCAACTAGTAAGGCTGGCACCATGTCAGCATAACAGAGGTGCTAGCATCTGGGGCCTAGAACTGATATGTAAAAACATTAATTTGGGTGTTTGAGTAATGAAAGTGTCAAAGCCTTGAGCATTTACTGCTCATTAGTGCCCCCATGATAAACAATGGCTTGATTTTCTTTTAAAAAAACCAAACCAACGGGCATGCTTAGCAACCATACTTTTTGGACATTTTCCAGAGGAGCATCTCCCATTTCTATCGAATAGGTTTGCAGGATATTGTGGCTTTCTGGAATTCTGTTTTGATCCATAAGGTTGTTCCTGCTCTCTTGGCTGTAACAGTAATTGAAGTTAGTGTCATGTATTTCAAAAGAAGTATGCCATCTGAATAAACTGCTTTTAAAGACATGTCTATATGACTATATATTTCATCTGGAAATATGTGAACATTAAAAGCATAGCTGCTTTTTTAAAAATTCACCGTAACTTTTGGCTGCTTAATTGTACCCATCAGACTCATCTAGCATCTCCATTCATGCTAGCAATGCCGTGTGTGACACAGGAGCCCAGAGATCTCAGCTCCAGCTCATTATTATTTTTCTGAGATCTGTGAGGCCTCTGATACACATGTGCCAGTGCCTTGCATGACTCAGATAGGGCTGCCAACTTCCAGGTGGAGATCTCCTGGAATTACAACTGGTCTCCTCGTGACAGAAATCAGTTCCCCTGAAGAAAATGGCTGCTTTGGAGGGTGGACTCTATGACATTATATCCAGCTGAGGGCTCCTAAAACCCCACTCTCCCCAAGCCATACCCCAGATCTCCAGGAGTTTTATGACCTGGAGTTGGCAACTGTAGATAACTATACTTGTGCAACAGGCCCCAGACTGGGCTGTAAAGTGTTTACCAAGATATGCTCTATTTATATCATTTTATTTCATGATTCATGAGACTATATGTATATGGGGTTGGATCATTTGTATGCTAGAGAAATTGTGTTATAAGTTTTATCAAGCTGCTTGGGCCTTAATGGCTTGTGGATGCCTCCACGGTTCTTAGGACCTCACTGAAGCTGTATAGTCAGCATGGTGCAAGGAGATTCACATCTGTAGTAGATTCACATCTGCAAGGTCTTCCATAGCTGAAAGATTCCATGATCGGAACTTATCAGACCCTGCTTGACTCATTTACCATTCTAGAAAAAATTCCTCTTCACCAAAAAACCCAGGAGTGTGCACATATTTTTTTTGTTTTGTTTTTGGTTCATTTAATTTTTTAAAAAAAGTTTTACTCATTTTACTATTTTTTCCTCCATTCAGTTTTCATGGTGTATTTTTCTGTCCCTTTCCTCCAACTCCTCTCATTGCTTACTGTGTGGACCAAGCTGGTGATGGGACCAGGCCATGGTTTGAGAATGATTTGCTTCGCTCTATGCCCCATAGTGCTCTCTGACACACTGAGGCACCATGCTTCAGTGCCCACTGGGAATGTAATGGCAATTATTAATGTGAGGCACCCTGTGACTACAGTTATCTACCAAAATCTAGCCCTCAGCATTGATCCCCTGTTATGTGCTGCATGCAAATAGTGCTGGATTGTCTGCTCATTTGCTTTGGGTTTTTTATTCCCTCAGAAGCAGCCTTTGGTGCCATCAGTGGAACTGATCAGCCTGTGCAAATCTGTTTTTGTACGTAATCAACTTTCCTATACTGGAATATCAGGCTGCAGCCCAGATGACAAGCCATGTACCACATATGCTGCTGTGAGCTCCTTGGAAGAAAGGCAGGATAAAAGGATTTTAGAAACATTTCCAAAGGCTATGGTTGAGAATGGAAGCTGAAGACTGCTGCAACACTCAATCACCAGAATGCAACCTAAAAACTTGCAACTTTTCTGCTTTTCAACCAGAATCTCATGAAACAGTATATCATTACAGTTGGTAGATAAATACAAAAGGCCAGCAGAAACAGCAGTGATTTTTGTTTTTATGTCCATGTTTCACCAGCATAGCACCAATCAGAGCATAAACCAGTCTCCTTCATGTTTCTTATTGATCAGTTGCAGCAGTGGGGACTCCAGATTCAAACTGAAATCACACCATGAGGAGAGACAGTGTAACTCTTCCCACCCCCATACATTGTTTTCCTGACTTCAAATGCTCCCTGTCCTGGAACTGCTAATTGTTCCATTGGGGAAAATATACAGCCTATGTACAGAGAAACTGTTGCTTCCCACAGTGGAACAGACAGCTCCCCACAGGCCATTTGAAGTTTGAAAATGGCACAGGGGAAAAAGCTGAACCCCTCCTGCTTTCCCTGTGCCATGACTCCACCTGAAGTCTACCCGCCCCCTTTCTGGGTTACTTTTTAGCAATAAAAGCAAGTTGTGATTCATTCATGGATTTTGCAGTCTCTTTTCTCTTTTGGCCCTTAGGGAGAAGTGATTCAAAACAAAAACAATGGGAAGCTGCCTGTAGATTTCCCTTTGGATCTCTCTCTCTCTCTCTCTCTCTCTCTCTCTCTCTCTCTCACACACACACACACACACACACACACACACATCCAGGGGCGTCGACTTTCTAAATCCCCGGGGGGGGGGGGGGCAGGGGCTCTCTCGTGCGCGCGCGCGAACGGGACCATGTCTCTGCTGCTCCCCCCCCGGCTCAGGGAGGCAGACCCACGGTGGTGGCAGCCAGCTGGCCGGCTGACTGCCACCCGCGCGAAGCGCGCGTGCATCTATGTCTCCGCCGCTCCGTCCCCCCCCCGGCCCAGGGAGGCAGACCTGCAGCGGCGGCGGCAGCCAGCTGGCCGGGACTTCTGCCCGCGCGAAGCGTGCACGTGACTATGTCCCCGCCGCCTCTCCCCCCCGCCTCAGGGAGGCAGGGCAGGCCGGGGGTGGGGGGGGAAGGAGAGGCGGCGACGGCCGGCTGGGCGAGCATTTTGCCGGGGGTGGCTGAGCCCCCCCGGGAAATTTCGGGGGAGGCTCGAGCCCTCGAGCCCCCCCATAGTTGACGCCCATGCACACATCAGTAGGGGCCCCAAGCAGCTTACATTGTTCTCCTGTCCTCCATTTTATCCTCACAACCAATGCTGTGAGACAGGTTAGGATGAGAGTCTGTGGCTGGTCCAAGATCACCCTGCAAGTGGCCATCTGACTTTGGCAATAGCTCAGCCAATAAAGAGAGAGAGTCATCAACTGGAAGAAAAAAACCTGAGAAAAGGACTTGTACTTGACTCTTTCCCAACACAAGTTAATATCACCTAAAATTAATATTCATTATTAGAAATACAATGACTACCACATGTCCCCTCTGCTACCAGTCTTCAGTGGACCTCTGTGTTCTATTTGATGCTTGAGAGACATTTTATCAATTGCTGTTTATTATGCTTCTGTTATTATTATTATGAATTGTCACAATCAGGTATTTGACTTGTAGATGTTGTTCTGCTAATCAAGATCCAGCCAAGTTCTTTGGAATTGCAGAGATATCTTGCTGTTCAGTGCAACACTGTCTTCTGGAGCTGAGCTGGTGTTATTTGCTCAAAGCCCAGAGTGTTCTGGTATCCTGGATATTTCTAGGCCCTGCTCCAAGGGCTCCAGTGATGGTCACCTTCTACTCCCTTCTACTTCTACTTCTATGGCATGATGGTCACCTTCTACTCCCAGAGGTGCTCTAACTCAATTCATAGGTCTTGGTAGATCAAGGTGGGTAGCGGTGTTGGTCTGAAGCAATAGAGCAAAGTTAGAGTCCAGTAGCACCTTTAAGACCAACAAAGTTTTAACCTCTGTATGTTCTCGATTTTATGTTGTTAGCCGCCTAGAACCGGCTTTGCTGGCTAGGCAGGATATAAGTCGAAATAAATAAATAAATAAATAAATAAATAAATAAATAAATAAAGTTTTATCCAAGGTGTGAGCTTTCGTGTGCATGAAGTGTGTGTGCACACAAAAGCTCACACCATGAATGAAACTTTGTTGGTCTTAAAGGTGCCATTGGACTCTGTCTTTGTTCTTAGGTCTTGGTATTTTGTGATCTTCTCCTGTTCTTTCTTTTCTGTTTTGGTGTCTCCTGGGATTGCAATTTCAATAATACAAACCCCATTTTTCATTTTTTCTACAATGGTGATATCAGGGCTGTTATGCTCTGGGTGTTTATCTATTTTTAATTGGAAGTCCCAAAGAACCTTTGTTTCATCATTCTCCATGATCTTGTCTGGCTTGTGCTCCCATGAATTTCTGTATGATGGTAAGCCATACTTCTTGCAAAGATTCCGGTGCAACATAGCTGCGACTCTGTTATGACGTTCTTTATAATCATTTTCAGCAGTTTTACTGCAGGCACTGACCATGTGGTTGATTGTTTCATCCTTTGTCTTGCAATGTCGACATTTGCTGTTATCACTGGTCTTCTCAATCTCAACTCTCGTACTATTTGTTTTCAGTGCCTGCTCTTGTTCAGGGATGTATTTTCATAGAGGCAGGATTCATTATTGCTACCCGAGAGCAGGCACAAGCAGGGATGTAATTCCATAGAGTCCATTGTTACATCGACCACTTCCTGCAGGGGAACTGATGTCTGTTGTCTGGAGACCAGTTGTAATTCTGGAATCCCGGAGGGTGGCAAGTTGGCAACCCTACCTGTATGGGCCCAGACAGGCTTTTAAAGGGTAGGGGAATCTCCCTGGTGTTATCATGGACTCAGGTCCAGAGTCTTAAAGGGAGGGACCCCTTGAAGTTCTGCAGGAGCTGCTGCATGGCAGGAACTATCTCCTTTGTCCTCAGCCAGGAGGCAGCATGTGTACTCCATCCTGATGGAAGAAGAAAAAAGCTTACCCTTTGGACCCCAGCAAACGGTATAGCCCACGACATTTTATGCAGTTATCAAATATGTATGTACATTTGTTAGCTTTATTACTCTATGTGTGTGTATTCTCCATTACATGAAATATTTTCATAGGTACCAAGCAAACCAAATTTGTGAAAGTTTATATGGTGATCACCCCCCCCCCACACACACACACAGTTTTACAACTAAAAACAATAAATAAAAGTACTCTGGACTGAATATCAGCATCTGAGACCCTGAAGACAAAATACAAAGTGCCAAAATAGTATATATTAAAAATAACCCACCAACTGCCATCTGTTTGTATGCTTCATTAATATTTTCCAATACTAAACATTCGAAATAAAGAAATTTGATTTGTGTTAAAAAAAAATACCTAATGTAGTATTCAAGAAATGCGGTTGAGTTGTTCTACATAACTGGCTGCAGTCCAGCACATTGTTACTTGTTCTCCCCTTGAGCATTTATGCATGCATTGTAGGCAAACATAATTGCGCACTGAATTCTGTCCATTACCATATTTTGGGATTACACAACATATGTCTTGCAAACAAAATGCAGCCTGATCTGTCAGTTTCTGGGGTCTGCCAGCAGCCACCAACTATGAAATGGCCACAGGAGATAGTAGACTTTCTTTTGTGGGAAACAGTACATGATTCAAAAGTGCATTTGAGATAAGCAAAGAGTAACCCAAAGCCAGGAATACAGCCCCGACTCATCAGGAGACATTCATTGTGGTCTGGGAGGTGGGCGAAGCAACAGAAGCATGGCTTGCAACCTCACACTGCTTGAAGTTGTGGGGGGGGGGGAGGCCAGCTGCATGGATTGGTTTGATGCATAAGATGACATGGCCAATGGCTCGCCATTTCTTCAGGACTTCAGCTTTTAGCTTTTTCTTATCAGGAGCACTTCTGAGGCAATCACAGGTGTGACCACATGCTCTGATCCAACTCCTTCCTGATGCCAGTGAGCTGCAGATAAGGATTTAAAGGGGCTACAGCCGATCAGTGGGCGATGTGCTCCAGCATATTAGTTGTTTTGAGGCAGCCGGGGTTCTTTCCTTCTAAACTCATCTGGCTAGAGAATCTTTTTTGCTTTTGCCCTGGTTGCTTATCCCAGATGACCTGTGTCCATCTCAAGCAGTTGGGGTTTTAAGCAGAACAGATCCACGCAGCAGCGGTCGGTGTGTGTGTGTGTGTCACTGCATTGGCTGGACCCAATGGTACTGGCCTTCTTAAAGGGGCAGTGGAGGTGCCTGGTACTGCAGACATTATTCTGTCTCAGCTGTGTTAGCTATCAAGCATTGGGCTATCTGGTCTTTTAAAGGGGCATCAGGCCAAGGCAACTGCAGCTTTACTACTGGGCAGGGGTCATTACGTAGAAAAAGAGGCGCAGGAGCTCATTAGCATACCTATTAGTATAACTCATTAACATATGCCACACCCCCTGACATCACCGGAAGTGGGTCAGAAAGGGAAGCAAAAGGGGGGGGCATCTTCAAAAACCTCCCCTCCCCTTCTCCAGCTGGCCGGCCGAATGTCAGTTTCAGCCCCATTATACCCTATGGGCCATTGAAGTCAATGGCAAAACCTCATAGGGTATATGAGGGGCTGGAGGAAAGGGGGTTTGAGGGAGAGACTCCAAACTTGCAGGGTAGCTGCTAGGGCCTCTCCCTGAAATACCCACCATGTTTCAAGAATATTGGACCTCAGGGTCCAATTCTATGGGCTCCCAAACAGGTTGCCCCATCCCCTCCATTGTTCTCTATGGTGGGGAAAAACGTTACTTTTCCCCACCATAGAGAACAATGGAGGGAATGGGGGCAACCTGTTTGGGGGCCTGTAGAATTGGACCCCGTGGTCCAATCTTCTTGAAACTTGGTGGGTATTTGGGGGAAAGGCTCCAGCAGCTACCCTACAAGTTTGGAGCCTCTCCCTCAAACCCCCTCCCCTCCATCTGCTTTTTAAGCTGCCACCAAATTTTGGCGGCAATTCGGCGGCGGGTCAAATCAGATTAGAGAATCTGATTTAGCCCATGGCTGCCCTAGTGTCCACTCTTGAGCTGGCAGAGCTCTGCTCCGCCTAGCTCCGGCCCCAAATGACCCCTGCTACTGGGCATTGCCTGCTGTCCCTGGATGTTTCATGAGGAGAGTGTTTTTCCAGGGCATTGATTATAACATATATTAAATAAATAATATAAATAAAAGGTGAGGGGGTTAATTAAACAGTGCAGTTATAGCTTAAGTGGAGTGCATTTTTGTTTGGTATTCTGGTGACTGATCTTGTTTGTTGTTTGGTAGCATTTAAGAATTTGTTGCTTGGTAGCATTTAATTCGCCTTGCATAATTAAGTCGTGCAAACGAATAACCATATCACAGATATGGCTACAATCACCAGGGCCTTCCACTGTCCATGCTCTGAAAATAATAAATATTAATACAGACAAACTGAGAATCACACAACCTGATTTGGGGGGGGGGGGGGGAGAGAAAAATGGGGGTGGGCAGAGAGGGAAGAGGAGAGCCTAGAATATGAGACCATATGTGGGGAAACTCCATCTCCTCCCCTCTCCCCTCCCTTGCTGGTGTCAGTGTAAACCACGCAGCTTCACTGGCCTGCCTGCCACAGCATGGAAGGAGAAGTACAAGTAAGCAGTGATTATGGCCCTACCCTTTTTCTTCTGGAAGTCTTGGCTTTGATGACTGTGGTACGTGCTTCCCTCAGAATGGCCCAGTCTCACCAATGTGAGGCCTAACTGGCACAGTCCCTTAAAAAGAGAATGCAGGAACCTAGGCTCTGGGGTAAACAGATTAAAGAACTGGATTATTAAAGGTGGAGGTTGCCAGATGTTAGCTGCCCTGTGGCCAGGGCTTTATTGCTTATCGTGAGGTGGGAGAGAGCAGGGTTCTTCCCCTCCTTCTGGAAAATTAATAGTCCCATCTGGGAAGGGAGGAATAAGAAAAATATAGGAAACTAAGGAGGAGGAAAAGGAAGGAAAGGAATGGGTAGGTGAGAGAGTATGCTCACCTAGAGGCACATCTTCATAAATGAGAGCAGTACAGCACCATGAGGCAGAGGGACATTTTTTGAGGTGGGTTGGGAGGAAAGAATGGATTCACAGGCTTTGAGACACCTTAGGCCTTTGAAGGGCAAATATGCCATCAGTAGCTGAGGTGATGAGACAAAGGATGGTGAGAGGTAGGGGTCAAAAGCCCCTGGTTTCAAGGTTTACCATAATAGCAGAAGGTGGCTCTCTCTTACACAGCCTATTGAAGTCCTTGTCTGAGTGCTGCAACCAGGTCTGCAGCTCTTAGAGCAGCCAGAAATCATCCATCTTCCTCAGGAAGTGGCTTTTAGGGGTAGGTGTATCATCAGGCACTGGAGGCAGAAGTGGGTAGACCAGGGCATGCTTTTTATGCATGTTTGGCTCGGGCTACAGAAGGGGCTTCCTCCCCCCATCACCATATTAGAATCACACATGGTATGCGGGAGGATCTTAGAGTCTGGTTGAGCTTCCTAGTTTATTTTGGCAATTGCTTTTAATGCCAGGGGACACTTTGCAGGTGCACACTGATGCTTCAGGCAGCATGGGGTTTGGCATTTTCTTTAATGGTCACTGGTGTGCAAAACTGGGCAGGATCAGGTATTCTCAGATACCTCACATTTTGCAGTGTCCCCTATATCAGCAGCCATCTGCATGTGGCAGGACATGTTCAGGGACAAGCGGGTTCTTTTTTGGGCGCAAGAATGAAGCCGTAATTAGAGTAATTAAATGCCAGCCATCACACTCTGGGTGGGTTATGCGTTTAGTACACAAATTTGTGTTGTGCAGTTTTGATGCTGAAAACACCTGAAGAATCTTGGGAGATGCCATGGCATATCTCTGAGCTCAGAAGCTGCATTTTAGTATTAAAATGCATCTTGCTTCTATTTCGTTACCATTCATCGCTTACTCTGCCCAAGTGCCAAAACAGGGTCTGCAAACACTATGCATGAAAATAAAATAGCTCTTGTTGTGGACTGATCAGTGTAGCCATTGCCTCTGACTAATATTATGGTTTGTAAAAGTGGGCTCATTTATTCTAGTCCTGTTCTGGGGGAAAAAGAGGGAAACAAATACGATCAGAAGAGCTGTTCCTCTTCTTAACAGACATTGACAGGAAACTCCTATTTTTGCTTTCCTTGGGATTACTGGCCTTCAAATGGTGAGATGTAAATAATGGAATTTTAAAAGAAATCACTAAACATGCAAATGCTTATACATTTTTTAGCACAGGAGGACATTATCAACAATAGTGTTTTTGACAATATTATTTTCCTTACAAATTGAATATTTATGATTAATAAATTGCCAAAAATACACATTGTCTTCTAGGAACTCAAGATGTTTGAGCATCTTCTGGTTTGGCTCATGTCCTGCTTTCCCATTATGAGCAGGGAGTTGATTGTTTGGCAAGCAGTTTGGTTTGCTTGTAAGCAGCTCAAGCCTATTGACTATTCACTGGATTATTTTCCATTCACAGTCATACTCTGAGTACATTAGAAGAACATGCTATTAAGCTGCAGCTGACCCATGGCAACCCCATCCAGGCAAGAGATCAGCAGAGGTGGTTTGCCTTTGCTTTCCTCTGCATAGCAACCCCAGTCTTCCTTGGAGGTCTCCCATCCAAGTACTAACTGTGGCTGACCCTGCTTAGCTACCCAGTTCTGACAAGCTTCGACTAAGTTGGGGTATTCAGGCTACTAATTAACCCCCCCACCTATTACCATTATATCAGTATTCACCACCAACAATTTTTATAATGAAGAATGCAGAAGAACAAATCAATGTTCAAAGTTTATTTAGGTTTAATAGCCCACAGGCCATGTATCAATAAGCATTATGTAAGGTTTTTTAAAAAAGAGAGACAGAAAGTCTTACTGCTTAGTGTTTGGCTGAATCTGATACACGTCAACATTAATGGCTTCTGATCTGTGTCGTTTTATGCGTGCACGTTGTCCTACAGAAGCTGTATTTTTCTAACCCCACCATCACTTAATTATCTAAACCAGCCATGATAACCTTTGAAAAATCTATTTTGCCTACTGTAGGGGTGCAAAAGTGGCTGTAGGCCCCATGGAAATTAAGCTCCCCTGCTACAGCTATTGTGCAAGGTGATACTGCCCAGTGAAAGTGAAATGTGCTGCTCTTGGGGTGGGCTAAGAAGTGGTCACAGCTGTCAAAAACAGCATCTTCACCTGCCAACAGTATTCCACTATGAAGTTTGTAGCATGCCTGCTAGAATTAATGATTGATTACCTCTCACATCGGAAATGAAGAAGAAAGTATATCATCCTATACTTGCTTAAATAATATGATTTCAGGGCCAGGGAGCCATCTATCAAATCCACAGTATTTTGTAAAATAAAAACAAAAACAAAATCAGAACATGTTTTCCCTGGAGCTATATAATTGTTACCGAGTAACAACATTTATACTATTGACAATGGGACCATAATGCCTATTTTCCCACCATTCCATGATTTTGAAACTTTCATTGTGTTGCCCAGCAAAAAATAAGGCAAGATATCTAATTCTTAAGTTTAAAATATTGTAATTCAGTATATATGAAGCCGCTGAATTATTCCACTGATCCATCTAGCTCAATATTGTCAGCTCTTACTGGCAATGGCTTTCCAAGACCTCAGGTAAAGCCCTGCTACCTTCAAGGCTTTTGTCACTGGAGATCTGGGGTTGAAGTAGGACTTTTGCTTGTGCTCTGTCACTGTGGACCAATTCATGATGTCCTCTTTCTTGTTTTCTTCTCTTTTTACTTTAGCATTCCAGCACACCAGTGTTTTGAACACCATTATTTTATTTATTTTCCTTACTGTACCTGGATAGCAGGCAGTGGAGATGGCCATCCTATAAAATTCACAAAACACCTTAATGAATTGGTTTAGCAATGCTAATGAGCTACAATAAAAATGCATGTGAAGTGGAATGAATGAAATAATTCTCCTGAAGATAGCACACAAAACCAGGACAAGAATGGTATTGTAGCAGAATGCTGTCTTCAATTCATTGAATATTTCCTGAGCTCATATTACTTGTAACACCTTTGCATTCTTTTCAGTATTCAGTATTTTGTGGGCATCATGCTCAGATAACAGTAAAGGGAATTTAAGCAGAATTTAAGAACCCAAGAACCAGTAAAGTTTCTTTTCTTTTTCTTCTCTAAATAAAGTTTGGAAACATAAATTGCCCGCTGCACTACTTTTAAGTGAACCTGATGTTCTTGTTAAAACTTAGCAACATACAAAAATATGTAGGGAGCATCACCAGCTGAACTGACCTTATCCTCAGCCATCATGGGGGGAGTATAGATGACCATTAATGACTTATCATGATGTTTATGCAGCTACTTGGTAAACCACCTGTGGGTTGTTGTTGTTTTTCTGCTGGGAGGTGAGGAGAATTTTACTACTTTCCTGCTTCTCCAGATTTCTAATCAGGTGCAGTCTCCCCATTTGGCAGGGTGATATATACAGCCCATGCAGAAAGTAAAACTGTATCAGGTGCATTTGTTTGGTACATCTCTCTATTTATTTATTTATTTACTTCATTTATATGACACCTTTCTCCCCAGTGAGACTTTTAAGCCACTTAGGAGGAGGAGGAGATTGGATTTATACCCCGCCCTTCACTCACTTGGAGTCTCAGAGCGGCTTACAAACTTCTTTCCCTTCCCCTCCCCACAACAGACACCCTGTGAGGTAGGTGGAGCTAAGAGAGCTCTTTCCCAAGCTGTCCTTGAGAGAACAGCTGGTTCAGAGCTATGGCTTGCCCAAGGTCATCCAGCAGGTGCAAGTGGAGGAGTGGGGAATCAAACCCGGTTCTCCCAGATTAGAGTCCATGCACTTAACCACTACACCAAACTGGCTCTACACCAAACTGGCACTTACATTATTCTCCTCTCTTCCATTTTATCCTCATAACAATCTTGTGAGGTATGTCAGACTTTGGGTCTGTGACTGGCCCAAAGGTCTCTCAGCAAGACTTCATAACAGAGTGGGGATTCAATCTGGGTCTCTCAGGTCTTAGTCCAACACTGTAACAACTATACACCACTGGCTCTCAATACCTGTTCACTACATTAGAATCCTGCCTTCCTATAAAAAGTATTGCTCCAGCCATGAGCTGCCTGGGTGGGTGGGGGAACAAGGATAACTTTGGGCAATTGGGTCCAGCACTGTCAGACAGCTCTCAATAAGCTTCCTGTAGCCTGCCCTCATAGGTCAGCCCATCATGGAATGGGTGGGGCATACAGACCTGCATGCTGACAGTGTTTCTCAGGTATACAGCTCAGATTTAAGGCAGCAGGGTGAAGGGTTGCTTGGCATTCAACAACCACCCTTCCACCCCATGCTTTGGGGGTTATTTTCTGTGTGGCTACTTATCCTTTGCTATCACTGCAGTGGGTCCTTGGATAACAGGGGCAGAAAGGACTTTTACCCAGAGCTAAATGGCTGATAGGCCCTGGAGTTTTTGCCTTCCCCATAGCAAAAGAATATATTTACTGTGAATGGTTGTTTTCTATTTTAAAAAGAGCATAACCATCACAGAGCACATGGTGCAAGGTGAGATTCCTGCATGACTGAAAAGGGAGTCTCCTTAAGGAGTCCTGGGAGGCAGGGCTCAGGACAGTCAACCTCAGGGCTGACATGTTGGCCATGCCCCCAGGAGGAGGAGGATGGCTTGGGATAGTGGTGTCCAGCCCTCTGGCCTTGGTTACCCCAACTTGTGTATTGGGGAAGATGCTGACCGTGGTTGGGTTTCAACCATACCCATTTTCTTCAGCCTCTGCTGTGCCAAGAGCTGACAAACCTGAAATCAATAAAGATGTGGCCTGATTCCTCCCAGCATCGTGTGTCCGTGTCATCCTTCTCTCCCCCTCCATGGGCTGGTTCCCCACTCCAGGCACTAGTTCAAGACGCTAGTACAAGACGGTGTGCCCAATTTCCCCCATTTTACTGTCCTAAAAATCCTGTTAAGATGTTATATTTCTAAATTTATGATAAGTGAATGGCTCACACTAACCCACTGAACTTCATAGCTGAATGAGGATCTGAACTTGTTGTTCCCAGTCCTAGGCTATAGTGTATGGAGAGAATTTGTGAAAGTGTGGTAAAATTATTGTTTTAAAGCCCGTTCTATCTTAATGACCAAATTATCCTGTGGTGAGCTGGTTCACCCTGCCAAGTGGAGTTTTCCCACACATAATAATCATGCTTAGCATTTATACAGGACCCTTTCATTTTACCATTCTAAACCAGGTGTTATCCATTGTTGGCCCAATTCCGAGTAAAGTGATACAGGGATTGGGGTTTCATACGTCAAATTTCATCCCATTATTGAGCTGTCTCTGAAGTGCTATGGCCATTTCAAACCGCCACTCTCCTCCTGCCTTTTTATGCCATGTAATCTTCTTCACGCTTCCCCCCTCCCACACACATGTTCTAAGTTGAGTGGTATAACACCAAACCAATATAGTATCTCAATGGAGTCAGGGCATCTCAATGGTGCTTCTGTAACACTTAAGTGCTCTATTGGTTTAGTGCTATAGCTCTCAACTTAGAACACTCTGTGAAAAAAAGGCAAGGATCACATGGCAAAAAAGGGTGGAGGGGAAGCTACACTGTAGGAAGCACTGTGGACATTTTAAACAGCACACCACAGTGATTCAGAAGCGCAATGAAGTGGTGAAAATGGAAGGAAGCAGTTTTCTACAAAAATGGCTGAGCCCTACCTTCCCCACGGGATGCAAGTGGCTTTGTATGAACAGGTAAATAAAATCCGTTAACAGCCAGTTGCTAAATGGTTATGTCTGAACCAACCCTAAAAATCCATTAGCAACCTGCTACTAAAATGGATTACAGAGGCTATCTGAAAGGGGCCACAGTGATTTTGGAGTTCAAAGCAATCATCATATATTATCTTATTGTAATACTAACAATAATTCTAATAGCTACATCAATATTATTACCTCTTTGTACAACTGAGAAACCTGAGAGCCAGTTTGGTGTAGTGGTTAAGTGCATGGACTCTAATCTAGGAGAACTGGGTTTGATTCCCCACTCCTCCACTTGCAGCTGCTGGATGACCTTGGGCAAGCCATAGTTCAGTCAGAGCTGTTCTTGAAAGAGTAGTTCTCTCAGAGCTCTCTCAGCCCAACCTACCTCACAGGGAGTCTGTTGTGGGGAGGGGAAGGGGAAGGAGTTTGTAAGCCATGCTGAGACTCTGAGTGAAGGGTGGGGTATAAATCCAATCTCCTTCTCCTCCTCTTCATCTTCTTCTTGAGATTGGCATGCCTAAAGCCACCCAGTAAGTTTTGGCTGATGTGAGAACAGAACCAGGATGCTTTTGGGTCATGCTCTTAACCACTATGCTATAATATGGCTACAAGCAGAGAGTGGGATATTGCCAACTGGTAAATGTATCCAAAGTGTTTTTGGGTTGCTGACCCTTTTGTTTTCTTCTTTGCTGCCTTTGACAAGTTTGTGCTATCTTTAACTGAACTCTTCTTCTCCTTCTCCTGTTCTCAGACCAAGGTCTTGAACAATAAAACTAAAAGGGAAATTTAAACAGACTCCATTTCTGAAAACACCTCTCTTCAATGCTTCTCTGCATCCTCTAGGGATCAAGCAACAGAATAAGTATGTTTAGAGTCAGCATCCTGTAAGAGGAATTGAACCTTTTGCTCTAATGTCGCTAGAGGAAACATAATCCATGTATCAAGACAAGGCGTAATCTGTTTTAGCCTAAACCGGAGCACGTAAGAGCATTGTAGGAGAATATGTGCAAGAGAGTCCACCAAATGGAGGGGACAAGGACATAATCAATCTGAAAAGGGGATCCTTAGCAGATGACCCAACAATACCATTGAAAAGGAACAGTTAAATCATGCATGCATAAAGTCCTACATAACTTTGAGCTAACCAAGAATTCTAAATAGGAATGGGGCTTACCCTTAGATGGAAGGCCCAAAGCAAGTGGAGAGTACATCCTCCTAATATCAAAATGGGTATAACTCTAATCTCTGGCATAAATCAATTTAGTCACATGTTTTTTACATTGATTAACCAAGTAAGAAGAAAGATACTCCCACTTCAAGATTTGTAAGAGAGAACTTCTGTTCAAAAAGCAGGAGCCAGGGAGTCTTTAAGAGTCCCTGAGGCTAAGCTTACCAAGCTAGCCTCAGGAGCCTCCAAAAATAGATGAAACCAAAAATTAAAGGCATGTACCCAGACACAGGCTTTTATAGAGCTAAGACTAAATTCATAATGAAGGGCTGCTGATGAAATGCACCTAGGGAACCCTCCAATTGCCTGAAGGAATGAAGACTGTACTCTATTTATAGTCATTTACAACAGAAATCCATATAGGGACACCATACAAAAGTTGTGAAATTAACACTGAGTTAAAACTTTAATAGCTGCTGGGATATACAGTGCCCCATATGAAAAAGAGAAGTGCAAAATTGCCTTCATAGTAGTCATAGACTTCCAAGTGACCAGTTGTTTATGACATCTCCAGGACAGAGTAGACTGAAATAAAACATCCAGATACCTAAAAGAGGAGACCTGGGAGATCTTCCACCCATTAGCTATCCATGTCTCTCTTTTGGTCAAAGGACGAGGCACGAACTTTATAATTTTAGTTTTAGTAAAATTGATAGTTCCTCATGCAAACAATAGGTATGGAACCTTTTCAAGGCCCAAAGAAGGCAAGTTTGTGCATACAATATCAATCTTGAATTAGACAAGTCTGTTCACTATGGCTCATGAATGTACATTTGAGTGTATTATTTTGTACAATCATTATTTGATGGTATAG
This sequence comes from Lepidodactylus listeri, assembly GCA_029233225.1. Lineage (NCBI taxonomy): Eukaryota > Metazoa > Chordata > Lepidosauria > Squamata > Gekkonidae > Lepidodactylus > Lepidodactylus listeri. The sequence continues at coordinate 50,750,112 of JARCFY010000003.1, read as the reverse complement.
ATAAATTATCTTTGCCTTTTTTAAAGTCTAGTTGGGCATAATAGTAATTTTAGTTGTAATAATGCACTGTGCCCTGACTCTACACCATCATTGGGGATGAACATGAGCTGCATTTTTGCAGTTTAGTTTGTGGTTCATGGTTCACGAACTGATACGTCAGTATGCAAACCAAACCAGTTCAAATTGGTTCATGAGCCATTTGAAGTTTAAACCCCTGCTTTCTGTTCCCCATGAAAAGCTGCAGGGAGCAGAAAGCAGGGGGCCTTTTAAATCACTGCTTTCTACTCCACACGAAAAGCTGTGGGGAGCAGAAAGCAGTCGTTTATTTATTTATTTATTTTAGTTTATTCATACCCCGCCCTCCCTGCAAGCAGGCTCAGCTAGTTTAAATGGCTAGCTGAGCTGTTTTTTCATGAAGACCAGAAAGCAGGGATTTAAACTCTTAAACAGGGGTTTAAGAGCTTTCTGCTGTTCATGAACCACCACAAACGGCATCAAAAGTTGTGAAAGTTCATGGCAGTTCTTTTGGCCATGAACTGGCCAAAATCCATGACGAACTTTAGTTCATCAGTTGGTTTGTGCCCATCCCTAACCATCATGGTGAGCTGTTACAGATGATATACCAAGCACATAACTAACAATGAACAGTCACACCATTTAATAGAGACCAAGGGCCAAATGAGAGGTTCCATGGAGATCTGGATCCAAGAATCTGGGGTTTTTTATACACCTAAAAAAAGGAGATGGGAAGACACAATTTGAAGGGGAAAGAAATGGTTGGAAAGGGTATTTAATCCTTCTCCTAATCTCCATTCTCTCTGTTTCTTTTCTGTAGCCATGGCAAATGCACTTATGAGAATTCTGGTTGGGACTGCAGGGAATAAGCACTGGCCAAGGGAAGAGCTAAGCAACCCCGCTGCCTACTGGCTCCTTCTTCCTTGCCCTGAAACAGTTTAGGTGTTTTGAAATTCCAGACCCAGGTATTCTATTCATCTAGTTTGACCCCAAGTGTATGACCCCTAGTTTGACTGATACCAGTGTATTTTCTATTAATGCACACAAATGTTGTGGAAATGGTGACGAGCTTTTTTTCACACTCATTTCACATAGACTGCGATTAGACAGGCACTTTGATCTGTGGTCATCACTCCTCCCATCTGGATTTGAAGTATTCATTCAGACAGCTACATCGGGCTCCTGTACTGCAGCCATCAGCCTCCCGTCCTTACTCCTGACTTTCCTGACCCCACAGAAAGTCCGGTATTTGCTGAACCTTCTAGCATTATAGTGGATCTGTGGATGTCTGATCGATGTCCCATGCAATCAAGCCAGCATGGAAGGGAACTGTCCCTTTTGTTTTGGTGCCATTTTTCACTCTGTTAGTGATATGCGCATAACTGCATAAATGCCAACATATATTATCAAACATGTGGGCATTCCTGCACTTTATATCTTTTTGGGGGACTGTGAATGCAAGGGGGGGGGAGAGTATCCTGCAACTGTCATAGCACTAGCCGGGTGATTTTGCATTTTTATTGAGGTATGATGTTAGTGCAAATAGTCCCTGGGCAGATATGGACCAGAAAACAGAATATATCTTCTTGAAGGGGAGAGTCCTTGCAGGGGACAGTCTCCAGAGCGTGGGGATGTGTCATTTGGGGTGGTCCAAAGATTGTTTTGGGGTGCAGCCTGGCCCCAGTGTCTATCTATGTGATTTTCCTGGGAGCACCACACTTTGGATCAGCTGGCACAAGAACCGTGATTTGGACCAGGACAAAGCATATGTCCACTCAAAGGGTAGAGTCCCCTGAAGATGGGGGTGCATGAAGTGTGGGGGTCCAAACGTTATTTTGGGTTGTAAAGGGCAACCAGTTCCTTATTCAAACCTCCTTTGTAATACAGGCCTCTTGGAGTCACTCCTAATAGAAGCTCATAGCCTCAGAACCAGTGTTTGGACCGGGCAGTGCTGTGTGTCTCCTTGCAGGGGACAGTTTCCAGAGTGTGGGGATGTGTCATTTGGGGTGGTCCAAATATTTGGGAGTCATGTAGCCCAGCCCCAGTGTCTGCCTGTGTGATTATCCTAGGGGCACCCCCCTTTTGAGCAGCTGGCACAAGAACTGTGCTTTGGACCAGAAAACAGGATATATCTTCTTGAAGGGGAGAGTCCTGTGAACATGAGGGTATATGATATGTGTTGATCCAGACCATTTTGGGGTTCAGAGTTTTCCAACTCTCCTCAGAGTTTCTGGATGAATTCACGAACTCACGAATAAGGAACTGGGAATAAGGAACCAACTTCAGCCTCCCGAGTCAATGAACCTTGTCCCACTGCCTCTTCCTGTTTCTCTAAACTTATGGTGGAAGCAAGACTTCTCTGCAGAGGCCCCTGTGCACACTCCCCCTTTCCTCTTCCTCTTTCTCTGGCACCTAGAATACTGCAATAGCAGCATCCCAGGCACGAGAGAGCCTAGGAAACTAGGAAACAGAGTTCTCTAACAGACTCAGGCACTGAGTATCCCAGGGGTCCTTGCATTGGGATTCTGCTGTTACGGAATATAAGACATAGGTGTGAGGAAGGGAGGCCATACACAGAGCCCTGCAGAGTGATCTTGCTGCTGCTGGCCTCCCCTGTTACCACCAGCAATGGGAGAAGGGGAATAGGCCAGCAGGCCTGGGGAGCGGGAGGTCTGATTATAATACAAGAAGAACTCTCCAGCCATAGTGCTTGCCTTGGATTACAGCAGGTGAGCATTACAAACTTCCTAGGTTCCTAGCTGAAGCCGGGAATAGGAAACTCCAGTGGCATCATAACAGAGAACCCAGAAGAGCCTGTCTTCTCCATGCTAAGCATGCCTTCTCCTGCTGACTAAGCAGCTATAAATCTGGACATTTCACAGTTATTTCCTTGACGGGAGTTCTATTGTGTGGATCCCCATTACAGCCTAGAAAATTGGTCCTGCACAGTATTCATTCCACAGTGTCCAAATGTAAAGGACCATGTTCTGTTTCCTAGAAATAAATTGGGGGGGGGGGGGAAGAATTACAAAAATAAATTTTACCTCCTGTCTTGGCACTGTGTCACGCTGTCTCCCCCTCTCAACCGCTTAACTGTAAATCATCTTCCGAACATGACATATTTCTATCCTGAATATGAATGTCATCCAGAGGACAGTGCTGATTTCTCCGCAGGTTATCCTGCCTCCAAATGCTACTCTGCCCCTGCTGCTGTTTTTAGCAGGATTTACTACTCTCTCTCTCTCTTTTTTAAGCCATTGCAGAAATGAATGTGCACTGGCTCCTTGCCACCTAATCAGCAGAAGTCAGCTACTGTTGTCTGAAGTGAACTGTCCCCACTGTGAATGAAAAATACATAACTCGCTGACACCTGAACTATTGTGTGTAACACTGATGTTTGTATACACATGCGTGTGGACAGACAGAGAAAGCGATTGAGCGATGCAGAACGCACCAAAAACAATTTAATTCATAGGAAAGCAATGGAAATACACTTTCTAAAGGGCAAATAATGTCTAAAAGCAATAGGCAGTGCTGCTATTTACTTAGCTTATGCGGGGTTTTCGTGAACACTATGCAGATTTCCAAGGAGCGACTGAATGTAAATGGCAGAGATTTTTCCTCTGTCTGTTTACCCATTTGAAAGGGTGAACTGCTGCTTCACAGGAAACTCTACCTTGCAAGAGAGTCCCAATACACTCAGGGGCAGGCCTCCAAGGACCACATTACGTGGCCATTATGTGGAAACTTGCCTCACGCTGTTCTCTCTCTTGCTGCTCCCCAGCAGGCTCTCTTGTTGTTGCCGATGGAAATGTACTCAATAGATCGAGATGAAAAAAAAGAGTCACAACCGAGATGTGAAATAGCAGCCCAGCCAGAGTCAAACAAATGATATTTGATTAAAAAATAATAATAATTCCTGCATAGGAAGCAGTATAGCAACAAGCTTGCAGCTGTGCCTACTGCTTGGCACATAATGGGAGGTGTTTGATCACTTTGCTTGTCCGCTTGCCAGTCAGCATTAATATCTGCTGGGTGGAGAGGAGGTTGTGAAGGGCAGGGTGGCCTTTCTATAGCACTCTTCGCACAGCAGACCAGAATTTGCCTCGTCTGCCACTGTCATTATTCTCGTAAAGAATCCGAGCCATTCCTGCCTTGCCTTTTCTGTTTATTACCAGCTACTATTGACTGACTGTTGCATACCTCATTTTAACTGCAGGCCTGAATGAGAAAAATAAATTGGTTTCATAGAGGAAGTCTTTGGTAGTTCGGGTGGGAAGAGGCAGCAGCAGCCTGACTCAATGGGACCTTTTCACACCAAACAGCAGTCATCACAGCCCTTTCCCTTTACTCTTATTCACTGGCCTTTCTTTTTCAGAAAACCCCTTGCTATATGACCTGTTCCGTTACATTTTTCATGACCACAACACTCTCGTATCTTCCTGCCCATTTCATGATTGATGGCACTTGGTCAATTTCCACATACGCAGGATGCATAGTTGTTGTTGTTATTCATGTCTTTTAAAGGTTGTTTTTCAGTCTCCATCTTTTCCGATGCCCCAGAATCAGCTTCCTGACACAGCAGCCATAGGTCAAATTTACATCTGACTTTCCCGCGAGAATCATTCTAGTTTCAAAAAAACCTGTCTATACCTGTTTCTCGTTTCAAACCATACTTGTTCTAGTTTAAAAATTAATGTTTACATTCATTCATTGCCCTCCTGTGGTCAAGCTAGCATTATACTGCTTTAAAAAAATGCCATTGCTTGGTACTCTTCAGACCCCCTGGAGTGAAATTTAAAACCAGCATGAAATGAGCTTGGGAAAAGACAGCAGTCAAACTACTTCAGAGGGGAGGTGTAAATTGGGCCATAGTGTTGATTGAGCTCTGGGCAGATTCAATCTGGCAGAGGAGTGAACAGACACAAAAGGCAACAAGGCTCCTAAACTTGTAATAGTTGCATAGAAGAGGAAATGTCAGGGGTGAGAAATTGTCATGCAGAGGTGAGAATAAAAATCCACTTCTAAGCAATATACAGCCCATCTTGGAAAATCAGTTATGGCACCCCTTCCATGTCTTTTTGGGCCCCTGGTCCTCCATTGTGGCTGCCAGGGGCATAGAGTTTAAAAACTCCTGGGGGGGGGGCTCTTCCATGTGCGCGCGCCTGCCGGGACCATGTCCCCGCCGCCGCTGCCTCCCCCCCACCTGACCGCTCCTGTTTCCATCCCTCCCTCCATCTGTCCAGGGGCAAGCTGGGCATTTGCTTAGCTGGCCCCTGGACGGATGGAGGGAGGGTCAGAGTGGCCAGGCTGGGGGGGGGGGGGGGGGAGAGACGGTGGTGGTGGCCCTAGGAAGGGCCGAGGGAGGAGCAGTGGAGGGCACACTGTTTTCCCAGGGGGGGGGCTCAGTCCCCCCCCGGAAATTTCAGGGGTGGCTCGAGACCTCGAGCCCCCCCGTAGTTGACGCCTATGGTGGCTGCACCTATGCTCAGAAGGCCCACAAAGCCAGGAGAGGGGGGATTGCACCACCTGATTCCTCCTCCTGTCTGCTGGCCATTGCTCTCAAGCACACCAAAGAAAGATAGCACCATCTTCCCCAGCCAGCATATGGACCCTCTCTAAACAGGCTGGGAAAGACCCCACCCTGCTATGCCACTCCTTCCCCCCCCCCACCCAGAAGTCCTGCAGGACATTGTGAGCAGCCCCAAAAGCTCAGCTGGATTATCCCTACCTCTTCTCCTCTGGCTTACTGTCAGACCAAGCCTTCTGCCACCAATCCCTTGCTGGGCCATCTCTTCCTTGGCTGGCCTGGGTGATGAGGCCTGGCCCCACCCCCTGTGGGCCTGTCCTGGCTGCAGCGCCATTTGAGTGGGCAGTGCCCAGCTGGCTTCACTTGCAGCCAGTTGGCTGCCAGTGTTGCTCCACTATCCGGATAAGGCAAGGCATAGCCCAGCTGCAGGACATCTGGCTCTCATTTGCCTTGAGTGATACCTGACTTGTTCTACCCTTACAGACAACCACTGGATCTAAAACAGCAACAGCAACCATGAGCCACATAGCAGAGTCACAAGTCCAGGGAATAGATCCTATAGTGAAGATGGCAGCTTGGGTGTCATATACTTTCCAGCTAGAATTGCAGCTCCTGTGTGTGATTTTTAAAGGGGGGAAAACACCAGAAGCATTAATCGAACTTGCAGCATCACATGTCGATTTGCATTTGGGATTTAAGCAGTCCCCTCTTCCTGCTCCCTGCTCCTATGACTGACAGCCAGTGGTGGAGAGTTGTTTTAAATTCCTTACCCCACTCTGAGGATGACTGGGGGGAGGATTCATTGATAGCTTTGTTAAGTACCTGGTGGGTAGTAGTGGACTGAAGGTTACAGACTAATTTTTCTGGCAACAGAACAGATTTAGGTGTTTTATTTCAATTATAGGGCAGCAGGGGATAAATAAGCAAGCCATGTAATAAGCGTGATTCAGCTATGTGGGTTTCTTTTTGTGACTCAGTGGGAGGATTGTACAATGATTTGGTTATAGGTGCTCATATATGTAACAATGTCAGGCAACAAAAAATAAGTTCTTTGTATGAAATGGAAACTAGTAAAATGATATGGGAAAACAGATTTTTGAAAGGTTTATTATCGTCTTCTGATGTTTGCAGCGGCAGCACACAAATCTTTTATTTCATTTATACCCCACCCTCCCTGCCAAAGCAGGCTCAGAGTGGCTTACAGACCCAATGGTATCATACAAGATTAAAACAGTAAAACAAATTAAAATCATAAAATGGTTCATAAGGTGGTACAATTATATGATAGTGAAATAACTGTCCTTAATAATCACAATGGGGGCTCTAGTCAGCAGTAGATGTTTAAACAGATTATGCCAAGAGGAAAACAGCAGGACTGGTCCAGGATCAGAAAAGGTTATGCAATGCTGTACAGGCATCACAGGTAGAAATATTTGGGGTCAGGGTGCCAGTCATCTTGAATGTTGGGGCTTAAGTACTTTTTATTGCAATAGCTATGATGTTTGCAGTATGAACGTGGATTCTGAATTCTGTTGTTTGACTTACTGAATTTCTTTAGAGCACTAAAAATCTGAATATCTCCCTGCTGTATTCAGAAGGGAAATAAGACAAACATATACGGAGTGTATCATCCCTTTTGCAGTAAAACTGCAGTGCTGATTGAGGAAGGAAACTAGGCTAGGCTTTATATTTAGTTTGCTTTCAACCAGATGACAGTCTATTTGGGACAATGACATGTCAACTTCAAATCTGAGGAGAAAGGAGTGAAAAGGAAATTTTATGTGTTGAGAAATAGAAGTGGTGGAAATGGTTAAGCAATAGCTAAGCTCACCCTTGAATGCCTACTGAGATGGAGAGCAGTTTCCCCACTTTCTAGAGACTTGAATAGAATGTTGCAACAATCAAAACACAATTAAACATGCAACTCAGATACCAAATTCTTATCATATTAAAGTGGCCCTTTTGTTACACTTTTGAGTCTGTTGGCTTAGTAGCTAAGGGTTTGTGTTTTTCTTTTTCCACTATAGATCTCATACTGTCAAGATGGCAAAAAGTCATCCTTGTGTGCTGGGAAGAACTGGATATAAATGGAACAGTAAAGGTAATTTTGAAGTGGTCACATATAAACTGAAATCAGAATAGGGGAAATGATTCATTGTCCCTTTCTGAATGCCTTGAAAGAAAAGGAAAGTTTTGCTGAAACACATGTGCATTAGATCAAACGTCTGTACTTCATTTATCTAGAATAGCTGGCATACTGAGATTCACAGTCACTATAATTCCTGTTTTATCTGTGAAGTTTGACCCTGCAAAACTAAGGATAGCAACTCAAATGCTCAAGTTACCATGCTATAATTAATATATCAGCAACTTAGTTGTGAATTTATCATTAGTTAAGGATCTAGCTATTTGTCTAGTGAACATCAAGCATACTTGCTCTCCATAATTACTACATTTTCTATGTGGCATGAGACCTAACTTCATTTTATATAATCTACTTTTTTCCTTTGACCACAGACAAAATTAATGTAAAGATTGCTGTTGCTAAAATAAGACTGGATTGATTACACCATTTAAATAAAAGTCTTTGCAATACTTTTGCCTCAGAGTTATTGGTTTCAAAATCTTATGTAGGTTTTTTTAACTTAAAAAAGTAGAAAACACTCGTTCCAGATAATACCTTCACACAGCTGCTGTTCATGAGAAATGCTGACAAACCAGTTTCTAAGCAAGCAAGAGCAACATGACATGGTATAATTCACGTTCATGTTGACCTTTATCATGTATAATTTATGACTGAAAAATAATTAAAAGTGCTGAAGTCAAGAGCGTGGAAACAATGCAGCATAATTGGGTTTGGTTATCTGCATCTTTATCTATATTTCCATGTTTCATCATTCAAGCATTCACATAGCAGAAGCCACCTAACTAATCATGTGTGTACACTCCAAGAAGTGGTTCACCATGTCCAATGGCTCAGGAGACTGATGAAGCAATGTTGTCAAACAATTGAGCACGAGATGAGTTAGATAAGTTGTCACTAAGCTACAGCATTAGCATAAATTATCTGTTTGACTTCATCAAGCAATCCTGATGGAAATGTGCTGAAGAAATCATGCTGGGTTGTTGAGTTCTAATTAGACAAGGATGGGACCATAGGCCACTAAGACATACCTCACAGGAACTGACCTTCACTCAATAACAGGCAATGAATGACAGCTTCTGGGTAACTAATCTAGGGCGTAAATATATTCAATAATATATTCAAATACATTTTGTATAGGACCTGGGAGAGATCCTAGCAAAGACAGATTTTAATCTGTTGGAGCCTCTAAAGGAAGTTTAGAAAGCTAGTAAAGGGCCAAAAGTTAAAAACATCTATAGATATAGACAAAAGTACACAAGTTTATTTCAAAAATATATAAAAACCTTGTGGAGGGCCAAATAAAATAATCAAAGTGACAAATGCACAAAAAAAGAACCATATATGACCTGATGCATTTCAGCCCACAAGAGCCTTCTTCAGAGGCCAAATAGTACAGAATGCAACATGCAACAAAGCCCCTGTTACACTTGTAAGGCTGTAAACAATTGATATTGGACTAAAAATGGAATGTTCCAATCTAGAATTGAATGACACACACACAAAAATTGTGGGGGCACAAATGTATCTGGCCTTGTGTCAGAAGCAATTACATGTATTGGATATAGTAATAGCACCAATATGTACCTTTCAGTTCAAGACCTAACAGTAGAAATAAAATCACCTTATCAGAGCCAATGTAACATCAATATGTACATTGGCCCTGGTAAGGTGATTTTACCTGTACTCTTCTGAGGTATAAAAAAAGGCCGGCATGTTAACGAACAAAGTAATGGAAGCAGTAAAAGGTAAGACGGATTCCTTTAAGCAGTAGAAGGCTAGCTTGAGTGAAGTAAATAAAAGGAAGCACAGGCTTTGGCAAATAAAATGCAAGTCAGTGATCAAACAGGCAAAAAGGGACTATAAGGAACATATTGGGGAAAAAATAAAGATCAACAATAAAATTTTCTTCAAATACATTAGAAGCAGAAACCAACCAGGGAGGCAGTAGGGTTCTTGGATTACCAAGGGGTAAAAGGATTTCTAGCTACTAAAGGATTACTAAAGGGAAATGTCAGAGAAGCTGAATGCATTTTTTGCTTTTGTTTTCACTGTGGAAGATGGGAGGTGCTTGTCCACTCCAGAACCAGGTGAACTTGCTGCTTGGAGGTGTTTAAAGGGACTGCAGGCCCTTTAAAATGCCTTCGGAGTTCACTCACCACAAAGTTGTGTGGCTTGGAGAAGGCATTTAAAAGGACTGTGATCCCTTTAAATACCTTTCCCCCTTCCATTCAAAGCAATGGAGGATGGAGGCACCTTCTTTGGGGGCCATAGAATTGGACTCCCTGGTTCATTCTTTTTGAGACTTGGAGAGTTTTTTGAGAAGAAGCAGCAGCTATGCTGCAAATTTGGTGCCTCTACCTCAAAAAAACACATCCCAGAGCCCCAGATACCCCCAGAATGGATTCTCAATTATACCCTTTGGGGACCATTAACTATAATGGTCCCCATAGGGTATAATGGAACAAAAAAATTTTTTGGATTTCCCGGATATTTGCCGAATCTAAGTACCATACCAGTATTGAAATTCAGGAATATAAGAAAATACTGATATTTTTCTGGTTCAGTATACCCAAACCCCAAAAATATTGGGGGGGAGGTTGCATACCCCTAGGAGGGACTGGATAAACATATGGAGCAGAGGCCCATCAGTGGCTATTCGCCACAAGGTATTGACAGAGCACTAGGTCGGGGGAAGTGATGCTTTGTATTCTTGGTGCTTGGGGGGCAACAGTGGGAGGACTTCTGAAATTCTGGCCCCACTGGTGGATCTTCTGATGGCACTGGGGAATTGACCACTGTGTGACACAGAGTGTTGGACTGCATGGGCCATTGGCCTGATCCACCATGGCTTCACTTATTGTCTTGTGTAACCATGCACAATTTAATTAATTTGCTTTGAAGCTACTTGATAAATTTCCACTTTACTACTGTCACATTGATTTTATTACTATCACCTTTTACTGTTGTTAATACTTTTTATCTTATGGCAATCTTTTCATAAAGAGGAACCAAAAAGAGTTAATGTAATTTATGCCCAATTTTGTATTTGCATATAAGAGGCAAAGAGAGAAGAAAAGGGAAAGATGCTGTTATAATAATTAAAATACGGTTTTGTGGATGTTTAAAGTTATTAGAAATTGGGGGGTGGGTAGATATCTGAGATCCATGGAATGTTTAACAGTTACTAGACTTACTTGGCTTTATCAGTCATAACTAAAAATGGATAGTGGCTATGATTAACAGCGCAATCCTAAACAGCATTACACCCATTTTAGGCCATTGACTTCAATGCAGGTAGAAGAATGTAACTGCATAGGATTGAACTGCAAGTATTTCTTTGCAACTGGCCTTACAAATACAACATTTTGTTCTTTTCTGCACTATCAAATACGGACCAAAGAAAAGTAAGTCAGTTGAAAGGCTTCTGCTTCCCTTAAAAATGGTGGTTAATTTCCAGCTCCAGAGAGATTACAGACCTTTATACATTCTTTTGCAGCATGGCTACTGCTACTGTGCCAGTTGAGATACACTTAAACATTTCTGGTCCCATCGATTGCTTTCTTGGTATGTTTGTAAACCATGCAACTGATGCCTCATCTCTTGGAAGATGTTCCGCTGCATAATTTGTAAGCACACCATGAAGATTAGTCATATGGGCAAGTATCCAAGATCGCATGGCAGCCACCTCAGAGAAAAGCTGGTGAAAGTACATGTAAAGGTCACATAGAATCTTCCATAGAAGGATAAAAAAGTCTACTTTGAAAGACTCAAACTACAAGACAGATTACATTTTGAAAGGATAGCCCATCAGTCTAAATAAAATGCAGAGGCAATTCAACACGGTATCAGGTCTTACTGCTAGCCAGCTCTTCTGGCTGCCTCCAAAACCCACCTCTCCCAGGGCTCACCATTTTGTCCAAAGAAAGTATAGGATGACCAACCAGACCTGTAAAAAAGACACCGGATCACCAATGCTCCCTCTAAGCTGTGAGCAAAAATCCTACTTTGTTTGCTACAGGCATAAAAGTTTTGAGCGAGCAATTTGGCTGCTGCATAAATTAGTTTGCTCTGGAGCCATCCTTCCTGAGCTAAGACAAAAAGGTGTGAGCCGGAGGCTAAAAAATTGTGAGCTAGCTCACACTAATTCAGCTTTGAGGGAACACTTCTGATCACAGGTGGACAGGGCAATGCTAGTCTAGTGACGTCTATAAAATAATATAGGTCAGAAGCAACGCTCCCTCTAAGCTGTGGAGTCTTGTGAGCACAAATTTTGCTTTGTGAGCTACCGGCATTAAAGTTGTGAGTGAGCGATTTGGCTACCGCATAAATCAGTTTGCTCTGGAGCCGTCCTTCCTGAGCTAAGACAATAATGTGTGAGCCAGAGGCTAAAAAACCTGTGAGCTAGCTCAGAATAACTCAGCTTAGAGGGAACACTGGTCAGAAGTGTTTTTTTGTTTGAGCAACAAGTGTCATGAAATGCATCTTTTATTATCTGGCTTTAAAGTTTTCATCAGCTACCTTGAGCAGTGCCATCTTTTCTGAGTGCCTGAAGTTTCCCCCTTTATAGTTTCTGCCCTGACTGTCTGCTGAGGAATGTGGGCATGTAAAGCTTCCTTTTTATATTTTCCTATTTCGGTCTATCATAGCCAGGTCACTAGTTCCAGCTTCATTTAAATGGTGTCTCTGTTCATAAGTTACAGTGAACTGCAGTGTAAATGGTTTATCTTTATACATGCAGTGAGTAATTCTCATGGGACCTCACATCTGCAGGTCCACCTCTCTTCCAGTGTCCTGCCATGACAGCTTCGCTCAGCTATTCAGGTACCACCCTGCAGATGGGCAAGATCAAGAACTGCCCATACAGTGTCTGCTCTCTTATGGCCCTTTCCTTGTGGAAAGCCTGCCTGAGAAGGTTAGGATGGTTCTCCTGCATCTGTCATTCTGCAGACTATGTAGAACAAAATTGTTCTGGAGGGCATTTCTCTAAAAGTTAATAGGGCTATACTACAAGAGAACGGTTCAGAAAGATGCCTTGTAAAGGGAAAGGGATTGTGGACTATACCACTGTGTAGAGGACACATTATCTATTTGCTTATGTGTTGTCCTGCTGTCACTGCACTGGTTTCTATTGAAGTACTACCATTTATCGACATTGGAGCTGCATTCTGTATCATGTCTAAGACTACATGCTTGTTCAGATTTCTGTAATCCTCAGTCCTAGTACCTTTCTTATTATATGTCTCATCGTATAATTACATCGACTTACACTGTGCAATTCACTTTGGATCTCAGTGAGAAAGGCTGACTATAAATATAGTAAATAACTAAATGCACGTGCAGGTGACTGTATGATTCCACGTTTGTCCAGGTACTAGTTCCTGGTTTCATTTCAAAAGTGAAGATGCATTGGCTGTTTTTTAAAACAGGTGCATGCAGGTACATTTAGGTTCTATGTGTGTTCACTGTAACGTGTGAACAGGGCTGGCATATCAATTGTATGTCAATGTTAAAATAGTCTGGAAGACTTTTTTCTTTCCTCCCATACAGATGAACATAGAGGTTAGTCTTGCCTGACAGGCACATTAAGTTCTGGGTAAATCTAATTTAAATACTCCTTGTGATTGGCATTTTTAGCATTTCCTCTTTTTGATGAAAGGCGAAGCTTGCTAGTGAATTGTGGCTGTAGGTTTCCATTGCCGAGGAAAGCTTAAATAAAACATATACATTTTGTTTTAGAAAACTTTGTTGGTAGTTCCTTTGGAGCTCTGGGATGCTATATGCCAAGATGTTCTGATTTCTGCTTTTTGGTTCTGAGGAGTCATATGACCAATGCCATCTTAAGATGACTTAGGTTGCGGTCACACGCCTGAGATAAAGTGAAGGGGAAGTGAGGCTATTTCCTCCAGCAGAAGTTGACCCACCGTTGTGTGATCACACGGATTTTTGTAGATGCGGGCACAGCCTGCCACTGCGTGATCAGACGCAACTGCTGGTGAGTCGTTTTTTTAAAAACTGTTTGTTCCCAATGCACTTAGACGAGAAATCGATGATTCGCACCTCTCCTCATGGAATGTGTGGGGGGGCACGCTATGTGCATACTGCGACGGGGGGGGGGACAATGGCATGGAGTTGGGATAGCTTGATCAGACTATCCCAACACCATGGGAGCACGCTGGCGCGATCAGACACAGGGAAGTCTGTCTGTGGCCCATAGCAACTTGTTTGCTACAGGACTTTCCAAGGTGTTTTTTTACTCCACGAGTGCGGCAGAGCAAAATGGGTTGCTGATGGCTGCGGGGCACTTCCCAGATGTTGGCATCTGATCGCGCTCCTTTAATCCGCCCGGCATTCAAGCCTATGTCGGGGTGAATTGTGCATGTGATTGCAGCCTCAGTTAGTCTTGAACCCCATCTGGCTTTGGTATTGGGCACCAGTATTTTAGGAACGTCCTTTAAACCTCAGATTTTCCCATTTGACTTTTTGATTATGTCTGTGCCCTTCGGAGCTTTCACATTTGTCTCCACCCATGCTACAGTCTGGTCCTATCTCTTCATTTTCTCCCCAAATAAAACTGGGGTTTCTTTTACTTTTTGTGTGATACAAGTATAGTAAGGAGGCTTCAACATCCAGATGGTTATGGCTAATAAGTTTTGTATAGGTGTTAGTCTTTGGTTTTGTTCCTGGATGCAGTTTAAGACAGCATAGCAAGGCTAAGAAGAACTTCACAGGGCGTGATCATACGCACCCATTTGCGACACAAGAAGGACGATTCCTCGCCGGCTCAAAGTGGCGTGATCACACAAGCACATCTGGGAAGCATCCTGCAACTGGTGTCAAAGTGTCGCAAACCACTTTGAGCCGGTGGGGAATCGACTTATTTAGCTACCAGTGAAAGGGCAGTCTCAAATGGTTTGCGACGGCCCAGAACTGACCTTTCCTGGTGTGATCACACCAGAGCAAACAAGTGGCATTGGGGAGCGGGCTTTTTGGGGTTTTTTCCCCCTCCCATCCCAGTATGCACATCATTGGATGATCCCAAGGGTGGACAGGCAAGTCATCGATCCCTTGTAGAAGCAGATAAGCGCACTGAAAACAGCTGGGAAAAAAACCCCAACTCGCCCACGGCTGCATGTGATCATGCAGCGACAGTTCGCCCCCCCAGGTCCATGGACCTGTGTGATCCTGCAAAAGCGGTGCAAATTGCACCGGCTCAAATTTGAGTCACTTCCCGTCTGGCTTATCTTGCTCGTGTGGACGGGGCCACAGGTACCCTTAGCCAGTTCTCTTCATATTACTACTTCTTATGACCCTCTCCCTGATTCTACTAGATTCTCCCTTAACCTGTGTATGTATGTAATACCTGAGCAAAACAAATTAGTCTGGATGATGGTTCTGCCATACCACTGTCAACTCTTTAAGCACATCCAGACTGAAACATAAATTCTTATTTTTCTGTGGCAGAAACATCATCTTTTGGAAAATGTGACATGACCTATAGTTTTTGATTCTGTCAAAAGAAAACCATTTTGTGTCTGACTGCCTGTTCCCAGCCTATGTCTGTTCTTTACAAGCCACGCTTTGGGCAAATACATCTGTCACTAGTAGCTGAACTCACAATTTTTGATGGAAAGATTGGACAGTAAATACCCCCAAATAAGCCTGCTTTTCTCAAGCTGTAAATACTTACGCTGGGAAAACTGCTGCAGAGTTGTCAGGTGGCAAGAGAGCCATGCCCCATGTCAATAATATTGATTTGCTGTTACTGCAGAATTTCCCATGCTATAGGCTAAGAGACTGATTAATACCAGATTTCTTTCTTTAGATTTCTCTTTACTAAACCAGGTCTGTTTCCTGGTCAAAGGGCACAACCCAGAGAAAAAGTGGAGTGCTTCATTTTGCTGCATTTAATGGGATTTAGAAGCTTAGCTGCATGCTTCGGTCATCAGCTTCAATGCTACTTAGGTATGCTTACATTTTGCTGGATTGTGCTGAAAGAGTCCAGAAAAAAATTCATTTTTATTTCAAAGGTTTTTTCCTCAGTAGTCCGTGCTCTATTTTTAGTTGTATATTTCCAAATGCCTGTTTAAAACTTCCACTGGAAGATTCATCTGGAGCACTACATCATATCAGTGACAGTTTCCTTAAGTGACATGTGATCCAGTTGAATCTGATTTAGCAATGTCCTTGTCTAGACATCCCTGTCTGTCATGACTATTGACATGAACCAGTATCACCCCTGTGGCCAAGCACAAGAAACTGTGAAGCCCAAACTTTGTAATAACTGATGGCAATGGTGCTTCACAGTCTTTATGTTCTACTACAAGTGCTGCGCCCACAAGATATAACATGAAGAGCTGTAGCAGGAACAAGGCAGCATTGTGGAAAGACTGTATGCTAAAATAACTGGAACAAGGTTACATGGGACCTTCACTGCAGATGCTATTCTGGGTCTTCAGCAGTTCAGAGACAAGCAAGTGGCTTTTGTTGCAAGGATTCTCATACCTTTGATAGTTTCAGGGGGTTCACTGTGCTCTTTGAAAAATCTATGTGATATGGACAAGCCTGCACCAGCAAAGAGAAGGTTATTCTCTATAGCATACTTCTAGCAAAACTACTTCTCTGCTACCGTAACCTTTAGAATACCCTCTGTGCAAAGAAAAGCGGTATCAGGTTCTTACAAAAGATCGCAAGGCTAACTGTAAAATGACTTCCACAGACAGCATGAAACCGGAGAATGGATTCTTCCCCTCCTCATTCCCTCTATGCAGCAATGAAGCAAATTTCCAGGTAAGAGAATACCTCAAAGCAGAGGACATTTTGCTTTGTAGGGCCCATCACCGTTAAAGTAGGATATTCCATTTCAAGTGTGTCTCCTCTTAAAAGAACACCCTGGCAGGGATCCCAAGGGATGCACATGCAGCATCTCCATGCACACATGGGGGTTTCAGAGGAGTTTGCTTAGGAAGCATTCCAAGTTAATCTCAAAAATGCTAGTTAAATTCTCAAGGTTTTTTTTTTTTTTTTTAAAAACTGGCTAATAAAACCTTTACTCTTTGAAGGAAAATTTGGGGGGTGGGGTGGGGTGGGGAATACTGCATGCACAACAGAATCAGTATTTGTTTTAAACTCTTGTACCAAATACTTAAATTAAATCTGAGAAGAAACGTTAGATGTACAGAGGGACGCTGCCTGTGCACTATGGGTTCCCCCTCCCTCTCCTAGGCACCCCTCTGTGAAAGAACACATTCGTGGCTCCTCTTGCAACCTGTTTGGATTCTCTTTTACCATCAGATGTGTTCCGACTGCTGACTTTGCTGATCAAAGAAGCAATGAAGGAAGTCACACTACTAGTGTGCCTCTGTATAGGCTGGGAATGATGCTCTGGAAAGACCTGGATCTGGTCCAGTATTCCCTCTAAGCCGAGTTAGTGTGAGCTAGCTCACAGTTCTTTAGCCTCCGGCTCACACATTTTTGCCTCAGCTCAAAAAGGATGGCTCCAGAGCAAACTAATTTATGCAGTAGCCAAATCTCTCTCACACAACTTTAATGCCAGTCGCTCACAAAGTAGAATTTTGCTCACAAGAATACAAAGCTTAGAGGGAGCATTGATCTGGTCTTCTCAGAATGTAGAGGTATTCTGAAAATGAGCAGTTAGGTTAGGTTGACTGTTGATTGACAGAAGGTTTTGGACCCTCATCAGGAAACTGCAGCATCCGTGAGAAGATGAGGGAGCCAGTGTGACTCTTCTACCTAAAAATGGTACATGGACTCTAGTTGCTGCAAAACTGCTGTAAATTCTCTGGTACTGAAATCCTGGCAAATAGCAGTAATAGCTAAAATAAATAATCCAGGACACAACAGGGAAATCTATCCCAGTGTTCACAGACTGTTTAAAGGGGTGGTGCCATATGCTGTGCCCTGAGCTGCTAATCTCCCCCACCTGGTCCCTTCCATGTATTTCTGCCATGCTCTGCGAAACAGCATAGAATGATCAGAATGCAGGAAAGACAAAGCAAGTAAATCATGACATCAGGACCTGTTCCGTCCTGGCATCAGCTCTTGAGACGCTGGGCTGAGTACCTTTCTGGAGAGTGAGCAACGCACGGCCCCATTAAACTGAAATCCTTTTATTCAACTCCAAAACATATTCATCACAGATCATGTACTCACAATCTTAGGTGAAGGCTGGGTAGCAGAGTTACATCCAGTGATTCCAATCTTCAGTAGCCATGGTGAGAAAGAGATGGTCTCCCTCTCCTCTCGCGGATTAGGCAGAAAACAAAGGAGCAGGAAGGAAGCTAAACTAATCTCCCACTTCTCATAATTTAGTAGGGCTGCCAAGTCAGCCCAGGGGGCGAGGGATCCCCCGCTACAGGGGTTCCCAATCCGCCAGCCAGCATTCAGCCGGCGGGGGGAACCCCACCCCCCTTCCCCAATATAATGACGTCACCCGGAAGTGATGTCATCACGTTGGGGGCGTTGCCAGGGCGACGCTCTGGCAACCCCCCCAAAACTCTATGATACCATAGAGTTTTGGGGCGATTGCCAGAGCGTCGCCCTGGCAACGCCCCCAACGTGCTGACGTCACTTCCGGGCAACGTCGCTGGGCGCGCGCACTTTGTGCATGCGCCTGGGAAACTCCCGGACGATGGAGGACTCCCCCCCGCCGGTAAGTTAAGAACACTTGGCAACCCTATAATTTAGCCAATCAGAGGGATGCCTCTGGTAAGGACTACAATACCCAGAGGCACTTGCATTTAAAGCTACAGCATCTTATCTAACTTCTGTTAGCTGGCTGGGGCAGCACAGGACCAACACCCTTGTGGGGGCTGTTCCAAGGCCTGTGGAGGGAATCCGCAGAAATCAGTACTACCTTATATTTGAGTACTGGCACCTTTTTTGTTTACAGTCAGGCTCAAACCAGTGCCACATCCCACAACATATAACCCTGTTCTCCATTCTGTGAATGATTTTGAAATCCGAAGCATGCTCTAAGCAAGTAGCAGTTGATCCAATACAATTGTTGGTATGTTGTATATATGGCCACTTGGGAATCTGATGTCAGTAATCCAGAAGAAAACAGCAATGCCAATTAAAGCAAAAAGTATTTCCTAGGGGTCTGATAACCCACTGAGGGGAGTTAATGGTCCAAACTATGTTTTAAATCATTACATCAACTAATTATTAATCCTTAAATATTGTTCTGTGTTGAACATGTGACTGCTGTTTTAAAGCACCAGTAATTATTTTCTAATTTGGTGTAGTGGTTAGAAGCGTGGACTCTAATCTGGGAGAGCCGGGTTTAATTCCCCTCTCATCCACTTGCACCTGCTGGATTACCTTGGGCAAGCCATAGCTCTGGCACAGCTCTTCTTGAAAAAGTACAGTTTCTGTCAGAGCTCTCTCAGCCCCACCTACCTCACAGGGTGCCTGTTGTGGGGAGGGGAAGGGAAAGGAGTTTGTAAACTGCTCTGAGACTCCTTCTGGTAGTGAAAGGCAGGGTATAAATCCAATCTCTTCTCTTCTCGTCTCTTCTCTTCTAAATCTGAATTATGATTTTGTGGGTTTTTTGCTAATAGTGAACTGAAATAAGTGCTGTCGACCCAGGCTTGCAACTGCTGGGAGATTCACATGGGGAGCCCTGACCAGGAGCGTTGGACAGGCAAAATCTGGCATGGTGAAAGGTCTCCTGATAGTTTTCTGAACCCTGATAATTTTCAAGATTGTTATTAATGTACTGCCATACTTTATCTGTTGTTCATTTGTTGTGTCAGGGGGGGTGCCATTTAGTTTAAAATAGTTGCTACAGAAACAACTTTTCCTTGTATGTGGAGTGGGATGGCTGGGGGCACCATCGTCAGAAGGCCCTAAAGTCAGGTCCCTTAGTCCAATTCACTTGAAGCTTGGGGGATATTCAGCAGAGAGCGAGGACTTTATTATTCACTGAAACGATGGTGCCATCCATGGAAATCCATCAGGGCCACCAGTGACTAATGGAATATCATGTTCAGAGTTTTTATTCCTTTAGATTTCAGTTGCTGGAGGCAAGAACAGGGGGAGGCTTGGGCCTGTATGTCTTCTTCATAGGTCTACTGGGACTGTTCTGGGATGCTGCGTAAGATGGACTGTTGGTGAGATCCAGCTGGACTCTACTTGTGTAAGGAACTTGCCTGCACAGAATGGCCCTTGTGCCATTTTTTAAAATGTGAATTTACCTCAGCATATAGTTTTCTCTCTCTCTCTCTCTTGAAGTAGGTAAGGCTGAGGAAAAAAGCTGCTGGACCAAGGTTTCCAGTAGGGTTGCCAAGTCTGGGTTGGAAAATACCTGGAGACTTTGGAGGTGGAGCCAGGAGAGGGTGGGGTTTGGGGAGGGGAGGAGCCTCAGCATAGTACAATGCTATAGAGTCCACCCTTCAAAGCAGCCACTTTCTCCAGGGGAGCTGATCTCTGTCAGCTGGAGATCAGTTGTAAAAGCGGGAGATCCCCAGGCCCCACCTGGAGAATGGCAACCCTAGTTTCCAGTGGGGATCTAAACCTGGTTCTCCCAGGTCTTATTCTAACACTCAATCCATTGTACCACATTGGCTCTGAATCAGGCTTCTCCAGGCACCACAACTTGGGGAGGAATCAAGAGTGAATGTTTTCCTCCTTTGTATTTAATACATAATAGATGCAAGAACTGACTATAATGAAATCTCATACCTGCATTTAAGTCCTTTGACTTTGTTTGACTACAATCATCCAACAAAGCAAGCTGGTCTATCTGCCACTCTGTTTTTTTTAACTGTGCATCTTCTCTTTACCTGGCTATTTAAAGAGAAAACATAAATGTAACAAAAGGCTACTGATGACAGGTCTGTCACATTTTTAAGGTAATCATATCTACAGCCTTTTTCGTGTTGCCAATAGCAGTGGAAGCATAGCTCTTTAGATTTAGTTAGTCCTATAAAAAGGATCACTTGCAGAACACTGTTGCTGAATGCACACATTTAATTAGTACTTTTTGTGCCTGGTGGAAGCTCACACTAACTATAGATACTTGACAAGCCCAGTAATCTCACCTTTCATATCTTTCTCCAAAACCGCAGCCTCTGTAGATCAACATCAATAACCTTTGCTTCTCCTGGCTATATATCTTCTGAATTGAAAGGAACTAGACTAGACATTAATACGACTCTGCTTGTGAGTATAAAGTGCCATACTGTATGTTAAGGCAAATCTAATTCCTTGCTCCTAAAGATGTCGGGTTGCATAGAGCATCCTGCACCAGTGAACCTAGAGGTAATTCCTATGCAAGATAGTGGAAAGAGTCCTGGCAAACCATGTTGCATGTCATCTATAATCTTATTTTAATATTAGCAGGCTCTCGCTTTTCACAATGCAGATCTGCATATTCCCTCCCCTATTCTAGTCTTAATTTTAAAAACTATTTATTTTATTGCCCATGATTAGAATGTTGGATTAAAATATGAGAGACTCCTTTTCAAACCCTCACTTTGCCATGGAAGCTTGCTGGGTGGCCTTAGGCCAGTCACATACTCTCAGGCAGGGAAAAGGGGAGAGGCTACAAAGGATTTCAGGGAAGGAAAAATCATTAGCGGGTGAGGGGGAAATGAAGGGCCCCCCCCAGTACTTGTGGGTCCCCCACTTGTATTAATGATTTCCAAATGTTCTTGACAAGTCCATAGTTTTCGCTCCATTATATTTATTGTGTTGGTTTTATGTATGTTGGAATTTGTTTTGTTGTTAAGATGTTTGAAATTTATTTATTTTTTAAAGAAGAGGGAAAAAACTGTTCTAGACAAGAAACGGCATACACCGTATGTGTTTACAGTCAGGTCACTTTGGTAAGTATACAGGCTGACGAAGAAGCATGCAACATTGTCTGGGATTGTATACTCAGTGAATGTGTGTTTTCATCATATGGGATGGTATATTACCACACTTTTTAAAATAGAACTGATATTTGTGTGGGAAATATGTAATGTGTGAAGTGTCCTACCTGCATGATAGATCATGGCCTAAGGATGCAGTCTATATATTTCTGAAATCAGTGGTAAAAGCCCAATGGTTATCATGATTCTGGACTGTCCGTGCAATGTTATTACCCTGAAGATATAAATATAAGCATAAACTCTTAACTTGTCAGGGAATTAAACACAATACTTTTTTTAAAAAAAACCACTTGTTTTAAAAGTAGTTAAAGATGTATAAATATGTCTCTTTCATTTGTTTGTCCATTTACCATCATTATTAGCTTTTTAATTTTTCCATTTTAGTTGCTGGTATTCCTGGTTTGTTTTAATTATCACTTTTTATGCATTTTTCCTACAAATCCTTACGCTATTTACATGTTATATGCCATTTAGCAATATAATGTTTAAATTGCATATGTGTACAGCACAAGGAGACAGAAAATAGCATGGAAGGCCTCTTGGGATTAATTTTAGAACTGAAACACTGGGGCTGTGAAATTCAGTAGCATCCCTAAAATTAGACAGATCAACCTCTGTACCATTCATACTGTCGTTCTTAGTGGGATGAAGTGTGAAAACTCCAATAGTAGACTTCCAATTAGAGAGACTTCTCTAAACAGCCTAGAGTACCAGCTACAGCAGGTGACCTTTCATTACCTTGGTTTTCACTGGCTATATATAGATGATTGCCTTGTAGACAAGGTATTTAATTGCTGCTACATTGATTCATGGAAATAAAAGGGTAAACAGATTAAAGTCTAACATCTAAATATAATACTTGACAGGCAGATGCATACTGCCTGAAATTTATCAGTAGAAACTTTGTGTAGCAGAGTTCCTTAGGCAGCTGTTAAGGAACACAGAGATGAGAAATTAATATATTTTTGCAGAATTAGATCCTTGCCACCCCTCCTCACTGCCCTCTACAATGAAGCAGAACACAGTGGTAAAGTTCTTTGGTTTTCAGAAAAGCTCAGAAAGTTCTCATGAACAAGCCTGAACATAAACAAACTTCAAAAGAGGAAACTCAAAGGGGCAATGCTGCAAAGGGGTAATGCCACCCTGAGCCTGCTTCCATGGGGAGGTTGGGGTATAAATCAAATGAATAAATAAAAAAATAAATTATTACTGTAATAAAGTGAGTGGGTGTATGGCTTCATAAATGTATTGTATGAGATGCCTGTGACTGGATTCTTTTTCTGCACTTGGCTGAATATAAGAATGCTGCTGTTTACTCCTGCAGAGCCACTGGAATTGGTCTCTCTGATCAGACCAATGGTCTATCTAGTCCACCATCTAGGTTGTCATAGTGGCCAGCAAGATGTTTCTTGGAAACCAGCAAGCAAGGCATAATAACTGTTATGCCACTGTTGCTTCACCTATATGCCTCAAAGAAATTACAGGTGAGCAAACAGTATCCCAGCATCTGTGCAAATGGATTGAAAGATAGGATGGCAAGTAGAAGAAGGACATACTGACCAGCCTGCGTAGGTACAAGCAAGGATACCATGTTAGCCTTTTAAGGGAGACCATAGGATCAGGCTTTCAGTCTATTTGATGTACCATGCATCAGATTTTAGTTTGTAATGCACTGTATTTAAGCAGTAATTTTTTCCTGTTCTTTTTCCAAAAGCATAAAAGCAAAACTAAACATCAACACAGTGAAACCATTAAAACGTCTAGTCACTGACACCTGTAGCCTCAATTTGCATGGGGGGAATCCCTCCCAGGTTCCTCCTTGGGCCTCTTTGCCCATCAGCTGCTCCTTCCCCTTGTGCTCCCTCACACCTCTGTGCCCCAATTGTCCGGTTGCTGGATGGCCACCAGAGGTCTCCAGGCACTGTTGCTTCTCTCAGCTTGCTCCAGTGTCTGAGGGTCTGGAAGATTTTCTTGAGCTACAGCTCTCCTTACTCCTGCTGGCTTTTTCTGAGCCACCTCCCAGTCAGCTTCTGAGGCTTTTTGGCTTGTGTTTTCCAGCCACCCCCTTCCCTGGAGCCCTCCCTGGCTCCTGCCCTATTTCCTCAGGAATAGGTAGGTGTGCAACCTTGTCTGTGACCAACACACCTTTTCCTGGGTCAACATCACTTCCTCCCAGCTGGTGCTGCCCTTCTGCTTTCTCCTCAGTGCTTCTCCCCCTCTCTTCTGGCCTGTGATTGTCTTTTAACAGAGTGGGCAACCAGAGTGATCCCTCCCCTTCCAGCCACATCCTGGTACTTCCCTCACCCACAGGTGTATTTACTTCCAGCTGGCGTGCCATGATGCCCTCTGGGCCCCACAGGTTGTCCAGCCACCTCACATCTGTTCTAACCTCTGCACACTAAGCTCCATGCTGCTTGTTAAGGAGTGGGAATAGAAAGGGTCAGAGTATTCAGAAAGGGCAGTTATTAAATTATTTTGGAAATATTTCTCCAAAAGTCACTGAACAAGGTGTGTTATCTGTTTCCATGATATATAAGCATATCAGTAATACTTCGTTATTAAGAAAGGCAGCTGTTCTACCTAACAATGTCAGCATGGACACCTAGTATCACTATAACCAGTAGTTGCATATAGGACAGTAAACAGAAATCAATGATATCTAGATGCTGCAAGGATGACCGGGGAAATCGCGACTATAAAGGATGAGACTATCTCTATGGCAACCATGGCCTGAGGATGGAATTAAGGGCATCTTGACATATTTCATGCATACATTTTAGAATGCTAACTTCATCCTGAGTCTTTTGTATGTTTCAGATTGCACAAAGAGTCCTGTGTATGTGGGCTGCCTATTTACTTCTACAGAGATGGCCGCTTCATGATGGCAGCAGGTTGGAATCTAAGAATTGATTTACTGGATTAATCCAAGGTCCTTGTATACTAGCAGTTAGCCTAAGAGCAGCTGATTAGATCTTTCTTGGATCTCACAACTAGATGACAGCCATCTAAGAGGGTTTGATCTTAGTGCCTGACACTCAGAGTTATATTGCTTCTGAACATAGACTTTTCAGTCAGCTGTCATTGCCAATTACCAGGGATATACATGTTCTTCTTGTTTTATATGAATGATGGAGCCCTTGCACATAAAGCAAATCCTTGGATCAGGGCATTTGCTTTTAAGAATTTGGCAGTACAATGGTTGAAAAACCAGATTTATTGATGCTTAAATTCTATAAGAGAGAGAAGGAATTAATAATTCCTAAAATATAAGTTGGTCAGGAAACGAATTACCAACTGTATACTAAATTACATTGATTTTGTTTGAAATAAAGATAGGTAACACAATGGTAGGCAAAACTGTAGCTTTGTGGGTTGCATAGCATGACATAATTGTTATTTTTGATGGAATCGGTTAACGGAAATTGTGGCGAACCTTCTAATAAAGTCAGTACTGGGTTTTCTCTCCATTTTTAGTAACAGTCCTATACATTCAATCTGTACTGGAGTACATGACTTCCTTAAAATCCATTTATGAAAAAATTGGATTCTGCATTCTAAGAATGGCAATTTATGTGTTACTGACCACTACATTTCTTCTTTCAGCCATTACAGTTTTTCTTCAGTGAGCAACACAGTCTACAAACTCCTTCCTATTGCACAGGTAACCCGGAACAAAATCTTATACTGAAGCAAAATGCATCTCCACCCCCCACATAATGTGTCATCCAGTTAATTTGTTTCTTTCACCACACTGTGCCCAAGGCCCTGCTGGCACAAGATATTATATGGTCCAGATGGTCTCTTTTTCTGCTTCTCATGCATGCAACCTTTTGTATTTTTGCCCAGTCATTGAATGTCAAGTTTCTGATAAGAACTTGAATTCATTTACCTGAAAGACTTGTGAGGTCTTTAAGTCAGTCATGTTAAATAGTTGACTGGGAAAGGGGGACAAAATATTCCTTCCATTCTTTTGTTTTTACTTATATCTGCACAATTTACAAGGGGAGCATCAGAGAAAAGTTCAAAGATATTTCATCGGCACAATACAGCCAAAGATACATTTTGGCAGTCTCACAGGTTTGAACAAAAGAGTTGAGCATGTCTTTAATACTTCCAGCGTGAACCATGTGAACTTAGTAATGGTTAATTTTGGATTCAGATTGTGTTGTATTTAGTGGTGATTTTAAATTTCCAGGCACAGACTAATTCACAACCGTGTGCCATTTGTAATTTACCAAGCCTATACTGGCAACCTTCTTGTTCCCAGGCAGCACAAATAGAAGCTTTATCAATCCCTTGGGGAACTTGCCATACAAGGCTGATGACCTGATGGCTCATAAATTTGGATTGATGTACGTTTGAATGTATTTTTCAGCCACCATTTAAGTCCCATTGATTTTGATGGAACACTTCAGCATGTCTTTAAATCTCCCATTGCAATCAATGGGAATTAGATTTTGCATTGTTTGATATAGAGCTCCTAACTGCTCTCTTAAAGTAATTCTGGATGAAATGAGTAGAATTTGTGCAGGGAGCACTTTGCATGGCTCAGGGCCTTAATCTTTTAATTCTACACCACTGTGTTAATTAGTACATTATCTTCAGCAATCCAAGTAATATTTTTGTGCAATCCTGTGTGCCCTTTAATTCTGTCTGTTCACTGCAGCTATCATGAAACTTTCATAGCCATAAATACCTTCCAAACTGGGGAGGGGGAAAATCATTCAACATGTATTGTTTCTATGTTGAATAGACTGTATGTGTGTGTACTTTAAAGTATACCTTCTAAAGTGCTAGATAAGAATAAAGAAAGGGGAATTTTGTAAGGAATTTTAGGCCACCTTGTTGAAAGTGACAATTCTACAAAACAAGGCCGGTAGCCGTGTTAGCCTGTCTGTAGCAGTAGAAAAGAGCAAGAGCTCAGTAGCACCTTAAAGACGAACAAAATTGGTGGCAGGATAGGAGCTTTCGTGAGTTGCTGCTCACTTCTTCAGATACCTACAAAACTGTAAAGGATGCAGAATATAAATGGCACAGTCTAATCAATTGGGATCTGCACCACATATTCACATTGCAGCATT
Source organism: Lepidodactylus listeri (assembly GCA_029233225.1). Lineage (NCBI taxonomy): Eukaryota > Metazoa > Chordata > Lepidosauria > Squamata > Gekkonidae > Lepidodactylus > Lepidodactylus listeri. The sequence goes on along the minus strand of JARCFY010000003.1, from coordinate 50,723,445 downwards.
ATTTCACTATAGTGCAATTGCATGTCATTTGAGTAAGCAAGGGAGGCAAGAAGGGTTTTTTTTTCTAGACTGGGAGGAAGAAAGTGCCCCACCCAGCAACTGCCATGGCAAAACAGAATAACATCTGAGGATAATTTTTTATATTATTTTATTTTATTTACTTACCGTCCGCCATTCTCACTGAGAGTCAAGGCAGATTACGTGGTGTAAAACAGTGCAGTCAAACAGCCAGAGAAATCTGATACGCAATACGAAATAGGACTAGGATTGCAAAAATTAGAAGCAGTGCAAAAAATTATCAGACATACGTTAAAAGTAGAAAACAGTGTAGTAAGAGCAGAACAATACCGAGAACAAATAGATAGTAATACTATACACAGTGGCAGCAACTACAATCCTGTTCCTTTTATAAAAGCACCTTCCTGAACCATTCCATTGTAATACAGCTCTATTTACTTTGTATTCTGAACAGTTGTGTTTATCATAGTTTGCGGAATAACGGAAGTGTGGGAGCCTTTCTGACCTCTGCAGGCAGGACACTCCACAAGGCGGGGGCCACAACAATCTTACTCATTTGCAGGGTGGCACTTTCAGAAGCCTTTGCTCAGATGACTTGAACTGTTGCAACAGAGCAGAGCAAGGGAAATGGTCCTGCAGATATGAGGTTCAAGTCCATAATGGGCTTTGTTGTCTGTGAAATGAATTGAACGGGTAGCTGATAGGTAGTCAGTGGAGTGGCTGCAGAATGGGTGCAATATGGGTGCAATAAACTTTGCCTGGCTCAAGATAACAGCAGCACAAAATTAATATACTACTAGGAAGGGGGAGGGAAAGAAGTTAATACTGTAGTTTTAAAATGTTTTAAGGTGCTTTGAGGACTTTCTGTTCAACAAACAGGTGATAAATCTAAGAAAAAAACCAATACCATTGACATTTATCAAGACCTGAGGGGAAATTACCTTGAGGCCCCCATCGTGAAGCCTACAGGTACCATGGCATCTGCTGATACCTTTCCTGGCACCCATCAATGTTTTAGAAAATGAGCGGTATGAGGCGAGGCATCTGCCCAGCAGGGCTTCTGATTTGCCATCAGACAGCTGATTGGCTGTGCAGATGTTTTTAAAATTGCTTTGGCAGCAACTGCTACCACAGTGCAAGGATCTTCACTGCATTATCGAAGGTAAGCTGTGTGTATGCAACAAGATCAAGATGGATAGCCATGTTTGTCTGTACCAGTAGAAAAGAGCAATCAAATGCTAAATGCAGAATGGGCCACTGTTTCCTTAGTAATAACATGCGAGAGTCTCACCTGGTGCAAAATGATATCTCAGAGCTCTGCACTCCAGTATAGCACATTCCTCCTCTTCAGAACCCTCTGTGGGCTCAGTCTGCACTGCACACGACTAGGGATACTACAAATTTCGGTGTGAACACATTGGGTAGGTGAATTTACCATGTTTGAAGATTGAACTTACCATGTTTGAAGATGGCTATCAGATGCAATCACTCAGTCTGTTTGGTTCATGCTGACCAGCTGCAAATGCTTGCTGAACCAGTTTTAGCAGGTTTGACACATGCACAAAGTTGCTGCTGATTCAAAATCGATTGGCAGCCATTAGCATCGCAAAGGACTACTTAGCTGAACATCAAAGGGTAGGATTTTATTGAAACACAACTTTTATTCATGACTGATTTATATGATTTTTGAGTGATCTGAACCAGTTTGCATTGAGTTCTTGCAAAACAGTGTATGCGTGAAGACACTGCAGATTCAACTGACTGGCAGCCATTAGCGTCCCTTTTACTTAAATGAACATCAAAGGGTAAGATTCTATTAAAACATAACATTTACAAATGACTGATTTATATGTTTTGTTAGTGATCTACACCATCTATTTAAATGATTGGCTGCTGAGCAGAGCAGTTATGCGCCAAGGATGGGGCAGCAGTAGTCGTCGGGCTTTTTGAGGATGAAAGCATGAAAAGCCAGTTGCTCTGCACTGCATGGTTAGGAAGTAATACAGTAAAACAACCTGTCAAACACCCACAAGCAGACAGATGAACTATCAAACTGATCATCGAGAAAGCAGGTCCTTGTTCACAGCTCACAAACAGGCTGCAAGTGGAACCCTGCTGGTGTTCATGCATCCCTATACACGACATGTTTGCCTCTTGGCCTTCCTCTAGGCGATACAGCAGCTCAGGAGGCTGTTGGCACTCTTGTGTATTATATCACATCTTGGGATCAGCTTCAGATCTCTTCCTCTATTTGGAGGTTTGTTTTCTGAATTTCATTTTGGGGGTATCTTGCTGATTCTGTGATGTCTGGAAATCCTTCTTCTTTGAGATTGCAGCCACTAAATGTCACCAGTTAATTTAAAGGTCTTTCCCCCATTTTAAAGAGCCATCAGCTCCTTTTTACTGTACAGTGCTGTTGGCAATAATTAGGTGATATTTTGAATCTAAGAAGATAAATGCTTTTCATAGTCTAGCTTTACTGAACAAGTATAATATTTTTCAAAGATTACAACAAACCACCAAAATGTGCTCCAGTCTCCTGGTTTTCTTTCCTTTAATTTTTAACTAATCCTCCATTTTACATTCAAATGACCCATTGTTGATTCATTGGCCACTTGTTCAAATCTCACTCTAAGTATGAAATGTCATTGGACAGCCATGAGAGTTCTTTAGCACAGAAAGAACAATATAGTTTAAAAATAGATTCCATGGTTATAAAAGTACTATCTGGATTTTTTTCATGGCAAAAAAAATGCTTCATTCAGATGTGGGCAAAGAAACATTGATCTTTGACTGAGACAACATGCATTTGTTCTAGACCAAGAAACTTGTTCAGCTCTGACCAGTTTAGTTACGTATTATCATTGCTTATGGTTGTCCTGAAGCTATAGTTGGTGGTCATGTTGTACTTTATTCTACTGCACCTTATTCTATATTGCTCTTATTTAAATTCATTAGCATAAATACCCAACATGGCTATGTAACTTGTAACAGTCTTGACAGAACACAGACTCATAGGTGCTGCTCCCTCAACATAATGTTATGTTTTCTCTTTATTTGAGCTGCTTGTTGCCAAACATTTAGGGTTTCTAATGGCATAATTTTTTCAAATTTATCTCTGAAGCTTGGAGATGATGATGGTGATGATGATATGACACCCTTTTCTGGCTTGTGCCATAAAAAATAAAGATGATAAAGATGATATGACACCCTTCTTATCTTCTGCAGAATAAAAGACCTTGCCCTTCTCCCCATCTGTACATATGATCAAACAATCTAAACTGGTGGGGGTGGTTGGTTAGCAAAAGATGTCTTCTGGGGGGGCCACAATCCAATTTCTATGTTTCATTTCTAAACACATAATTAATAACAGGAAGAAATGATTTTCTGAAAATAAAAGGTTTCCATATGTACAGAATACTCTTACTACAATCTGAATACTCTGGCCACGGTCACACGGCCCCTTTAAATCCGGGAGGGCTCCCGGATTTAAAGGGGCCGCATTTTTAAACAGCGGGTTGGGATGTCTAAACATCCCAACCCCTGCGGCACCAAGATCGTCAGCCGCGGCGCTGAACTGGCGGCCGCGGCGGGAACAACGGCCGTGGCTCCGGCGGAGGCGGCGGAGGCCATGGGGGAAGAGGCAGCCGCCGCAGCTGCGGCAGAAGCGGCGGAAGCAGCGGCGGAAACCAGACGTCGGCGGAGGCGGTGGAGGCGACACCAGCTGAGCAGCAAGTGGCGGTGGCGGCCTCCGAGCCGCCATCCTCCTTGGTAAGTCAGGGGGGTTTCCCCCCCCCTTTTACACTTGGGCGCATGGATAGCCATGCACCCAAGTGTAAAAGGGGGGGGGGAAATGGCCGGTGGGGCTATCTGGACAGCCCTGCTCTCGCAATGCTTGCGAGAGAGGGCTGTCCAGATAACCTCCAATGCGGGTTCCTCCCGCAACACCCGGGAAAATACTTGATTTTCCCGGGGTCGGAAAATGCGGGAGGAACCCGCATTGGAGCCCGCTTCGGCTCGGGACGAGGGGCTGGCCGTCTGGTCGGCCCCTTTAAATGTGGGAGGAAATTGCCTTTCCTCCCGCATTTAAGGCCCGTGTGGCCGCAGCCTCTGACTCCAAGAGCCATACCAGAAATCAGAATGGATTGGGTCATATGTGAGCAAGGAAAAACTATTTTTCTCATTATATTAAAACATTAACATAGAATTAATTACCATGAGATTTGACAGTGGCCATAACTATAACTGACTACTAGCCATGATGCCTAAGTAGAACTTTCAGGGTTAGAACAGCATACCAGTATTTACCAGATCGTTTGCCCATTTACTGTTGTGGATAGAGGAAGTTGGTAACATATCTACAAGTGTGATTGTTTTACAAAATTACTTAGTTTACTAAAACTTGCAAAACTTGCAAGATAATGACAACGCATCACTCACCTTAGAAGTCATGTTGATCATCTTTACTTATCTAGAAAATTAGATGGAAGAGGTCCCCTTAAAAGTTAAGCAAGCATTTGAAGAAGATAAACAAGCACTGAATACAAGAAAAGCAAAGAGAAGCTTCTTGTTGAAGTATTGAAAGCAAACTTATTTAAGGTTACAGAAACAAAAAATGATAACAAATAGATTGCATTCAAAACTCACTTTGACAACTGGAAGGAAAAGCACTTGCATGGGCAATATTTGAAAGACATAGAGAACAAAAGATGATAGTGATAGTGGCTCCAAAGGGGGCACTTGAAGAAAGAAATGGAAGGACTCATTCTAGCTACACAAGAGCGGGCACTCAAAGTGAATAGTATGAAAATGAAGATTCAGAAGACCAGTGATAACAGCAAATGTTGACTTTGCAAGACAAAGTATGAAACAGTCAACCATATGCTCAGTACTCATGGTAAAATTGCTCAGGCTGACTATAAAGAACATCACGATGGAGTTGCAGCTATAGTGTCCTGAAATCTTTTCAAAAAATATGTCTTACCATCAGCCAGAAATTCATAGGAGCACAAATCAGACAAGATAATGGAGAATGATGAAACAAAGACTCTTTGGGACTTCTGATTACGAACAGATAAACACCTGGAGCATAATACCCTGATATCACCATTGTAGAAACAAAGTGAAAAATAGGGTTTAGATCATTGACAATGCAGTCCCAGGAAACAGCAGAATCGGGGGTGAAAGGAGAAGATCATGAGATAACAAGACCTATGAATAAAGTTAGAGTGCCTCTGGGAGAAGAAGGTGACCATTGTGCTGGTTGTCATTGGAGCCCTTGCAACAGTGCCTAGAAGTCTGAGGGAACACCTGGACATTCTGGGCATTGAGCAAATAATACCTGCTCAGCTTCAGAAGACAATGTTGCTTGGAATGGCAAGAATCCTGAGAAAATACATCTGCAATTCCCAAGAACTTGGCTAGATCTTGAATTGCAGAACACCATATACCAGTCAAGTTTCTGACTATGAAGAAGAAGAAGAAGAAGAACAACAACAACAACAACAACAACAACAAACTCTCTTGAGAGATTTTAGAAATTCTGAGAAAAATCTTCTCCCTATACAAAAATGCCCTGGGCTTCATGTGCTGTTGACTGAGCATACATAAAGGTGACAAATGGATCATATGACTATGTGCTGCAATGCCATGCTGCAACCAATGAGGCAGTGCAGCTACCTTGAGCTATCAAAAACTTCTTACAGAGTTCTCAAACTTTGCTCACAGTAACCCTTTCTAATCCAGTACAGCTGTTTTCCTCTTTGCAGCGATCACTCTTATCTCTAGTCAGAAGGGCACAAAAACATAACTTGTTTTTAAGATGATGGGGAAATCACTGTAGAAAAGCAACCACAAAAACCCTCATTTGATAGCCAGTGATGACAATCCAAGAGACGGGGTGCACATCATATTATACTGATTGGGAATGATGTGGCCCAATGAAGAGTTCTCATCTACTCTGGGGACATACTTCAATAGCTACGGCAGATTTCCACTTAAAGAAACTTAATCCTATGGAAGTAAGAGAACAGACTGAAGAAAATACCATTCCTACACAACCATACTTTGTATCACAGTGCTGACAAGAACCATACAATGCTTTTCTGCTGAATGAGCTGGAAAAGTTAAATATTAAGCCAGTAGAGGTGAGAAATCCATGACAACAGATAAGAAGATACAACACAGCACGGTGAGTCTGCTTATAGGAAACACCAGTCATTTGATCAGCTGCTCCTATTTTCAGATCATATACCTCTGCATGCACCCAGCAATCCACCTTTTATGGGTAGTTCACATTTTGCTTTTCATCAGGAGGAGAAAAAAAGAATGAGATGGTGGAAAGATGTTTCAGCTGACCAGTGTTATAAGTTGATAAGGAGTGGCTCTCCTGTTGGCGAATTCAGTGGGCAAAGTATTAGGCAGGTTTTTTTGGCTTCATAGTCATCTTTTGCAATGGACTCAGTGTTGCCCCAGGTAAATCTGCATGTTCCTCCAAATGGGTGTTTTTCTCTGGTCTGGCACAGAAAAGCACCTGAAGAGTGTGATGGTGGTGGCTTCCCCCAGGTGTGGGCAGAGGAGGAGGCCAGGCAAAGACTTTCCTAAGGGAGAGGCTGGTGGTGAAGTCATTTGCCTGAGGCATCAAAAATCCTTGTGAGGAGAGGCAATAACTGTAACTGCATCCTGTGCTGTATCACTGTTTTTGCACTACGGTCCTCCAGTTTGCTTCCCATCCTTCGGCTTCCTAAAATAAGTGTAAGGTGGATGGAAAACTCAGACTGACCTTCTTCCTGCCACTGAAATAGCAGACTGCAGTAACAATCCCAGAGTTTAAATGTTCCACTGAAACCAATGGGAGCTGAAAATTACATTGGTTTGTTTTTCCTCCATTTTTGAAAGAAGACACACATCCCTGTTGTCTGTATTACCACTAAAATATTATGGCAGATGTTTTGTCAGTACAATGATCAGTATGCTAGTGAAATACATTTTGCAATCAGTCGTTCACTAGCTACACTGAAGTTCAAACTTTCCTCACTGTCAAATAATTATCTTATATATATCCTAGAAGTTTCATCAATTACCCTTCTAGCCTTTACTTGGCAATCAACAGCTGTGTTTAACACGTGGCTCCTTCTTCTATTATTAATTATAATACTTTTTGGAAAAAAAACCACTTTCAAACTTCTGCAAAGCTTCACAGCTAATTACAGAATCTGTACTAAGTAGGCAATATGCCAAAGGAATGAGGAAAAAAGAGATTTTTTTTAAAAAATGTGTTTCCTGACAAGTTATAGGTACTAATGATGCACCCCAGCACTATTATTACCTTTCCTGTGCTTCTCTTTAAGGCTTTGCAGAGCAGAAATTTTCCATGCAAACACATATATTGTAGGAATGGTAGGGCCCAGCCTCCTTGCATAGCTTCCTATGCATACTTTCGTTTCATCAGAACTACCAATGCTGGCACCGAAAGCATAGATCTTAACAAAAAAAAAGCGGGGGAGGGACCTAAGAAACCATGTACCTGTGTCCTGCTTCATATGGTGTTTCAATAGTGAGGAAAAACAATTAAACTTAAATTTGCAGTCTGTTAACACCTTCTTTGTTACTTCTTTCCAAATTGTTGAGGTTTTGTAATCTTTAAGCTACGTGACACAGCGAGCCCGTAACATTTCCCTTGATTTTCATTCTAAGAAATAACCAGCTAATCTTTCAAAAAGGAAGGGAGAAACGAATTAAGGAGAAACAAAATACTGACCTTTTCGGTACAGTTTTTAGCCGTTCCAATGAGAGACTATATTCATGTCTACAGATTTTTGACTTTGGATCTTTCCATTCTGCAGAAGTTAACAGTTTTCTGGTCATCTAGCTATAAAAGGGTACAAAATGGATCTGGAGATGTAAGGTGATGATTCTGATTCAACAGACAACATAGGCCTGTAGGCCTTATTTATTCCCAGGATGACAGGGACAATCTTTCTTTTAAAAACAAAACAGAACTTCTACACTGTCTGAGTCCAAACCAAATTTCTCAAACTTTTGATGTTCAGTAACTGTCATTTTTAGCCACAAAATTAGATGCAAATGACTGTGGATTGTATCTCTCTTTCTTCTACAGATTTTAATCAAAACATTAATATAGCCCTGAGGCCAATTAACTTTCAAGTTCAAAAAGTTTTCATATTCTAAACAAAAATAACTTTATATTAGGAATACAGTAAATTTTTTTGTCTCTTTTCTACCAGAATGTCACCTTTCAGCTGTAGCAATTGAATCACATTATTATTATTGAATCAAATATGAGCTAAGGCCAAACAAGTCAAGTTGTTATGTAGTCCCCAAAGACTAAATGTATATAATTTACATTATTTTAGCAAGACTTGTTGTTGTTGTTGTTCAGTCACACAGTTGAGTCCGACCTTTCGTGACCCCATGGACCACATCAAGCCAGGCCTTCCTGTCTTCTGTCGTGTTCCGGAGTTTGCTTAATTTCATGTATGTTGCATCGACTTACATAGAAACTAATCATAGCTCAAACCCAACTTCAGTTGCTTATCATCTAGATTGGTCTTTGAGAAGACATGAAACTACTGTGGCAAAAATGGGTTTTGTCCTGTAGTCTTGGTGGTTACTTTCTGTTAACATATCAATGACCATCCTCTACAGTCACAGTGACAGTGACTGAAATTTATGTATTTATTAAAATATTTATTTAGTCCCCTTTCCCTGAGCTTCTTAGAGCCCAAGGCATCCAAGTCATGAGGGCACCATCCAAGTCATGAACACCAAACCCTTAAATTGGACCCACTGACTGGGCAGCCAGTGACAGGACCTCAGAACAGGAAGAACATGGCTCTGCCAAGGAGCCCCGGGCATAACCAGTATGCTGCATTTTGCATTAGCTTTAGGTAACTGTTGAAACTTGACCTTATTTGTAAACTTACTTTTACGTAAGTTATCTGCTGTGTTCAGTGTCATGACACTTCACTGCAGCTGCCACATACATATTTCAGACCACTAGCCCATTTAGTCCAGCTCTATGCACTCTAACTAATAGCGGGACAGTTTCTCAAGTGTCAAGCAAAATTCTTTTCTAGCTGTCTTACATGATGTCTTTTAAACTGGAGATCAGATCTAATTCAAACTATTTTTTGTGTCAAGCAAGGTATACCCATTGTCTCCTTCCGTGCTGCTGCCAACTGGGTATGAGGTTGGCTTTGACTCATTTGCCAGCAGCAGAGGCCTTGGAGGTGACACACATTATCTCCAGTGTTCCCTCTAAGCTGAGTTAGTGTGAGCTAGCTCACAGTTTTTTAGCCTCTGGCTCACACATTTTTGCCTTAGCTCAGGAAGGATGGCTCCAGAGCAAACTAATTTATGCAGTAGCCAAATTGCTCCCTCACAACTTTAATGCCAGTAGCTCACAAAGTGGAATTTCTGCTCACAAGACTCCACAGCTTGGAGGAAGCATTGATTACCTCCGGTGCTAACAGTGGCCCAGAATAAGCCAAGCTCCTATGAAGCTCTCTCCTTATTGTGATGCCCAAAGCTTGGGTTCTTGATTGGAAAGCTGGGGCTACTGATGATACATGAGATAGAATCTAGTATTTCTCTCTGAAATGTAAAGCGGGCAGAAAAAGAGAAATAAATACTGCTGATACCTCAGAAATAATCAAAATAATATATTCCTTCCCCACACAAAGCTGTGACTTCCAGTAACCAGGCAATGATGAAGACAACTTCCCCCAACAAGTTATCAGTTTCAAGAGTAAATTGTGTTTGTTAATTTTTGTTAACAGAAGTGTGAAAAATATAAGATGTAACTGACTTTGAAAAAACAAAGCCAACTAATTTATATATATTTAAAAATGGTCACCACAGTTGAACTGCTGATATTATCTGAAGGTTATTTACATCTCAGTAATTGTAGAATGATGTTTCAGTCATAATAATGCCAGCGTGGTGTAGTGGTTAAGTGCACGGACTCTAATCTGGGAGAACCGGGTTTGATTCCCCAATTGCACCTGCTGAATGACCTTGGGCAAGCCATAGCTCTGGCACAGCTGTTCTTGAAAAAGAGCAGTTTCTGTCACAACTCTTTCAGCCCCACCTACCTCACAGGGTGTCTGTTGTGGGGAGGGGAAGGGAAAGGAGTTTGTAAGCCACTCTGAGACTCCCTTAGGTATTGAAGAGCGGGGTATAAATCCAATCTCTTCTCTTGTCTAATTCTGAAACCTGACTCTCCATCCTTCCTTCCACCTCTGTGGTTGCAATGTTGTGGTTGTCCCACTGTTTGTATGGCATTTTAAAATTCAGAAATGTATACCTAGGCATTGCAAAGGCAGAAGAATCAATATTTTGGCTTCTGTAAAACATGAAAATATCCAGTTTTACTGTTTATATACACTTGCAAAATGACGCCTTGTTAGCTATGCTGCTGATCAGCATATCAGTAACTGATACAAGGAGGTCTTAGACAAAACCATACACCAATGTATTATAGCAGAAATTGATAGTGCATTGTTAACAATGTATTATACATTCAACATTGCACATGTTAGGTTTTAATTCAGCAAACCATGCAGTCATAATTGTGAAAGCATTCCTCCTTCTTTCATGAGCACCAAGCTAAACCTTTTCTCTCAGGAGAAATGATCTAATATCCAAGTCACAGGAACAGACAGTTTGACTAGTATATCTTACTAGTCATCAAAATATATTCAAAATATTAGCAAAAATAGTATTCATAGACAATAGTGCTACATTATGTATTCCTGTCACCCAGAAACTGGTTAGTGAGTAGAATTTATTCAACACTCAGTCTTTCAGCTTACTTCTTGTCTCCATTTTTTGAGTTTTCTATAAAGCCAAGGGAAACTTGGGGCTTTTGGTAATTTTGCATACATAATCCAAATTACAAGTTTTAAAATGAAAAGATGAAATATAGACCCTGTATATCAGTAGTCAACAATAAACTGGATTGCTAGGTTAGTCTTAGGTTACGATTGTTTAGAAATCTGGTTCAAGCAGTACCTTTGAAACCCACCAGTTCAATACAACATCTACTTTCACAGGTTACAGCCTAACTGAAAAAAGTAGACCATAACCTTGTTCATTACTCCAGTAATGGCCAAACTGAATGTGTGACAATGCATGATTGGTCTACAGTAGAACAGGCAGATTCAAGTCCAGTAGCACCTTAGAGTCCAACAAGATTTCTGGGGTGTAAGCTTTCAAGAGTCCAAGTTCCGCTCCTCAGATACAAGTTGGAAATACATGATCCAGTTTTTCTTTAGGAAAAAAGGTGTCTATTGGGGGGCATGAATATGATTGTGGCAGCATTAGTCAAGAGGGGGTTGCTCCTTGCAGGCCATTTTTACCATGAAATTCCCCCCAGCTGCTTTTCTAGTCTCAGGAGGAGAGAAAAATATGGGTGTGGGTTCCTGTATTTTTTAACCCATGGATGGAAAAGCACCTGTGAGCTGTGGGCGATTGCAAAAACATTTTAAAAACCCATGTCCTCTTTTACTTACTTCTGTGTTGATCAGATTTGGAGCTCACCAAACCTGCATTTCTCTAAAAACGGAACATCAGGCGTCAAATCGTTGATACCCTGGAATCATGTCCTCAATCAAAATATCTGTTTTAACGTTAATTCTTAAACTCCAGCTCTTAAGCTTATGGAACTCAATGAGATTTACATGTAAATAAACATACATAAGGCAAGATGAAGACTTTGTTAAATTGATTTTCTACCCATATGCCAGTAGGTTTATGGTATTCTTAGACTGTGGGGTGAAGTAGGCTTCTGTCTGTGAAATCATGGAGACCTAGTCTTATTCATGTTTATCCAGACACATGCATACATACAGAGCCCCTTTGCAGGAGAAAAAGCTGCACTGGTGGTGGGAATTTGAAGTGGGAATATTGCAGGAAGAGTAGGTTTGTTTGTTTGTTTGTTTTAAAAAATGTATATCTCACCTATCATGATAGTGTTTGTTGGGTTACCAGGAGATCTCCATCCAGGCACTGATCATACCTACTAATTATTCTTTCCACTCCCACCATTGTTTCTCTGACTCCAGCCCTGCACCAGCAAATGCTGGGCGATTTTGAGAGGGGTGTGTGCCTCAGGAGGGTAAAGACCATATAGACAAGGGGGAATGACCCTGTAAAATGGCTGAAAATTACTACATAGTAAAAATACCCTGAAATATAATGGTAAAATTTATGACGATTCTTGAGGACTATTCCATTTCTTGAAAAACAAGAATACATGGTAAAAGAGGATAAAGTTTAAAAAGAACCCAACACATCCTAATATATTTAATAATAATGGCATAATGTAGAAATGGACAGCATAATGGCTCAGACACCACAAGAAGCCAAACCAATTTTATGTGGCTCATAGACTCATTAGAATCCTAAAATCCCAATTTTCATACTGAAAACTTTTACCCCTCAAGGCTACAGAGATGTGTCTGAAAATGAAATAGCAATAATGTTAAATGATATGAAATAATGATAACATTTAATTATGTAAAAATTGTTTTTCATCTTCCTTGGGTTTTTTTTTTACACATAGTAAGATTTTAATGAGTTCCTTGGATTTTTTCAGAAGAATGCTTTAAATTAATTGACACATGTACTGATGGTCTACAGTATAACCAAAATACAAACTACTTTTGTCACTCCAGCTCATTTCCATGTGGTCTCCACATTCATTACTCACCCCCAGTGTAAATACCTTTAAAGGAAAAGATCTATATTTTGTGTGATCATTTGAGTATACAAGCATATAGCACATTGCAATTTATTCAACTGAATATTCATTCTGCAAGTTATAAAAACAAATAACCAAATCATGTTATCGTTCACTGCTCTGATCATTTATGAGGTTGTGCCTTTTGAGCAAAATTACACACAGTCCTTAAAAGAAATTATTAGAATATGCTGCAAGGGAGAGAGAAAAAAAATCTTACTATCCAGGCTGCTCAGGCAGGCAGGCTGGGTGTCCTTTCATATCTGCTGACAAAAAGGTCACGATGCTAGCATTTTATTATTCAGCTCCCACTCCAGATCTTGATTTTTAACTTGACACAAATAAGTCACTTCATGCTTGCCAGATCTCCAAGGTTGCCAAGCTGTTTGGAGATTATTTTGGAATAATTTGTTTTGTAGGCAGTCTGCTGAATCTCTCTTCATGTAATGAGAATATTATAAGGCTGTTTTGACTGTCACCCACAGGAAAAATGCTGTGCACCTTACCTCACATGTTTAACTGGGGAAACATAGGAAGCAAAGATATTCCCTCATGCCTGGCCTGTGGTAACTCGTCTTCTAGCTTCAATAGCATTACAAACGTTAGCCTCATGAAATGCTTACATTCCCTTGCTAGTATCAAAAATACCTTGCTGAACAATCTGATTTAGACACTCAGGTTTTTGGTTCACAGGAACTGATGGGCAGCCTAGCAAATAAGTACACAAATTACTTGCTCACAAACTTCTCTATTAGCCCTCTGGTTCGTACATACCTATGTTACTCAGTTGTGGCACAGTCTACTCTCCTATTTTAAAGCCTTTGCTGCCTGATTATCTAGACCAAATCTTATTTGGTAAAGCAAACGAGGCTCTAAGGAGAGCTGTCACATTCTGAACCAGCAACTGATAATAATCATGGGGAAGGAGGCTTCCGTGTGCATTTCCTTTCTCCAGGGTTGAGGACAAAGGGGGGTGCTAGGGGAACAGCAGTCCCGGAGGCATCTGCTTGAATGCGGAGTACCTCAGGGGGCTGTTTTATCCCTGATGCTTTTCAACATCTATATGCGCCCCCTTGCCCAGATTATCTGGTGGGCTGGGCTGAGTTGTCACCAGTATGCTGATGACACCCAGCTCTACTTGATGTTGGGCAGCCAGTCTGGCTCTGGACCGGACAATTTGGACCGGGCATTGCACGCTGTGGCTGGATGGCTTAGGCTGAGTAGGCTGAAGCTGAACCTGGTGAAGAGGGAGGTCCTGTGCTTGGGTCGGGGCGGTCCAAGGTTGGGGCTCCCACTCCTGGCCTTCGACGGGGTGCCATTGGTGCCTGCACCAGTAGTTAGGAGTTTGGGAGTGCTCCTGGATCCCTCCGTGATGATGGAGGCCCAGGTAGCAACCACCGTCAAGTTGACCTTTTACCATCTACGGCTGGCATGGCAGTTGGTTCCCTTCCTGCACTGCGTGGAGCTGGCCACAGTGATCCATGCAATGGTCACCTCAAGGTTAGACTATTGTAATGCTCTCTGCATGGGGCTGCCCTTGTCGCAAATCCGGAGGCTGCAGCTGGTGCAGAATGCCACAGCAAGGTTGCTGATGTGTCTCCCTAGATGGGAGTGCATCCGACCGATGCTAGAGGCACTGCACTGGCTGCCTATAGCGTACCAGATTCGCTTCAAGGTGCTGGTGCTTGCCTTTAAAGCCCTAAATGGCCTGAGTCCGACATACCTGAGGGACCGCCTTTCCCCGTATAAACCCCAGAGAGCACTACGGTCTGGGGCGCAACATCGGCTGGTTATTCCAGGACCCAGAGAAGCCAGGCTCGGTGCTACTAGGGGGAGGGCTTTTTTGGTGGCGGCCTCTTACTGGTGGAACAAGCTCCCAGGGGAGATCAGGGCCCTGTGGGACCTTGTGCAGTCCTGCAGGGTTTGCAAGATGGAGCTCTTCTGCCAGACCTATAAATAGGGGCCGCCACCTCTTTACCACCTCTTTACCATCTTTTTTCCACCCCCCAACTTATGGCCGTGGATACCACCAGCCGGAGCCAGAGACATCCAACATCCAAAGCCTGAGAGCGTGGGGTTTACTGTTTACACCATCTGATTCATCATTGAGCACTTTAGCCTTATTATTACTGTTGGAATGTGTTTTATCATGTTTTAATTGATTTTAATGTATTTATGTATCTTGGGTTTACCAAGTTGTGTAAGCCGCTCTGAGCCTGTGTTGTGGGGAGAGTGGCCTATAAATTTAATAATAAATAAATAAATAAATAAAAAATATCTCCAGTGGCACCTGTGTGCACACAGGGTTTCTACATGCAGGATTTCCCTCTCCAATCCACCAACTGGGGTTGCATATTTGCAGCCCATTAAAAATGCTAAGATTCCACTGATCTGATGGGCTCAGATCACACAAGCCCAATTATTTCCAAAAATTGGAGAGGTACCTGGTGTCCCCTCCGCCCCCCAAAAAACTGGGGAAATAATGGCAGAGAAAAATATTGAAAAGGATGAAGTTCATATAATTTAAGGGCTTTCTAGGAAATATTTCATGGTTTTGTTAAAATACAATTTTAGACACAAAAATCAGGAGGAAAAACTGGGTTTAGTCTTTTCTCCGTCAAACAACTAGTTGCCAGGGATTTAGACAGTTTGAATTGGATTGGGCTAAAAGTGTGTACACTAGAGTACAAATAGTCCGAACTCAGTTCAGCAGATCTCTGACATATTAAATGGGCTACAGTATGAAAGTCCACAGAGATATGTGGCTTGTGGGTAGCCCATTTCAATTAATCTTTATCAGATGCCAACTCCCATGCACAGCCCAAGGAGAATGGTTTCATTCTATAGTTATTAATTTTGATTCTTGTGTTCAAGACAGCATTTTCGCAGGCACATTACCTGAACAGCTGTTAAAATATATGATTATTTTCCTCATCTACTTCAGTATCAGTTTTCCCTATAATTATTGGAAATAATCACAGGGGTGATCGGAGCTAATCAGGAATTACATAGTAAGAGGATCATGACGATGACGACATGATGCCATATAGTCAGGATGATTTTGGCTATGCAATGACTGTACTGAAGGCAAAGGAAGCCAAATGAGATTGAGGCAATGCTCACTGAACTGGAGAACACTTTTGAGCTCTTTTGCAGCAATCATAAAAAAAATGCCGAAAGGGAGTGGGATAGAGCTTTCTGGTGCTGCCCAAATGTTTGCAAAAAAAGTGCTCACTCTCCTTTCAACTCAGACCTATTCAAAACCTTCAAAGATCTGTATATGACAGGCTACTTGAATTTTCTGAATACTTTGCTGACCTGTAATAGAACAACCCTGAGGTTGCAGATTTTACAAATCTTTGAAGCCCGTACAGTCTCAATGCACAGCTTGCTCAATCTGGGGGAAAGGCCAGTTTACAGCAGCAATTTACCAGCCTGCAGCGGAGTCCCAGTAATTTCAAGGCACTGGTGGTAGAATCTCAAGCAAAATACCATCAAGACAGCAGCAGCAGCAACTGTGCTCCACCCTTACTGCCCCTTTATGACACAGAGGCTGCAATCAGATGGCAGGCTTCGGCATGGGCTGGCCATGCCTCTAATTTCTCCAGAGCTATTTGTTTTGGAAAGGTGCAACCAGACATGCTACCCTATTCCTGCCTCACTCTGTGGTTGACCATTTAGACAGCTACTGTGCAGTCACCAGGGAGAGGGCAGGCAGACAGGCAGGCAGGCAGGCAGCTTCTTCTTCTTTTTTTAAAGCCCTCTAATGTGCTCATGCACATAGCTGCTTATTTGCCAGGAGTAGATATGCATTTATGTGCACATTGCTAACAGCAAAAAAAAACCCAACAACACCGGCCAGGGACCAGAAGCATCAGACCTCACCAAGCAGCTTGAGCGTGCAAGGGAGAGATCAGATGCCTGGAAATCCACAATGAGACAAGTTCAGTAGTAAACACCGGACTTTATCCAGTGTTGGGAAAGTCGGGGGTGAGAACAAGAGTCCAACGACTGAGGGACCGGAGGCAGATGTTGCCGTCTGATTGTGCACTTCAAATCTAGTAGGGAGCCACCATGACATTGGAGCAATTTGCCCATCTGATTGCAGCCAGAGACTGGTATATGTGACTGGCCAAAAGATCTTTCTGCATTTGCGTAGGGAAGGAATGGAAAAGAAGCAGGGCCAGCTCTAGCTTTCCCTTATCAGTTGAAGGAACAGCATTTGTTCTTAGCATTTTGCAGCCTCAAGAGACATCAGGCCCAGTTGGTAGAACTATTGACTGCAAACTGCCACTGGATGTCTGAAAACTCAACAGTTGTCAAAATGTTACTTTTTGAATATATTTTTGTTATTTTTAAATTGTATTGTGTTAATGTATCCCCCCCCCCCCAAGTCACAACCAATTTATGGTGACCCCGTAGGGCAGGGGTTGGCAAATTGCAGCCCGCGGGCCACATGCGGCCCGCCACAGAGTTTTTTGTGGCCCGCCAAGACAGTTGGCCACGTAGTTTCTCAACAAGCAATTTCACTCCTGGTTTCAAAAAAATTGTAGAAAAGTGTGATAGGGCACATTTGTCTCATTAAACTGATTCTATAATTAAATGTGCTTGCAGCTATAGATGATATGAAATTAGCACAATAAATAAATTGAATAAAACTACCACTATTTTATTTAATTTATATTTATTGATTTTTATGATACAATTTATACCTTTTCTGAAATGCAAAGTTAACTAATGAATGCAATCATTTTAAAAGGTGCGGCCCTCCGCTAACCTCCGTTCCCACAAAGTGGCCCCCGAGCCAAAACAATTGCCCACCCCTGCCGTAGAGTTTTCAAAGCAAAAGATGTTCAGAGGTGTTTTGCCATTGCCTGCCTCTGTGTTAGTGACCCTGGATTTCCTTGGCGGTCTCCCATCCAAATATTAACAATGGCCACCTTGCTTAGCTTCTGAGATCTGACATGATCAGGCTAGCCTGGGCTATTCAGGTCATTGCAATGTTAAAATTACATTATTGCATTTCCCCATTATCAAGCACTTGTTACATTTTTAAAGAAAACCAGTTAACTAAAGAACTAAAGAAAACAGCTGCATTAAGCCTTTTAGGCATTTTGCTTTCTTTTCCTGTACATAAAAATAGTATAGGAATAAATATCATAATTTAACTTCAACCCAGTTAACTAGAATTAAAGGGAAAAGGTTTCCAATATTCATCAAAAAACACTTTCTTAAATCTCCTGTTTCTCAGCCTGACCTATTCTGTTCACTTAGACAATTCGGCAAATTCATGAAATACTTTTTTAACTCTATTGTTGGTATTTTACTGAAACAAATGAGAGTCATTTGTAAGCCCTGTACAGCAGGGCTCTGTTGGGGCCGGGGCGCGCCAGAGCGCCGCTCCGGGAGAGAAGGGGCTGGGGAGCGGGCACAAAGCAAAGCCCCGCCCCCAGCTCGCTTTCCTGGCGCTCCAGAAGAAAGCCTCCCTCTCCCTCCTCACTCTTCCCGGGCCGCGGCAAGCGCCGCCGGCCCGGGGAGAAGCCCCCTCCTCCCCCACTCAGCTGTTCCCGGGGCCGCGGCTGGCCGCCAGCCCTGGGAAGAAGCCCCAGCCCCCTCCCTCCCCCACTGAACAGTTCCCGGGGCCGCGGCTGGCCGCCGGCCTCGGGAAGAAGCCCCAGCCCCCTGCCTCTCCCACTGAACAGTTCCTGGGGGCGTGGCTGGCCGCCAGCCCCGGGAAGAAACCCCAGCCACCTCTCCCCTCCCCCACTCACTGTTCCTGGGGCATGGAGAAGGGCACAAGGGAGGGAGAAGCCGGGCCTGAGTGGCTTAACGCCACTCAGGCCCAAGCAGGGGGGGGGAGGGAAACACCTTCCTTCCTTCCTTCCTTCTCTCTCTCTCCCCCACCTACCTACCTACCTTCCTGTTCCTTCCTTTCCCTTTTCCTTCCCCTCTCCCTTCCTCCCTCCCCCCTTCCTTCCTTCCTTCCTTCCTTCCTTCCTTCCTTCCTTCCTTCTCTCTCTCTCCCCCCACCTACCTACCTACCTTCCTGTTCCTTCCTTTCCCTTTTCCTTCCCCTCTCCCTTCCTCCCTCCCCCCTTCCTTCCTTCCTTTCTTCTCTCTCTCTCCCCCCACCTACCTACCTTCCTTCCTGTTCCTTCCTTCCTCCCTCTCTCCCCCTTCCTTCGTTTCTTCTCTCTCTCTCCCCCAACTACCTACCTACCTTACTGTCCTTTTCTTTCTTCCTTCCCCCCTTTCTTCCTCCCTCCTTCCTTCCTTCCTTTCTTTCTTCCCCTTTCCCTCCCTCCCTCCCTCCCTCCCTCCCTCTCTTTCTTTCTTTCTTTCTTTCTTTCTTTCTTTCTTTCTTTCTTTCTTTCTTTCTTTCTTTCTTTTCTTTCTTTCTTTCTTTCTTTCTTTCTTTCTTTCTTTCTTTCTTCTCTCTCTCTCCCCCACCTACCTACCTACCTTCCTTCCTGTTCCTTTCCTTCCTTCCTTCCCCCTCCCTCACTCCCTCCCTTCTTGCCTTCTGACATACTACCCATGACGTCAGGGATGTGTGGCCTTTTGACACTTCCGGTGACGTCAGGGGGTGTGGCATATGCAAATAAGTTATGCTAATGAGCTCCTGCACCTCTTTTTTTACGAAAGGACCCCTGCTGTACAGTATTGTGTAATGTTAGGAATAGGATCTGGAATACCCAAGCTGGAATTGCTCTCTGCCATGGAAGATCACTGGGTGACCAGATCAGTCACTCCAGCCAAACCTACCACACAGGACTGTTGTGATGATACAATAGAAAATGCAACAATAATTTGTAAGCTACTTGGAGTCCCCACTGGGAGAAAAGTATGTTACACATAAATTCATATGCTCCAAAATCAGAAAAGAAGTAATGAACTGTTGGACCCCATGAGAAGGAGAAAAACATGGTTTCATAAACAGAAGAAATGAAGGTGGATCCAATTAACCATCTTTTAAAAGACTGGGAGATATAGTAGAAGAGCAAGTGACAGATTCCAGCTCAGGCTGATATCTAGCTTAATTCTCCAGGGTGTAATGCCAAATTTCTGCCAATGACTCCAGCTCAGGCTGATATCTAGCTTAATTCTCCAGGGTGTAATATCAAATTTCTGCCAATGACTCCTGCTCTTTCCTCCTATACTCAAGAACTGCTTGCTTGCTTATTTATTTATTTATTTATTTGCAGCTCTATCAGTACGAACCATTCTCAGGGTGACTCATAAAATAAATGAAAATAATTAAATGCACAATAAGAATGCAAAAGTAAAACAATATTTGAAACAGTATGCTGAAATCAACTATTATTTTTGGTGGAATGGATCTCCAAACAGGCAAATTTTAATGACAGAAGAAAAAATCCCTATGAAGTTGCCTTAGCTAGAAGGACCACTTCAGCAATTGGTAATTTCTGGGCTTTCTGATGTGTGCCCAAGTTTAGGTAGGCTGTTATCCATTGACTCCTTTACCCCTTTGTGCTGACCCAGTAGGAGGCAGACACTATTTGAAGCAGCCCCAAAGAAGCAAGGTACCATAACTCAGATTGCATTTGAGTATTGCCACTCCTGGACTAGAAGACATGGGATTCTCTTGTAACAGGCAGGAGGCTGTTTTGCTCCTGAATGGGAAAATAGCCACTCACTTGAACCTATGGGAGTGCTGCTCCAGCATCCAATAACTTTTCAGAAGGGGGATGGAATGTTAGAGGGAAGCACAGCAGAGAGATATAGTTCAGTTCTAGTCTAGCTTAGGGAGAGTGAAGAGAGAGCTGAGTTCTGCCCCAGGGAGAGAGCAGTGAGAGCTCAGGCCTGGCTCAGGAAAAGAGCAGACGTAATGAAGGGTAGTTCTGCTTGGTAGTGTGGCAGAGTGGTTTAGCTCTACCTCTGAGAGAGAACAGAGTCCCTGATTGTTAGGTCTATCTCTTGTAATGAACAGACCTTGTACCATTTAGTCTGACCTTTGGGAAAGGGCAGGCTGCTGTGGGTGGAATCCTGTGTGGATCCCAGTTGTTAGGCCTGTGTGGATCCAACCTAGTGGCTAATCAGTAAAAGCTAGGGTTGCCAAGTCTTCAGTACTCACCGGCGGGGGGGAGTCCTCCTCCGGCCAGGAGTTTCCCCGGCGCATGCGCGAAGCCGCTCTATGGTATCTCTATGGTATCATAGAGTTTTGGGGCGATTGCCAGAGTGTCGCCCTGGCAACACCCCCCGACGTGCTGACGTCACTTCCGGGTGACGTTATTGCGTGGGGGAAAGTCGTCCTGGCTGGACGACTTCGAGGGTGGGGTTCCCCCCGCCGGCCGAATGCTGGCTGGCGGATTGGGAACCCCTTTAGCAGGGGATCCCCTGCCCCCTGGGCTGACTTGGCAGCCCTAGTAAAAGCCTGTTTATGCTTGGAAGTATTAACGGAAATTCAAACTACTCTCTGAAGCCATAACTAGTTTAAATTAATGTGCCTCAGCCAGGTTTCTCCATGGCCTACCCGGAGACCATGTTGCTGATCTGTTCCTTGAAACCAAGCTGTAAATAAATAAATATTCTGTGTTGTTACTATACAATTCCTGCTTCAGATCTCTGTGTTCTATTTGCTCACCGCAAAACTTATCTCACAGCAGTGAACCCAAAGCCTATATATTTGCTACCTTTAGAACACCTGGTAACTGAGGGGAAGGTTTATAGTTTAAAACTAACCTAGTTTCCCCAAAATCACTGGAGGTTTGTGAGTCCCCTCAGTCTCTAGAAAAGGACTGTCACTCCTCTATATCCAGATTTCTCATAAGTATTTTTAAAAAGTGGTGTTATGGGAAGCTTCTCTGTTTATGAAGTCTATGAAGCCTCTCTGAGGACATTTGATTCTAATGACAGGCAAGGCCAGTGCGGTGCCACTCCCTGAGCTTTCTATGTCCAGGCTTTTCATCTGAGAACTAGAAGGTAACCCTGCTTTGTGACTCCTTTCGTATCTTCACAGTGCATATCCGTCCTGCAGATGTGGGTGTGACCTCATTCTTAGGGCTCTTTTCCAAAGCATGCAAAAAGTCACACTCCTCTCCCACTTTTTAAAAGGCTACAGCTTGAACTCTTATACAGGTATGTATTGCAGAGCTTCTGCATCCCCAGCTCTCATTTGTGGTACTGACTGCATTGCCACTAGGCTGTTCCTATTGGATGGGTTCATGCAAAAGTAAGGGTTTGGCTTTTACCTCGAGGGGAGCCTAAGAACAGACAACTGGTTTTACACCAAGAATCAGTGACCACTGTTTGTACTACCACAGCACTATCCAAAGGAGTCCTTGTGTGGGTGGAAGGTTCTTCTCCTAATGGAAGGGTGGAGTCCTGCAGTTTCTAGACCTCTCATCAAAAAGCACATGGTACATGCCACACACAGCACATGCCACACTATTTCCAAATCTTCAGGAGCAATGTTTGTTGTTGATACGTGCCTGCGGAAAATGATCATGGGAGATCCATTCTGCAAGTTGAACTCTTGGCCACTGAACTGCTGCTTAGGATCCAATCTACAGTTATCCTGAGCATAATTATAACAAAATATTCCTTGGGTAGAACAATTTATTAAACATTTCAGAGGACAGGAATATGTATACTTCCCCAAAGGCTGTTTTAAAATCATGTTTTTAAAAGTTTATACTGTTTTGATTTAGAAGGCGTGGTTCCAGTTTCTGCAAATATGGCATTAGGATTTTCTGAGGTTAAAAATGTTATTGATTAGAGGGCTAGCAAATACGTGTCACAGAGCTGAAAGATTCAGAAAGTACACACACTATTTATGGATCATTTAAAGAGGCAGCAAGAGAAAAAATAATAATTAAGGAAATACATGCAGCTACAAAGATGACTGCTGGAGCATGTTTATCTTTGGAGGCACTACTGTACAGGGTTAATTGTACTCTCTCCAGAGACTGCTTGCTCAGTACCCCACACTTTTGATTTAATCCCTATGTAACGGTAACTTTTTCCCACACCATAGAGAACAATGGAGGGAATGGGGCAACCTCTTTGGGGGCCCATAGAATTGGACCCCCTGGTCCAATCCTCTTGAAACTTGGTAGGTATTTGGGGGAGAGGCCCCAGCAGCTACCCTGCGAGTTTGGAGCCTCTCCCTCAAACCTCCTTCCCTCCAGCCCCTCAAATACCCTATGAGTTTTTGCTATTGATTTCAATGGCCCATTGGGTATAATGGGTCAAAACTGACATTCAAATCTGCTTGCACTGCTGAAACTGACATGCGGGGGTAATTTGGCGGCCGAAACAGATGTGGCCTAATTCGGCCTGATCTGAATCGGGCCAATTTTTTTTTTTTTTTTGCACATCCCTATTTAGCACTCGATCCTCCTTCCCCAACTTTGTGTTTGGTTTCTTCCTGGACCTTTGCCCTTTTGTTGAACCACCAAACTTCTCTTCTTAATTGGTTTCAATTTGAATTTTTCCTTAACCTCAGACTAGCTTTTCTTTCCTTCTGCCCCAGATCCCAGCTCAATGGACTCTTCTGATCAGGACAAAGGCAATGTTTGATTTCTTTTCACCTTTTATTTCCTCTTAGGTTCCCCATTCACTTTATGCGAGCAACAAACCAAGGGTAGCATTGCTAGGATTGTGTTACTGTATCGCAGCATACTTTCATGTATTTGCTTGCCCTTGCATTTAATCTTTCTAGCCTTGTATCTTGTTAGGGGAATAAAAATTATTTCTCTTTGACAGTTAGATTTGAGTCCAGTAGCACCTTAGAGTCTAACAAGAATTCCAGGGTATAAGCTTTTGAGAATCAAAGCTCCCTTCATCAGATACGAGTAGAAATGGAGATCTCTGAGGTCTGTCATTCTAGTCAGAAGGTGGGAGGGATTTTGTAAAGAATGTTATAAAGGTGCCATGCATACTATAATCAGCCTGATTAGTATTAGTATTGCATGGTGCCTTTGCATCCTTTAACTGTTTTATTACCGAATCTAACTGTTTTTACTGCAGTGCAGACCAACACTGCCACTCTCTGAAACATTTCTGTTTGAGATTCTCTGTGTGTCTCATTTCCCCCTCCTAATCAGGGTGCTGTGCCAAATTGGGGCCCTTGCATATACCAGACTTTTCGACAGCCAAATAATTATCGTAGGGATATAGTCCAACATGTGCAACCCCGACACATATTTTTATTTGGGTAACATATGTGTTAATGAATCTTGCCATACATGACCTAGTACCTTCTTATACACAAATAGACATAAACACAGAATGCGAGTGCCCTTCTGCCTTCAACTGTTCCCCTTTGTTTCCATTAGTGGTAAGAAGGATTCGATCAAATTGTATGGAGTAACAACTATAATAATAGTTAAAACTGATTTGGACTTTTAATCTGGGTGGATTTTATATGGTTTCAGTCTTGTATTATATTTGTAATTTTGTCAATTAATTCTGTTAATTTTGCGAATTTCGTAGTTTCCGTATGTGGAAGATTTGTTGTTTTTATATTGTTATGACCCATAGTTAGGGTTGCCAGGGTCTGGGTTGGAAAATACCTGGAGACTTTGGGGGTGGATCGAGGAGAGGGTGGGGTTTGGGGAGAGGAGGAGCCTCAGCATGGTACAATGCCATAGAGTCCACTTCCCAAAACAGCCATTGTCTCCAGGGGAGACAGTTCCAGGGGAATTGATCTCTATCAGCTGGAGATCAGTTGTAAAAGTGGGAGATCTCCAGGCCCTACCTGAAGGCCGGCAACCCTACCCATGGTCAGTACAATAAATCGAAACTGCCCATTATTTATATAGTAAAAGTTGTGGGATGTGTTTATAATAAAAGCTGCAGAATCTGTTTTTCCCTTGAACATTTTCTAATAACTTGTAATTTCCAAGCCCTTAGCAAGAAATCTCCAATTGCATTTGTATCTGAAAATCTCAGAATTACAGAACAAGAATCCTGCTTTTAGGATAGGAAAGGATAGGGGGACAGGTTGACTGCAACACCTGTCCAAGAGTTTTGGATCAATGACTGAAGAGTCGGGATATGTGAAAAGCCAGTCAGGATTGGGTCAGGGATGAATAGTGTTGTGTGTCCGAGTGGGGAATTTCTGCATAGCAACAGATGGATTATGATTGCTTAGGATGTAATGAAGAAGAGGAGAACAATGTAAAGTGCTTTGAGTCCCCATTGGGGAGTAAGGCAGGATATAAACAAAATAAGATAAATCAATGAAAATGATAGAAATTGGGGGATTCCACAAGGAAGGATAGTAGATAAATTCTATAAAACAGTTCCTGGCAATGCTTGGTCAAGAAGAAGTTAGGAGCAGAACATGCATAAGTACAGTAGTGGGAATGAGCTTAGCAGGGTTACTGACTTCAAACAGAGTATGGAGCTTTTTATAAAATGGAAGTTGGCCAGACCACAGATTCCATGGGGATGATTATAGCCCAGCAGTGACAAATATTGCTGTTTGCGTACTAGGAAAAGGCTATATACCTCCAGGAGAAACATGACCTTGAGGAAGTTATCTGGATCTTGTGCACAAAAAGAAACTGTGATAGGCAAATCCAGTCAATATTTCCAGCTAATGGTTAAGTATTGATTTACCACCACAACAGTGCCATCTTCAGTGGGCTTAGAAGGGTGGAATTCTGTTTAGGATTGCACTGTTAACTGTGCAAAAAGACCTCCCATTCCTCTGCCAGGATAGTTTGTAATCTCGGCCTTTCCAGCTAGTTTGCTTTTCCTGTATCCTGAGTAAAAGCAGTGTCAAGGAAATATATCTTGTAGATACTTCCTGACTATACTCTGAAGTCATGTAACTCTTGAATTGCTTTCCTCTATTCCCCAGCTGAACTGAGGGGAGTCAAAGAATGATTAATGATATCAAAGGAGTTGTCGCCATTATTTAGGTCCAAAGGCAACAATCCTTCTTCTCGGTGTCCACCCCCTCCAGCACTGGTTGCTTGTCCACTTCAGGTGATGGTCCATTAGTCAGACAAAATGGCCTTGGGTGGATTAAAACTAACATGAAGCATGTTGGAACCTAAAATAGATGCATTCGGCAGGACCAATACTGCTGCTGCATAATTCCCTGTTTGTTGTTTCATTTGTAACTCAGCTTCCCACATTTCATATCTCAATTCCTAGTTTCAAGCACAGCATGACATTTGCAGAAGGAGAAATTAGATGCAATCATATATTATAAACTAGGGGATGATGTCCACTTAAAAAAGGACAGGCTTGCTGAGCTGAGTGACCACGGCTGCTAGACAGCACTCCTCTGTGTCTGTTGCTGATAAGGCCAACATAATATGCATCAGCTAATGAGGAAGCCTTTTTGGTATCAATCATAAATGAAGTCAGTGGGTAACATTGATCCTTGCATCTGCCAAAACAGAGATGTCGCTTATTAATACATATTCAGACAGAAAACTAAGCTGACTGTGCTGATGAAAAGAAATCTTTCCTGGAACCTACTTGGTATTTAGACAAGGCAGCCAGTTCCGAGGCCTGCAGCTGGTTGTGTAGGTAGCTTGGGGGCACTGCCCTGTGTTAATTTCATCCTTCCTAAATAATATATATATCTATATATATATATATATCTATATATATATCTATATATATATATATATATATATATGGATATATACAGATATATATATATATCCAGATTCTCCCTTCTCCATTCCCACAACTGGATATTAAGAGTAGAAATTTCTAAAATGTGTGTGTGTGTCTGTACAGCAAATGCTACAAGACTGTCACAAGTCTGCAGTGCTTTCTTCTCCAAAGGGAACCAAACCATGCTGTGCTGCCTCAGAAACCTTTCACCCCTTTGAAGACATAACAATATGGTTTTACGATGTGTAACATTTCCAGTCCTTGTAACACAAAGCTATTGTAGTTCTTGTCCACAAAAAGGGCAGCTTGTAGTGGTGGCCAAACTTAGGTTGCAGTCCTAAGAACAGTCTCCTGGGAGTAAGCCCCATTTCTGGCCTTCTCAGCCATCTATGATAATATTCAGAAGTACGAGAGCCGGGACACACACATACTTTTCAAAAATTGCTGACACTCTGGCCGATTTCGCACTGGCCAGTTGCCTCTCGTTCTCTCCAGAATTTCCCCTCCCAGTTTCCTCCGGAGTATTTTCTTCATTTTCCGACTTGGAACCTCAGCCCTATCAATATAGCGTGACGATGGGGTTTTCTCCCCAAAATATTAGAAACTCCCACAGTGGGGCGGCACTCATGAAAGGCAAGCAAGTGGGCATGTTTTCATTTTGGGTTCTCCCCCGGAGCAAACAGGAAAATCCTCTAAAAACAGGATTTGTTTGCTCCAGGGAAACTCCGGTGCAGCAGGGTGATACTCCAAAGCAAAACGTGAGCCTGGAGCAACTGGGGTGAAATCAATCAGAAGCTCCAGTGCAAGCGTGAGGGCAAACCTGGGGCAAACGCTAGTGCGAAATCGGCCTCTGTCTTATAAAAATACTGAGTTTGTGCTTGCTGTATCACTGATAATTTAGTTTTGCTACAAGACAAAATATAGCACGACCAGTTCTGATCGAATCTTCTAAATTTTAGCTTCCCCTCCCCATACATATTCCAACCTGCTGGTATCCCTTAGAATCTTTACAACTTTACCTGCCACCTAGGGCTGCCAACTAGCCTGGAGAAAAATGTCTTGTCCTTTTAATAGAGACTTAATGGGCTATTTACCAGATGATTTCATTCCATGCCATGAAAAGCTACAATTGCCCGTTTCCACACATTAATAATTTAGTAAAGGGTCAGGAACACCTCTTCCCCATATCTAGGAAACCATACATTCCTGAGGTTGCAATCATATGCACATTTATTTGGGAGTAAGCTTTGCTGAACACAGTGGGACTTGCTTCTTAGCTAACAGGCATCCAATTGGGCTGTAGTCATATCAATATGTCACATTCTCAACTCAAAGACTGGAGCCATGAATAGACATGACAGACCTTTCTATACACCTGAAAAATAGTGCAAGTCTGCAGAAAATTCTAAAAACAAAACAAAAAATTAAAAATGAGGGGTTAAAAAAATCCCCAAATGATAAAAGTGTCACCTTTAGCTTTCTTTCTTTAAAAAATTACTGTTTATTGAAGATTAAAATAAAAAACAATGCAGCACTTAGTAAAGCATGAATTAAAAACAATTACAAAATGATGATTAAGTTTGTGGTGAATTAAGGATTGCCATTACAAGTTATGCACCAATTTTGAGCTTATCATTCAAATAATTAAAAATAAATGTTCAAGCCACTTTTAAAGATCCTTCAGCTACTTAATGGTAAAGATATAAGGTGTGTGAATCAATTAATGGTGCTTTCTGTAGCTTTTAAAAATGGATGACCTCAGTGGCTGTTTCTAGGGAATCACAACAGTCCAAGCTTGGTTTCCTTCAGTATATTGCAGAGGGAGGGAACAGAGACCTATTTTATTTTGGCCTATGAGGGAGGACTCATTGTGGACAGGTCTAGTAGCAACCCCAAAAAAACTTGTTATCACCTGACCTGCATGACTCACCGAGGCCTAGCTGCTTGTTACTGTTCAACAGCAGCCACCTCACAAAAGCCAGTGTGGTATAGTAGCACCACCTCCCATAACAAGCCTTGTGAGACCCCACTGCTTACTTCCCTCCATTGTGAGAACTGTCCATTGATTCCTACTCTTTGCTTTCTCATGACTGCTAAGTTTTCTCAGGAGTCTTTGGTGAGGTACCTTGTCAAAAGACTTTTGAAAGTCCAAGTATATAATGTCTGCTAGGTCACTGTAATCTACATAATAGTTCACTTTCTCAAAGAACTCCAAAAGGTTGGTGAGGCAGGAATTCTCTTTGCAGAAGCCATACTGATTTTCCCTCAACAGGATTTATTCTTCCATGTGCTTAATAATTCTATCTTGAAATACAGTTTCCACTGATTTACCCAGGGGTCCTTTTGTATAAAAAGAGGTGCAGGAGCTCATTAGCATAACTCATTAGCATATGCCATGTCCCCTGACATCACCAGAAGTGTGTCAGAAAGGGAATGTCAGTTTCAGCCCCATTATATCCTATGGGCCATTGAAATCAATGGCAAAAATTCATAGGGTATATGAGGGGCTGGAGGAAAAGGGGTTTGAGGGAGAGGCTCCAAACTTGCAGGGTAGCTGCTGGGGTCTCTCCTTGAAATACCCACTAAGTTTCAAAAAGATTGGACCACGGGGTCCAATTCTATGGGCCCCCAAACAGATTGTCCCATCCCCTCCATTGTTCTCTATGGAGAGAAAAAATGTTAACTTTTTTCCTACCATAGAGAACAATGGAGGGAATGGGGGCAACCTGTTTGGGGGCCTGTAGAATTGGACCCCCTGGTCCAACCTTCTTGAAACTTGGTGGGTATTTCGAGGAGAGGTCCCAGCAGCTACCCTGCAAGTTTGGAGCCTCTCCCTCAAACCCCTTTTCCTCCAGTGGCTTTTAAAGTTGCCACCGAATTTTGGTGGCAATTCGGCGGCGAGCTGAATCAGATTAGAGAATCTGAATCAGCCCGTGGCTGCCCTACTGGCCAGTCCTGAGCTGGCAGAGCTCTGCTCCGCCTCGCTCCGGCCCCAACGGACCCCTGGATTTACCTGAGACAGACCTGGTTCCCCTCTGGATCCCCTTTTAAAAATCAGTGTAATCTATATATCTAATTCCCAATATCTAATTCGAGGGGTTGCTACTAGACCTACATGTGGATATCTAAATCCATGGGGGGGCACCTGGGGGGCAGGGAGATTTTTCTGCACATGTGGGTGTTTGTTAACCATAGACTAACTGCCATAGGCTTGGCTCTGAGAGCGCCTGTTTGGCGCACGAGGAACTTTTATCCATTCCAGCTGCCTATTGGAACTTATCGGAGATTTTCGAGGAAATGGAGGTTTTCGAGCTGCCCCCCCCATTGTAACACAGACTGTGCCATTGAACTGTTGCCCGGGCATAAATTACCCAAAGGGAAATTATACACCATGTCTCCCCAGGAGAAAATTGAACTTCGCAAATTCATTGATAAAAACCTTGAGCGGGGTTTTATCCAGCCAGCCACTTCCCCATTTGCTGCGCCAGTCCTTTTCCAAAAGAAAAAAGATGGGGGCCTACGGTTGTGCACTGACTATCAAGGTTTGAATGCAGAGTCCTCCTCGAACGCCTACCCCCTTCCCTTGATCAAAGACGGGCTCAATGAGGCCAGTAAAGGGAATTTTTTTTTTTGAAACTGGACCTCAGAGATGCTTACTTCCAAGTGCGCATCCAGGAGGGGGAGGGGTACCAAATCTTGCCTCGGGGTTTGGAGATGGACCCAGAAAAGGTGTCTGCGGTGGTGGGATGGGAGACCCCCTGAACTGGATGACAGCTCCAAAGCTTTTTAGGATTCGCCAATTTCTACAGAAATTTCATCAATAATTTTGCCCACTACAGCCTTCCCCTCACTGACTTGTTAAAAACCAAAGGGAAGGGCCAGGAGGCTACCAAACCCGGTGCCCGGTTGGTCTGGACACAGGAGTGTCAACAGGCATTCGATGCGCTAAAACATCTTTTTACTTCTGAACTCATCCTGGCGCATCCTAATGAGAATAAGAAGTTTATTGTGCAGGTGGATGCCTCTGATGTTGCCATGGGGGGGGGGGCATTTTACAAGAAGGGGTTGATGGAAAGTTGTACCCCTTGGCCTATGTATCTAAGAAATTTGGGGATACAGAGCACAATTGGGCGCTGTGGGATAAGGAAGCTGCAGCAATTCAGCTGGCCTTAACCACATGGAGACACTGGTTAGAGGGAGCGCGCCAGCCTTTTGAAATATGGACTGATCACAAAAACTTAGAGGCTTTGTGCACACAACGCTCCTTTAACGCTAAGCAACTCAGATGGGCTGATTTCTTCTCAAAGTTTAGTTTCACCCTTTGCCACTTCCTTGGGAAATCCAATTCCCTGGCTTATGCTCTTTCTTGCCTACCCCAACATGACTCTTGAAAGACTGAGGTGATAGAGACTATGTTCACTCTCGAGCAATTTGGGGGGGGGGGCTGTACAAACGAGGAGTCAGACCAAACTCCCGGTAACCCCAGCTGTGTCTGAGGGGATTATCAAGTTTGCTACAGTTTATTCGGAGGAGGACACTCATGAGTTCAAAGAATCGCCTTCTTTAACACAAAGCCCAGAAGGGTGTTGGTTTAAGGACCAAAACTGGTTGTTCCTTCTGCTCTCCGCAAAGAGATCATGTATGCTGTTCATGAATCGAAGTTATCAAGACACTTTGGTTTTCTTAAAACTTTGAACTTGCTGCAGAGACAGTTTTGGTGGCCGTGAATGAGGGGAGATGTTTCTACTTATGTTTCTTCCTGCCAAACGTGTTTAATGGGGAAATCCTGCGGTGGGAAGCCTCCAGGACTTTTGCAACCACTAGAAACTCCCAGCCAACCCTGGGAGGTTATTTCTATGGACTTTATTACTGACCTACCCCCCAGCAAGGGAAAAACTGTGGTGTGGGTGGTGGTGGACACTTTTTCCAAGCAAGCTCATTTTGTTCCTTTAAGAAATTACCTACAGCAAAGACTTTAGCAAAAGATTTTGTTAACCACGTAATTAAACTTCATAGTATACCAAAGAAGGTAATTTCCGACCACGGCTCACAATTCGTTGCCAACTTCTGGCGGGAGGTTTTGCAGATCCTAGGAATTGAATCTGCCTTAAGCAGCGCCTACCATCCAGAGACGGATGGACAAACTGAAAGAGTTAATCAAATCTTGGAGAAGTATTTGAGATGTTACACTAACTTTCAACAAGATGACTGGGTTGATCTTTTGCCATTTGCTGAATATAGTTACAATAATGCTGTACATTCTTCTACCGGAGTGTCCCCTTTTATGGCAGTCAGGGGTTTTGAAGGAGTCCCTCTTCCCAACCTAAGCCCAGCAGTGGAGGGGTCAAGTGACTTTGCTACTTGGTGGAACTCCTTGCGGGATTCTTGTTCGTTAATTGCTAAGACCCTAGAGGAAGCTAAAGCTGAATACAAAAAGGATGCTGATAAAGGGAGAGCCCCAGGTTGGGATCTATCCCCTGGAGACTCAGTCTACATATCCACAAGAAACGTCAAAGGTCTACAGCCTAGTAGAAAACTAGGGTGGAAATATGTGGGTCCTTTCCCTGTGATCAGGTGCCTTGACAAAGTGACATTTGAACTGAAACGTCCTAAATCGTTAAAATTTGTGCACCCTGTTTTCCATTACAGCCTTCTGAAGAAGGATCCTGGGCCAAACGAATGGAGACCCTCCACCTCCTCCTCCTCTGATGAAGAATGATGAGCCACACTATGAAATTGAGCATATCTTGGACTCTAAGCATAAAAGAGGCCATTTGTTCTATCTAATAAAATGGTTGCATTTTGGTCCGGAAGAAAATGAATGGGTGGAAGCTTCATATGTTCATGCCCGTGCTAAAATCCACGCATTCCACAAGTTGTACCCTTTGAAACCCAGGAAGGAGGGGGATGTTGTATCGGGACGACAGAATGTCAGTTAACCATAGACTAACTGCCATAGGCTTGGGTGACTGTATTGCCATGATCAATGAAGTTTCTGAGTTATATGTTGCAATGTTACCATTACATGTACTGTTCAATTAACAATGCTTTATGTTCCAAGGTTTCATTCAACCTCTGTAGGTCCCTCCCGGGAGATAACATCAGGGAACCGACTCCCACCTTTGGAATGCACGCCTCGCTTGCTTTCCTTTGCACATGCTCATTACTCATTTGCTTTCTTTTCCCTTTTATCTCTAGCTGCCAGTTCCTTAGCTAACGACCTTGAACGAAAGTGCCTCCTGTTATGTGTTACAAGAATCACAGGTGTTATGTATTCCTTTTGCTTAGTTTTCTCTGGGAACTTTTCCCAAAAAATCTTCAACATCATTTCTTCCTGAGAACTCATTTTGCCATGCTTTCCTTGGGAATATTGGGCCAGTGTAATTGGGCGCCAAGAATTCTATTGATTGGTAGAGGGTAGTTAGGCCATATTTCATATCAAGTATAATTGTAACTGCAATTCCAAACTTGAGCATTACTAACAGGAAAAGTGTTTGACCAACATGATCTTTTCTACAAATAAAGGACTTTCTGCTTAAGGAGACCTGTTGTGGACTATATCTATTGGGACAATCTCACAATGGGGACTCCCCACATGAGCAGAAAAATCTTAAAACTTTAAAAAACTTTTGGGGGATATTTAAAACTCCCCCAAAGTTAAAGAGTGTTCCCTGCGCGCACACATGGAATGCTCTGGGAACTCTGCAGCAGCCCGGTGGCTGAGAGCCACTTGGGCTGAGCCGGAGGGAGGGGGGAAATTGCCGGCCCAAGCAGCTCTCAGCTGCTCAGGCCTTGGAGCCGGGGGGGAATCGCCAGGGAAGAGGGGGAATCATCGGGGGTGAATCAGGGGGGAGGGGGAATCACCAGGGGGGAATCACCGGCCCAAGTGACCCTCAGCCACTCAGGCCTCAGAGACAGGGGGGAGAAGACTTACCTGGAGCTGCAGCCTTTAGAAATCCTCCCCCCCACGAATATCGTGGTCCCCGCCTCTTGTATTTGCTATTCTTCAGTCTTCTGGTGCTTGTGAGTTCCCTGAGAATTCTTAGGTATATGCCATCAGGACCTGGGAATTATCGATTTTTAATTTCCCCAATAGGCCTAGAACTTCATCTCTTGTCACCTCAATTTGATTCAGTTCTTCAGACTCCCTTCCTGAAAATAGTAGCTGTGGTATAGGGTACACGCCCCACTCTTTCTATAGTGAACACAGCAGCAAATAATTCATTGAGTTTCTCTGCCATCTTCCCATCTTCCTTTAGCAATCCCTTTATTACTTGGTCATCCAAAGGCCCCACCACTTGTCTGGCTGATTTCCTGCTCCAGATATATTTAAAGAAATGTTTATTGTTTGTCTTGATGCTTTTAGTAACCTGCTCCTCAAATTCTCTTTTTGCATGCCTAGTTACTGACTTAGATTTCTTTTACCAGAGCTTGCGTTCCCTCCTGTTCAGTTCATCGGGGCAGACCCTCCACTTTAAAAAATAATCTTAAAAATCCCTTTGTATAGCTGATTTGATTTGCATTATTAACCATGTAGGCATTCATGACAAGAGAAGTGGCATCTGCTGAACTTCCATCTTCCCAAGGTTACTTAAGGGACAAATGCTTTGATTTGTATAATAAAATAAGTGTACTGTAACATGCCTTTTCTTCAAATCTGAAAACTAAAATAAGGGAGTTTCCTAACCCAGTGCCACTAGGAAACAGAGCTGTTGAGAGTCCCAAAACAAAGGTTCTCTTTGGGCCCATGTCCTACCATTTTATCTTCACCAGAATCCTATGGAGTAGGTTAGGCTGAGAGATAGTGGCTGACCCAAGGTTCCCCTTCCTTTCCCCTTAGTAAAAGAAACAGGGCAATTTGTAGCTACACAGCAATGGTGCCTTATGCAGCTCCATGGATACCAACCAAGCCAGCACTGCTAGAATTTTGTCCGTTCTTCTTGTTATCCCTGCAGGCAGAAGGAGATCTTAGGGAAAAGGTTCTTGTTACCAGACGTATTGCTTTAGGTGAAAGAAAAGCTGTCTTGCCATCATCAAGGCCTACTGAATTCATAAGGCAATTGAGTTCCTTCCTCCTCATGCACAAAAAAGGAGCCTTGTTTATTCTGCTAAATATATTTGTTTCTCAGCACCTTCTTTTGCTTTGCCTTCATCCAGAAGCAAACACACAATTTTAATATGCTTTAGGAATGCGGTCAGTGCTCGAAGCCCTTACAACTTCCAGATCTAGCAGATGGAGACACTGTGCCGTTTCTGCAAAGACCCTGCTGTCAAACAGTTTTGTGGCCCTATTATTTACTTGTATTGAAGCATCTGGCATCCGAAAATATATATTAAATTAACTGCAGCTAAGGACTGACAATATGCAGCAGGCAAGGTTTTAAATTTAAAATACCATAGAAGGAAAAAGCATATCTTATCCGTCTTGACATACATCCAAAAAAAGGGAAGGGGGGGAAATAAAATATGTTGGATGAAGAGAAGAAAATGCAAGTCACTGGAAACTTGCTTAACTGTAACTAAGGATCAATGGATTATAATACAGGAGATCTTTCCATGAACAAATAAATACTATTAAATTAAATTGCTTGAGGTTTAAATTTAAAGCCAGATTTCCTCACTTCTTCCTCCCATTCCAGCAGTATATAGGCATAGATAAACAAAATAATAGCGGGGGGCAGGGAGAGAAAAGAGACACCTCAGGAATGTGAATATTGCTTCAAATAAAATAATTTCTTAAAAGTAATTGGCATCATGTAGCTAATGAAATCCTCCTAATATAACTGGAGGTACCCTTTCAAGCTCCACTTTCCCTTAGTAATGTACTACACTAAGCAGATGCTCCAAGTAATTATCATTCGGGTAATTATCACTTAATGGTATGTCACTGGGAATAACCATAGTCAAATCCTTGGATATCAGCAAGTCAATATAAATTTAAGGGACTAGGTGAATTAAGTAGTCCACATGAACTTCCCTATCATAAATTTACCAAGGAAACCCTAAGCATGTAATATGATTCTGCCTTTCAGGTCTTCTACTCAATACACCTCTAAAAACAAGGTAAAATGCAGTAGTATTTGAGGGAGCAAAGCCAATCAAAACTTAATCTTTGAATGAATTAATTAATAAAACAATGGCAGATAAACCCTATAATTAACAGGATATTTTCTGAAAAATTACTAACCTCTATAATTATATACTTTCCATCTCATGGGTTTCAGAAAAGTAAACATTACAAAAGGGGATTTAACCCACAAAAGTCAGTGGGGTCTGTCACATAACCACTCACTACTCCAAGTCCCAGCTAACTGGTTGTCCTCTGGAGAACATTAACTGCAGTCACAATTTAAACTATTTTTCAAGGCTGACATATTAAAGATCACCCCCTTTTGTGGATACAGCAGTACTCTCCCTAACCAGCTACAGAAGAGCAATCCTTACCTCTAGAAATAGTCAACCTCCCAAAGTTCTGACCATCCAAGAGTGTTACATAAAATCTCTCCAGCCTTTTTGCTTACCTTACTTGGTCTCTGGCCAGCCCCCTTCTCTCTTCATCTCTCACGTATCCGAACTATTGCCCTACTATTATCTCATATTTTGACAGAACAACACCTCCATACTACACTGCAGTCCTCTTAAAAGCAACCTTTAAAAAGTCTCTTTTCCTAGTAGGTCATCTAATACAACTATGCACATTACAAGTGTTTTTCAACATACTACTCTGCAATAGCTGCAACATAGAGCCTTTTCTCCATAGTACTTTCTATTCTTGCAGAGACCTCAGTACACTTGGTCCTAGACTAGCTTTTCCCGCTGCAGCCTATTCACTTTCACTTTGCTCTCCCTTCACACAGGCACCCGTACTTCCCATCTCCCTGACTACAACCTATCAAAATCTCAGAGTTTTGGTTCCCAGCCTACCCCCCCGAGTCATTGCCTATAACCCTGGTTGCAGCTAAGTAGTCTGATTGGAAGTAAGAAATGTGTTTTACTGTTGTTCAATTTTAGCACTGGTGTATATCTGAACTAAAAAAAATCTACCCTTAAAACAAATTAGAAGAAACCAATGAGACAAAAAAGCATTCAATATAATATACAGACATTTGGGGTTCTTTTTTAAATAGATTGCTGGGATCAGTTAAGTGAACAGGAAATGTTGTTGTGTAGAGATTATAATTGTTCCTCTTGTATTTTTCAGTTTTCATATGTGCTTTTTCCTTTTTGGCCGAACTCCTTCTTGATGCCTAGCAACTGCTCTATCCACATAGCTCATGACCATCTTCCACATCAAGTAGATGTGGAAGAGAACATCAAAAGGTAAATCAGGTCATCCATGATGACGCTAGTTAACGCTAATGGTAAGAAGGAAAGGGGCCAAAAGTGGCCATTTCATTTGGATGTGAAAACTGGAGTGTCAGCTTTATAGCATCTTCCTTTTTTACTGTCATAGGCTGAAACTGACAGAGAAAATAATAGATCGCTCTCCAAAGTGGTGGCTCAAGTTGCTGATATAATATATTTACAGAATGAGGCCACATGATCCCAAGATTCTCCATAAAAAAATTTTCCCCCATAAATCCCAAATCAGCCATAGATTCACAAACTGGCTCATCAAAAGGGTGAGCCAATTTTGTCAGTTTTGTGTTTTGTAACACTGTGGTCTTCTACATGCAACAATCCCTGAAGTCTCCCCATTGCCTCTGCAGCTGCCAGTCCACAGTGGAATCCAGATGATAAGTTTCTTCACATTTTCCCTGCTCATATCCACCATCCCTCCCAGTGAGACTTTTAAAAAAAAAATGGCAACAGCAAGATTGCTATAGCATTGTAATGTTACCATAACCTGTTAGTTCCCCTGAATTCCCAGTTTCTTTAAAAAAAATCTCTGGCCTCTTTCATTGTAGAGAAAGAAGAGAAAAGGTGTATCTTGGCAACAAAAAGGGGTAGAGACTTACTTTTTTGGAAAAATGAAAGCTGGGGATTCAGAGAACCCAATAGATAGGTTGCAACTTGTGGGTGAACTTGTGGGTGAACAGCGGACACTCCTACAACTGTAGCAGTTCGTGGAGGCACCTAATGTATTTGCACAGGCTAGCCTGATCTCGTCAGATCTCAGAAGCAAAGCAGAGTTGGCCCTGGCTAGTATTTGGATGGGAGATCTCCAAGGAATACCAGGGTCGTGACACAGAGGCAGGCAATGGCAAACCACCTCTTAACATCTCTTGCCATGAAAACCCTATGGGGGTCACCATAAGTCAGCTGTGACTTGACGGCAAAACAAAAAAATAGGTAAATATAGATATAACACTATAATGATTTTGGTATTGCTATTTCTAAAGGCCCTCTCAATGGCACAGGGGAAGAAGCAGAGGCTGTGGGGGAATATGGCAGAGAAAATGGCAGTGAAGTGGGTGGGACCTTACCTTCTGCATGGAAGGCAAACATGCTTCAGCTGCACACTGACGGAAAACATTGGAACAAAGGTGGTTTGAGAAAGACACAGGGAAGCCATGAAAATGTTATCTTAGAGCTTGCTACAGATAGATGTGAAGAAGGTACCTGAAGAAGTGAGCAGTGGCTCACAAAAGCTCATACCGTTTCACAAATTTTGTTAGTCTTTAAGGTGCTACTGGACTCTTGCTCTTTTCTACAGCTTGCTGCAGAAGGGCGATGCTGTTTTAGGAATAAAATCCAAATGACACTTTTTTACTTTAGGAAACTACAGAGGTTCTTTATTGCAATGGAACTCCATACTTGTATGGTAGGGATAGAGAAAGCATTCCAGTTATCTAGCTAGGCTAGGATAGAGAGTATAGAGAGCATGTCCTACCTGCATGGCAGCTGAAAAAAGAAGCAGGAAGAGTTTACCAGAAGGAACAAACCCTTAAGGGTTTGAGTAAGCAAAGTAAGCAAAATTTTGAGTAAGCAAAGAGGCAGCAGCAAAACAGAAAAGAGGAAGGATACAGGAGTGGATCTATCTAGCCTTAATGTTAATCCAGTCCATTTCTGGTCCTGGGTTGGCCCAATTACAGCCTCCAACTTTGAACAAAATGGATTTCAGACCCTGACTCCATGTAGTTTGCAACTGGAAATTGTGCCTTTTGCTGAGACCACGGGGTTTTTTGCATGTGTTTATTTTCTCTGTTGTATGCTCCTATTGTGTCCTTTTTTCTTTTCTGCACATCTTTTGCTCCCTCTAGTGGTTGCTTCAATCTTCTATTGCCTGTAAAAAAAAAACCCGCAGAGAAATAGCTAGGGAAGACTGAAGTGACCACTAGAAGGAGCAAAACATCTGTGGAAAAAAACAACAACAATGATGCAGTACTGGTACACAACTGATAAAATAACACATGGAGAAAAACTGCAGTGATACAGTGGTGAGTGATTGCTGTGCATTCCATGAGGAACATCTAACTGTACATAACTGTAAATACTAGAAAAGCACCTCTTAGTGTTGAGACAAAACTTTCGGGGGGAGGATTTGTCTAAAGCTTGTGCAAGTGGATGTTTTTAAACAGAAGATGACCTCAATGGTGTTCAGCCCTGCGTGACATTATAGGGTGAGGAGAAACATGGCTTGCTGGATTTTTGTATCTTATTTTGTGAGACTGTTTCAATGGCTTTGGGAAAATCTGTGGATTCAGCTGAAGGAACCCAGAAACTGATGTGCCAACTGAAATATTAACTTTGCCAACTGCATTAAGATAAGCAGCTACTGAGATGCCACAAGAACCAGATTGCACAGGACTGGGTTCCAAGCATAAGGGGGACAGACTGCCCCCCAAGAGGTTACATGTTATTCAGTACTTTTCCTTGAACCACAGGCTGGAACTCATCATTGGAAGTCTCCAGAATGCACTGCTGATTGCTAAGAAAGCAAAAAAACCCCCCAGCACTCAGGTGAACACCTGCAAC
Organism: Lepidodactylus listeri; assembly: GCA_029233225.1. Classification (NCBI taxonomy): domain Eukaryota; kingdom Metazoa; phylum Chordata; class Lepidosauria; order Squamata; family Gekkonidae; genus Lepidodactylus; species Lepidodactylus listeri. The sequence continues at coordinate 50,684,141 of JARCFY010000003.1, read as the reverse complement.
TCTGATGAACAAGAAGACCAGTCTCACAACTGATAAGAAAAGCTTGGACCAGCATACTGTTTTGGGGTACAAGGAAGATGGGGAGGTTCTGTCCCCTGGGTGCCAAAGTAAACAATGAATAAGGGAAAAAAATAAATCACGCCTCTGACTCCATCTCTGAGGAGTGGGTGCCACTATGGTACTGCCCCTGTTGAAGGGAAATGTAGAAAAGTTCCAGAGAAAGGCAGGCTTTGGTAACAGCTTTACTTTTTTTTTAATTTATATTTTATTTAAATTTCAAGCAAATATTACAAATACAGAAGAAAAATAAAAAATTAGAACATTTTTCTTTACATTAACAGTGCAATTAAACGTGCTTAAAAATTGTGAGAGATCAATTAAAGTATCCAACACCTTCCAACATTAGGATTTTAAATGTAAACAAAAGCCTATACTAAATCTTTGTACAGATAATGCTAAAACCTCTATATGTGGAATCTATATATGTAGATTAACCCTCAATCATTGTTAAAAAATAAATAATAAATAAATTATTGTTTACTGTAATTGTATCACCAAAGACGTTCCAATCATTAACTAATCTATCCGGTCATAACCTCTAATAACTATTATGATAAAAGTCTTGTCTAGTTCTGAATATTGTTAAATGAACAAATGGAACAGAGAAGAGAGGTCATACCCATCTTCGAAGATCTGCCCAACTTTTCGGTGCCGCTTTTTCTCGTGCCAGATGATTCAAGATTGGTTTTCACTTTTCTGTGAATCTAGATCTAATTGGGTGTATAGATGATTCATTTAATTTTTGTGTAATGTTTTCCATTAGATATTGATCCCACAGCTTCTCATACCAAATCTGTAAGGATGGAGGCTCAGGATTTTTCCAAACTGAGGCTATTGCTGTACGTGCAGCATAGATCATGACTTCTAAGGTCTGTCTGTGTTTATGTGACTGAATCGGTTGTGGCCATAAACCCAAAAGTAAAGATTCAGGGGAGATTTCGAAATCAAGGGAGATTATCTTGTTTGTTAAATGTTTAATTTGTCCCCAAAAGGCTTTAATTTTATCACACTGCCACCAGCAATGTGCGAAAACAGCTTTACTTTTTGAGTAGCTTTTCTTTTGGTAATAGCAGCTTTCCCTTTTAGTCCAGAAGCAGCCTTTTCTTTATAAGGTCCTTCTGCCCGAAAGATAAGGCAGGGGAGCCTTCGGGCATGAAAAAGCGACACAACGGACAGCGACAAAGAAGTAAACTTTAAATGAAAGAATCTTACCAGTGGTGCCCAGACAAAGAAGCGTGAGTCTGCAGGTCCACTCATTTGGACATCTAAGTACTCCAGTCAGGAAGGAAAGAAAGGAGGGAGAGGGGAAGGTTTGCCCCCCCTCCTGTATTTGCCAAGAAAAGAAAGTTGTAAAGCGGAGGTCTAGAATTGTTGGTGTGGCATTGGCTCTTCAAGTGAGGTGGACGTTTGTTAAAGGCTCTTAAGTTAAAGAACTCTGGTTGAATTGTGATTCCCCCACCCTCCTCGGGAAGGAAATAATGGCTAGCAGGGGAGAAAAAATAGCGGCTAGAGGGAAGCCCTCTCCAAAGGCTACAAACCCTACTCTGCTCCTAAGCAGGAAGCTACCATAGACTTGCCAAACATGTTGTCAGCAACATTGCGCCCTCTGCTGGACCAGATGACTACAATTAATCAAAACATTGATGCTCTACAGAAAGAGATTAAAGAATTCAACTTGAAAGTAGAAGAAGTGATTGAATCAACTAAATTAACTGAAACCAGAACAAAAGTATTGACTCAAAGACTACAAGTAGTGGAGAAAGAGCGTGCAACTGATAAAGAACAAATTCTGAAATTGCAAATGGAACAGGCATCTTATATTCTGAGATTTCAAGGTGTCACAGAATAAAAAATGGAGAACTTAAAGGAAATCTTAAGTGAAGCGTTGGCTCCAGTAACAGGTTTACAAGCGGACTATCTACAAAGCGATATAGATATTGTCTATAGGGCATATCCAGATTTTGTGAAGAATAACCTTCCTGGAGAAATTGTGTTGAAATTTTCTAAGAGATCAACAAGAGACGTGGTGCTCAAGGCCACAAATGGGACAATCCTAAAAATCAAAGAAGTGGAAATCAAGATACTAAAAGACATTCCATTTGAGATAAGAAAAAAAAAGAAAGCAGTATAAAAATTTGGTAAAATTTTTGCAAAAGAATACCACCCCTTATAGATAGTTTTTTCTGGAAGGTCTGGCTTTCAGCTACAATGGAAAAAAAGAGAAGATCACTTCTCTCAAAAGTGCAGAGACTTTTTTGGACTTTCATCAAAATTTATTAAAAGAGAAGAAGACAGCAGAGGAAGAGGAAGAAGAAGGAGAAGAGGACATCATACATAATTTGGGAAGCTCACAAAGTTCATTGAGTAGCTCTTCAAAGTACTCTGATTCAACAAAGGGAGTGCAGCCCCCAAACATCTGGCAGCTCCAAGAGAACCGCCTAAACCAAGAATAGGGAGGAGGGGGAAATAGTTTTTTTAATTGATGTTTTAAGCTGAAAGTTCTAGATAAATATACCACTTGCTTGAATTGGCACGTGCGTAGCCAACACTGATCTAAATAAATTATCACATTTCTGTTTAATTTGAATTAAGGGAAACTTCATTTATACATGTACTGGGAAAGAAATTTATTATTCTTTGCTTTAAATAGGGATAGCCTTGTAGTGTTAGGGGTAGTTTTTTTTATAGATGTAGAAAATAAATAAAAAAATTATTAAAAAAAAAGAAATTCCCATCTACATTGCATGCCACTTTCACTTTGATGGATTGTCAAATTTTATGGCAGTGTCCAGACTGCATGCTGCTTTCACTTCGTTTGATCTTTCAGTTTTATGGTGGCTGTCTGCACAGATTTATGGTTGTTTTATGGCCATTCAGGGGCATAGGTGTAGACTACGGGGGGGGCTCGAGCCTCCCCCGAAATTTCCCGGCGAGGAACTGAGCTCCCTCCGGGAAAACATAGTGCGTGCCGCTGCGCCTCCTGGGGCCCTTCCGAGGCCAGCAGCTGCTGGCGGCGGTGCCTCTCTCCCCCCGCCTGGCCACTCTTCCATCCTTCCCTCTCCCTTCCTCTTTTCCCGGTGAAGGGAGAGGGAAGGAGTGGGGGGGGGGAGAGAGGCTCTGGCAGCAGCAGCTGGCGGGCCTCAGAAGGGCCCAGGGAGGCGCGGAGGTTTCTCGGTGGGGGGGGACATCGCCCCAGCGAGCACGCGTGCTTCACGCGCACGCTAAAGAGCCCCCCCCCCCAGAATTTACAAAACTCTATGCCCCTGTTCAGGGGTGACTCTGCAGTCAGTATGGCATTGGCTTGGGGTATTTGAATGTGGTTTTGAGCTGCATCTTTTTCTGTTCCAGTGTGGGTTTGGTAAAACAAGGAAGCAAATGCTAGATGTAGATTGGGCCTCTCTCTCTCTCTTTCACACACACACACACACACACACACACACGTAAACTTTCTGCTGCAGTACAAATATCAGCATGGGGGATAATGTTTAAACCTTTCCTTCCCCTACCACCATGGCTTCAACCCAAATCAGGGCTCCCCATGATAGCTATTAATTTAAAAAAACTGCAGGTGATCCCATCACTGATCTCCCACTGGCCCTCAAAAAAGGTAGTCCTGTTACCTGTGAAACTTTTAGCAAGAGATGCTCAGTTTGAAGCTTGCAGTCTGCCACTGAGCTTCAGTTCAATACTCATTAGCTGTTTTTGTTTGGTGATGTCACATATCTTTACAGTTTTGGAAAATATGTTATGCTGTTTGAGATAATTAGTTGGGCAATTTAGTTTTTTAAAACAGTGGCATTTATTTCTAAACTGCTTTCCCCAAACCAATTCTGGAGATAAATGGTATCTAGTGTACCATACTTTGTTCTGGGAATGTCAGTGGCTACAGAATGCAGTCAAACAGAAGATAACATGAAGTCTCAGAAGAGATTAAATCATTCTTTATCAAAGCATTTAAAGATGACAAATCAGAAGTCATCTGTATGCAAATGAGGAAGCCGAGGTGAACTGAATACCAGCCATGTCTCCACTCTTTGCTCTTAATGTTCCAAATACCTGTTAACTAAAACCAGTGCTAAGAAGCAGAGCTCTGAATTTAGGAACTGTTATATAACTGATGAGGCTTGCTAGGTTCCAGAAGGGTCAGGTCGGCACCACGCAGGGGTGGGAAAAACCATCTGTGCTGAACCAGCAACAGTGAGTGAGATCCCTACACTTATCACTGTTGGTTCCACACCTCCCCCCCTCTTCCTCCTTGTTGCATCAGCACAGAAGCAACAAACCAACTGTAATTTTGCTGCTCCCCCCCATGGCTAGGGTAGGTGCCACTCCCCCCAGCCAAAGGTTGGCAAACACCGTGAGGTTGGGAGGAGTTGCATTTACCCAAACAGATTCCTGTTTGACATTGGTTCTGATAGTACAACTGGAAGTAAGTTCACCAAGTCAGAGAACGCTCTAGAGCAGGGGTGTCAAACATGTGGCCCGGGGGCCGGATCAGCCCCCAGAGGGCTTCTATCAGGCCCACACTGGAACTGGCCATCTCCTGCTTCCAGTTCTGCTGCTGCTGCTGCATCATAGCTTACTTCGCCAGACTCTCTCAGTCACTCAGCCATTTCATGTTTGCCCCTGACTCAGAACTCTGAGCATGAGATTTCTGTGGTGAATGTCAACAAATCAAAAGTAGGGTTGCAGCTTACAGATGCACACCTGAATGGCATACTCAGGATTGCAGCAGCACAGACATTTTAATGCGATAATTCAGAGCAAGAGGAGTCAGTTATCAAAATATTGCAAGAGTGCTAATGTTTTCAGCATGTTTTTATTGTGAGTAAAAAAAAAACTTTGTGTTCGTGTCCTTTAAAAAGTTTATATCTCCACTACTTGGCATTACATTTTATGACACACATGGCCCGGCCGGACAAAGTGACATTTATGTCAGATCTGGCCCTCATAACAAATGAGTTTGACACCCCTGCTCTAGGGTTCACCTGGAACCTTATTGTTTTTACCAAAAGTATTCCACATGGTAAACTCACTTCTGGTTATGCAGCCAGAAGTGATGGTACGAGATGTTGTTTTGTGCCCCCCCCATTTCCCCACTTTCCTATGGAGTGGCAGTGGGAGACCAAGGTCAATTGAGGGAGGTAGGTGGCACAAAAACAGGCAATCTGGCCAACCTACCCAAGGCTCAGCTGTGGATAAGTTGTTGTTGTTTTAAAAAACCCTGTTAAAGGGCTAAAGAATATGTGGGGGGGGATTAGAGCTTAGCACCACCATTTTGAAGGCAATACTGGTTCTTCAGTGGTTTCACTACAGGCAGAGCTGTGAAATGGAGACTTTTGCCTGCAGCTGCCATGCTTTCTTCTTTAAACTGGAGAAAAGCATGTTCTTCTTTGCTCCAACTTAAAGGGAAAAGCCTGAGAGCCCTGTGACTTGTGCTTGGAAAAAGCATGATGCCATGCACAAACTTTCTCCAAAAGCAAAGGTGTCTTTTGTTCCACCTGGGGGGGGTGGGGCATCCCTGTACGGAAGTAGCCATGCAAATAAAGTTACAGTACAATCCTGAGCAGGTCTGCTCAGAAATTCTGACTCAGAATCCTATTCAGGTCTATTCAATTGAGCTACATTCCAGGAATTATTCTTAGGATTGTACTGCTGAGTTATATAAGAATGCACACATACAGATAAATACACAAAGCAGCCATATCAGATTCATCTATTATGAAATGGCTGATGTGTAGCGGGATGAGAAACTGTGTCTTGTTTGGTGCTTCCTGTCTTTCCAAGGCAAAATGTTTAAAATAAGAAATTCAGAGACCTTGACATGGCAGTCCGTCATTCTTCCTTATTAACAGTTCTGTAAAGTTAATGTGAACAGACTACAAAAGCAGACAATGATGCGTAGCTCATCTTTGGACAGTTCCAGTTTGGCAAATCCATGATTTTGTAGGAGGAGGTCTTTTCAAGGAATGGCTGGAGACAGACAATAGTTTCCTTTCCTTTCCTTTTCAGAGCTCCTGAGATCAATAGATCTTTAGCAATGACTAAAAGAGTACTCAATTAGTTTCTGAAGGAAAATATGATAGACAGGAATTTAGCAACCAATAAGGTTATATCTGGATCACTGTCCAGCATCAGATAGGTAATAACATCCCTTTGAGAATTACTGAATGATAAATGTGATAAAAGAGGTAAAATCCATTGATTCCTAAAAACAGTTTAAAAGGAACATTCCAGAATTTTATAAGATAAAGTGTCAGTTTTACCCAGGCCACAAACACAAAGACGATCTGAATATGGAATATTACAAAACCTCCCACAAAATACTTCAGAAGGGTTAGCATTGAGATGAGCTACAGCAAATGCCCTAGCATAATGAGGAACTGTTAAATATCTTGTATAGGACCAGGGCTCATTTCGTAGCAGGAGCTCCTCTGCATATTAGGTCACACACCCCTGATGTAGCCCATCCTCCAAGAGCTTACAGTATCCCTTGTAAGAAGAGCCCAGTAAGCTCTTGGAGGGTTGGCTTCATTAGGGGTGTGTGGCCTAATATGCAAAGGAGCTCCTGCTACGAAATGAGCCCTGTATAGGACAGCAAGGGCTGAGGTGGTAAAATGCCCCGCCCAAAAAAAGGAAGAATTTTTTTTATGAGTACTAATTACTGTGCTATCAAAATCGAGCTTGGTGAGACGACACTTGACAAAATTCTCTGCCTTACCCAGCTGGAGAATTTCTTCTAATGTAAGGCCCAGCTACCGTAATCTAGCATCAACAGTCTTCATCATTACTGAGTAATAAGTATTGTGTTTGAGAGAAAACAGCAATCCATTCACTTCTACAGCAAAGATAGTCTTTATTCTAAGCTTAAAAGCACTAAGCCATGCTCTAGCTTCCAATGACTCTTGGCCTAGTTTGGCTCTGAGAGACACATCTGAAACACATTGAGGCACTCCCATTATCCTGCACAAAAACTGACTAAGGGGATGATCAATAGATCCTGAAATTACCGAGATCCAGATAGCAACACCACAGAGTAGCTGTGAAATTATTTTTGAATTGAACACCTGAATGAGACAATAGTTTCTAAGAGTTAAAAGTTTTTATGAGAGCAATACATCTGTGCATACTCTGTTCTTTCATCCACCTACCATTTGTGATCTAGCAGGTTTTCAGAGCACAACAAACCCCGGCAAAACTTGTTTCTCAGAGACAAATCCAATACAAGGAAGGGCGTGTAGATCACAAATAGCAGCGCCAGTGTCATTCCATCACCACAGCGCCGACAAAAAAAAAAAAACGTGGTTTCTTCAGAAGTGAATTCTTCATTCTTTAACTGAATAATACTCAGGCTTGCCTTCACTTGCAGTCTGCATTATAAACAAAGTTTTGATTACATTTGCGAGATCCCCAAATTAGGTAAAATACAGGATACTTTCTGTTCCTCTTCTTCATCTAGGAAGGAAAGCAGTCACATTACAATTATTTTCAGGTCTCTGTCTGCATAATGGGACACACAAGTTGGGTCTTGGGTTCCCCCCACACTATGTTCTGTGTAACAGTCATGCATGAGCTTCTCAGTTCCTGCATGCATGTTGCCTGATTTGGATCTGACTGTGACATGTGTAAGGAAGGGACTTAAGCCTTTCCACCATGCCATTTTCCTGTCCTGACACAGTACTGTGGGGCGCTATTTGACCACAGACCCTACATTTGGACCGACATTTGTTTTCAAGCACACTTTACTCTGTACAAAGTTTCATTCTTTCCTTATTTTTAGATATCCTGAATCTACCAGCATGTCTCCAAGTCTGTAAAAGCAGATTTCTCTTTTGATTATTTCCTAGGGCCATTTTCAGCTAGAGTATCAAGCAGCCATGGTGCTCTTGAAGTGTTTCAGTCCTTCCACAGTACTATATTATCTTTATTTTGCAGCTTCGAAGGAGCATTGCTACTGCATTCCATTTTGTCAAATGCCATAGCAGGTAAAGGAAGAAAATAGAAAAAAGGGAATGTAAAATTCCAACAGATAATACATTGCAACTGAAAGAAAATGTATATGGGTTAGACGGGGAGAAGGAGGAGAGTGATTTTTGCTGCAGGTGTTATAGTAGCCAAAGAAACAAGTTGCTTTTTAGAACTGGGAGCTTGCCTTTGTAGCAGTGGATCTTGCTGCAAGGTAAATATAAAAACCCCCCACCTAGTTGCAACTACAGGTAAATGCAAACAGTGAAAATTCCATAGGCACGTGTGATTTTCTTGCTTTTACACACATACAACATTTAGATCATGGTTCAGCATCAGGCGCCACACTGCCGAAGAGTCTAAGTGTCAATTTATATTCCTACATATCTCTACAGCTCTGCTTACCAACCTGTAACATGAAAGGCATTTCCCTTTATGTCCTCTTGAGCATGCATACTAGTGGTTTCTGTCTGCCTACTGCAAAGGGAGGGGGTAAGCCATTGCTTTTGTGCTGCTGGCTCCCCATCTCTCCTGGCTGTCCATCTGCTGGTACAAGCAAAGCATTTCCTTCTGTCCCCTGTGGGGAATGTGGGCTAGATAATGTCATCTACCTTATGTGGGGGAAGGCCATAGGTGACTCCTCTGCCCTGCCTTTCAGTGTATGCAGGAAAAGCTTTTCCCCTTAGCATATATACCCAATAACAGCATAGCTGGGGGAAACAGGGCATGCTTCTGTAGAACCTGAACCCCCCACCCCCCCAGCCAGTGGGATGGTACAATGATTGGGGGAGAGGGGAAAGGTTGACCAAAAAAAATGCGATTAGAGAGGGCGCTGTTCTTGACAACCTCATGCTGAGCATATCTGCTAATACTTTCACTGCCTCCTTTCACTGCCCCATCTCCTTCAACTTCCTGAAAAATCAAAACAGGACTGCAAATGTATACACTCAATTCTGAATGGTAGAAATAATTTTGTTCCTATTTGGAACATTCTTGATATTTATGAACTGGCATTGCTCAGGTGAGATCTTGAAACAATTTTCAAATGCTCACACCATATTGTTATCCATTATTGTTCTCATTCTAAGCAAGCAAAGATAATATTTTGGATACAGTTTTGGAAGGGAAGCTTCCTTAGTTCCAGACTCAGTTCTTCGTTGAAAAGGGAAGGTTGAAAAAGGGTTGTTTGTGTGTTAATTCTGTTCCAGATGTTGAACCTAAGAAATTGCAGGTGGTATAGCAACAATGGTTAGCTAACCTATAATTGCGCAGATGCAATTAGTAGACTATCTCAAGAAGTAGCATTTAAATTAACATAGCCTTAATAGAACCTCAGTCTTTTTTTCAGCTTTGTCTTCAACACCTTTCCTTTTGGTTTAACTCCTTAGCTCTCACCCCTATCCAAAACAAAGTCCGAGTACATTTTTCTTTATTCACTCTGAATCCTTGTTATTATTACCTTTCCTTCCTAGGGTGCTTGCCCCTATATTTAAAAAAAGATTGAAAGTTACTCCCTGAGTCCCCTTTTTGCACTTTGGGTTACTGAGAGACATTATGCATTATTCTCCTATGAGATTGCCCCTCTAAGCTTACTCTACCCAAAGAGAGAAAAGCGGGAAGTGGGATCTTTTCCATATCTCACCTATGCATGCAGACTGCATCTATGAGGAGAATTGTTGGCTGGCCTTGAGCTAGTATTTAAGTCTCTAGAGCAGAGGTGTCAAACATAAGGCCCGGGGGCTGGAACCAGCCCGTCCTGGGCTTTTATGTGGCCCGCAAGCAACTAGTGCAAGGGAGGGAACAGGAGACCACTCAGGGAAGTGGGTGGAGCCACTCCAATTGTGACTTCAGCATCACAGAATAACCTCTTCTAGTGCAGTCAAGCAGCATGGGAGCACCTGCCCAGCTGGCTCTCCAGTCCACCCATATGGGTTTTCCTTTGCACCTCCCTCCCAGTACATGGGGCCTTTCAGTGAGGATACACCAACTGGGAGCTTATTGGCTGATGTTATTTATACAGTTTATATCTCTGGTGCCCGGTATTATGATTTATGGCCCATGTGGCCTGGCCTGACAAAGTGACATTTATATCAGATCCAACCCTCATAATGAATGAGTTTGACATCTCTGCTCTAGAGGGTAGCATGGAACTATTAAAGGGATATCTGGAGACCAAGAATCCAGGGTGTCCTTACACAACCTGTGCCATGGCAGGAGGGCCTTTTGGATATGTTTTGTATGTTAGCCAAGTCTTCCCTTTCCTGTGCTACATTGGTATCTGCTCTCTGCTTCAGCAGACTAGAGGCGAACCCACTCCAAAGCACAAGTCCTTCATCCTACAGAGAAGCTTGTCTAGACTAACAAAATCTAACACTTTCATACATGCAGAGAAGGTTGGCCATCATTATACTATTCTATAAATTGCCACACACGCTAATGGTAATACACAAAAGCAAAGACAATTTCTAAAATTAATTCCAGAACTGGTACATTCCGTATGTCCTGCAACTTTCAGTTACTACTATGCATTTGAATCCTTTTCTCTTTCCAGGTTACTAATGCACACAAGGACATGTGCGCATCAACGGGATAGTGCTCAAAAGAAGAACATTGATGGAATCGTGCACACCATTGCATCAAGAATTCTTTTTGCCTTGTGTTTCCTCAAAGCATACAAGAGCTTTTGCGCATCACTGACCTTTGTGCAAAAAAAGAGAGAGACATAAATAAAGAGGACAGATTTAGAGTCCAGTGGCACCTTTAAGACCAACAAAATTTTATTCAAAGTATAAGCTTTCGTGTGCATGCACACTTCTTCAGATATAGTCTATATCGGAAGAAGTGTGCATGCACAGGAAAGCTCAAGCCTTAAACAAAACTTTGCTGGTCTTAAAGGTGACACTAGACTCTAAATTTGTTCTACTGCTTCAGACCATCACAGCTGATCACCTGGATCTATCTTAGTAATTTGTAGCGAGACACGGAGAAACCAAGAATGATTGTTCATGTTATTGGGTGTATCTGACTTGTCTTTTTTACAACTATTGTTAACAACCACTATGTGAAAACAAGTCATATTAGATTTAATCTACAAGAGGAATTATCACATTCACATGCCCTTGCTTCGCTCAAATTATGGGACTTTGCAAACGTATCTGACAAGCCCAAGTAAAATGAATAGCAGAGAAAGCAACACTGCATGTATCAAAGATTTATACACAAAGCTGCAGAAGCAGGTATGGATCTACATAATACATTAGTGGGCTACATAATGGTACTTGAAACAGTTCTATAGTTTGTGGACAAGAATGTACAGGTTTCAAATTTCAGCCAAGAAGAGAGGGAACTGTCAACATAAAAAAAGCAAATCTAGGAGAAAATTATGCATAACACAAAGTAAAACTACTCCATTTGGCTTTAATTGACTTTATAGCTAGTGCATCTCACTTTGTCTCTGACATTGGTAATATGAAGACTATCAGGTGCTTTTGTTTGCTCTCAGCCTTCAAGGGAATTTTGTGTCTCATTTGGCATATGAGAGGTCTTTTGCAGGGTTTTGTATTTTCACTGAGTGGACTATGGGATGACTGCATTACCAGCTACTTTCCCCCCAAAAGACATGCTGCAGCCTTACACCAACATTAAAATTAAGCAACAAGCCTGCATGCAATTCACAGAGGAAGCTGCTCAGAAAGTCCTGATGTGAAGAATATGACCCCCTTCCCATCTTTTTTACATTTGTTAATATGCAGCCTAATGAAGAGTTCTGGTGAGCTTGAAAGGTTGCACAATGTTTTGTGTCAATTGGGTTGGTCCCAGGAAAAGATACAACACAGATGTGGTTCTTGCTTTTGGACTTTGCATGGACTGAAATAGCTCTTTACAACTTTTTCAGCTTTTTAAAAGAGAGTTAGTGTGGCATAGTAGATAGGGTGTTGGACTGGGATCCTGGGAGACCCGGGTTCGCATCCACAAATGTACTATGGAAGCTCACTGTGTGTCACAAACTCTCAGCATGGCCTACCAAACAGGGTTGTTGTGAGAGAATGGAAGAGGGAAGAATAATGTTCTAAGCCACTTTGCATCCCAATGGGGGAGAAAAGTGGGATATAAATAAGTAAATGCAAATGCCTCCTAATTCGAGTTATACCTTTCTAAAAGTCCGTTGAAGTCTACGGGTGTAGAAAAGTGTAAAGCTGCTTAGGATGGCACTGGGCTGGTAAACCAAAGTGGCTTTCAACATCAGTCTCTTCTCCTCTGTTTTATCCTCAGAACAACCCTGTGAAGTAGGTTAGGCTGAAAGAAAGTGACTGGCTCAAGATCACCCAGCAAGCTCCCCTGTCTCCTTTAAGTAGGGATTTATACCTGGGTCTCCTAGATCATATCCCAGTGCTCTAACCACTACACCATGATGGCTTACAGCAAAATGTAGGGTCTACAACATAACCAACATTAATGCAGTGCTGCTGCTGCCTGACTCTCCATGCCAACTTCTTAACATCTACTTTGTGCAGGTCAGCAACTGAGCCAGCTCCACTGACCCCAGAGTTGGGTAAGCACGGGAGAAAAGACAACAGTGCCGCCACAGGCAGGGACAGCCTTTTCCTTAACATTGTATTTGCATCATTCATGAAGGCAAGTGCATAAAGGATGCAAGGATGTCTTTTTAAAGATAAATATAATGCAAATTAAGGACAAGCAAAGCAAAGCACTTCAAAAGCAGATGGCTATTTCACAAGCAATTTTCTGTTGACCTGTAAGAATGCCTCTTTACATTTGTAAATAATGCATTTTTATTGCATAACATAGGAAAAAAAGGCATAAATAGAGGCAGTTCGGGAAAGAAAACATAACCAGAATGTCATTCTAACCCTTACTCTGACTCATTATTAATAATAGATTGCTGAGCTGGACCTAAACCTTTAGGAAGTTACTGTGCTGGAAATTAGCACCTGTATACATACAGTTTGGTCAGAGCTATAGTGCATAGCATCCCCTCCAAGGGGAATATGGGGGAAAGCTTATTTCCCCCCAAAAGGACACCTTTGGAGTGGAATTTTCTTTTGGAATATTTCAGCAATCAGAGGCTGGCAACTGTGTCACTTTGAGATTTATAACAAACCAATCAGCCAGCTTTAAAATGGCCCTGTCAAGAGGGGTTATTATGTTTATTATTCACTAAAGCTAACTGCAGCCTTGAAGACATTTCTTATCCACTGATATACAACTAGGCACTTCACCTCTCTGAAAGGACACAGCTGCCAGTAGAATGGGTGTGACCAAATGCCTTCTCCTTGCACATTTGAGGAACAGGTGATTTTTATACCCCATTTTTCTCTACCCTAAGGCGTCTCAAAGTGGCTTACAATTGCCTTCCCTTCCTCTCCCCACAACAGTCACCTTGTGAGGTAGGTGGGGCTGAGAGAGCTCTGAGAGAACTTGTGACTGATCCAAGGCCACCCAGCAGGCTTTCTGTGGAGAAGTGGGGAATCAAACCCACTTCTCCAGATAAGAGTCTGCCACTCTTAACCACTACATCATGCTGGCTCTCCATGGGATTTGATAATCAGCATAGTCACTTTGAAATTTTAGGAAACTTGATATCAAAATATATCCTATGGGGGTTGTTAGGCATTATAAATCAACTAGGCTAGTTAAAATGAGAGAGATGGCAACACTAAAATAGGCATGACAGATCCTCCATTACATTGCATGGATCTGTGATGCTTTGGAATAAGACACAATCCTGTACAACACAAGATATCTGGAAATGTTCATCTGTCTTCCTGGATGACAAAAATACATCTTTTTGTTGCGATCAGTTGTATACTCAGGGGTCATTTCGAGCAGGAATGCACAGGAACGCCGTTCCAGGAGTAACAAGCACAGAAGCGGGCACATATGGTGATGCGCTGTGGAAAAAAAGCAAAAGCATACTAACTTGATCTGTATTTTCATGCTTGTTGTGGGCTAGCTTCCCGACAAGAGCAAAGGAAACCTAAAGTGTCTTTAATCAAAGTGTAAAGCTGGCTTGCCAGCTCTGAGTTGGAAATATCTGGAGATTTTTGGGGTGGAGTCTGAGCAGTGGGTGTTGCCTTCTGACACACTTCCGGTGATGTCAGGGGGTGTGGCATATGCAAATAAGTTATGGTAATAAGTTGTGCTAATGGGCTTTTTCTACGAAATGACCCTTGTGTATACTTCTTGCTCTGTATACCGTTCAATATGTTGGCTGTGTGCTGAAAATCAGTGGCTCTGTTCTGTGCACAAGATACAGTTTCCTTGATTTTCTCCATCAAGAAGCCTTGAGCAGGGGTCCGTTGGAGCAGGAGCACACAGGAGCGCAGCTCCGGGAGTGACCAAGCCCCGCCCCCTCCTCGGCTTCCCTGAGCAGTGCGGAGGTGCAGCGCCCCGGGGAAAGCCCTGCTAGGGTCTTTATTGTTTTTAATGTTTTGTTTTAATATTGATAATTTTATCATTGTTCCTTTTATGACTGTGTGCTGCTTTTCTAGAGACTTGCTCAAGGTGGCATATACATTTTCGAAGTATACCATTTTTTATCTGGGCACATGGCACATAAGTACTGGAGAAACTTCACCAGCCCTTCAGCAGCTTCCACCCTATCAGTTTGGTGTAGTGGTCAGGAGTTGTACTCTAACCTGGGAGAACTGGGTTTGATTCCCCACTCCTCCACATGCAGCTGCTGGTGTGGCCTTGGGCGAGTCACAAGTTCTCTCAGAGCTGTTCTCTCTTGAGCAGTTCTCAAAAGACCTCTCTCAGCCCCACCTACCTCACAGGGTGTCTTGTTATGGGGAGGGGAAGGAAAAGGGATGGGTGGTGTACATGTCTTGGGTATCTCAAGTCTACTTGAAACCTGGTGGTTTCAAGGGAGCAGGAAGAGAATGAGGGTGTGTTCTTTACGCTTATTTTTATTGCACAAAGTATTGGATGGGGAAGGGAACGGAGGAAGAGCAGGTCAGTTTCACGCACCTGTGGAGTGCAGCCTGAGGGGTGGGTGTTGACTTCTGACACACTTTTGGTATGTTAGGGGGGGTGGCATATGCAAATGAGTTATGCAAATGAGTTATGCTAATGAGCTCCTGCACCTCTTTTTCTACGAAATGACCCCTGGCTTTGAATATACTGTGGTCTTGAGCTGGCCTGCTCTTTCATTTTCCTTGTTCCTGGTTTGAGGAGAAGAATCAGTATGGCCAAATGATTCACTTCAGCATTCTTTTATTTAAACTTGGGGAACAAAAAAGAAGGTCAAACAGCTCTTTCAAAACAAACAAACAAACAAAAAGCAAAAAAACGCATCACACAAAAACCTTAGAAGTTAGACAATCTCTCCAAACAACCCAATCACATTACAGAATAGATACATTAAATACAAACACAGAGTAAGACAATGAAGACCCTGAGTGGGTGGGGTGGGGTGGCAGATTGAGCATAACACTGAAAACTGAAAATGAATTTTATTTAACCTTATCACACCAGAAAATATCTTTAAGATGGGGTTTTAATGTAGCAGACTCCTGAAGTGAGGAGGCAAGTTGCTTTTTACCAGCACTATCTTTCTGTCTGTCTGTCTGTCTTTCTGTCATCTCATCTCATCTCATCTCTCTCTCTCTCTGTCTGTCTGTCTACTCTGTCATCTGTCTGTCTGTCTATCTGACATCTCTCTATCTCTTTCTCTGTCTCTCATCTCTATCTATCTATCTATCTATCTATCTGTCTGTCTGTCTGTCTGTCATCTTTCTCTCTTTCTCTGTCTCTCATCTCTATCTGTCTGTCTGTCTGTCATCTCTGTCATCTGTCTGTCTGTCATCTCTCTCTCTCTCTTTCTCTGTCTCTCATCTCTATCTATCTATCTGTCTGTCTGTCTGTCTGTCTGTCTGTTTGTCTGTCTATCTGTCTGTCATCTATCATCATCATCATCATCATCTTTATATCCCGCCCTCCCCGCAACAAGGCTCAGAGTTAACATACAATATAATAATAAATACAGTTCATACAGAGTTAAATTTTTTTAAAACCAACAGATAGCAAAAAATTAAATTTCTGGTATCCACAAATGCCTCCCACAAGTACAGGGCATATGATGGCTAAAACAAAGACCCATTTAATGGATGCCATAGCGATCTTTAGGACCATTTTGGCATCACTCTTCTCCCCATTCCCATCATACAGGCAGGCATCTAATTGAGGCTTTGGAGCTAGTACCCCATACTTTACATGATAATTGTGATTTCTTCTCCTGAAACAAGCCCGAAGAACAAAGCTTTTCTGCAACTAAACAAAATTCAAACAGGGATCAGGGGGAAAAATTACCATTTTGGGCACATGAAAGCTATAATTAAGAGAGGAATTCTGTCAGACAGTTTTGCATCTTTCCTCTTTGTTATTGCCCACCAAAGCAAAACCAGTAGTATGCTATCCTCCTCTTTCTCCTTGTAGCCCTGCCCTACAAGTCATGGCATTATTGTTGTGATTATCTAAATAACAGTAATGGAAGATGACATTGCCTTTCAGGGGCAATGCCTTTCCTTCCCCTCACTATTTGTTATGAAGTGTTCCAAGTTAGTCGTGGCTGCATTGTAAATGCAGAGTTCAGAAGCATATTGTGCCCTATTCTTGTATTTTTGACTGAATGATTTCCATTACTGTTGAACTGTTTTAAAGTAGGCACCCAGAAGATGAAATGCCTAAAGGAGAGATTAAGCTACTGAACCCTCTTATTAGATTTATTTGGTTTGTAATATTGGTGGGACGCGAGAAACTAGAATGGAGGAACTACACAAAACATTCTGTAAGACACATGGGCAACTGATTCAGTAACACAGCCACTAAAAAAAAAGTAGCCTGTTAGTAGAATTCCTTTTATGTGTCTCAGTTGCCAACAAGCTAACTCAGTGGTAACTTTGCTGAGAGCTAGATGAAACGTGTACATACTTCAGATCCCTGAAGAGTACAGATTCTTTGTATTGTCCTGTGCTAGATACAGAAATAGCTTTTTTAAGGGGAAAAATAATTCATTTTTATGTCTTGATTTTGATAGTGGGGAAACCTCAAGTCAACTACTCTTGTTTCTTGATGGCCTGTGACCAAAACTGAAAGTTTATTTTCTGTGTCCAATGACATTCTACCCACCACATGAGAAAATTATGTTGTTTTTGGAATCAGTGATTGACAGAATCATAATGTCACTCAATAAATTGATAAATGCCACTGTGTCGTGAAGATTGTATGAATAACTTCTGGTTATCAGTTTCTGAATCTATACAGAATGACAGTGTAAGAATCAACAGAGTGAATCATCTAATGCAACTAATTGGACTGGTTGAAACAATAACAATCCATGACAAAAACTCCTCCAATCTTCTTATAGGGCCCCAATGATTTCAGAGATAATATTAAAGGCGAATAAGAAAAAGAAAGGGTGAAAGAGCAGTGAAGCAGCATTTTGGTCTAGGAGACAATGGAGGGAAAGTGAGGAAAAAATTTGGATGGGGCTTCTTGTCAGGCAAAGAGAAATGGTCATTCCACAGAGTGTTTGGATGCCGGTCCTATATTCTTCATCAGTCTATGTGCACTACAGCAGAATGGCTCTGGGGTTCTTCCATCCTGGTAGCTGAAATAGACAAGATTTTTTAAATGGTGTAGGAATTTCAAAATAATGTCCCCACAACTCTGTCAGCAACTCAGCAATCTAATCTACATCATGAAATTCTGGAAAAGGAGGAGGAGGGGGAGGGGGAGGAGATTGGATTTATACCCTGCCATTCACTCAGTGTCTCAGAGTGGCTTACAATCTCCTTTCCCTTCCTCCCCCCACAACAGACACACCCTGTGAAGTAGGTGGGGCTGACAGAGCTCTTTCTAGGACTGCTCTTGAGAAAACAGCTCTGAGGGAACTTGTGACTGACCCAAGGCTTGTTTCTGTAGTCAATCTGAAATCAGGATGTTTTGATGCAGGGGGTTCCTCAACATTTTTAGACCTGTGGGCACCTTTGAAATTTTGAGGCTGGGTGGCAGGCATCACCATAAAATGGCTGCCACAGGGGGAGAAGCCAAGCATTACATACAAGGGAAAAGGGAATGGGGAATATAAACACGTGCACGCGTGCACACACATGCACACACACACACATGGAAGAAACCAAATGGGAGTTAACGTGCACATGGAAGATGATAACCAATGGGGGAAAGGGAGGATAAAACATGCACAGAAAGAAAAAACTGAAGGGGGGGGGGAGATGTACTCTTTTTCTCCAGTGGTCCTTTACCTCACCACCTCACAGATGATCCATGGGTCTTGTTTACAGGACCCTGAATCCATCTCCAGTGAGCAGTGGAGAGGATGCAAGTGAAAAGCTCCTTCATTTGTATGAAGACAGTCAGTCATTGGTTCTGACTGACAATGGCTCTGCTTACTTTCCAGATACGTGTGGTGCGCACCTGGCACCCACATCATGTTGGGGAACCCTGTCGGGATGCATGATGTATATGGATAAATTGGAAGTGTTCTTACACGGTTGCTTAGCCCTAGCATTGCTGCCTCTATGTTCTCGCACAGCAGTTCCCAAATGCTGTTACAGGAATGTGCACATGCCGGGACATATGAATTTAGATTTCTTAGTCTCCTAAATAATTTTTCACTCATTTTCCGAGGAAGCTCAAAATTGTCATTAAAATGGATAGGTAGCTGTGGCATCCAAGTGGGTGAGATGCTATTTGTTTTTACTCGGAAATGCTATCCACAACTGAAGCAATATTTTACCTCCGTTTTTAAATTATAAAGATTGCATGGTGGCGGCTGCATTGAGTGATGTGCAAAATCTGGTTAGTAGAATCTTATTCTTGTGTGTTAAAAGTCACTTCAGTTATTTATATGGGTATCCAAGCATATGCTCAACCTGTCACACAATCACAAATCTCTACTAAACCATTTATCCGCTTGGAGTCAGTTTTTCCTCAGAAAATGCGTTCTGAGTTTGTTTTTCATACTACAAAGTTTGAGTCCAGTGGCACCTTTAAGACCAATAAAGTTTAATTTTGGGTACAAGCTTTCATACTTGTTCACCATGCTAAGAATATACATATGCAGCTAGAGAAACTATACAGCGTATGTTCATTGTGGGCCTAACTCCCTTTATACGTTTTTTTTAAAAAAAAACATGTATGATAAAATGAATCCCTGATGGCCACTTTTTCTATTTAAAGTCTTGGGAGGGGTTGACTTAGAATAGAAATGTGATAGGGAAAGGGGACCACTTAACCCTCTCCCTGCTTACCGTTCAATTTTTCTGCTACAAATCTTTGTCAGTGATGCTTCCCCTGACGTGGAATTCCACTTAATGTGTTTGCCCTTACAAAACTGGTATCAGAAGCCCTTTACATGCATTTGTGTTGATAGGATGTGCCTCAGCCACAGGATTTCCTGTAATCTGCCTTTAGCACTCCTGCCGTTAAGTCTCACTATTTAGCATTTGGCTTCATATGAACCACTTTGAGAAAGCACAGTTGATTTCATTTAGACACTACCAGTATGGGCTGGATGTGAACCAGAAACTTCAGGAATGAAAAGTTCATATCAACACATGGTGAAGGAAGCAAAGGAAAAGACAAACAGCATCTGTTAATATGCTGAAAGAGTGCAGCATATTTCCCCCCCCCCCCCCCAACACTTCAGCAACGTTTTTGGCAAGCGCTCTATTGCACTGATTATGCAATATGTAAGGATTAAGCAAATGGGCATACGGTTACTTTAATTCCAGGCAGTAAGTGTGTGTGTGTGTTTTAATCTCAGACTGTCTATTTATAAGATCTGAACACAGTTTAATCATACAAGGAGGGATTTCTCTTATTTGCATAGAAAATGAGAATAGTATAAGGCAGATCAGCAGCTGGATTTATTTTAAAGTGTAATTCTAAAAAGCCAGTGGGGGAAGCCCTGCCCCCAACAGCCATGACGTGGCATGATGCCCTCAATGTGATGACATCATGTGGAAGTGATGTCATCACACCGGGGATGTCACATGGTGATGCTCTGGTATTTGGGGCAAAACTCTATTGTAACCATAGAGTTTTGCCCAAAATACCAGAGCATTGCTGTGCGATGTCCCCGGTGTGATGATATCACTTCCACATGATGTCATCACCTCGAGGACATTGCGTGCGGTGACATTGCCCCTCCCCCCCCACTTCCATCCCCCACTGGCAAGAGACTAGAACTTGGCAACCCTATCAACAGTAGGCACCCTATGAAAGCCTGTGTGGTGTAGCAGTTAGCACCTCAGAGCACAATTTGAATCTAGGTTCAAATTCTCACTCTGCCATGGAAGCTCACTACATGACCTTGGCCAGTCACACACTTTCAGCCTAACCCATCTCACAGGGTTGTTGTGAGGATAAAAAGGAGTCTTTGTTCCCCACTGTGGAGAAAGGTGGGGTATAAATGAAGTAAATAATAATAAAGATAGCTAAAGATAGGAGGCAGATCAATGGCTGGTTGGTAAATGGCTGAGGAGGAGGGAATGAGGCAAGGAAAGGAGAGAGGATGTGGGGTTGCCAGGAGGAGAGAAAGAGGAAATAGCGTGAGGCAGGTATATGATAAAGTGAGGTTCCCCTTGCAAGTCCTTGACGGTTCCCTACCATGGAAGTGGACTTGCCCCAGTGGCTGACACCACACAACTGGACCAAAGTTTTCCCAGACAGAGGCTGCCAGAGGGGTGGAAGAGGGAAACTTGAAGATGGAAGATAAATGTAGGTTGGTTGTTGGGTGGGAGGGAGGGAAGGAAGGAAGGAAGCAGCAAAAGGAGAAAAGCTACCGGGGCTTTCAGGGAAGGGAAAGAAAAAAAAATAGTGCAGGAGGTGAAAATGAGATTCCCCTCCCCCCCCCAGCCAGTCCTTGTGAGTCCCCTGCTTGTTCGTTCTATTATCCATGTTAAAATTTAACCAATTGAAAGCCTCTGCTCATTCAAAGGCCTATCAGAAACCTATTGTATTTTTAATAGCATTGTAATCCAGTTTTTGCATTGTTTATGGCATTTCATTTCTTGGACTGCTTTTTGCATCGTCTCTAATTTTGTAATCCTAGTCCTATTGAATGATTTATTGGATGTCTTATGTTGTTTGATTGCATTTTTTTATATTCAGTCATCCACTACAAATCTCAGTAAGAGAGGTGTGCTGTAAATGAAGTATGCAAATAAAGACCAAAGCAAATGAAATTGTCTTGCAGAAGAATCCTAAAATTAATCCAATTTACAATCTTGGCACTGTCTGTGAAACCCAAATCTCAGTGTACTTCAGACAATTTGGTGTGACATATTAAGCTTATCGGTGCTTTCTACTATACATTTAATTCGTCAATGTGAACACGGCCTCAACAGATAGTAAGCATGGCAATAGCATGGTGTAGTGGTTAGAATGTCAGGCTAGGGTCTGAGGGACCCAGGTTCAAATCCCACTCTGCTATGGAAGCTTGCTGGGTGACCTTGGCCCAATCACGATCTCTCAGCCTAGCCTTCATCACAGGCCTATTGTTTTGAGGATAAAATGGAGGAAGGGAGAACTCTGTTGTGTGCCATTTTGTGTCCCCATCAGGGATAAAAACAAGGTAGAACTATCAAAAGAAATAATCACTCATGTTTGGTCCTTTCTTATGATATTTCAGCTATTCACACAGAATTCAGCCATGAAAACAGTTCACAAGAACTAAAAATACAAAAGCCATTGCTCATGGCACAAGTGCAGCAATGGTAAAGACCACCTGCACACCAACACACAAATCTGCCCGGGCAGATTTAATTCCAACTGTGACTAAATGGTGCTTGCATTTCCATGAGTTTATTTAGCCTGGGGATGTGCAGTGTGTAAAGTGTATGATTCATCTTCAGCAAGAGGCAGATAGATGATGACAGTGGGAGGCTCTGACTCCTCTGGACAGCCACATTACAAGAGGGAACATCCTTGCCCTGTCATTGCACCCATTCTCGTCTCCCAGAGCAATAAGGGCTACATGTGGAGTGAAAAATAGTCCCTTACTTCATCTAGCATCATTGTAGTTTGTAGCTGCTGAAGGAACATTTCACTTCAGTAAGGGAAATGATAAGCTCTGGTATACGTGACATTGCCTTACATTTGGCCATAGTCCACTACTGTTGACTTTGATCGGCAGTAGTTCCCTCAAGTCTTTCCCAGCCAAGCTACTTGATGAGTTTAGCTGTGGTTCCTAATAGCTTGAAGAAAGGGCTGAATGGCTGTTGCCTGAAATGCAGTGTTTTTGTCAGCTTTGAATACAAATGGTGGGAACTGGAGATACCAAGGCTTGAACCTGGGACCTCATGTATATTAAACATGTGTTCTGCCTCCAAACTATGGAAACATTCTTGGGAGACTGTAGAGCAGGGGAGTTTGTACATGAGAAAGGAAGCTTACGTTGTACTGATTTTCCTTTGTCCAAACTGTCCAGTGCTTCTGTAGAGGTTTGGACTCCTGAACCAGTGCCTGCTCGATGTAGTTAAATGGTTAAAGCTAATCAAGATGAAACTGAGGCTGTGGTCACACAGTCATTTTGATCTGGTTTCACCACTGTTCCCTAACACATTTAAAAGGGCTGATCAGACAGCCACATCTGTCTCCCATATCAAATCAGACTCACCCCCGCAATCCTCCTGGTTTTCTAGCGATTTTTCCAGCACCAGGAAAATCAAGTACTTTCCAAATATTTGTGTTGTGAATCCGCAATTTCACCAGTCTGGACTGCCACCTCTCGCTATGAATGCCATTAGTTCATCTGAATGACCTTCTCACGCTGAATTATTTTTTACAGCTTTCACCACTGTGCGCATGAGCAATCCTGCACTGAATATATTCAATGCATGAACATTCAAGTGCACATATATAGACTCCAGTGCCCGGTTGTAAGTCAGTGGTTCATTTTGTTCACTGTTTTTTGGGGAAAACCACTCCAAAAACAAGGGAGTACAGCATGTCCAAGTGGGAGTGGTGATTTGGCCATGCACATACACAAAGGAAATTTTTTCAAAATTCATGCCACACCGCCACTTTTAGGCAGTACAGCTATATGGACAGTCCCTGGAGCCTCATCGCACAATGCAAGCAGTTCAGGGAGGAATGTGTGATCATCCCAACCCACAAAAAAAATCCTCAATCAAATATACAGCAGGAACAAACTGTGATAACCTTGCTGTGTGACCACAGCCTGAATCTTCAAAAGACAAAGGTGAGGCTAGTTGGGAAGGCTAAGTTCTTGAAGCGCACTGTGTTTTTCACATTTGACGGGGCTCTGCTGTTCCTCACTCACTCAGTTAACAGTCTAGGGGTCCTATTGGATCCGGCATTACTGGTGAAGAAGCAAGTTAATTCAGTGGCAAAAATGTTCTTTACGATCTTCATTCAGCTTGCAAAATGGCTCCATTGCTTAATCAGCTTATCTGACCATGTGGATCCATGGCACAATAATCTCAAGGCCAGGCTTTTGTAATTCACTCTGCATGGAGTTTGCCCTCAAAGATAACGTAGAATTTCTAGATGGTAGAGAACTACGGGTGTGCGCCGAGAAAAACATTGTTACAGTTTCAGATATGGGCTTCAGGGGTGGGGATTTTTACCATGACTGCTTCATTTTGGGTAGGGCATTACCTGTTCAGGTTAGAAATTTGTGCTGTGTTTTTGTGTTCTAGATTTTCAGGACCATTCCCTGTGTATGTGCACTGCAGACATTGTTCTCTTCAATGCACTGCCTATTCAAGAGTCTCCTGCGTAGCAGTCATTGAACCAAAATTGCTCAGAACACAGTCCTCTCTCACCTCTCCAGGCCCCTGAATCTCAAGGACATACAGCAAAGCCCCCCAACAGTAGCTCATTCCTGCACATGCTTACCTCTCTGTATACAGAGAGAACAACAGCATGTATGTGCATTCCCCCTCTGTGGCTTGTCAGCAAAGGTGATGGTCTGGAAGCGTTCTTTGTGCCTCCCTTGCCAGGATACAATTGGAAGAAAGGATGCCATTGCTTAGTAAATGACAGCAATCAGAGAGTAATAATATGTGTGTGCATTCCCCTCTCTGCAGCTTGTTTGCTAAGGTGATTGGCTGGGAGTGCTACACCCTTGCTAGGATCTGATTGGAAGGAAGGAAGAATGCCATTGCTCAGGAAAGGAGCGGAATCAGAAAACAACAGGCTCACACACATGCTGTGCATTCCCTCTCTGCAGCTTGTCTGTAAAGGGGATTTGACCGGGAGCACTAGATCTGATTGGAAGGATCTGATTGGAAGGAAGGATGCTGTTGCCAGGGAAAACAAGTGGAATCAAAGAACATTATGGGAAACTGAAGTTACAACCCAAAACAGTATATTTGAGGCTTGGGGCTTCCATTATGCACAGAACCCTGCAGCTTGATTATTATCAAGAACTAAAAGTATTCATCTAACACGTATTCTGCAGTTACTCCATTGGTTCCCAGTTAGTTCCTGGTCTAATTCAAGACATTGGCTATGGCCTAGAACCCACATAACCATAGGCATCAACTATGGGGGGGGGGCTCGAGCCCCCCCCCCCGGGAAAACAGTGTGCCCTCCGCCATGCCTCCCTTGGCCCTTCCTAGGGCTGCCGCCGTCGTCTCTCTCTCTCTCCCCCCCCCGCCTGGCCACTCCGACCCTCTCTCCGTCCGTCCAGGGGCCAGCTCAGCAAATGCCCAGCTGGCCCCTGGATGGACGGAGGGACGGAAGCAGGAGTGGTCAGGCGGGGGGAGGCGGCAGGGGCGGCGGGGACATGGTACCAGCGGGTGCGCGTGCTTTGCGCGCGCGCATGGAAGAGCCCCCCCCGGGAGTTTTTAAACTCTACGCCCCTGCACATAACTAGAGGACTGCCTCTCCCAAGATGCCCCACTGGGACAGCTAACACTCATCTGAGCAGATTCTGCTGGAGGTCTGACTGACCCTGCAAATGTTTAAGATCAGCAGCTCCCTGTACTTATTCTCTGTTGCAGCTCACTTTGTGGAATGGCATGCCTGAAGAGATTAGGAACACGCCCACTTCTGTCATTCTGGAGAATGTGTAAAATGGAATTGTTCAGGAGGACATTTTTGTAAAGGGAACAGGGCTGTAGTAAAATAGGAATTATTTAGAAGGATGCTTTAATTTCTAATTCCTGTAACTCAGTTTCTGCATATTTTATGTCATGTTTTATTCTGTTTTCTAACAGTGTAATCCAATCTTATTACTGATTTTTGGAGATTACTTGTAATTCCAGGAAATCTCCATCCCCCCTCCAGGAAGTTATTATATTCTATACTGCTCCCCTTGTGTTGCTAAATTTTGTAATCTGCCTTGAATCTCATCGAGAAAGACAGACTGTAACAAACAAACAAACAAACAAACAAACATGAAGCAGTTACTTCAGGCAGCAAAAATCCAGAGTAGAAATTGTGTTCCTGCCTCCAGATTATCTGTACCTTATTTTAGGATGCTGGTCTGTTATTTATAGGCTTCACACAACCAAGTACCATAGGTCTCAGAATAACTTTGTTTAGAGACCAAGGAAAACATATATTCAAAGAGCAAGAGGAATGAAGGATACTTTCAACACAGTTAGCTTGCTACTGAACACACAGAGCTTGTTAAAAAATGCACTGAATTTCTGTGTTGCTGTCTCTTAAGGACAGAAGACATTTCTTAATGAGTCAGGTCCGATGGGCTGCAAATGAAGCCCCCCCCCCCGGTCAAATAATGCCTCCAGGGCCATTTCAGGTAGGGTAATGTCACAGGGGAAGGCTGAAGTCCTTTTTCTCCCCCATACCACACAGTCTCAATCCAACTTGGCCCACTGTAGTGCTTGTGAAATTAGTTCTCAGTCAGTAGCTGTTTCTCTGATTGGTAGGGTTGCCAGCCTCCAGGTGGGGCCTGGGGATCTCCTGCTTTTACAATTGATCTCCAGCTGATGGAAATCAGCTCCCCTGGAGAAAATGGCTGCTTTGAAGGGGGGACTCTATGCATTGTACCATGATGAGGCCCCTCCCCTCCCCTCCCCAAACCCCCAAAGTCCCCAGGTATTTTCCAACCTGGACTTGGCAACCCTACTGACTGGGGGAAATAAGCACTGGGTTGGAGTAAGCTAGACCTGACTTGTAAAAAAAAAAGTCCTCTCTAGTTGGACCCTATAGACCACCAGTCTGTAATTCTGTTTTTCCCTCACCATTTCCTGCCATCCACTTGCGGAACTGAAGTCAATGAAGCTTACTTCTGAGTAAGCATATTTAGGATTGTGTTTTTAAAAGGACTACACTAGCTAAACCCCATAAGAGGAGAAACAGCTGAGAAGAGATCATCTCTGAGGGAAAAGAAGGCTACAGGAATTGAATATGTTTCTGGACAATCAACTTTATTATTTATTGCCAGGAAAAATCAGTTCTCCAGATTATTTTAATACTAGTAGCAAAGCCCGTTGTAAAAGGAAGACAACGGGCGCTAGCAAGATGGAAAGGGCAGCAAAGTAACCCCCTGCCACCATGTGAAGGGGGCACTCAGTGCACTCTATCCGCCTGCCTCCCTCCCTTGAGAGTGGTGGCCCTCTGTCCTTGGAGGTGTGTCTGGAGGGGGAGAAAGAGAGTGCGTGCTCAGCAACCTGTTCA
Source organism: Lepidodactylus listeri (assembly GCA_029233225.1). Lineage (NCBI taxonomy): Eukaryota > Metazoa > Chordata > Lepidosauria > Squamata > Gekkonidae > Lepidodactylus > Lepidodactylus listeri. Next base: position 50,657,456 of record JARCFY010000003.1, on the reverse strand, counting down.
CAATAAGTGATGGGGTGGGGGAGGAGCAGGTATGGGGAGCAGACATCTTTGTGCCTGGCCCACAGTCTGTGAACGAACGGAGGTGGCCACTGAGTGACAGGCAGCCCCGGACCCTCCCGAAGGTGCTCGGCCACCTCAGTGAGGCGAGAGGGGGAGCTCCTGCAGCTACTGTGCCTTCCTGTCTGCCTGCCAGGCAACCCCTTGGCAGGTCCTGGCAGGGCTTCCTCCACCTCTTGCACGCACTTACTGCTCTGCATGCAGCGCTGCCTGCCGCTCCTGCAGGACTTTAGGTGCCTGCCCCTTCCTGGTCATCCTGCTGGCATCCAGCTTCCCAGGAGCCATAGCTCCTTTCCTCTCAGCCAGACCCTCCCTGGTGCCGCCACTGCTGCTGAAGGAAGGGGAGGGATCCTTTGAAAGGCGGCAGCCAGCTTTCGGTGTGGTGCAGCCTGCTGAGCTATCTCCCTGATGAAGCTCTGGCCTTGCTGCCAAGGAAGAGGGGCTGCAAGGGGCAGGGAAGGTGAGTGCTTCCCGTGCTTCCCAGTGCTCGCTAGGTCTGCCTCCTTCTCCATGGAGGGGTTGCTGCTCCCTTGACAGAGTGTCCATTCCTTATGGCACAGCACTGATGACTCGTGGGGCAAGTTCGGCCCAGCACCACATCTGGCGGGCAGTTGCCAGGGTCCCCAGTCTGAGTGGCAGCTCGTTCAGCCTACAGCTGAGGGAGTGCATCGTGTGGCCACCCTAAAATGGCTTTATAATACAGAGAGAGATTATTAAAGTAGAGCATGTACAGGATGCCTTTTAATCACCACTAATTTATTTAGTTTTTATTTATTTAGCAAATTTCTATGCCACCTCTCCATAGAACCAACTTAAGACAGCTTACTAACTAAAACACAACCATTTTTTAAAAAATAAGGCAGCATAGATGTTCACATGATAATCCCTCTTTTGAATATTGCCAGAATATTGCCAGGGATAGGGAGCAAAAGCTGTTTTTTACCCTACTCACAAACCCCAGAGTGCTTACCCTTTACACAATCCACCCATCAACTATATGTATGGCAAGAACAAATTAAAAACCCCACCACTCAGTATCAACAAGAAGAATTCTGGATAAGGCTGCTCACTTTGAGAGCTGTCTATTGTTTGTACAAAGTCCACACCCTCACGGCAAAAACTTTTCATTAATGTTAATCAATTTAAAGAGATGAGAGTTTTTGCCCAACAATATCATAACTTCTTGGAGAGGGCAAGTGGTAGATAGGGAGAGCAGAATAGATGTTAGTTCCCATCCAGTACTGATGCTTTAAATATTGATGTGTTTTAACATAATAGAGGGTGTTAAAATTGAGTTTTAATGGGTTTTTTTTTCTGTGATGAATTTTACTGCTGGGAGAGCACTTGTACCCCCTGCATCCCTGTTATTTACAGTCTTGCCACCATGCCGATTCTGCATCTAGCATTCACTCCACCTTTTCTCAACTGGGAGGAAAAAGTGCAGCTCAAAACCACATTCAAATACCTCGGGGCAATGCCGTACTGACTGCAAAGGCCATAAATCTATGCAGAAGGTACAATAAAATCTGAGGATCAAAGAATTTGAAAGTGGCATGGTGTGTGGAAGCTACCATGAAACCTGATAATCAAAGGATTTGAAACCAGCATGCAATACAGAGGGGAATTTCTCTTCCAACTTGGGCTTCGTAAAACGGAGGGAAAAGCCAGTGCAGAATCAGCTCCTGTTACAGCAGTCCAAGCTACAAGATAAGACAGGAAAGGAGAATGAGTTTCTCTTCATGCCAGAGCACACTGAGTGCATCTTGGCATGAGCAATCCACATGAGAGATGGCATATGCTCCAAACTGTCTAATATTACTAACTACAGTCCCTAATTTACAATGTTTATACCTGGTAGCTCACTCTCCCCAGTTTGTCCCTATTTTGCTTTGGAGGAGATGCTTTTGTTTTTTAAAAATGTGCTCATTCTTGTGTATTGTCAGTCTTGAGCCTTTCTGCACTTCCTCTGAGTTTTCAGAAATCAGATCTCTGAATAGGGTCTGAGGCATATTTACCCTAGCACACATGGATGGAAAGCACAATGGCCAGGTAACATGCTTCAACTAATGAGGCTCATTTTGAAATGTTAAGTATGCTGACATATTATAGGACAGAGTATAGTTATTAAGGGTACATTACACAGACAATGATGGTGCAGAATATTTGGGGGGAAAGGGAGTAACCCTTGATATTGAAAAAAGAATATTCCAGGAACGCAAGATAGGTGCTGTATTCCTGTCTGGTGAGACAGTGAAATTGAAAGGGGAAGGGTAGTCTGCAATTAACTGAGTATTCACAAATGCTGCTTGGAAGCAGTAAAAGTTGAGATTTCAACCATGAACCCAACATATGTTAGAGCAAAATGGAAAGGATTTTTGAAGATGGTGCTCTCCAGGTGGGCAGATGTGGCAGACTGGGGAACTCCTTGGCTAAAAAGCTTTTGCATATCCCCTTTTAACCGTGCAGTCTTAAGCAAAGTTGCATCTTTCGAAGCCTATTGACTTAAATGGATTTAGAAAAGTATTGTGCTGTAACAGCTCAGTCTACAACCTTCCATCAATTCAGGCTCTAGACACCTGGTTTTTGGCCACTGTGTGACACAGAGTGTTGGACTGGATAGGCCATTGGTCTGATCCAACATGGCTTCTCTCATGTTCTTATGAAAAGGTCCAGCACAGGCAGGGAAACAGAACAGTAATGATGGAAAGAATGTAGCACAAAGAAAATGACTTGTTAATTCTCAACATATCAAAGAATTATTATGCAAGGAAGTTTGACTATGATTACCATGGTAGGTTGGCCATTGTTGGAACCTGGGATGAAATCAGTCTAGTTGCAGTCACAGAAGCTTTGGGTTTATACAACTGTGGCAACTTCTGAATAATTTTTGCAGCCTTATACTCTGAGGAAATCCTGAAATGTTATGAAAGCATGTGGCTTATGGGTCTTTGTATGTTATTAACAGCACATCTGTTTATCTTCTGTATGGTGGTATGAAACAGTTGTATGTTCAAAATCCATTCTGAGTCCCTGAGGCAAATTTGGAATAATTTATCCACTGCCTAGGCACCAGTGCCGTAGGAAATGTTTTTCTTACTGGTTGACACATTTAATTAACAGCAGATATTCGGAGATCACAAAGAAGTGGGGTTTTCTGAACAGAGTATCCCATCTGTACAAAAGGTTATCTCATACTGGGGTTGCCATTTGGACATGAATAGCTAGTATCCAGGGCAGGGTTGTCAGCAGGCCTGGAGAAAATTTTGGCAATCCTTTATTAGAGGCTTAATGTATGGAAATGGGCAACTGAAGTGTTCCTTTAAAAATTAATATCTCGCTTTTCTCTCTAATCAAGACCCAAAACAGCTTATCACAACTTTCCCCTCTGCTCCACTTTATCCACGCAGCAACAATAACATTGTGAAGTAGGTGAGGCTGAAGGATTGTGACAGGCCCAAGTTCACCTGGCGAGTTTCCATGGCAGAGCAGAGTACTGAACCTGGTTGTCCCAGGTCCTAGTCTGACACTGTAGCCACTCTGCAACACTGGCTGTCATGACATGGAGATAAACCTGGTATATCCTATTACCTGGAGTATAACATCCTATTAAGCCTCTGTTAAAGGGACATTTTTTCCAGGCACTAGGCAATTGTAACCACAGATGCTAACCACAGCAGTCATCCTTAGCAGAGACAGTGTTTCAAACTATATGTGAGTATTCCTCAAAATCTCTCCTTAGATATAATTGTGTTTTTGGGTGGTAATGTTCCATGAACTCCCAAATCAGTTGGCTGCCTGATCTGTCACTCAGAAGCTGTCACTGGCTGCACAGCCTGAGTCTCTACTCCAATATTCTAAACAATTTGCTGTTCCTCTCCCCCCAATAGCCAGTTGGAACACAGAGGTCATTCGCATATGTGGCTTGATTGGCCTTTGCCTCTAACATTCTAAACAGTTTGCTGTTAGGTCATTGAATGTGCCCTCCTGAAGTAACATACATCTCCCAATCTTCCCTTAAATGCTCACTGGAGTTGCCAATCTCCTTGTGGGGCCTGTAGATCTCCCAGAAATCACCATGTTCCCCAGCCACAGAACATCATTTCTCCTACAAAAAAATTCCCAGCTATTACAATGGCTGCTATGGGCAGTTGACTCTATGGCATTATACCCCGCTGAAGTCCCTCCGCACCCCAAACCCTGCCCTTCTCAGGCTCTCCCCTCAAACCTACAGGTCTGGCCCTCCCCTACAGGTCAGGCAGCACCTGGAGCTCTCCAAGATCAGTTCTCCTGGAGAAAATGGCTGCTTTGGGCAATGGACTGTATGGAATTATACCCTGCTGAGGTCCCTCCCAACCCCTTCCCTTCCCTGGCTCTATCCCGCAAATCTACTGGTATTTCCCAACCCAGAATTGGCAATCCTGTAACTGGCTATGGAACCACTTTCCAGACCCTTGGAACCCAGAAGACATGGCGTAAGAGGAGGTGATTTTCTACCTTAACTGCCATTGCATATCCCCAAATCAACATAAGTCAGGGGTGGAGGAAACCATACCATGAGGCTGTCCTCCCATACTACCCATTTGGGGCAGCAAAAGGACTTGAGACAGCCCTGCCTTGAAGCTAAGTAGAAGGAAATAAACATGGCTTGCCTCCCTCTATTTTCCCCTTCCCTCTGCCGCCCCACCAGCCACAGCTGAGACACTCACTTGGAGCTTCCTTCTAGAGACCGTTGTATTTCTTCCCACAATGGGCCTTACTCCTAGTTAAATATATTTCTGGGTTATTCTCTGGTAGAACACACTGACTACTGTTATAATCAGTAGTCATGATTATTACTATATGCAGTTGAATACAATTTCTAGTAAGAATGCATGACAAATGCACAAAACCTTTTCTTTAAAAGATAGTGTCTGGCCATTTGTATATGGTATATCTCTATTGTAATATAGTGCTACAGGTATCAGAAAACAAAAAAATGCAACCACAACAAATGCTCAAAAAATATTTGCAATTTAATTTTGAAAAAGAACATTTTAAAAAATATCTCTTAATCTTTAATTTATCCAACAGTGAGCCCCACCTGCTGAAAGCTCTCCCTCCCCCAGATCTGAAAGGGTGCCCTCTGGCCTTTCCAGGCTTCTATTGCTATGGTTACAGTTAATGTAGTGCCAATTTAAATAGGCGCTAGCTCAGCTGAGGCCTATTTAGTGTATCAGTCAGGTAAAACCAACACATTTGAGGAGGAATTCTAAAAAATGCCATAAAACTAAATTGTAATTAGGTGCTGGTTTCCAAAAATGCTTTAGTCCTTTATGCATTTGATCTACTTATCTTGCCAGCATCCTTTGAGTGATAGTGCTTTTTATTGTGTTTTCTTAGGGTTCTTTTCTTGAGCCTGTGCGATTGCAGTGTTCTGTGCTGCTTCTGCTCTTATCAGCCCTGATCCCTTTGCCTTCATTAACTGTTAACCTTTCCCAAGATAACAAGAGGAGACTCTTTAATTTTCTTCTGACTGATGAAAAAGATTTGAGAGGCATACCAAGGCCACACAATTCACTTCCCCTGGATTCTCCCCTGCCCCTTTCAGTTGCTAGTTACTGGCACAGTTTATGCCTATGACATTTTCAAGAAAAGATAAAGCCACTCAAAATGGTGACACGTTTGTGCTTGGTTTGCTCCTAAGCTCAAAGTGAATCAACAGCAGCTGAATAAATGCCATCTCACAGAATTACAGGCTGCTGTAATCCTAGGCTAACTAGCTTGTCAGTAAGAGCTGACTTTCACCTGCAACTGAATGAGATAGTAGAATGGGTTTTTCCACTTTAGATGGTCACACTTTTTCATATTCCTTCTTGCCAGCCCACCCCTTGAATGAAACACAACACAAGTTATGGGTTAAACTGGGAGTTTTATTTATCATAAGCTGATCTGCACCAACACATTAAAGCACGGGTTGCATTAGGCTTGTCATGTAAGCCTTCTGGCAGGGCAAACCCACCCCTGCTCAGAGCCAGGTCTGGCATCCTTCTGGACCTCACTCGTCATGGCCCACACACTAGTGCATACAGGGGAAGGAAGGGCACACTCCAGCCCACGGCTGCAAAGCCTTAAGGCTTGTCATATGCTCCTCCCACCCCAAAGAGACCCCCAACTGAGTCACCCTGACTGCCAAGCCCATAGGCTCCCAGTATGAGGGCCCACCATTGCTTATATCTAAGGGTGCTTGACAATTCAACTTCCCCTCAACCCGTGCTTTTCCCACCTTCCCAGTTAGGGCCTCACCAGCTTTACCAGGCCTACTTAACCACACCCCCTCTGCCCATGTGAAGCAGGCAAAAAAAAGGGCCCCTCTTATCCAATCTGAGTGAGGCCCCAAAAATTCCTGCTCAGCCCCAGAAATGGCAACCAGCTAATCCCACATGGGCTGAACAAGAGGGTGGGTGAGTATGTGGGAAGCTCGCGCTGGGCTGAACTAAGCGTGGAGGGCGGCTGCAGCCAGATCTGGCCAGCCACCTCTCTCCTAATTGGCCAGCGCTCCCCCGCTGAGTTGGGATTAACTAGCCCATCCCCCAAGCTTCATTCAAGAAGAAGGGGGGGGGGCTGGTAAAAGCCTGCGCCTGCTTTAGGAGCAGTCACTGGTCTTCCTGCAAGAAGAAAACGGATACAGCAGGAAGTGGGTTGAGAGAGAACCTACCTCCTTGCCATTTGAGGGGTTTTTCACATTAAAATGGCTTCTCCTATCTGCATATTGAAGTGGTGCAGTCTGCTTTACCACTTGCCAAGCTGAGAACTCTTGTGGCAAACATGCTCACTGAGTGAATTCATTCTCTTCAAAAGCCAGGACCTACAAGTGAGGCAGTCATCAGATCAGCTTGACCCCATGTCACTCTTTGCTGCCTGAGCTGAACACTGAACTGGGCAGCTGGGCAGCAGCCTTTGCAGATATGTTTCCTTTCTCTCAAATGATTTGCAGCAAGCAGCCACTTCTGTACCTGTGCAGTAGGGGGAAAACAACATTCTTTTCAGGGAAGGTCATGGGAGGGGCATTAAAACGACAGTCTTTTAAATGCAGATCATTCGCTTTCCTCCTGCCCTTGCACATGGGATGCCCAGACACAGACAACAACCAGGAGGCAGTCAGTATGGGTGTATTTATCTTGCTTTAGACAGTCTTAGGGCCAAACTAGACATTACGGGTTACTTGCAATCGCACACATGAACTGGGGGACTCACATTAAAACCTCTTCATGCCTCCATTTGCCTCTGCAGTACTGTGAGGGGTGAAGAGGGACTTCAGCCTTTTCCCTCTCATGCCATTTTCACCAGTGGGAATGGCCATGGGGGGCTGTTTTCTCCTATCTCTGGCTCCCCTTATCCTAGGATCATTTAATTAAGGGCATCTGGATACAGAGAAAGGGGAAAACTGCCCCCCTTACAATTGTTTCCACTAGTGAAAATGGTGCAGTAGGAAAGCCTGAAGTCCCTCATCCACCTTTGCAGGGCTCTGGAGCCAAACATAGTGACTGACTGCTTTTAAAGTTGAGTTCCCTGGTTCATATTTGTCAGGCACCCCTGACCCAACGTCTAGTTTGGCCCAAAATCTATGTGAGCCAAGGATAACCACTGCTTGCAACACCAAGGCTGCAAGAATGTGAAGAGGTGCCTTCGTTCATGGCAGAGTAGCCACAGCTACTCAGGGATAAGGTTCTAGGTTGGAGGGAGTGATTGATGGGCAGATGTATGTCTGAAATCCAGTTTTATAACTAAGGCACCTTTTGTGAGCCCTCAGTGCTCTACCCCTAACTTTGCCAGCACTCTTTTAAATCTTACCATTTTGTCTTATGCCCTGTAGCATCTCTTGAGAGAGGAAAATACAGATACATGAGTTCAGCTGCCAAAAAGATCATTGTGTGATTGTAGGCAAGTCATTTCCCCCCCTGAATCCTGATAATACACAATACAACAGTAATTGGATCTTTAAACCCCCAAAGCACATTTTTATATATTAGGGGTTTTAAGTCTGTATGTTGTGGTTTCAGAACAGTGCATTCCTCTACAAATGCTAACCTTTTAAAAGGGTTTCTTTTTAATTATTAGCAAAATATGACATAAAATCCCCCCAGATATGCAGCACTTTACAGGATGAAATTATATGTTTTCCTCCTACTTCACCCTCAACTAAAAACCTGACCTGAGGGGTATAATGCCACAGAGTCCACCCTCCAAAGCAGCCATTTTCTACAAGGGGAACTGATCTCTGTAGTCTGGAGATCTGTCATAATTCTGGGAAATCTTCAGGCCCCACCTGGAGGTTGGCAACCCTAAGTCAGATTGGAACTACAAAGGGTGTGAAGAAGGAATCTTCCCCTGCACCATTTTGCCAAATGAAACCTCCTCTTCCCCCAGTCTTTTGGCTTTCCTTTTCTCTTTTTAGAACTTATTACAGCATGGGAAGGAATCAATTTAAATCAGGAGAACTGCATATAAGTAGAAGAGTTGAATCTTGATCCCCTTCATGGCCTCAATCCAAATCAGCCGCCATGCAGTCTCTATTCACATTTGTTAAATGATGGAAGGCTCCAGTTATGACTCTTCCAGAATCTTGCTTAGTTTGACCTTCAATGGCTCCATTTATGAAGTAATTCAGGATTGCACATTTCCACTTCTACATTATTTCCCTCATTTCAACTGAACAGTGAGATCCTATGCATGCCTGCTCAGAAGTAAGCCCCCCCCCATGTTCATGGATGCTTGCCCCCAGGTGCATATGATCGCACCCCTCATTACTTAACATATCACGTGATGAAATATAATTACTGCTACTAATGAGGTTGCAGTTTCCAAAAACCATTTAGTCAGATAATGCTAGTGTACACAGAAAACTATTTTGAATGGAATATCAAGGCCAAAACAGATGTTAATGGCATCCACTTAGGAGTACTTGGGCACCCGTCACTTAAACTCCATTTCAGTGCAAATAACTGGTGCAATCCTAACCACTCTTCTAAACCTATTACTGACTGAAAGAAATAATTCTGTTTAGAATTCTACTGTCAGTTTGTCAGTTCTCTAATTTTTTTGCTTTAGTCTCAGGCTGATGTATTGTGGATTTCCCCTTCCTGCTCCCAGGTATATCTTGAGTTCTTTCACTATAAAAATACTAAGGTTCTGTCCATGGTGCGATTGTATCTTAAAGCAGTATGTATTGATTAAATGCTTACTATGGGTCTAGTGAAACGTCCCTACAGTTTTGGAGAGGAGTGACAGATCCAGTTTGCACATTTTCTTGTATACTTAGGGATGCGGGGGGGGGGGGGGGGGGTTGGAATATACCAACCCTGGGGTTTTATGGAAGATCTTTAGTGCAGCTTTAGTAGAAACTCTGAAATGTTAAGCCACTGTGGAGGTAAGAGACCCTAATATGGCCCAAAGTTTAAAGAGGATTTCAAAAGCCTCCATAAAAAAAATTAATATATGCCCACTAACCCATATTATAGTTTTGTAAGACAGGCTTGTCGGGGGCAGGATCCTTTCTACATGTTGGCTTCTGTTTTCCTGGGGTTCTATGCCACCCATATCAGTTCACACAAAGAAGTGGCAGGCAAATGACTGTAGTTTTTGCACTGTTCAAGAGCAGGTGCAAATTAAATTGTGCTGGATGTCCCTCCATTGTTGCCCACACATCTGTTCATCTCATCCTGTATCTGCCTTCAAAGACAGCTGGTACCCCTGATCTTCTTTTCTTCCTGATGAATCAGCTTGCCCTGAGACGCTTAGATCACCCCCTAGATCTCCATCGTTGAAGGAAGTGTCACTGGGCTTGCTGTGCATGGCATTACCTGTTGACAGTGTTCTCTGCTTCACCAGCAATTAAGGGTGATGCCAAGCAATGAATGCTGCACATTCATTAACTGTCTCCCTTTTATCCATAGCTAATATTAGAGTGAAAGCTTGTGTCAATGCAAGATAACCACTCGGGTTTTAATATAACCACACTGGATTGCGACTGATTCAGCTTGGGAACAATCCTAATTATTCTGGCAGGAAGACTGATATAATTAGGAACATGTTTTGGCATTTTTTGTATATCATTACCCACAATTCACCAAGCATCTATCTGTTTTAATGAATCCAGATTTGTGATAAAATGCATTATTTTTGCACATCAGGTAGATTGAGACTAAGCAGGGGGAATATACGTCTCCTTGTTTCTCATCACACAGAACAACTTGAGACAGTCACCCATCTCCAGCAATCAGTGTGTTGGCACAGGTTTCTGCATGTACGTCCTTTGTTGGCTTGGGAACCGTACATGCAAACAGGCACTGCATTTGCAGTTATTGGCACCGTTTATGCGTGTAGCATTTTCAAGAAAAGATAAAACTACTCAAAAGGGTGACACAATTATATATCTAACTATTTCTGTATGTATGCATTCACTTCATTTATTGTCCACCTTTCTTCTTGAGACTCAAGGCAGATTACAGAGTTACAGGTGACAATACAATAAATAAAGACAGTATAACACATACAATGCAACCCCCCACCCCAGCTTGATTATACAAATTAAAGAATAATGGAATAGAAACAATACAATACAGTGTACAAATAGGATTTCACAATTAGAGAATTAAGAGCCAGTAAAATGGATTTCACAGTTACAGGATGCTGAACAGCAGACAATTTAATACTTCTGGTAAGCAATGCCGTATAAAAGAGGAGGAAAAGAAGGCCACCTAACAATTTCACAGGCAATCAAAGTCAAAACTTTATTATCTACACAGAAATTGCACTCCTGTAGAATTCTGCTGTGCTACTTCCACATGCCCTCTATGCAAATGTCCTTTTGAACTGTTCCATTTTATACATTTTGAGCAATGATAGAAATGTGGGTGCTTTTCTTATGCCACCAGGCAGGCCATTCCACAAGGTAGGGGCTGCAGCAGACTAAGTTCAGGCATGGGCCACTGTTGTTGTAGGGGAGCACCCCCCGGAAGCTTTGTTCAAATGAGCCCAGCTGTCTCAGCGAACGAACATATCGAGAGGTGATCTTGGAGTTAAGTGGTTCCTTGGCCATGAAGGGCTTTGTAGGTCAAAAAAAACACCGACTTGTAGACAGGATCTAATCAGTAACCAATGGAGCAACTGCAGAATAGGTATAATGTGCATATTCTGGCTGGTTCCCAATAGTAGATGAGCTGTGGCATTCTGCAACTGCTGGAGTATCTGAGTCGCCTTCAAGGGCGGACCCGTATAGACTACATTATGACAGTTGAGCCTTGAGAATACTGTGGCATAGATGCACGTGGCCAGATCGCCCTGGGTCAAGTTCACTCATAAAATGTTCTACTCTGAGCTAGAACTGAGTCAACAAAATCTGAATAAATGCTGTAATCATTGCTGTTGACTGAGAGCAGGAATTTAAAGTTGTTCTAGCCTGCATCCACTTTTATGAGAATCAGGAGCCCAAAGTAGGATGTTTGGTGCTATCAACTCTGATACCATTAGATCAATTGTTCCGGGATAGAGAAGACAGAATCCACCCCCTGTACCATCGCCTATTAGGAGGCTGGCACTTCCAGATTTAACACTGCTGAGCTTCTTGGTCAGCTGAGGCATGAACTGCCCAGGCACATCACTTTAATTGGGGAAATGCCTTTAATCTTTCTTGGGAAAACTCCTTTCAAAATGACAAAGAAGAAATACCAGCCTCACCTGAATGGTTACAACTAACTCATCATATTAGGATTAGGGTCATTTGTTTATGTTCATTAATTTTCATCAGTCAGCTAAATGAGTGATGTTTTATGTCAGAAATAAACTGCAGTAATGTGGCACTGCTAGTAGCCTAAATGCATTTAATTGAATTTTGCTGTGTATTTCAAAAAACATTAAAGGTCAAAGTGTATGAAAGAAGTGCGAGGAAATTCTAAGAGTTATTTTATGGCACATGCATGCAGCAGTTTTAGAAATAACAGATGGCAATTCTCCACTTCTAACATATGGCTTAGCGGTCCAGATGCTTTAATAAATATATGAGTGTACAGGCTAAATTACTCAGTATTTTCAAGGGGGGGGGGAAGGCTTCCTATTGCAACCTAACAAAAGAGCATAGAATGTTACACATGTTGTAGATCTACAGAAAAAGATGTTTCATAAAGCTGTAGCAAACAAAACAGTCAGTATTCCCAAAAGACAACAGTGTCGCCTCACTGATATCAAGAACCTTACATTGAGAAGGGGGTTTGAATACTGTACTGGCTACACTGTGGCAAAAGGGACTTGGATGGAGATTTTCATTCAGACAATTAGCCTAATTGCAAACAGACAAAATCCCGAGTCGTTTGATAATTCTCCCATTAAGTTCAATGCAGTACAGTGGTGAGTTTTCCCATGAATATGTTGGTTGTTTTCTTGATGGTTGTCAAAGGCTGGGATACAAACTGTGTATGTGTATGAGAGCTTTTCAGTTCTCCTTTATGAGGAAGTAGTGCTCTTCTAAAAGCCCTGGGGGGGTCTCTGAAATGGCCCCATGAGGTTTGATGGGTTGCCACCAGAAGAAAGAATCTGCTCACCAAAGCGGTGCCTATTTATCTACTTGCAATTTCTTGATTTCAAACTGCTAGGTTGGCAGGAGCTGGGACCAGAGACGGGTACTCACTCCGTCATGCGGCACCCGGGTCTCGAACTGCTGAACTACTGATCTTCCGGTCTGCAGAGCCATGGCCCCTGATAGCCACATATTTTAATGTTAATATTTAATATTTATTATTTGTTTTTATGTTGTTGTTTTTTACCTTATTGGTTTTAATGTTGTAAGTAACCACAAGACCCTTTGGATAAGTGGTGACTAAAAAATCCAATAAACAAACAAACCGAATCTGTTTGTTTAGCCCTGGAAAGTTCACGACAGTTTGTGGTTTGCAAACTGGGGATGCCACGACTTACGAACTGAACAAAACTGCATTTTTCAGGCTCATGCCCATCCCTAGTGGCAACAAACACATCAATGCAGACATAAAGAATTTTCTTCTGTTAAGGAGATTTATGGTAACGGAAAGCACTGATGTAAAACAGGTTGCCTGAACAAGACTTCTTTTTTTGATGGCAGAACCACATAAATGCATGAAGCTGCCTTATACTGAGTTTTGTTTGTTACTTTATCAAGGTCATTATTGCCTACTCTTACTGGCAGTAGCTGTCTAGGGTCATTCACACAACTGGAACCTTTGAACATAAGCCAGTGGTGATTGAGCCAGGGCAGGGACCTTCTCTATTCAAAGTAGGCACTCTACAGGTAAGCAATGGCCACACCACCATAACCATCAAATTAGATCAGATAGGATTGGGTCGTGGGACTCAGGTTAATGTCAGTTTTTTTGGACTGCACAGAGCTCGAGCACTCTTGTCAACTGTTAATCTCGAGGTATTGTATTGTATGTGTTTGTGTGCCACATACATAATTTCAACCAATAGTGGTTCAAGTTTCTTTCACCTTAGGTAAACAAGTGAGCGGAAGGCGTTCTTTCATTGATCTAAGGGGCAGCCTAGAATGTTTGGCTGTATCACAGAGGCACACCTGCAGAGTAAGATAACAGGGTGGGATCCAGATAGCATTTTCTTGCAATCTTGCCCAATTCCCCTCCTTACTACAGCCCTCATTCCACATGGCTTTTGTACATCTAGGGCCCATGATCCCCATCATAACTTTTTTGGATGATAAAGGGGGCTCCACCACACCATGGTTTCTTTTTTTTAACAACTGAAAAGCTGGTTGGATTCAAGCCATCGGACTTGTGATCTGGATCTGTCATTGTGGGAATTGTGCCACTCTAAGGTAGCCACTTAGCCATGTGTGACTGAGCCAGCACTGAACCATCTCTCCTAGGAAGAGAATATTATAGAAATTGCTGAAGTGAGCCAAAAATTTAAGGGATGGGAAAGTGTGTAGGACTAGGTTCTCTTGAGAACATGGCTGTTCCTCCTGTTGCTTTTCCCAGCCACAAATTGGATCAAAACTCAGAGATAAATCTGCCACTAATGTACATGGAGGAAGACACATCAATGTTTGGTTTATTTTCACTGTGTTTCAAACAGTCTGTGGTACAAGTGACTATTATTATACATATTCATATAAATAGGCAAATAATCGGAGCAGGTACCGGCTGGATAATTTATGAACTAGCTGGCAGGTTTACACTTCTGATTCTCCCCAGAGGGTCTGAAATGCTTTCTGCCAAAATGAACAGTTTTTAAGACATTCTTTACCTTGTCTGAGCTAGGCTTCCCTTTAGGTTTATGGGGGGGGCGGGGGGAGAGAGACTCTATGTACCTTTATGGCAAAACAATGGAGGCTGATATTTTGTGCAGGAACATTATGTTAGCTTTGGAAAAACGATGGATTGTCAGGCAGAAATGAAAATGATGCACAGCACAGATGCCTGGATGCTGTGCAAACAGATTTAGGGCAATATTTGCTCAAGTATCCAGACTTCACTGCTCTGCCTTCTCTCATGTCTCTCATCCTTTGCTCTTAGGAGCAAGCCCCCACTTTTGTAAAGTATTTTCCAAAGCGATACAGCGAACTTCTGGTACCATGAGTTGTGAGCGTTGTTTGTTTATTTCTCATTTATCTATGGATTTCACATGCTTCCCATCTCCATTTTATTCTGAAGCAGCTCTGTGAGGCAGGCTAGGCTGAATGTGTGTGACTGGCCCCAAGGACCCTCAGTGAGCTTTCATGGCAGAGTGGGAATATGAGCTCCGGTTCCCCTAGTTGGGCAAACCTTGCTTTGGGTTGAGTGAATCGAGATGTGCTGGAAACTGCAAATGTGTGTATGTGCAAAGTGTCATTGTCACAGCTGACTTATGGCGACCCCAGCAAGGGGCTTTCAAGGCAAGTGAGAAGCAGAGGTGGTTTGCCATTGCCTTCCTCTGCAAAGTCTTCCTCTGTGGTCTCTCCTTCCAAGTACTGACCTTGCTTAGCTTCTGAGATCTCATGAGGCTGGGCTATACCATGCTGCCTTCACTCGCAAAATTGCCCTTAATGTGTTATTTTTATCACAGCAGAACTACAAAAAATGTTTCCTTTGCCATACAACAGAAGAAAGCAGGCATGTTGGTAAAAGAACTGCACCAAGGTTAAAAGGCGTTTATGTAATCATGACCAAAATGTGTCTCTGAGGCTTTGCATCAAGCCACCAAGTAGGCTTGGTCAAGTAGGGTATGGCTACTGGACCTTCTTAAGCAGAACGGCAGATGGGAAATTGCCTGATAAATCCAGATGCACACCCAGATCTACTACGTAAATAGTTTGGAATTGGGCATATAGCCCTTTCCTAGACTGAGCCAGGTTGAGATCTGTTGCTGCCCTAAAGTAAGTTCAAATTCCCTACTCATCCCACATCATACTGAGTAGCATACATAGAAAGAGCACGTTAAGTAATCAAGAACTGGAATGCTTTTTCCCCATTTTTAATATTTACCTCTTGTCTATTCCGCACCCCCCCCCCCATAAGTGTTATGTGTACCCTGGTATCCCAGTTGATTGCCTCATTCACCTCTAGTAAATAGGTACATCCTCTTTCCTGCTGAGTTAACAATATCCATGCTAAATTCTCAAGAATTACAGATTTATAAGCCATGGATAGCACTGAAAGAAATGCTACAGCAGCTGAGTACTGAGATGAAAGCGTACATTTCATTCTTCTGCCTAGTATTTTCCCCCTCCTATTTCCGTAAAATGGCAGCTTCCTAAATTGACAATCACTGCATGCTTGGCCTGGCTAGCACACAAGCCACAAAGCTTCGCATGATGCCCACCTCATGAAATTTTAATGAGCATGACAAGCACGGCATGAATCATAGGGTAACAAAACCGCTGCTATTATAGATCCATCTGCTGGGGACTGGAGAATTTGAAAAGGGATATTAGATCTGATTTTGATTTCCTACTGATTTTGCACTCGCATCTTTGTGAATCCTTTTTCATATACACAAATGCAGAACTAGAACCTGCTGTTAGATATTCTCCTCATGGAAATAATGATTTTTGAAAACCTCATGATCTTATACATAGAAATGTATATGATGGAAATAGCATCGAGTTATTGGAAGAGATTTAGAAAGTAATAAGGAAGACTGGAATAGCTAGTAGCTAGAAGATGCAAAAAAGCTGAGTATTAAAAATTGGACAACCAAGGCCTGGCTCATAGCAAAACTTATGGAATTAATAGACTTAGTACTAATTATGAGATGGTTGCATTAAGGAACCTTATTTTGCAGGTAGTTGGCAACCATTCCATTCTTACTGGTGTAAAGAATTACATTTTTCTACAGATCTATCAAACTATGCAGTATTTTTAAAAATAAAACAGAACACAATATACCTATCTTAATATGGCTCGTGGACGTTATAGATTGCTAGCTAGTCTAAATTATAGTAGATTTGAGCCTGGTTGCACCTTAGAGACCAACAACATTTTTGAGGAATGGGTTTAGAAGAGTCAAAGCTCCCTTTGCTAGTTTTGATTCTTGAAAGCTTATATTCTCCAAAGATCTTGTTGATCTCTATGGTGCTACTGGAATCAAATCTGCTCTTCCACTGCAGAACAACATGGCTACCCTCCTGAAACTAATCTAAATTAGTTATTTATGAACTGACTATCCCTGGTGACAGTAAATTAGCAACTTAAAGAATAAAATAATAAAATAACAAGGATTAACTTGGTCCAGAGATAATGGGGAATTTCACACTACACCTTTAAAAATGTTACTGAACCGGCTTGGAATAAACCAGTACAGTAACGGCTGTTTCACACAGCCCTTCCCCTACTGTTTTGGAGCCGTCTTCAAAGCAGTTTGCCATTTCAGACTGCCGCTTTCTTTTCAAGCCTCTTTTTGACACACACACACACACACACACACACACACACACAGAGTGTTTTAAGACTCAGCCAGGACCTTGATCTCTCTCTCTCTCTCACCCCCCCCTGCATTTTAAGACTCAGCCTGGATCTCTCTCTCTCACTCACACACACACACACACAAGCCGTTTTAAGACTCAGCCTGGATCTCCCCCCCATTTTAAGACTCAGCCTGGCTCTCTCTCTCTCTCACACACACACACAAACAGCATTTTAAGACTCAGCCTGGATTTCTGTCTCTCTCCCCCCCCCCCCCCCCCCACATTTTAAGACTCAGACTAGATCGGCTCTTTAAAAAAAATAATCATGGAGATCGCCCACGCGGGCGAAAAGAGGCATGAAAACATCCGTGATCGAAGGAAGTGCTTCAGGGGCATTTCACACAGCACCCCGTAGCGCTTCAGGACCAGTATAAGAACTGAAGAATGCTTGGGAGGAGGTTTCAAGGTAAACCGGCTCAGGAACACTTCCCCAATGGGAGAGGCAAGTTTCTGTGTGAAAGGGCCACTATGTTCCATTAGGGAACCAGTACTAATACGGTTCTGTGTGAAATGCCCGACAGAAACTGTTACTGAAGAGTTCCTGAAACGGAGCATATAGGCTGTGTGAAATTCCTCATTGTGTTGTTGTTGTTCAGTCACACAGTTGAGTCTGACTCTTTGCGACCCCATGGACCACATCACGCCAGGCCCTCCTGTCTTCCATTGTCCTCCAGAGTTTGCTCAACTTCATGTTCATTGCATTGATAACACAGTCTAACCATCTCATCCTTTGTTGTCCCCTTCTTTTACCTTCAGTCTTTCCCAGCATCAGGGTCTTCTCCAGTGAGTGCTCCCTTCTCATTTGGTGGCCAAAGTATTTGAGCTTCAGCTTCAGTATCTGGCCTTCCAGGGAACAGTCAGGGTTGATTTCTTTTAGGATTGACTGATTTTACTAATGTAGGGTAACATGAAAGAGTGTATAAAAACATCAGCACCTATCATCACACAAGGGGAACTGGGTCTAGGACCATCTTTGCAGTTTGAAAATACAAAGAGTTTGGCAGGTGAAAACTATTTGTTGATTATTTAAGCAAGTTTTTGGTAAGGACTCTTACATCCTTTGAAATGCTGAATAAGAAAAAAACAGGTATTTTAAACTAAGTGATCAGTTCAGTGATCTGCCTGGTCTAATTTTCTACCCATGACCTGCACCATCCACCCAAAAGTATTGTCCTGCCCTCTATCACCATATACTATCAGATTACTCAATATGCTACAAGAAGAAAAGGGCATTTTGCAAGTTGGGCGGGCAAACTGTTATCCAAAGACCCTATCAATAACTTTAAGGCTGCAACTTTAGCAGGATCTATTAAAATCACTGCAGCATGCTTCAGACTGAGTTGTAAACATTTCAGAGCAGTGGAGATAATGCAGTGACTGGGCCTCTTTTTCCTGTCTCTCCCTTTGTCCCTTTGCCTAGCTATCTCCCATGTTTTCTTAGCAAATGTGATGGTGAAAAGTGCTGTTAAGTCACAGCTGACTTATGGAGACCCTGTAGGGTTTTCAAGCCATTAGAGGTGGTTTGCTGTTGCCACCTATGTGTCATGACCCTGGTATTGCTTGGCAGTCTCCCATCCAAATACTAGCCAGGGCTGACTCTGCTTAGCTTCCAAGATCTGATGAGATTGGGCCAGCCTGGGCCAGCCACGTCAGAGCTTCTTAGCAAATGGGACTAGTTTATCCTGCATGTAGAGAAGAAAGGACAGCAGGAAACATAGAAGTGGCTTCCATTGCCTCTGAACTTCTAAAGATAATAGCCAGGATCTCTGATGTCTGATCTTACAACCTTAACCCAATGGTTACTATCTCAGGAGTTACCAGCAAGAGTGTCCCAAGGTAATCACTTCCTGTAATCCTTTCTAGTATTTTGGTAGTCTGTGTACTAGAAACAGAAAGAGATGCTGATGTGAGAAAGGCAGGTGAATATAAGAATTTGATTTTGATGTTCAGATCTCAAGGGTGGAGCTCAGTGGACCCCAACCTTGTTGATCCTGTGGGCACTTTGGAATTTTGAAAAGAGGCGGTGGGGCTAGTTACAAAATGGCTGCCACAAGGGATGGAACAAATCACAAAATCTTAGAAGGTTCTATGCCGAGTCTGCTGCTATGATTACAGATAGCTGCTGGGGGCAGGAGATCTGCTCCCAGCTGCCATTGCTCACTGCTACTCCAGAGGCTGGCAGGAAAAAATAAAGTAAAAAAAAAATCACCATCAGCATGATGGTGTTACATCACTTCTGGGCAAACCTGGAAGTGAAATCATGCCTCTCTAGGAATCACCACAAACTCTATGGTAAAACCATAGGGTTTAAGGTGATTCTGTCAGAATCTAAGGATTCTAACAAAGGTTTGCTTTTGTGCTTTGTATAATCCCTTCCTATGTAACCTGCTTTTGCAATTCAGCTGCAACTTTTGCTATCTCATTTACCATGTATCATGTCACAATGGACTCTGGGTTATTGCTCTATGTTTATGGCTAACAAAGGGTCTAGTCCTTCGGTTGTAGGGATGGGAAGAGTACCGTCGTCCGACATGGTCAGGAACGGTCAAGTCCCAGTCACAGATCTCTAACAATCTGTGAGGCTTCTGCCCTATGCAGTCAAGGATCAGACCTTTGTTGATTAAACAGAGTTCTTTATTCCCAGTTACTACATTACAGGTCCTCGGATCATTGTTAGAGATAAGGAATACAATGGAAGCAGGATTAATATACCCTCCAGTACAATTTGAATTTCCCATAGGTAACCAATCACCGAAAGGGAAAAAACCGCGGGCTAAAGGTCCTTTGGCCATTTGCTTCCCACAGGAACAAGGGTGAGGTGTGAAGCTGTAAATTTCCCTTCTTAAACCAGGACTCCTCAGATGTGTCCATTTCGTGCATAACAAATAACGCGCCAAGGTCTTCACACACCGATAAGAAAAGTTCTGTGTCTCCGCTGGCAGGGAGGAAAGGAATGCGGAGGGGGAGAGGGGGGGAGAGGCCGACTGTTCCCAGGTGTTGAAGTCGCCACCCTCCTGGATCAAATGGTTACATTGACCAGACCCTTTGTTAGCCATAAACATAGAGCAATAACCCAGAGTCCATTGTGACATGATACATGGTAAATGAGATAGCAAAAGTTGCAGCTGAATTGCAAAAGCAGGTTACATAGGAAGGGATTATACAAAGCACAAAAGCAAACCTTTGTTAGAACCCTTAGATTCTGACAGATTCCTGGAGAGACATGGCACCACTCCTGAGTTTTTCCCAGAAGTGACTTCATTGTGCCAGTGGCATCCCCTATGTCCCTGTCCTCCCCAGCCTCCCACCAGTATGGAGGCATACTACCTAGTGTAGAGGCAGCTCTTTCTTGATAGGTGCTCCCCTCAGGCAGAACAGCAAAGCCACCTGAAGCACTTCCTGCTACAGTGTGGTGCAGTAAAGCCAGGATTGGTACTTTGTTTTTGGGAGGAGATACTTTTGGGAAGAAACAAGCGGGTATCAGGAAGCACATTAGTGGGCACAGTGCTGGGGGATCACAGTGCTAGGACTTTGTACACCAGAAACGAGGGCCTGTAAGAGCTAGATTTTAACATTCTGGCAAAATCCAGAAAGGTATCATTTATAGTGCTTTCCCCCTGCATCACTCTAAGTTGAAAGCAACAAAAGAAACTATCATCAAGTACATCCAACTTTTTTGTCAGTTTTTCATTCTCTCTTTTAAAAAAAAATAATCCAGGGGCTTCTGCAGGGAGCTTTAGTCTGTGAGTCTGCCTGCATCAGCATTAATGAAAAGAACTCAGCTGCTGATCATTCCTGCTGATACCATCTCAGGAGGTTAGAATGGCAGAGACCTGTTTGTGCTAGGAGAGAAGGGAATGAGGGAAAGCAATCAAAGGAACAGCAATGAGGGAAAATTGAGTGTGTAAAACAGAGAATAGGAAACTGACAGGGCTCAAAAACATATTGTTGGGATTGCTTGGTTTTAAGTATTGAGCAGGAGGCAATGAATTTAAACAAACAGGCTTTTATTCAGTGACATTGTTCAGCTCAAAAGACAGCTCTATGAGAGCAGTACTTTCATTTATACTGTTCCAACACATAACTTTCAACAATGTAACTATATACAAGTAATTCTATTGGACCCAAGCAGGGCTCAGTGATTGGATATCTAGATTGGCTTCAGGACCAACGGGAGTCTTTATTAATCAGCCAATAGGAATTGGAGTTTTAGGATACCAGAGCCCTTTTCAAGCTATTACTGCTTCATATTCTAAACAAACACAACACTCTTCCCCCCTAAGTTCAAACAACAAAGTCCCTTAGGTGTGGGGGCGGTTGCCTGGTCCATCGGGACCGACGCGGCAAGGGTGAACCTGATGGAGAATGTCCTTTTAAATCTGGGGACTCCATACGGGCTGCCATGAGCTGGGGCGGCGGACTCAAGGGGGAGCGGTCCGTAAAGTCTGGGAGCTCCGAGAGTTCCGGGGCACGACCCAGCTCTGGCAGGGGGGCCTACCTCGTTCCGAGCTGGCAGTGGCTCAGCAGACTGTTGCCTTGGGATGTCCTGGGCTGGAGTTGGCAGAGGGCTGCCCTCTGTCAGGCGACTCCCCTGGGCGCCGGCATCTTACTGTGCCGGGAGATCTCCCAGGCCGGCCTCAGGAACCAGGGTGCATTGCAAATGTTGTCCCGATGCAGGAACTGGGAAGCATGGCAAGTGTTGCTCCGGCTCAGGAACTGGGGAGCATTGCAAGCGTTGTTCTGGCTCAGGAACTGGACAGTGTTGCAACCGATCCTCCGGCGCTGGCCACCGGCATCTCAGCTGGGCCAGATGTCTGCGATGGACCTGCCCCTTGTCGTCCCTCACCTCGTATGATATAGGGCGATGCTTACCCCGAACTACAGCCGGTTTACTTTAAAAGCACCTCGGTGCATCACGATAGTCTGTGCCTCGGCTGTGGCTGCATCTACTGGCAACTGTTGATATGCCTGGGCAAGGTCGATCTTGGCGAACACCCAGCCCCCGGAGACTGAGGCTAGAAGGTGGCTCACCACAGGAACCGGGTATGCATGCGGCTGTAGGGCCCAGTTGATGGTGCACTTATAGTCAGCGCACAAACAGACGGAGCCATTGGGCTTGAGGGGAGTGATGATAGGTGTCGCCCACTTGGCATTGGGAACTGGCTCGAGGATGCCTTGGGCCAACAGCTTATCAATCTGCTTGTCAGTCTTGGGCTTGAAAGTGATGGGGCAGCATCTGGGCTTGAGGCGGATTGGTGGTACAGCAGGATCCAGGTTAAACGACACAGGTGGACCCTTGTAGCAGCCTAGCTCTGTCTTGAAAACCCCTGGAAACTCTGTCTCAAGGTCCATAAAAGGCTGCGGCTTGACTTGGTTCACGCCAACAATGTCTATGCCCAAGGTGGCGAACCAGTCCAGCCCTATCAGGCTTGTGCGGCGACCCTCTACCACGAGCAGGTTCAGACGGCTGGAGAATTTCTTATATTTGACCTGGACTGTGGCAATGCCGACGACTGGAACTCGGTTCCTCTGGAAGTTGAAGGTATGAGTCCCAGTTGTTGGATCCTTTTTGTAATATTATAAAGTTGAAAATGTTGGACAAATTGCAATTTTGTAAAGTTTTGAAAGTTTTAAGTATTGAGCAGGAGGCAATGAATTCAAACAAACAGGCTTTTATTCAGTGACATTGTTCAGCTCAAAAGACAGCTCTATGAGAGCAGCACTTTCATTTATACTGTTCCAACACATAACTTTCAACAATGTAACTATATACAAGCAATACTATTGGACACAAGCAGGGCTCAGTGATTGGATATCTGGATTGGCTTCAGGACCAACAGGAGTCTTTATTAATCAGCCAATAGGAATTGGAGCTTTAGGATACCAGAGCCCTTTTCAAGCTATTACTGCTTCATATTCTAAACAAACACAACACTTGGTGAACTCAATGCAGTATCTAGAGGTTGTTCAAATCCCTGTGGATTCAATGGAAAATATTTGCCAATGGTTTTGAATTTAGTTAGGGGTGAGGGGAACAGAAGGAAGTTACTACCTTTGGTCTAGGCTTTCCTGGACTTCAGCCTCAAAAAACTATGAACTAAACCTCTCTCACATACAGGATGATGGGAAGCCAGAAGTTAAGGAGTGTCTGAATGTGGAGGAAGAGCTGGAATTCAGCGTACAGAATTACCTCCTGATTTCGGAGGTCTCTGTTAAATGTCAGTGGGGTAGAATGGATGAAGGGTCAAGAAGGAGGGAATTTCTTATCTTGAGAAACTTTTTGCAGCATTTCCTGCTGCCTCTAGCTAGCCATTTGCTTTTGACTGCATGCCCTCCAAATGAAAGCCTGTACTGGAAAAAAGGGTTTGGGGCCTAGGTCTGATCAGTAGACCACAGATACTTAGATACCACAGATACCAGAATGGACTTGCAGATAGCTGATGTGTACATATGCTTGTGTTAATTTGCATGTTAAGCAAAGGCTCATGGGGCATGCTTTTGAAAGAGCCACCGTGACAATGAGAAGTGGTATAAAGCGGGGCTGGGCTAGCTGAAAGGGCGAGAAGGAGGATTGATGCAGAAGCAGTGAAGGTAGTGCTGTCTGAGCTTTGGATCCAAAAAAGGACCAAAAAGACAGAGCTGAAATTGTCAGCTGGGAAGAGTGGGACAATCCTCCCTGGGAGAACTGCAGTAGCTGGGAAGAGTTGAAGAGCAAGAACTGCTGACAGCTGAACTCTGCACCGACGGCTCTGAAACTACCACCCTAGTACAGAGCTGCCCCACCTCGTCTGGCCAGGAGGAAAGGGAAACCGCTCCTCGGGCAGTGAACAAGTTTGAAGAGTCATCCAGCATCTTCACAGGAAGCAAAGAGCAAGAGTCCAGTAGCACCTTAAAGACTAACAAAATATGTGGCAGGGTATGAGCTTTTGTGAGTCGGGAAGAGTTCCTGCTGTGGCAAGAAGGCCTTCTTGACTCTGCTCCAGGCTTACCCTTAGGAAGAACACATAGTGCTGTCTGTGGCTTCTACAAAGAGGATTGTAAGTAGGACTCTGGTCTGGGACAATGGTTAGTGAACCAGTATTGATATCTTTTGAAATGGTTTCTGTTGTATTTAAATAAATTGAATTTACATTTTGAGGTTATGAACATTACCCTAGACTTTGAACATAGCCCCTGGGACTCAAGGGTTACACACACGTATTGGTTCCCTTCCCATCTACTGGGAAAAGGAAGACCAGATCATCTCTCCAGTTTTTAATTCCCAGTAATTGTCAGAATCTAAGGATTCTAACAAAGGTTTGCTTTTGTGCTTTGTATAATCCCTTCCTATGTAACCTGCTTTTGCAATTCAGCTGCAACTTTTGCTATCTCATTTACCACACCTCACCCTTGTTCCTGTGGGAAGCAAACGGCTAAAGGACCTTTAGCCCGCGGTTTTTCCCTTTCGGTGATTGGTTACCTATGGGAAATTCAAATTGTACTGGAGGGTATATTAATCCTGCTTCCATTGTATTCCTTATCTCTAACAATGATCCGAGGACTTGTAATGTAGTAACTGGGAATAAAGAATTTAATCAACAAAGGTCTGATCCTTGACTGCATAGGGCAGAAGCCTCACAGAAATTTAAATATAGGTGCTAAGTTGTGCAATTTCACATGTTATTCCACATGGCATTTTAATTAAATTTAAATATGCAGTTTTGTTTGAGGAAGCAATTCTGTAATCTGATGCAAGACATGTCAGAATTTAATTTACATTGATGGCTCTGCCTTTAACGCCATATAATAATGACAATGTTATCCTGTTGTTTAAAGAACACATTCCATATAATTATTGACCACAGACACTACCATTTGTTCATTGAATGCTTTTGTATACCACCTTTCAGCCAAAAAGGCCTTCAGCTACTGATAAAAACTGTATAATAATAAATTAACATTAAAACAAAATCAATGTAAAACATTTGCCATTAAAAATATCAGGTACATTGAAACGACCAGCACTGCGTCATGACCAGTCAGTTCTGCTCAAAGACCTTCTGGAACAAAAATCTCTTTAATGCAGACAGGTAAGCCTGTAGAGATGGTGCCATTCTTATCTTTGGGGGAGGTTCTAGAATTTGGGGTGTGAGTTTAGGCCTCAGACTGGGGAATCCCCCACTTACTCCAGCAGGGGCTGCCCTCTCGGATTCCTCTTCAGCTACTCCACTTTAAGCCTCTGATATATTTATACAAGTGTGCCCATACAATCCACCTCTTTCAGTTCCTCTCCCACACCTTGAACCCCTGCCCAGTCCTTCTTGCAGTGCATTTGTCCCAGGGTCTTTCAAGGTGCAAGAGTCCCCCACAGGGTCTAAGTGCAGCAGCCCCCAGAACTTGCAAGCCCCTTCCCTCACCTTGTGGCCATACCTGCTTACTCCAAGCCTCTGCATTCAGTGTTGTCATGGAAGGGGTGGGAGAACTGAGCGGCTATCTCCCTCTCAGACTGCTGTACCTTCCAACATTCTCCCTAGTGCCACTGAGGCGTTCAAACCACCATGGCACAGCCCCTTCCCAGCTGCTTGCTGCCGTGGTCTCCTGCACACCACTGTTTACTACTCTCGCTGCCAGGCTCTTGGCTACCTCATCTTCTCTTGAGCTGCTGCTGGGTGTTATGTGCACACTTCCAGCTGCTGTGACCTGCCCCTAGCTGCTCTCCACAAGCTCCGCTGCTCTCAGTCTCCCTTCTACTGGCTCCTCTGCCAGACTTTTGCAGGCTGTTGTGCTTGGGCTCCTGGCTGCCACTGTCTCTTCCTGAGCCTTCCCTGCTGCAACATCCTTCTCACGGTTCTGTCTCAACCCTTTCTTCAAACCCTTTAAATCTCCCAGCTGCTCACTCCAGCTCCGCCCTCCCAGCAGCATAGGAACACCACTTTCAGCCTGACTGTGTTTACTTCCAGTTGGGTTGTTGGAGGCTCCTGCTTGCTGCTTGGGGGCTGCAGGGCCAGGCCTCTGGCCAAGAGGGCAGCAGCAAAAAGGCCTTTCCAGAGATCTTGACTAACTTCACTTCAGGTAATGTTGGTTCCCACGGAAGTAACCATAACTAGATCTTAGAGCTCAGGTAGGTTGATCTGGGATCTTCAAGTACTTTGCACACAAACTGTTAATGGTTTTAAAAGACAGGACCAGTAGACAAGAATTGGTTGAACACTAAAGCCACTTTATTTATAACCAACTGTACTTCTGTTTTTGCCTGAATTAAGTTTCAATTTGTTCACTCTCATTCAGTCCTTCACTGACTTCAGACACTGATATAGAACTTCCATTGCCTCCCTAGAACTAGATGGAAAGGATAGAGCTGTGCACTCTGGCACGGTGCCCTGAATTTCTAGATGACCTCTCTCTGTGGCTTCATATAAATGTTAAGTAGCACAAGGCGCACGATGGTGCTTTGTAGTACTCCATAATGGTTTTGGGGTAGAGGACAGAAGTCCCCAGCTACATCTTCTGGAACCTACCTTGACTATGTACTGTTTAATTTTTAATTTTAAAAGTTGCTAGTGAGTTCCACATTTTCCAAACAGTAGTTTGTTCTACCTTCTTCACCTGAAACGTCAATCATGACTTTTAGTTTTTAGAAAACCAGACGGTGAATACAAGAAGACAGATTTTCCACTTTCTTCATTACCAGGAAGTTACTGGTGCTGGGAAATTAACTTTTTCATAAGATAGTTACTGAAGGGGAGACATTATTCCAGCACAAGTCAGCAATGAGGTGGAGGTGTAATGATTCTGTTCTGGAAGAGGTATCTGAAGAACTGAGCAGCGACTCACGAAAGCTTATACCCTGCCACAAATTTTGTAAGGCTTTGAAGTGCTACTGGACTCTTGCTCTTTTCTACTGCTACAGACAGATGAAGAAGGCTACCCATCTTGTTCTGGAAGAAGTTGGGGAAGACTGAAGAACATAATAACGGCATGGGCGTCAACTATGGGGGGGCTCGAGGGCTTGAGCCCCCCCCCCGAAATTTCCGGGGGGGGCTCAGCCACCCCCGGCAAAATGGAGCGCCCAGTGGCCAGTCAGCCGGCCGTCGCCGCCTCTCCTTCCCCCCCACCCCCGGCATGCCCTCCTGCCTCCCTAGGGTGGGGGGGGAGAGAGGAGGCACTCATCTGCGCCACCCCCGCACGCCCCGAGCGTGAGGCGGAGCGGGAGCCGGGGGCCCGCAAGGGCGACATGCCGGCCGCCGGCGCCCGAGGTGAGCGGGGAGAGGGAGGGAGGGGGGCGGGGAGCGCGGCGGGCAGGCACGGCCCGGGGGAGGGAAGCGGCGGCAGCGGCTCCCTGGGGCAGGGGGGGAGAGAGGCGGGGACATGGTCCTGAGTGCGTGCGCGCGCAAAGCGCGCACACACGAGAGAGCCCCCCCCCGGGGATTTAAAAAGTCTACGCCCCTGAATAACGGTATCTTGCTCAGGAACCTATAAATCTGTGAACTGACAATTGTATCAAGGGGAAACAATAGGCTTAAGGCAGGGATGATTGCTGACTGATTCATACATTAAGGGTCTGTTATCATAACTAATCATTGAGACATCCCCTGTGTTTTTGAGTGAGGAAGGAACTAATTCACTTTTCTCCCGTGTAGAACTACCCAGGCTGTTTCCCTTTCGTTATTCTGGGAACTGCCTTTAGGCTGACTGGAACTCGGACTTATTCAGGTGACTTCCTTATTGTCAGGCTGGGAAAGACCTTCAGGCTGAATGGAATTTTGCTGGAGCCCCAATATTAATTTTACGAAGATAAGTGGGCTCCCTTGTGCATGTCTACATGCTCTGGTATCACCACCTCCACCCTAATCAGTGACTTCTCTTTAAAGAGAGACAGAATTACATTTATGCATCAATTACTTCCATAGATGCCATCTCAGGTCTTGTGGTTGACTCTCATGCAAGCCAGGACGATTTGACTCCTGAAAGTCATCAGTATTGGCAGAGCATCATGCATAATCTCCTCAAAGTAGGCTGTGCAGGACTGCCACCCTTTTCAGCTACTCCTGATTAATTAACAGCAGCTGGTCACTGAGAAATTTAGCAGGTGACAAATTTCTCACCACTTATCTGAACACTAGAAAAAGCTTTCTCTGTGCATCAGGCTGGAATTAGGGTTCCCATTCTGCAGATGGGGGCAGGAGATCCCCCGTTTCTGGGGTCTTCTGTCTGCTGCCAGCCAGCCAGCAAGGGAAACCCCACCCCCAAACAACGTCACACAGCA
Organism: Lepidodactylus listeri; assembly: GCA_029233225.1. Classification (NCBI taxonomy): domain Eukaryota; kingdom Metazoa; phylum Chordata; class Lepidosauria; order Squamata; family Gekkonidae; genus Lepidodactylus; species Lepidodactylus listeri. The sequence continues at coordinate 50,629,188 of JARCFY010000003.1, read as the reverse complement.
AAATCCCTGATGTGATGATGTCATATGGAAGTGATGTCATCATATCGGGGTGTTGCATGGTGATGCTCTAGTTTCTGGGCAAAACTTTATGGTTTGAGGACAATTTTACCATAGAGTTTTGCCCTCAAACCAGTGTTGCCATGTGACTTCCCTGACATGATGAGATCACTTCCACATGTTGGGGATGTCGCCATGCAATGTTGCTGTCTGGGGGTGGAGCCCCGCCCTACTCCCAGAAGGCTCCCTCCCACCCCCGCCAGTGCATTGTGAAGACCTGGCAACCCTAGTTGGAGTAGGACTAGTAAAAAAAGTCCTTTGCTAAGGGATGGCATCTGTTGCATTCATATTAGCATACAAGAACATACAGTGGAAAATTAAAATACGTAACATACCATTCCTGCACGACAAAGGAACTAGAGTTTTAAGAAGCACAGGTTGTAAAAGTGCTTCCAATCTACCTTTCTCCACTAACTTCAAAACAAGCATTGAGTTGAGACCATTTTTTCTCCAGCCACTAGATGTCATACTAGTCTTTAGAAATTATCTCCACACCAATCTAAACAAGTATTTCGCCAGGAATTCCCATGTTTTTAAATGTAATCTACCTTGCAATGGACATAAGCCATTCACTTCCTACTCTACCTGTGATAAAAAAATGCTGTGTTCGTGAGAGGTTCTCAGTCCCAGATCCTGCTTTCAGTTACGTATCTGAAGCAATCATAAAGAAGAGTGTCTCTAACCATTCCAAAGGGATATCTGTGTTAGCTTGTTGCAGCAAGAATAAAGGGGAGTCTAGTGGCACCCTCAAGATTCAGAAAATTCTATTCCATCACGAGCTTTTGTGAATTAGAGCCCCCTTCTTCAGATGCAATGTAGCTGGTCTTTGCTGAAGGCAGAGCTTTTAAGACAAAAGATGGCACTGGTTGCCCTCATGGATGATCTCTGCGCTGCTGTTACTGTTAGACCTGACAGCAGTGTTTGACACGGTTGACCACAATGGGTTGGCCCACCACCTTGCATAGTTTGAGGGAAGGCAGGAGAGTGGGAGCCTTCCTGACCTCCTCAGCCAGGCCATTTCATGAGATAGGGGCCACAACGAAGAAGATGGCACATGTACAGGCAATGGTTGATTTTGCCCATTTGCAGGCTGGCACCTGCAGAAGACCCCACTCATATGCATAGTATATACTTTAGGCAGCCCCCCACCCCACCCTGCATGTTCCTGAGAACTTCACTGGTACTGCAGCTAGGATCACCTCATCACACCTGGATAATGACAATTTATTTGTAAAAAAAGATGGGGCTGATTCATCCACTCCTGTCCATCGCACCCTTGCTCTATATTCTCCATTTACAGTATTAAGCAAGACCCTCCGTTTCCCCTACTGTAGGAGGACTGGGAAATACCATAAACAACCATGAACTGATTTTTGGATCACCTTCTTCCATACAAACCTACCTGTTCGCTCCCATCATCTTAAGGAGGCCCTGCTTTGGGTGCTCCCACCATATGAGGCTAGATGGGTGTCAACCTAAGAAAGGGCCTTCTCGGGTGTGGTGCCAAAACATTGGAACTTCCTCCTCAGGGAGATTCATCTGTCTCCCTCTCTACTGTTGTCTTATGCCAGCAGGCGAGAACTTTTTTGGGCATACCCTCAGTAATTCTTACTGGCCCTCTCTCTGGTTGTCTCATGTTTTTATTGAATTTTTAAAATATTTTATATATTATTTAAAATGATGCTCTAATGTTTTGATGTTTGCCACACTGGGGACCCTTTTTGGGTGGAAAGGCAGCACAGATATTTAAAAAATGATAATAGTAATAGTAGTAGTAACAGCAGCAGCAGCAGCAGCAACAACAACAACAACAACAATTCTTTGTCTCCCACTTTAGCAGTGCATAACTACTTGGTTTCTTGGTAATTGTAACTGGAGAGTTTGAGAATCGATTTCTGTCATAGGTGCTGTTTCTTTTCCTGACAGAACCTGAGGAATTCAAAAGGTGCAGCTTTTTGTGCCTCAAATTTGCTGTATCAGACAAAGCAATACCTGCCTCTCTCACATTATGCAGCTTATAGAACACCGGTGCCTCCATCAAGAAACGGGGTGGGAAACCTGCTGTGTCATCTGCACCAGAAGAAACTTGCTATAAGAATGATCACAATTTTGCCAGAAAAACCTGCAAAGCTTACCATAAGGATCTAATTGACATTGTTCTCTTTGATGGAAGACAAAACTTAGACATTATAAAAACAAAACCAGAAAGATATGGGCCACATTTAAGTTCTTAAAGGCTCCTTTTAAAAAAAAAATCAGAGAAATGATTGGACAGTGAGGGTGCATTAAAGGCAAACAATCTTTCCTATTATATAAAGCCGTTTTTAAGATTCCAAGGGGCAAGGTTCCATGGGCTGCCAAAATCAGTAGGCTGGACGGACTGCCACTCAAAAGGGGGTCCCTGGCCACTGGCTGCATTCTCTCCCTGCTTTGCCTCAGTCCCGCCCAAAGAGCCACCAGCCAGCATCCCGGCCTCAGTCTGGAAAGAGCCAGCGAAGGGGAAGGACCAACTGGGTGCTGGGTCCACTATTCTCCTCCGCCCACTGCCAGGTGGGTCTAACTGTCCAAAGGGAGCAAAGAGAATAACGGGGGAGAGAAAGGGAATCCAGGCACTTCTGCCTGACAGAGAGACCAGAGTGCCTTCCTTCTGACAGGCAGAACTGCCAGGGATCCATTCTCTCCCTTCCCTAACTGTCCCCTCAGTGGCCTGCTTCTGTCAGTGAAAACACAATGGACTTTCAGCATAACCCCTCCCCTGCACACTGCCAGATTGCCCAATTTCCTCTCAGAATAAACTGTGAAACAGGCAAAGAGAAGAGGGGGGGAGAAAGGGAAAGAGTGCCCCAGGCTGGGTTCCCTGCAGCCCACCCACCAAAGCTCTGCCCACCAAAATTCACCTCACAATGTGGCTTCACCTCAGGAGAGAGGATACCATTTGCCTTCCCTTCCCATGGCCTCCAAATGGAGCAAAGGGGGGGGGAAGGGAATCCAGGCGCTTCTGCCTGACAGAGAGAACAAAGCACCTTCCCTCTGACAGACAGAACTGCCAGGGATCCATTTTCTTCCCTCTCTCCCTTCCCTTCCCATCACCTCTAAATGGGGCAAAGAGAAGGGGAGGGGAGGGAACGGCTGGGCCTGGCTGGGGGTGGGGGGGAGGCAGCAAAAGTAAAAGGTGAGAGCCTGCCTCCCCACAATGAGAGCCTACTGCCAAGGAAGACCAACTGCAAAGAAACATCAAGTCCTCAAGCCTCCTGCATGATGCAGCATGCTCAAGCCATTAATGTTAGTATATAAGTGGATCAGGACAAAAGGCAGAGTGGGAAAGGGGGCACTCTATTATACTTACAGGTAGTGATCGGGGGGGGGGGACAGCTTCCTCACAGCCCTATCCTCGCACTCCTAACTTTGCCTACTCACATTACTCTTTCAACCAATGCTCCCTCTAAGCTGTGGAGTCATGTGAGCAAAAATTCTGCTCTGTGAGCCACTGGCATTTCAGTTGTGAGCAAATGATTTGGCTACTGCATCAAGTAGTTTGCTCTGGAGCCATCCTTTCCAAGCTAAGACAAAACTGTGTGAACCAGAGCCTAAAAACTATGAGCTACATCACAGTGGGGAATTTCACACAGCCAATATGTTCCATTTCAGGAACTCCTCAGTAATGGTTTCTGTCACGCATTTCACACAGAACCATATTAGTACCGGTTCCCTAATGGAACATATTGGCCCTTTCACAGAGAAATGTGCCTCTCCCGTTGGGGAAGCATTCCTGAGCTGGTTTACCTTGAAACCTCCTCCCAAGCGTTCTTCAGTTCTTTGTACCGATCCTGAAGCGCTACGGGGTGCTGTGTGAAATGCACGAAGCGCTTCCTCCAATGACGAGTGTGTGTGTGTGTGTTTGTGTGTGTGTCTCTCTGTGTGTTTGTGTGTGGCAATAATGTCACAATGCCATAGACTCCACCCTCCAAGCCAGCAAGTCCCTCATGGGGAACCATTGTTGCCAATCACCAGGTATGGGCTGGAGATCACTCAGAATTACAACTGCTCTTGAGGGGGGAGGGGGGAGGAGATAGAAAGCTAAAGCCAGGGGGCAGATAATGATACATTGACAGTTGGCTGGGAGGTAGGGTTGCCAACTCCAGGTGGGGAAATTCCTGAAGATTTGAGGGGTGGACCCTGGAGAGGGTGAGGTTTCAGCAGGGGTGGGACCTCAGACAGATTCAATGCCATAGACTCCACCCTTCAAACCACCCGTTCCCTCATGGGGAACTATTGTTGCCAATCTCCAGGGGAGGGAGGGAAATCACGCTGAATTACAACTGCTCTTTAGATGGCAGAGATCTTCCCCTGGAGAGTATGGTGGACTCTGTGTCATTATACCCTGCTGAGGTCACCACAGCAAATTAATGCTGAGTGCCCAACACCTTGGCACTCTCCCAGAGCCTCTTTCTAGAGCTCGTTGTATTTATTTCCACAATGGACCTTATTCCTAGTAGTATATAAAATTAAAACTGAAACAAAGGTTTAAAAGGACTGGAATACAGAAAGCAAATGGATTAATAAACAAAAGCAAGAAGTAGGGTTGCTAGGTCTGGATTGGAAAATACCTGGAGACTTTGGGGGGTGGAGCCAGGAAACGGTGGGATTTGGGGAGAGGAGGGGCCTCAGCATGGTACAATGCCATAGAGTCCACCCTTCAAAGCAGCTATTTTCTCCAGGGGAGTGGATCTCTGTCAGCTGAGATCAGTTGTAAAAGTGGGAGATCCCCAGGCCCCACCTGGAGGCTGGCAACCCTATTAAGAAGGTATATCACTTGACCTTAGGGCTTCCAACTCTGAGTTGGGAAATATATGGAGATTTGGGGGGTGGACCTTGAGGAAGGTGGCATTTAGGGAGGGGAGGAACTTCAGTGGGGCATAATGCCTGGGGTTGCCAACTTCCAGGTGGTGTCTGGAGATTCCCTGGGATGACAACTGAACTCCAGGTGACAAAGATCAGTTCACCTGGAGAAAATGGCCACTTTGGATGTTGGACTCTATGGCATTATATCTCATTGAAGTCCCTTTCCTCCCAAACCTCCTTAGGCTCCACCCCACAAATCTCCAGGTTTTCCCCAACCCAGACCTGGCAACCCTAATAAATGCCATAGAGTCTACCTTCCAAAGCAGCCATATTCTCCTGGTGAACTGATTTCTGTTTCCTGGTGATCAGTTGTAATCCTGGGAATTCTCCAGCCACCACCTGGAGGTTGGCAACGATATTTGACCTTAAGTTGGGCATAACATTGGACAGAATTCAGTCAAACAAAAATTAAATACCTCCTAAGCAACCATCCTTTTTTATGTTGGAAAAGGGCAATGTCTGGTGTATGAAGAAGAGAAGTAGACCCTGCAAGGGACAGCAAGAAGACAATTAGCTAGGATAGTGAGGTCAGCCGTGCACCTTCTTTCCTGTTAAGCGTCACACTCCTTGTCTGTCTACAGATTGCTACACTTAGGGCAATTTCCCCCTTCTTCTTGGAAGTGCCACACTCACTCTTACCTCTCTTTCAGCTAGAGATGTAGTTAGGAACCTATCTCTGTCTCTCCTCTTTCCTATCAAGTATGTTAATTCCTAAACAAACCTTTATTTACTCTTTAATCAGGTTCTGCATTGTTGCTGTGTTAGTTATTCCACCAACATTTTACACAGGAACAAATCACTTGAAATGGAAATTCAGAGCTTATTTATATGATGCCTGAAGCCATTGAACTGGGGTTCAGTTCTGAATTAACTGTATTTATGCAACCCAAGAAACCTGAGGATGCTTTAGCCTCACTCTCTTGCACATTATTTCATGTCACAGTGAAGTTGCGATTTGGTTAGGGTGTCCTTAGGGGATTGTGTTTTTAATAACTGCACAACCGATAGACATCCAATTTGTATGGAGATGCCACGTGCGAAAAGCTATACCTCTTGGATTTCTTCCTATCCCGAGGAGTAAAAGAACTGTTAATACTGCCCATTGGTACACACCAAATCAATGGTTATGCTGTTACACAGTCCTTCATGAGTCTCCAGTTCTTCAGCTACAGTTTTACAAAGTTTAGCTTCTGATTCATCAAAGGACAGTTGCTTGTTCATGACAAAATGGCCCAGTGGACAAATGTTAATAGGCTGGTCCACACAGATCTCCATGGGCAGCTTTTGTATTTAACTGGAGCAGAATATGGCAATTTCTGCAAGCTCCAAATCTGCAAACAACACCTTTTGAGATTCTGAAAGCTGCCACATTTTGGGGGAGGGGGAGACAGATAACTAACATCAGTCCGGGGGGGGGGGGGGGGAGGGGACAACAACACTGTTTGTGGAAATAGAAAACTAGCATCAAGTCAAGCCAGTGGCCAACAGTGACATGTGAACTGACCCTAGGTATTTTTTCAATACAGGCCTTTCAAGTCCTTGAGGCTGATTGCAAGATACCACTCTTGAACTGCCAGGTATTTGTATCTACCCATCCATTTTAGGAGACCTAGTCATATAGAAGAAGATTCACTGCATCTCTGGGGTTGTCACGTATGGCTGGTGGGCTGAATTTTGGCTTAGTGACTCGCAGTTGGATGGGGCCTGCTCTATTTTAACCTGTTGTCAAAAGCAACAGTAAATGAAAAAATTGGTAAATGAAAAATTCCAGTTGAAGAGGAGTGGCTAAAAGAAGTCCAAAGTAATGCAGCTATATTGGTCATGCTGTCCTGCCAGCAACCTTCTGACATTTATCTGAGCAGGCCTGATAACGTTCTGACTCATCTGCCATCTGACATCCACGCTAATTTGTGATAATCAGTTTGAAACATTTTGGCCTGTTTTTAATTTTTTTTTTAAAAAAAATCAGTTTTTATAAAAAACCAATTCTGTCGTTTCAAATTGGAACAGTTGGGCTTGCCAACACAGATTACTTTTACAAACTTTCTGCAGCCACAATACTACCGATACTGAACAAAACCCCAACAATTCAACTCCTCAGCTCTTTCAACAACAGCTTGTGATTTCTGAACGTTTACTGTACTGTTACAAAGCAACTGGTTATCAGTAGTCCTGCATGAACCTGTACTGCTGTGAGATCAATGCCATGTATCATTATGTAACTGTCAGGAGGAAGGAGGTCATCTAAGACATCATACTGCCTCAGGACAAAACCAAACCAAACCAAACCAAATCTAATTACATTTGGATCTCAATGGTCCTTGACAATTAGATTTGAGGACCATATTTTAGACCAGAAAAGTTAATTAGACATTCTATTTGATATTACATATTCTAGTATACTCTGTACAACAATTTCATATATGTAATAGCTCCTCATGTCTGATTTAGTATCCTGATGTTACTGGATTAAACTTCAGAAGCAGATTGTTCTTGTGCCAGAAGCTCCTTGTGAGCACCATAAAGGTGATATTGGGAGTTGGAGGGTCCATGTGGGCCACCCGTGGCTGTGGTGTCGAAGGGAAACTAGGTGCAATCACTTCTCTGTCTTCTTCCCCCTGTGGTATCTTACCTGATGCAGGAGGCTCTGCAAGTGTCAGAGGAGCAATTTTGCCCCTCAGTACAGCCAGCTTTTTTGCATGCGAGCCTCTTTAGCTGCTATAAAAGGGGTAGAAATCTAGATGGCTGATTCCCTTCTTTGATCCACCATCATCTTCAAGAACAGCCACACAAGGTGAAGGGAGAGGAGTGGAGCCACAGAACAATCAGAGTGGGAGAGCCTTTCTCTGTGTTAGGACAATGTCTCTCATAAGTCAACAGAAAGCAGAATTCTCAGTGGCAGTTTTGCCAGCCAGTGGTTTTCAGTGATGCTTTTTATTTATTCTCTTTATTTATAGCAACTACTCAGCACAGAGTACAGATCTTGCTATAGGAAAAAGATGAGACTCTATAGCTAGCTTTCCTGTCTACACTGTTTCTGAAATAGAAAAACACTTGATACAGGATCAGCATCTTTTAAAAAAATGCCAAGCAGGTTTTAGCTCTCTTGACTTTATACACAGAGATGCACAGAATGTATGTTTACATGAATCAATATTCCAAGTCTTGCCTAGTCAAATCTTGTCAGTGTTAGCTATTCAGGACTTACAATAATAATAATAATAATAACTTTTGAATGTTAAGCTTTTTGACTCAGGCATTTCTAGAGGGATCTCCCTCTAGTGACTAAACATGGTAACTGGAGGCTCTTTTCACCTCTACTTAACCCGTGCTGCAGAAATCTGTGATTTGTTTTTCAAGCAGTTGAACGTGAGCACTTAAATTTAAGATAGTGTACCAAGTCTTCATTTAGCTTCAAATACTTCACCTTAACTTCATTTTGCAAAATTACCCAGGAAGAACCGAGCCTAGAATTTTATTTTCCTAGCCCACAGTCATGCATTTCTGTGGAGAATTCATCTGTAACCACAGACCGTAGGTGGATAGCAACCGTGCATCTAGGATCTTCTAAGTCTCTGCTTAATCATTTACAAGCACAATGGATATTACCAAGAATACAGACTGCAGATTGCCCTAACACTTTCACTAGAAGAGAGGTTTTCCTGGGTAACTGCAGTGTGTGTCGGGGGGGAGGGGGGGAATGTGGATTTGGGGGAGTTTGATTATAATTTTAGAATCACTTTCTGATAGTTATACACAACCAACAGTCACATCACTGCTTTTGCTGGTAAAAAGGGAGCATCACATTATCTTTGCTTTGTCATTATTACTATACCATTCCTTTTCTGAAATGGAGAAGCTAATTGCTTCCCCCTATTTCTGATTCAAGGTCTGACTGAACGTTTGTTATTTGGGCATGGAATAATTCTGTGCCCACCATGCGATGGGTCTGGGTGGGGAGAGCAGCAAGGGAGTTGTGTTCATGCCCGCTATGGGCAAACCTTGTTTATTTTGATGTCGGAATGCCACCACAGAGGCAATGCCAAAGCCTACTGCAGGAGGTGAGATCTTCTCATAGGTCCCTCTCTTTGTTCTTATGTTATACAAACTGCCAGATTTTGTGTTATGAGGCTAGACTATGCAGATGTTGCTCTGACACTGAAATGGTAGTATACATATCAAGTCGGGTGAGAGGGCCCAGGAGAAGGGGAGGGAGTACCTATCTAGTCATTGCTCCCACGCTGCCTGATAACTGATTGCAATTGTGAGAGGCTTGTAAACGTGCTCAGGACGAATAGTTTATTATAGTGTTTCTGCTAGAACAGATGCAAGAGAGACCTGAAAGAAACAACTCTAAGTAGCATATTATCTTCCACTAGAGCATCTTTCCCCGATGTAATAGGGATAAATTATACCTTTAGAGAGCATCAATTATAGCCAATTACTCACATCTACAGCGTAATGAGAATTACTGTGATGTTTTAATCAAGATGTAATTTGAAAAAAAAATGCAGAATTCTTATAATTTATGAAGCTAAGCAGTTGTGCAGTGTATAACAGGGAAGTATACTGATCATGTTCTCATTTCAGCCCGATCAATTTGATGCTGAGTGAAGTATCATAGATACATAAAATGAATCTGTTTAGGAAGCAGCCATTGTAACATTTTGTGGTGCATGAAAAATGTCAACATCATGGTGGGTAAACTGAATAAAGTACTGTAGTTGTGTCAAACTTCTTTCTCACTACTTTAAAAATGACATGCTAAAGACACACACACACACACACACACAAACAGGTTTGCAAGAAGCTAGGACCAGGACACAATGTTAGTAAACTTTTTCTGCTGGTTCAGGTTTCTAAAAAAGATGATGCCTATTTTCTTACACATCACCCCTCCATCTGTGTATAACCATGTCAACTTCAGTATAGTAAGAGCAGGTCAACAGTAGTTCAGATGTTTACACACAAACACAGGTTTACATGTGTGAAGATTAAAATATCATTATTACTGAAAACCTATGATGAAAAATGAAGTAACATGGAATATATATGCAGTTTTTTGGTAGCACCTCTTAAGCCCTGTGCAGGTGACCCATCCACACATTGACTAAATGTCTGGAGAGGGAGGGCCTGAGTGCACTGGCCCCACTCCCTTTCTCTGCATCTTCATCGGGTTGTGAGCATGGCACCTACACATGGAGAAAGTGTCAATGCACATGCTTCCTCCCCAAGATCAGCGATGATGCTTTTCCAATTTTGCTGATCATGCAGAGCGAGCCTATATGCATATACTTCTCCACATGTGCTCGCAAGCCAGCAATCATATGGAGATGGGGGGGGGGCACCATACTCATGCTCTCTGTCCGTGCATTCAGTCAACACACAGACAAGTTGTGTCTGTACAGGTCTTTAGCTCTTCAAATAAACTTGAGGCTACAGCAATCAGTATTTGTCTATGCTACTAATGCAAATTTAGGAAGTATAAAAGTGAATCTAAGGCTATTTTCCAAATCCAGTTTCCTTCTGACTACAGATATGAAATGGGATTCTCATCTGGTTTGCATAACAGATGTTTTTGATGCAGATAGGAATTCACAACCCCACATAGACTCATTGGTCACACAAAACAAAGCATGCTCCAACTCAACCAATACATATATGTATAACTTCTGGTGTTAATAGATGTGGAGGTCTGATCAGGGTTCAATCAGTGAACATACTCATCTTCTTCCTCGGCTTTCTTCCTTCTTAGCTCAGCATGGATAGCATTCTCATTCTTCTTAGCTTTCATTTCTTTTTAGCTTCTTTTTCTTTTTAAGGGTAACTTTATACTTCCTCGTTATTCCAATTTTTCTATTTTTCTTAAAAGAATAAGCATATTTAATTGTTACATTGTTAAGAGAGGTTTAAAACTCCAAATTATTACAATAATGCCTGACCAAAGCTGTACTACTGTTGGAGGTCTCTTTCCTTAGCAGCTCTTTGCTGAAGTTACCGACTCACAATTTGTGTAATGTTACTAATACATTGTCTCCTCACGCTCATGCTTCTACTACTTTGTATTAAATCTATTGTAAGTCAGGTTTTTGTGCATGTACAAATTGAAGCACTTCTATTATCTCTGGGGTTTGAACATGCTAATTTCCCCTCCCTACCCTTCTACTACTTCTCAGCATCCCATGCCTCCGGGAGCATGTCCAGTCCTCATTAGGTCATTTTGGATGGGGGATCTTTTTCTTTTGGTTGACCCTTTTCTGCATGGGGCCACGGTGGCTCAGAGGCTGAGATGCTGAGCTGCAGACCGGAAGGTCAGTAGCTTGGCAGTTTGAGACCTGAGTGTCGCATGATGGAGTGAGTTCTCGTCTCTGGCCCCAGCTCCTGCTAACCTAGCAGTTCGAAAGCAAGAAACTGCAAGTAGATAAATAGGTACCGCTTTGGTGGGAAGGTAACAGCGCTCCATGCGCCTCGGCATTTAGTCATGCCAACCACATGACCACGAAAAAAGTCTTCGGACCGTGCTGGCTCTTCGGCTTGGAAACAGAGATGAGCACCGCCCCCTAGTGTCGGATTCAAGTGGCTTTCGAGCAAGAGAAACCTTTCACTTTCTGCATACCTGGGAAGTCTCCTGAATACATAGAAAACTTACCTTGTCTATAGGTGGACTAGTTTTAATGTTTTCATAATTGGCACAAGCCATCTATTTTCCTATTAGATAAAAACTGAATGCTTTTTATTATTTCACACCTCCCTTTTCTATGCTTGTTACATCCTCACTCCACCCTTTTAGTATAAATTAATTATTACATTTAAATTTTTAATCATTGATCCGAACAGCCCAAACTATTCTTCACGATACCTTTATTATATTATGACAAGGGGTAGACCTGCAAGGACCTCAAGGTGCATCTCATTTTCTTCTCCCCCACTGTTCACCCCATAGCCTCTCCTTTTTTTTCCTGCTTCCTTTTCTCCTTCCCAACCACTGGCCAAACTATCTTTGTCTGCGCTCCCCATTCAGCTTTCCCTTATTCCATCCCTCTAGCAGCTGCTACCTGGGAAAACTAGGCCCCAGTTGCATGGTGGCTGCTGCCAGGATAGGCCCTATGGTGCAGTTGAGAACCCACCAAAGACCTGCAGGGGCACCTCATTTCCCCCCGTATCCCCTTTCCTCTTTCAGTCTTCCTGGAAACTCCCATATCCTCACCTTTTCTTGCTTCCTTCTCTTGTTCCCAGCCATCAACTGACCTGCCTTTCATCTGTTTCCCCATCTTCAGCTGTATTTATTATTTATTTACTTTACTCATACTCTGCTTCTAGGCTAGCTGGTGGGAGGATTTGGGGGGCGTTCCAGGGGTGGGCAGGGACATCACGTGACATCCCAATGTGATGACGTCTGTGGAAGTGACATTATCATGTCAGGGACGTCACATGGTAACACTTTGCATTTTGGGCAACATTCTGGGCAACCCCCCCCCAAAAAAAAATTGGGGGATCTCCTGGCTGGACTAGGGGTCTGGCAACCCTATCTGCCTCTAAACTTCAGCTATACTTACCATTATTTACTTCATTTATACCCCACCATTCTCTGCAGTTGGGACTAAAAGCAGCTTACATGTCTCTCCTGTCCTTCACTTTATCTTCAGAACAACCCTGTGAGGTAAGTTAGGTTGAGCATGTGTAACTGGCCCAAGGTAACCCAGTGAGCTTCCATAGCAGATTGGTGATTCAAACCTGATTCTTCCAGATCTAGGCTTGCCAACCTCCAGGTAAGGCTTGGCGATTTCCTGAAATTACAACTGACCCCCACATGACAGGGATAAGTTCTGGAGAAAATGACTATGGAAGGTGGATGATATGGCATTATACTGCTGAGGTCCTTCCCCCAAACACTGCCATCCCCCATTCCAACCCCAAATGTGCAGGAATTTCTCAACCTAGAGTTGGCAACTCTTCTGACACTAGCCACTAGACAACACTAGTTTTCATGGGTTGTTTAACAGTGGCAAGCAGCCAGTCCTAGGTGAGTTATGCAAGTTGTGTGGTAGCAAGACGCCCAGTGGTTGCTGTAGGGCCTGGCCTCAATGAGTCTGTATGCAAAGGGCAAATCAGCCCTGGAAAGTACCCTGCCCCCTCTTCCTGCATTTACTGAGAGGCTTGAAGGCTTACCTAGCAACAGCTAGTGAGGGGATTTGTTTCTTAAAGCTACAGGTGCTGCTTCCATGTATTTTGGGGCGTATCTCCTGAATGTCTTTTTCGTTCTTTAAGATTTCATTTTTTTTGCAAACCTGGGATGTTTTTCAGGGTTGTAGAAAGAACCTGCAGGGACAGAGCATCCCATCCCTTTGCTTCTTTCTCTCTCCCCCCTTCTCTGTCAAGGCTCCCTCTGTCTTTTTCTGCCCACCCCTTAACTGTCAATCCTCTTTCACCCCCCTTTCTCCCCTCACACGTTCTAAGTCAATCCCCATTGCTCCATCTCCTTTCTCTTTCTCTCCCCACCAAGGCAGGGCCCCCGGGAGCCACTGTGACAGCCACAGGGCCCCTGGGAGCTGCACCAATGATGGTGGCCTGATTATCAGGAGCCACAACCACAGTGAAGATCCAGGCTGGCATTTAGTTTGGCATCACCTGCTAAGTAATTTCTGTGTGTGCAGACACCGTTTTTGTTTGGAAAGAGATGTAATCCCCCCAATGTATTTTAAAAAACATTTTCAGATTTTTCTGTAATCTTAGGCCTCCCAAGTTTGCAGAACAATCTGGTTTTAGTTACCCCATCCACAAATAAGTCCATATCTGACTATTAGAACATAAGGTACCTTCATTTGAAAACCACTTATTTAGTGTTCCATTAGGATTTTTTTTTTTAAAAAAAATTGACTCTTACAGATAGAAGACATGCTGTCATGGTAGTGAATATTCTCTAGTGAACTCCAAGAGGATTCTTATCAGTTTGCAGGTTTTATAAAAAATCTCGGAGAAAATTGTGACAGCATATTATGCAATGATCTACTGCTTTTCTCATACTTGAAATACTTTGGTTGAACAGTACTGACAAACATCTGTTGAATGGATGACTGGTGATGTGTTGCTCTGTATTCTTGGTGCTTGGGGAGGGCAAGAGTGGCAGGCTTCTAGTGTCCTGGCCCCACGGGTAGGCCTGCACACACAAGAGCCCAAAGGCCAGCCTGGAGGGGGGAGGAGTTTCCATTGAATTTTATGTCACTTTCCTCATACATGTTCAGTGATAACCTGCTGAGAAGGGGAGATGGATCACATTGCTCTTTCTGATTGCCTGCAAGGGGTCAGGTTGTAGAGGGAAGACTGTGTGTGTGTGGGAGAATAAGTGGGGGCACGTTCATTTTCCCTGTCACTCCCCCCCCCCCAAACCCTCCTGCTGCTTTTGCTTGTCAGCAGCAAAAACAGCATTGAGAGTTCTATCTGCAGCTATAAAACACTAGAATTTCTAAGACTGGAAACAAAATGTTTAAAAACTGTTTCAAATGGGTAGCCATGTTGGTCTGCGCTACAAGAGCAAGATTCAGTTCCAATAGCACCTTAAAGAACAACAAGATTTGCAGGGTATAAGCTTCTGAGAGTCAAAACTCGCTTCAACATATACTGATGAAAGGGAGCTTTGGTGGTGGAAAGTGCCATCAAGTTGCAGGCCACTTATGGTGACCCTGTAGGGTTTTCAAGGCAAGATGTGGTGTGCCAGTGCCTTCTTCTGCACTTCTGGACTTCCTTGGTGGTCTCCCATCCAAATATTAACCAGGGCCAACCTTGCTTAGCTTCCAAGATCTGATTAGCCTGTGCTATCCAGGTCAGGGCAAGGGAACTTTAGCAGTCTCTTAGTACCTGATAAAAGGTTGAAATATTAATTCAAGGCAGGAGGTGGGAAAAGAGATGGCTATTCCTAGTAAACATGATTGTTCTAAGACTTGGGGCATCCCCATGAGGTGAGGTCACCAACATGGCACCAGGATTCAGCTTCTGCTCAGCTGGAGGCAGCATGTGAGGAGTTGACAAGCATGGCTTGTACAATAGGCTGTCTCACTGGCCACGTCTGAGGTAAGTGCCTGAGGTGTTTGCAATGCTACTGGGGCTCCCTGCCCATGGGAAGAGAAGAGGTAAAGGCCTACTTTGCTGTTGGCCAGGTCTGAGGTAAGCTGTTGAGGTGCTTGCAGCCTGGCTCCCAGACACTGGCAGCATGTGGGAAGAGGCAATGGCATGGTTTACACACACTGTTGCCTCTTCAATCTACGTTGCCAGTGACTGTGTCTGTGGTGATCACTGGGGGCACAGACAGCTCAGGGCAACAACTGACCCCGTTAAGGCATTGACTTTTGTCCATAAACCTCCTCAGGCAGATGAGTTTAAACTGGAACAGTAAGGAAGGCGACCGTGGTATCTCCACAAATGGGGCAACAATTAAGTTCAGTGTTGGTAAGTGTAAGGTAATGCACATTGCAACAAAAAATCCCAACTTCAAATATATGCTAATGGAATATGAACTTGCTGAGAGTAAGAGGGGGGAAATTTTGGGGGTTGCAGTAGATAGCTCAATGAAATTGTCAACCCACTGCACTGTAGCAGTGAAAAGGCAAACTCTATATTAGAGATTATTAGGAAAGGGATTGAAAATAAAATGGTTACGATTAACTGCCCCTGTATAGATCTATGATGTGGCCTTATTTGAAATACTGTATACAGTTGGTAAGTGGAAGGTGATGCAAGAGCTCTAGCACAAGTGGAAATTTTGTACTGGATCCAAAACCAAGAATTGGCATGTAGTCATTTTGCTCACAAAAATATTACAGTAAGAATTTAACTGTTACTGCAAGATCCTAATTAAAAATATGCATTTAGAAAGCAATTCATCACAACAATGTCTGTGTTACATTCTGAACAGTAACTGGTATCTCCTTTGACTTTTGGAACTGAACTGACTAGGCCAGATGTGGCCATTTTTTTTTTAAAAAGTGGTGCATGTTTGTGGTTGCATTCTGCTTTCAAAGTTTCCATTTTCTGGGAGCAGTGAGGGGTAGGTCAGGGGCACAGTGTAGATTGATCCTGCAGATCTGTGTCTCATAGGTACACTGTAAACCAGAACATTATGATGTCATATTCCTCACACTTAAAAATAAGCTCCCACACCAACCTTCACACATATCAGAAGAGTTGGTTTTTATACCCTGCTTTTCACTACCTGAAGGTGTTTCAAAGCAGCTTACAATTGCCTTCGCTTCCTCTCCTCACGACAGACACCCTGTGAGGTAGGTGGGGCTGAGAGAACTCTGAGAGAACTGTGACTGGCCCAAGGTCACCCAGCTGGCTGCATGCGGAGGAGTGGGGAATCAAACAGGTTCTTCAGGTAAGAGTCCATCACTCTTAACCACTACACCACAATGGCTCTACAGAATGCTAGGTCTGTAAAATGGGAACCCTTTCTCCTCTCTGTCTGCAGTCTGGGTGAAACAACTTGAGAAAAGCCTGCAGTCCTGGATATCTTTATCCCAAGGGGGCGTGGAGTGTTCATGGGGGGCGGGAATGTTGAGGTCATAAATGTGTTTTGTTTTTTATTGCCCCTAGAGCAGGAATGATTTGTCCTACCTGCCTGAAGTTTGGGAGGAAAAACTCCTTGGATGAGGGTCAAATCCATAGGAATTTGATCTTATTAGGTTGGGTAACAAAAAAATTACAGGTGGGAATGTGTTTCCCATTGAAAATGACCCTGTGATCACACTATTAAAGAATCCAAACAATTTTTAATGTACAAAACAAGACAAACTGAAATAAAATTCCAGTATGCACCCCTGTATTGTTCACAGTGCAAATTTATGCAGCGTTACTCCAATCGAAACCTACTGCATAGAATTGCACCGTCTGCTTCTTGGTTCAACACAATAACTTGAAGTGGAACGAGCTAAGGAACGAGCTAAGGAATCATATTCTTGATTTATTCTTGACTTTGATTTTTGTTCAGATTTAAAACTAGCTGATAATTCCGAAACAACGCAAATTATTTTGTTGCAAAGATTTATTGCAATTAAGATATAATACAAAAACTACAATGATAGTGTTTCCTTAACAATGTTAAAAAACTGAAATTATGCTTTAAAGAAAGATGTAATACTAAATGGACTTCAAAATAACACTTGGGGGAAAAAGACAGAATTGCATTGTCCTGTGCTGAATATATGAATACTGGAGCATACTGTAAAAAATCTTTTTATCATCAAAAAATGATGCTCTTTCCTGACCTGTAAAGACGTTCCTACAGTTGCTACTTGAGGCAAAATTACTTTTTCTTCCCTGCACGTTTTCCTGGCTTTTTTTTCTGTACATCTGGGGTTTTCTTCTCTTGTTCTGCTCGAAGGGCGGCTTCTTCGGCTGCTAGTGCTTCTTGTCTTAAACGCTCAGCTTCTAGTAGCTTAGCTCTGTATGCCTCCCGGATGCTGAGAACCCTGCCTCGTGCTTCATCTAAGGTAGTCTATCCAAAAACAAATACACCCACCCCAACACAAAATCAGTCTTTAGCTATATAGTAAAAGACTTGTGTCTCTCCACAAAATTTGAAGTGCCTTCTTTATTGTATAAATATACAGATTTCCTTCCCCATTTTTTCTTATTTACTAGGTTTAATTAAGCCATTTGCCGCTTAATTATCACAAACAGGAAAAGCCATTAAACTGCAAGTACATATTTAAAACTTCTTAGATGCACACCTTAAAAAACATAATTTTGCCTTCACTCTGGGTCAAAGTACACGTTCCCTGTTTGGGCTGTGGTTCCCCCCATTCATGCAGAGTCCCACAGCAGGGCAAATGTGGCCTCCCTGTGGCTGTTTTGCTTTGGGAAACCAGCACTGCAGGGAAGGCTGAAGCCATTTCCCCTGGTGTTGCATGGTTGAGCCAGATTCAGCCCCCGTGTGTTAGGAACATTAGTTCCCCAGTGTTCTGTCTGTGTGCAAAAAGGACACAGAAAGGTCGGGGGAATCCTGATCTGACTTGTGTCACAAGTGACTTGTCGTTTGGCCTTCTTTGTTTGCCAGTTAGAATTATGAACCATTGAAGGAGATTCCAGTGACTTAAAAAAATTCTCCATCCCTCCTTGTGAGTGTTCTGCACTGTTTGTTTCTGAGCACAATTCAAAGTGCTGGTTCTTAACTTTAAGACCCTAAACCAGTGGTGGCAAACCTATGGCACGCGTGCCAGAGGCGGCACTCAGAGCCCTCTCTGTGGGCACGCACGCAGTTTGGGCACTCAGTCTCTAAAAGGAAAAAGATGACACAGACTCGAGGCTGGGCTGCTCTCAAACTTACAAAGTATGAGCCAAGGTTAGACAAATTATCAGCATGCATACAACAGCAAAAATCACATTAATTGTTCAAAAGCATGCCAAATGCAAACTTTTACCTTTCAATAAAAAGTTGTTTGTATCATTGAAAGCTCTGTTATTGTGTTTTTCTTTTAAGACAAAAGATGTTAATGTAGGAGTTCTTTTTTCTAAACTAAAACCTCAGTATTCAGGTTAAATTGTCGTGCTGGCACTTTGTGATAAATAAGTGGGTTTTGGGTTGCAGTTTGGGCACTTGGTCTCTAAAAGGTTCGCCATCACTGCCCTAAACAGTTTAAGGCCAGAGTACCTGAAGGACTATTTCCTCTGACATTGTTCAGCCCAGCAGTTAAGGTCCTCTTCCCAAGGCCCTGTTCTGTGCCCCCATTTGCAGAAGTGAGGTGGGTGGCAGCCACCAACGGGGCCCTTTTAGTGATTGTGCCTTAGCCTCTGGAATGGCCTTTGAGGTGCCAGGCATCTAATTTTACTGTCCTTTAGGTATCAGGCCAAAACATGTATTTCTCCCAAGGCTTTTAACTGCAAGGTTTCATCCTTTTTCTGGTTTTGTCGTCTGATTCTATCCTGAGAGCTTCTTAAGGGGTACCATTTTAAGCTGCTCAATGCATGTTTGTACGTTCTGGCAGGTTCTTGACTTGGTTGTTTTAATAATTTTATTGCATTTGTTTCTACTTTGCAAGTTACTTCTATTAGGTTCCTAGAGAGGCAGTACAAAAGTATTCTAATTAAATTAGTTCTGTCCATCCCCCGTCCATCCCGTGTCCTGTTATCTATCTCTTGCCCATGGGAAAACCACACATGGGTCTTTGCTTTCTTTTCATATCATAGCATTATGATGCCATTTCCAAATATCAGCAATCGAATACCTTTAAGTGCCAAAAAAAGTTGTTCCCTACTCTCATTTGCTAATAGATGGAAAAACAAACAAATAAATAGCAGGGGAAAGCTAAAAATATAATAGTAGTACAAAATGATAATATTAAGCAGGCATTATTACTGAAGCAAAAGAATATTTACTTTCATCTAAACGACATTATCAAATGCAGCCCTCATGGGCTTGCATCCATCCCAAGTAGAAGTTCTCACAAATGTATTTCATGTCATATAAGCAGATGGATTATACTGCAACTTTTAAAAACATGTGTACTTAGGGGCTCATTCATAAATGACTTCATTCCTTCCTCTTATAACATACTTTGCAACTTCCTCTCCATCTTCAACAGGGAAGTTACCATCTGGTAAGTCTGCAAAGTGAGAGGAAATCTAGGAACCAGGGCCGAGACCCAGCAACTGATCAGAGTGCACTGGGCAGAAACACAGCCAGCAAGCATGCCAAAGAGGC
Source organism: Lepidodactylus listeri (assembly GCA_029233225.1). Classification (NCBI taxonomy): domain Eukaryota; kingdom Metazoa; phylum Chordata; class Lepidosauria; order Squamata; family Gekkonidae; genus Lepidodactylus; species Lepidodactylus listeri. The sequence continues at coordinate 50,609,534 of JARCFY010000003.1, read as the reverse complement.
AGAAGCCACCCCAAATAATTAGTCAAATAATATATGGACTCACTTGTTGATCTTCATACATTTCGATCACATTTTGCTTCAGCTGATTTCTAGACATGTGCTCTTGCTGTCTGTGTTCCAGGACCATCTCTCGAAACTGCCTGAAGAAATTGATTCCTTCTGCTTTACGCATCTCTTGCTCTTGAATAATAGATTCATTCTTCAACACAGGCTCAGGAAGTGTTTTTCTGAGGGCAAAACAAAGATGACACATCTCTTTCCAAAGGCACTGTTAGCGTTGGTTTGGAGGCCTGAAGAACAGTGTGCGCAGGAGATGGCTTTGTGGTTTGTGTGTGTGTGTGTAACCTAGGGTATCCAATAACCGCTGGCTACTGACTGTGCTCAAAGGGAACACACCGTGTGGTGCTAAACAGAAGGACAACCCTAAGGCTTAAAGGAGTTGGTTAAAATATTTCACTTTTCTGTTCTAAAACTCAAAAAACTGTACTGATGTAACTTTATACAACAATGCATGCTGTACTTTACCTAATGTAGGGGGTAAGGTCCAGAGGCTCCCATTCCTTTCGCTGAGCTCCTGTGCCTGTTTCAGCAGCTGCTGGAGATGTCGTTGGTTCAGGAGTTGGAGAAAGAGTTTCTAACAAAAGAAAAATTGGCAGTGGCGTGTGATTAATCAGTTTGCCAAGAAAACACTGCTGCCTTTTCTAATACAGAATCCTTTTTTAAAAATACCACATGCACTATAATGAATACTCTTCCATCGGATTGTCACTTTATGTATCCAGGCCAGACCAGTGACTATAATTATGAGCAGGGTTCTAGGTACTGGATATCATGGTGTGGTTGGCTAGGACTGTAAGCAACACCTGTTTAAGTGTATGGTTCCCAGTCCAACAAGGGCATCATGCACATACTTTGACACAAGTTTCACTCCTGCTGAATATGGATTACCATAGCTAATCATTAGTTATCTTAAAAAGGAAAGCATTTAAAAAACTTGTATTGGAATATTATTCAAATACAGTTTTCAAAGGAGAAACATTTTACACCAAGGTTAGAAATGTAATGATTGATGCTCATTTTCCCCCCAAAATCAATGGGAAGTTTAAAGTCTGTAATAATGAAGTGTGCATTAATAATGTTAGAACTTCTGCTGCATTCGCATCATAGCCCATTCTTCTTGTCTCCTCCCATTTTCTCATTCACTTTAGTGTAGACTTGCAAGATGCTGTGGGGCTCCTTGTCTATGTTAAATCTTCTGTGCAGTGGTTATATAATAGGCAACATACAAACAATAAGGCTGATGACAACAATAATGATTTTGCAGTATAGTTATCTTGGTATATCGCAATATAAGTTTCAGACGGCACAAAACCAAATTTCTGCCCACCTTTCCAAAAGTTCAAGGTGGCTTACACTAGAACAGAATGAAATGATGAAGGCATGACCACAGAAACTGGGAGTGTCCTCTATTGGCATTAAGAGAGCAATCATAAGTGGGTCTACTGAGGATCTTATTCCCAGGGAAGTGTTCTTAAGATTGCACTGTTAAGCGCTTGACACTTAGATAAGTTATGTTCCCTTTTTTGCTGCTGTTACTTTAAAACTCCCTTACCCTACAGATTTGAAATATTCGATCTCTGCACTCACTATATATTGTGCACAGAATTTTTTTCTAATTTTAAAATCTACTGTTATTCACATTAACTGTAATCTTATGTGTTCACACAACGCCTGACTGAAAGACCTGTGGATTCTCTGATGAGCCCATGGTGTTAAAGGGCCTCCTTATTCCCATTCCCATTGGTGGGCAGCAGCTCCATATACATATTGGAACACAACCACAGTCTTCTCATGTGCAAGTGTTTCAGTGTCCATTAGAACTTCATGTTCAAAATGGAGCCCCTGGAAATGGAATCACTGCATCATGACTCTGATGACAATGTATTTATTGTTGACAGCCAGTCCTTGTGATATCCTGCATCTTCTCAGACTGGTATTGTATATATCCTAAAGGCACATATTTTTTACTACTGCAGTAATGGCCAGTTTACGAACCACGAATTGTCAAGAACTTTTTGACGCTAAACAAACCAGTTCAGTTCATGAGGTTTGCGATGTAGTACAACACATCGTAATCTCAAGAGCTTGTGGCATTAGGTATCAATGGTTGTCTTCCTGACCACTAGCTTCAGGTAACCAATAGGGATGGGCATGAACCAGGAAAAACAGCTTGGTTCATGGCATGCCCAGTTTATGAACCCCGAACTGACAAGAACTTTTTGACACCAAACAAACCAGTTCAGTTCATGAGGTTTGTGACATAGTACAACACCCCTTCCAGCAAGCTAGAGACACCAAACTCACTGGGGATCTTCTACCTGCCCTCCAAGTTTGGTGACAATTGGATTTATGGGGTCTGAGTTATGGCTTTCTGAGGAAATGACAGGTGCAGATTCAGGAGGTTTAGGAGTATATACAGGGGTCCTTTCGAGCAGGAGCTCGGGGAGCGCAGCTCCGGGAGTTGGTGCCAGCTCCCCCCTCCCCCCCCCCCGCGGGGGAATGCCTGCTTGTGTCATGGTTGCAGCAAAATGACCCCGTTCCCTGGAAAGGTCCTTGTTCTTCCGACCAGGCTTCAGCCACCACTGAAGCTATCCTCCCAGAATAGTGGTATTTCTGAGGCTTGGATTAGTAGCTATCCCCTCTCTGCCAGTCCCCTGTTAACTTTTTTCCTACCATAGAGAACAATGGAGGGAATGGGGGCAACCTGTTTGGGGGCCTGTAGAATTGGACCCCCTGGTCCAATCTTCTTGAAACTTGGTGGGTATTTCAAGGAGAGACCCCAGCAGCTACCCTGCAAGTTTTGAGCCTCTCCCTCAAACCCCCTCCCCTCCAGTGGCTTTTAAAATTGCCGCCGAATTTCGGCAGCAATTCGGCGGCGGGCTGAATCAGATTAGAGAATCTGATTCGGCCCGTGGCTGCCCTAGTGGCCACTCCTGAGCTGGCGGAGCTTTGCTCCACCTTGCTCCGGCCTCAACAGACCCCTGCATACAACCTCCAGAGCTGGTGCCGCTAGCTATCTAAGATCTGCTTGAACTGGGCCACATGAGGAAGGTCAACTTGTCCACCCTGGCCAGGTCCAGGTCGGACTGTTGGGGGCTGAGAATGTCTCCCAAGTAGGAGAACACCCACTCACTCTGGACACTGGTGGGAGGGCAGGAGAGGAGACTCATGGCTATGCAAGAGAGGTCAAGCCAGATGGCAGCCTTTCATGACCAGTATTCCAGGGGATCGGTGGAGGTGGGCTCAGGGGACTCAGCAAGGTACTCCCTCACCATCACCTCTGCTGAACCCTCCTCCATCACATGCCTGGCAGCCCCGCTGCTGCTGACCTCCCAGTTCAGCGCTGACAACCAGTAATGAGGTTTCTCCCTGGTTGGGCTCTTTGAGGCAGAGATGCTGGGCTGTTGCTCCCCCCCCCCCCCCCCCCGCACAGCCTCTTCCACCTTCTGTTCCCTCTGGCCATGTTTGCTGGTGTATAACCTCCTCACCTCTTTGCAGAGCTCCGTGAGAGAGAAGGGTTGGCCATCCACAGCAATCATCTCATTGATGAGACAAGTGACTGCTTCCTGTGCCCTCCACATAACCATTCTATATGGCACTGTTGGCTTCCCTGGGGGAATCACCTTTTGGAGGGTGGCCTGCCTTGACATTCCACCCACAGCAACCCAAGTGTGGGGAGCCTTTTTTGGATTGGCCTACTGCTCCCTCTCCGCTTCTCTCTCCTGAGAGTGAGAGGACCTCTTCCTCCTCCCACTGGCTGCCACTCTTTCATCTGGCAGCAATATAGTGGGGTGCAACCTTTTCAGGTGTTTGTGGAGGATAGAGGAGGACATGTTGGGGTTGCACCCCTCTGGACATGGGTATGGCACACCTGGCACTCTTCCACACAGGGGTCACTGGAGAGGGTGCAGAAATGTTTCCAAAATGTAGGCTGGAAATAGGGCCCCAGGACTTGAGAAACTGGGACAGCTGCTGTTTGGCACTGGGCTGGGAGGGGCCATGGACGGGTATACTCCAGGCAGGATCAGGAACAGGGAGTTGTGTGGAGGGGGAGGATGCTTCTGCCCACTCTGAATCACTACTAGAGTCCTCCTTTCCAAAGAGTGTTAGCAACTGCTGGTCTCTGTGTGGTTCCCAAGGAACAGATCAGGGAAAGGAGGCTACAAGATCCCTGGTGATGCTCTACTAGGGGAAGGCTCCAGCGGGCTGGCAAGATGGGTTTGGTGCCCAGGGATGGGGGCCAGTGGTTCAGGGTGGTGGTGATCGAGGAAGTCTTCCCCCCATGGTGAGCACCCTTTGCACCCATTTTCATTATCATGGCACAGAGGGGTTCACAATCAGGAGGAGTGGGCGGGTATAAAATGATGCCTCTGCTTGGCATCAGGGAATGTGCTTTTCTAGTCTGCATTTAACAAGTTTCCTGCCTCTCTGTGTAACTGCGAACAGCCAACAGAGGACAGGGCGAGCAGCTGATCTGTGGGTATATATATCATTCTGATCCCATAGAGCAGAATGGGAACTCTTGTATTGGCAGCCAGCAGTGCCTATTAAGCTTTGGCGGGCTCCTATTGGTGTTCCAAAGCTGAAGAATTCCACCACCATCTTGCCTTGGAGTTTTGTAAACAGTTTAATTGAGCAGAGACAGTCTGTCTGGAAGTATAATTATTCATGAACTGCCACAAACAACACCAAAGCTTGTGACATGTTCGTGCTGGGTGCCCTTCTATGAACATCACTTCATGGACACAAACCAACAAAAATTTGTGATGAACTTTAGTTCGTGAGCCAGTTTGTGCCCATCCCTAGTAACCAACAGGCTGCTTGTACATCGTATGTGTGAAGAGGTTTGTCCTGTGTGAGACAATGTCATCCCAATGTGGTCATCACTACCAGTTAATAGTTTCCATGCGTATCTTATGGTGCAATATCTTCAATGTGTAGTTAATTACTGGTGGGTGGTGACAGTGTTTCCAAGGATGCTGTGGGAGTAGTAGTCAGTGTTCTTGTTTTGGCTTCTATTTCTACAGCTATTATTGTTCTGCTGAGTCTGCTGCAATGAGTGCATAGGATTCCAACTCTTTTATACTACGGTTTTTGCAGCACTGTGAGAACACTGAAGCCACAAGCATTAAGTACGCATTTAAGCTTTTAACTCTCATGTATCAGAACTATTCCAAAAATGGCTTTCAGCCATTGTAGCATATATTGAAAAGCATTCTTTATTTCAAAAAGCAAGCACTTCCAGATGACGAAATCAGAGCACAATATAATATTTCTTCTGTGTGCAAATGCAAACTGTATGCGTTATGCCCCCATTTAGTGGCTCAGGTACATGCAATATTTTCCTTTCCAGATGTGAATCCCACAACTAGAAAGCTTTTCTTCAAGGGTGGCATAGACAAGGAGGTTTGTTTTGCAGACACACATACCTGCTTCTCCAGAACCCAGCACAGTGCTGGCCGGTTCAGCCTCAGGGTAGACCAAACCTTTCCGCATGCATTTATTGATAAACCGCATACGCTCCTGGAAAGCCTGGGGAACAGAGATTTATTACACATAATTGAAAAACAGAACAGTACAAGCTATATTCATTATCAAGCCATTTTTACAGGAACATTTCAACGGTGACAAAAGATACATTCAATAATATATTGATGTTATAAATGCAAAGGCTTAAAAGTCATTATACAGTTGTGAAACCTCTAGGCATCCTTGTACTGGTGGGCCAATATTATCAATCTGGATTTGGAGACTACCTTTTAGAAACAACACCACCATGAACGTAGCACTGATATCCCTCGGCAACATTTTTATTCTGCTCCTCTTCTAAGAAGTTCAGAGAGGCTTCTGTAGTTCACCTCCTGCACTTTACCCTCAAATGAACTCTATGAGTTAGGTTAGACTGATACAGTATGATTTGTCTAGCTCCACCCTGTGAGGGAGCTTCATGGCTACATACTGATTTGATCCCTAGTTTCCTCAGTTAAACTGCAAAGTCAGCCATTTTATTTACACACACACACGTCTCTCTGAGTGTATTTGAGGATGGGGGACCCTGATTGCACATAAAGTAGAGACAGACATTCAGTCAGCCAACCAGTGTTTCAGAGCTCAGCCAAGTTGACATAAGGCCTAATATGCATTTGAAACTCACACATGGTGTCCAATGCAAATGTGATGAGTTCTCAGTGGATCTGCCCATGCACAAGCTAGTACATTTGATTATGATGCAGGGAAGAGAAGCTAACCAGCTGTCAACAGGCCACCAGAATTTTAGCTGAAAATGTGGAGCTGGTAGAAAAACAGAACCGCCACATAGGATAGATCAAAATGGGTAGCCATGTTAGTCTGTATGTAGCAGTAGAAAAGAGCAAGAGTCCAGTCGCACCTTAAAGACTAACAAAATTTGTGGCAGATTTTGTGAGTCACTGCTCACTTCTTCAGACTCACGAAAGCTCACACCCTGCCACAAATTGTGTTCGTCTTTAAGGTGCTCCTGGACTCTTGCTCTTTTTTACTGCATAGGATAGGCTGTCTGAGTCATCGTATGACTCATTCTATAGAATCTTCTTGTCTCCTTCCTGACTGCTTTTTGTGACTTTGAAGTAAAGATTAGATTGGAGAACCAGTGCTTTTTTCCCCATCTCACCCTTTGATTGGGGGGGGGGGGGGGCTCTATCCTTCTGTCCATACCAGTAGATCCAGGGCTCTTTTTCTAGCAAGGAGCTCCTTTGCATATTAGGCCACGCACCCCTAATGTACCCAATCCTCCAAGAACTAACAGAGTTCTTCTTACAGGGGCTACTGTAAGCTCTGGGAGAACTGGCTACATTAGGGGTGTGTCGCCTAATATGCAAAGGAGTTCCTTGCTAGAAAAAGAGCCGTGAGTAAATCTATCTGTCTCTAGTGCGATAGCAATATCATGTACCAAGGCACAGAGCTCTAATACAGGTACAGAGCCAGTTTGGTGTAGTGGTTAAGTGCGCGGACTCTAATCTGGGAGAACTGGGTTTGATTCCCCACTCCTCCACTTGCACCTGCTGGATGACCTTGGGTAAGCCATAGCTCTGTTCTCTCAAGGACAGCTTGAGAAAGAGCTCTCTCAGCCCCACCTACATCACAGGGTGCCTGTTGTGGGGAGGGGAAGGGAAAGGAGTTTGTAAGCCGCTCTGAGACTCCAAGTGAGTGAAGGGCGGGATATAAATCCAATCTCCTCTTCTTATTCTAACAGTGACACAGTATGAAGCAGCAAGGGAACATGGGAACATGGGAAACAAAGGAGTGACTCTGTAGTATAATTCATGCACCATTCTAAACGTGTTTTAGTCACCAGAGAATTTACTATACCAATACAGCTAATATTTGGCTAGAAGCTATTGAAATTGGGCTGCAGCTCTCATGCATATCAGGAGGTCACCATAGCCAAACCGGGACTTGTGTTCCTTAGTCTGACAACTCATATGTTTAGAACTGGGTGTACGATGTAGCCTCTAGCTGCTGTACACCAAGTGCAACATATAACATATGGTAAAGTTCCGATTTTGGACTGAGCAGATCAATTATTTTAATATGTGATAAAATCTTTCCTGACAGCTGAGTGATGAGTCACTGAATTAAAGCACACACGTGGGTGAATGATTCATGTCAAAACATTCAGCTGCAGTGCTCAGAAAAAAACAAAAAATCAATATTTCCCCCTCAAATTATGCAACTAAGCGATGATTAACTGTTAGCAGTAAAACAACAAAAACAGTTTTTGGTAGGTTTAAAAAAAACATGCACACAAGGAACCAAAATATTTTAAAAAGCAACTCTAAACAAGAGCAGATTATTAATGCTTACAGAAAAGCTAGTATTAAGATCAGAGTATTTGCCACAAACAAAGAGAGAGCCCTACAGGAATGGGCCAAAATCTTATACAGTACAGCATTCTGATTCCAACAGTGACAGGCTAGAAATATGAACTTTGCAGATTTAATAAACATTGTTTCTGACAATGGCTAAGTTAAGCTTTCATATCAGAAAACAGAATGTAGGTGAAACAAGGGAGTTAACATCGTAATAGTTCTAAAGGATGAAATCATCTAAAGAATGAAATATTTACTATGCAAAAAGTAGTTCTATAATTGACAATAACTGATTTAAAAAACCCACATCAAATAAGTCACCAATGGAAAAGTTTCATTCAGACAAGTATTTTATACTAGATTTTTAAGAGACGTATAGCATAATCCCACGCATATTTATTCAGAAGGAATTGCCACTGGGTTCAAGGAAACTTATCCCCTAGTAAGTGTGGACTGCGACCTCAGTTTGCAGAATGATTACAAAAACTTTAACTGTGAATTTGAAACATAGCTTTTGTGTAATAAAAAAGTATTACGCCTCAGATCATCCTTGAATTTAAACAAATGAAGCTACTGCTTCAGTGGTGGATGTGCAAAACCCAAACAAAATAATGGAGAAACTGAGAATTATACGTTTAAGTGTAAAAGCCATAAATAAAAATAAAAATTTAAAAGCACTATATCAAAACTGTATCTGAAGTCACGTGTATGAATTTTCTCAGCCATAAAATCTTAACAACCACCACCATCACCACCTTGGATTAAACCCCCAGATAAAAGACTCCAGTTATTGGCAACACTTTCTCCGAGCTATTTGAAATCTTGGTCCTGGGCACACAAGGGTGGAACACCAGAGCTCAGGCTACATTTTCTCTTCCAATACTTATCTGATGCATCTGTAAATCCAGCTCAGCAGTATTCCTGACATTCTGTGCAAAGTGTTTGCTGGGGGCAAGTCTTCACAAGGCTGTCCCTACTGGCCCTCAGAACGCTTTCCTTTTAAATATGTGTACAATAGGATAAGGCTTGGTTACCTTGACAGCTCTTCCCGGTTCTGCAGCTTCCCATGCTAGCTTCATAGCTTTGATCTCATCAGCTCTCTCCGTGTCTTTCTTTACATCCAATGCTTCTGCTTCATTTTGTTCAATGACAAAACGCAAGATCCAGTTGGGCTTGTTCGGATCAGACTGCTAGAAATAAAGAATTCGAAGTATAACCACAAGAGCGTATATTGCTTTGGATGCATTTCCTCTCAGAATGATGACAGCAATCACTGATAAGCCCTATAGTAAAGGTAAAGGTTTCCCTTGCTCAAAAGCCAATCAAATGTGACTCTAGGGATGCGGTGTTCATTTCCGTTTCCATGCTGAAGAGCCAGCACTGTCCAAAGATGTTTCCATATTCAAGTGGCCAGCATGACTAGATGCCGAGGCACACGGAACGCTGTTACCTTCCCATCGAAGTGGGACCTATTTATCTACTTGCAATTTCTTGCTTTCAAACTACTAGGTTGGCAGGAGCTGGGACCAGAGATGGGAGCTCAGTCTGTCATGCAGCACTCGGGTCTCCAACTGCTGAACTACTGATCTTCTGGTCTGCAGTTCAGCGTCTTAACCACTTGCATCACTGCAGCCCCTGATAAGCCATCTAGCAGGTTGTAATTGCCTACAAATGCCTAAGGACAATGCCATACTGTGATATCCTTGACTGTCTATCTATACAGGCCAGTTTTGTAAATCATTCTGCAAAATTTATTAGCCAATAGTGTTCTTAGATGTGCTGTTCAAACATGTCTGTCTTTGTGCTAGTACAAACATGCTAACCCAGTTTTAGTGTTCTGCTGCTGTCAGATGATTTTTTTTATGGTGCACAGCAACTGTGGTGGAAAAAGGAAGGGCGGATTTGAAACTACCCTAAATATGAGTTCTGATCATGTTCATTGGTGGGTGACCTTTGGACAGCCACACAATCTAAGCCTAACCTATCTCACAGGGTTATTTGGAGGATAAAATGGAGGAGAGGAGAATGATGTAAGCTACTTTGAGGAGAAAGGTGGAATGTAAATGACATAAATAAATAGTAAATATAGTTAAAAAGATGGGGAGCAGTTAAAAGGTACATTGGTTCACGTGTGGGAAGGAGAGAAGAAAGGAGGAATGGTGAGGATATGGGGACTGCCGAGAGGAAGGAAATAGGAACTTGTGTGGGGAGAGGATACAGAGGAAAGTGAAATACCACTGCAAGTCGTTCAGGTTCCCCACTGTGCAACTGGGCCTAAGCCAACACTGTGTAACTGGGTCTGACCTGGTGACTGTCCCTACTCAACTCAACCAGAGTTTTTCTAGGGGGTAGGATGCCAGGGAGAGGAAAGGAGGCAAAGATGAAGTCATGGGAGCAGATGAAGACAGGTTGTCTGGTGGGTGGAAAGAAGAAAAAGAAGCAGGAAAAGGGAGAGGCTATGGGGGCTTTCAGGGAATGGAAAGAGGAACTTGTGGGGAGGGGGAAAATGAGATGCCCCCAGAAAGTCCTTGCAGGGCCCTTGCTTGTCGCTGGTCCTGGTCACACGAGCGAGATAAACCGGGGGGGGGGGGGGAATGAGGCTATTTGCTCTGGAGTAATTTGACCTGCAGTTGCGCGATCACACAGTTCTGTGAAGTTGCAGGCACAGCCTGCCACTGCGTGATCAGACACAATTGCAGGTGAGTCTGGGGTTTTTTGTTTGTTTTTTTCCGATGCGCTTAAACGAGGGATTGATGAATCGCATCTCCACCCTGAGGGCTTCCTATGGCAGTATGTGATGATGCACATACTGAGGAGAAAAACAACAATGGCGTGGCATCGGGATAGCCTGATCAGACTATCCCTGAGGCCATGAGTGCGTGCTGGAGCGATCACACAGGGGAAGTCCGTCTGTGGCCCATAGCAAACCTGTATGATACTGGACTTTCCCTAGTACCTTTTAACTCTGCTTCTTCGGCAGAGAGAAACGGGTTGCTGACAGGTGTGGGATGCTTGCCAGATGTTCTGGTGTGATCACGCCCTTAAAATCCGCATGGCATTCGTGCCTATCATGCGGCTAATTCTGTGTGTGATCAGGGCCACTGTTCCTAATCACTGCTGGCATGCTAACAACCAAGAAGAAAGGAAGAATCCATTCTTTTCCAGTTTACAAGTGCTTTCCCCATCTAGTCTTCATAAGGGGTTTGTTACTCGGCTGAGTTTATCAGATGAGCCTGGCACAGACAGTAACTAGTGGCTGAAAATTTGGCAACTGGACTGTTGAAAAAAGGATGTAAGCTTCCAAACTGATAGGTATTACTTACAGCCTCTTCCCACCTACACTGAGACGTTGAAAGCTATTGAAGACATCAGGTTAAGGCAGCTAAGGTTCTTTTTCTTGCTTTTCACCAATAATGTTGCCAATATATATAAGAGACTTGGCAAAATGGGGGACCTGAGACCCCCCAGGTAGCAACAAGAAACCAAAGAGATACATGAGGGGCTTTTGTAGAAAAGTGTGTTTTTTCTGGCCTATCTTTATCAACATAGCTAAAAATGCACAGGGGGGGCACAAAAATAAGGGGGCACCTGAGGTGTTATATTTCCAAGCAACAAGGGGTGAGGCAGATAAGGGAAGGTCTACACTTCTTAAGGAAGTCAGAGAAAGAGACAAAATCATGGTTGGATTTTCTACATTAAATATCTACTTGGACTACATTCTTGAGGAGAATACAATAAAGAATGAATTGTGAAATCTACTGATTTTCATTACTGTGATGTTAGTGATGCAAAGTGTGGTATTAACATTTTATTCCTCTGGTCAGTAAGCATTATCATGTCAAGACATCCTACTGCAATAATATATTATGCTGTATTTCAGAACAGCAATCTGTCTAGGTAGAGAGGGTAACATAAGACAGCATTTTTTTTATTGAACTAGTAAGAAAATAAGAGTGACTTGGAATGTGGGGGGGGGGATCAAATTTTGATCAAGAAGTCCATCTATCAGAAAAAGAAGACATGCCATACAGAACACTGAATGCTGCTACTGCATTGAAATGGACTTCGAAAGCCATCTCATTCATTTATTCTTACTTGTGATTCTGGTCTAGAGGAGGCAGATGGAGGTTTTTCCTTGGCAGTTTTTTCTGCCTTGTCAGTTGCTTTGTCCTTTGTTTTTCGAGTTGTTTTTGAAGAGCCTGCAGATTTTTGCCCTTCTGTGTTGCTGTGAACATCTGGATTTAGGACAGATATACTCTCTTCGTGTTTCTCAACAGCATGTGCTGCACACATAAGATGTATTTAAAAGACAATGAGAATACAATTAACAGTTGGAAATACTCAGAACAAGTTATACTTACAATAAAACGGCGAAGAAATTCATTGAAAACACCTAGCATTTCACAAATATATAATCACAAAAAAAACCCTATTTAAAAATATGTTACTAGGACTAATACAATTAAGACTGGCACTCTTATCCAAACATCTGCACTAGCGTATCTGTTATGAAATCAGCATGACATTGTTATATTGAAGTATAAGACTGTTTTTGATACTGTTGCTAACGTAACTGTTGGTAATCCTATGCCACCCAAATTTCATGACAGTGACAGTACGTGTCAATGAGCCTGACAGAGAATCAGAGGTAAATGAGAATTGGCCACATTCTAGCCCCAGAGTTATATGCACCCAATCCTGCCACCCATCCATTGAATTCAAAGGGTCTAATATATGTGTAACTCTGTATTTATTGTGCCAATATCCTATGTCCAACTTTTATTATTTCAGCAATATGTTCTGTGACCACCTTGTAATTGGACTGGCAGATACTCTCCAATCAAAAGGCATAATAAGCCAGGCAAAGTTAACTTCTCAGCCCCATTTATTTCAATATGAGAGATTTACGCACATCCTGTTGAAATCCATACCTTGATCACATCCACAGTGTGTTGTGTATATTGGAATAGATGTGTACACTGAAACAAGTGTAGATAATATGGCAACACAAAGAGGGAACACATATGATAATTCAACTTGCAAATCAATCTTAATTAAACAAGCTCCAAGTTTTCATTCTTGTCATTAAGTCACCAAAATCAGTAGTAAAACCTTACAACGGAGCCACATCAGCTTAGTTGGGTTGTTATAGGCAGATGTCACCAAGAATAACATAGTGAGGTATTGTTTTAATCATCTGTACCAGCAGTATCTATAGTTAAATTATCCAAGAGGTCAGAAGCAATAAACTTACAGTGATTCAAAACCAAGAAAAAGAAACAGTTGAAGCAGTTACTGTCAGAATTCAGAATGACAGAAACGTAACCCCAGAGGAAATACATATTTGAAATAAATATTGGTATTATAACTCAAAGAAGCAATATGATTACACACATGATTCTATATTTAATTTTGTATTATTATGGTATATTGCCACGATAAATCAAGTCAGTATAGGTAAGAAGTAATGAATTATTAAGTTTTGAAGATTAATACATGCATTATCATATTCCTCAGGGGTATCCAGTGCTATGCCTTAATGAAGACACATGAGCCATTAACATGTTGGGATGTTCACATTTCTGCTGCTTCTTTTTAACAACTTTCATGCTGAAGCAAAGACAGTTCCACATAGTATGAGAAGCTGCGCCTTCTCATCTTACATGGCTTGCATCTGCACTGCATCTCTCCCCCCCCCCCCCCCCCAAGATATCTGTAGGAACGAGAAGGCTCCCAACTGGTAGACTGGTGACACCTTGCAGTGGGTTGGAGTTGACCTGAAGCCCAACAGTAGCCACTCTTAAGCTGTACACTCCAGCTGTTCTACATGTATTTTGGAGTGAACTAACACATTAATTATATTTGAGATCCCTTACGCCAGATTCTGACCCAGAGTTTTGCTTGTGCTCCTAAATGTGTACTTATCTGGATGACCTGAACTATGGCATGATGACTTCTGGAAATGATAAATTGAAATGAGAGTGCCATCTCTTTTAGACTATTGGTTTCACAGCAAGCTGCAGGCGCAGTTTCTTAACCTACTGGTACTATCAAACGTTAGTAAAGCAACCAGCACAATATCATTTCTTTTCTATTATCATCATCATCATCATCATCTGGATTTCTAAGCCGCCCTCCCTGGAGGGCTCAGGATGGTGTACATCATATTTGAGATACAGTTCAGTTGAAGCATTAAAATAAATTAGTTACTTAGTTTAAAACCAGACAATCAATCATAATTACCAATAGAACCAATAAAACCATAGATTATATTCCAGTTCCCATTTGTCATTGTTGTTAATGACAATATGAACACCCATCGAGCTCAACATTCTGGTCTCAGCCCAGGGCCTCTGAAGGAAAAACAAGATGCTTACCTGAAACTGTTGTTCTTTGAATGGTAATCCATGCAGTTATACTGATGGGCTTTGCATCTGCACAGAGTTACAATTCAAAAATTTCTAGAGCTACCTTTAAGGTATGCAAAACCTCCTTTTTTCATATATGCAGTTCAGATTGTATATGCCTAAGGGGAGGAGGCTGCACCTTTCCTCCTCCGTTTTTTCCAAAAAATGTAACAGTACATCACAGCAAGTTAAAGGCACCTGTTGTGAGAAAGGCAGGTGGATCACATGAATGCACAAACTACCACTTGAATAACAGCTTCTGCAGATAAGCAACATATTTTAACCTTTTCACAGTCTCCAGGCATCACACTGATGGATATAGACCAGCTAACTGAATACCCAGAGGTAGGTACAAGTGTTTCAGGGACTGAGGACAGCTTGGTTGAAGATGCAAATGCTCTGTCTCCTATGATGACAACCTACTGTCTCATAAAGGTTCATAAAGGCTGGTACCAGGTGGTGGCTCAGCAGAACCAAGGAAGAGGAATCTCTCTACTGAAGGTGGAGGATGTAGTCGCCACCTGGTATAGTGAATTCCTTGGAAATGATCTACAGCCAGCTCATAACACAGTGGCTGTACCTCTGCTGTCCCTTCTGAGGGCCCAAGTAACATAAGGAGAGGCATTTTGTCGAAAGGCTACAGTTCTGTGAATACAGAAGGAAAGGACTCTCCTAATGTCCAAAGAGTGCAGCTCCTGTTCTGCATCTGAGGAATGTGATGAAAAAGGTCAGAAAGAGAAGAAGAAGAAAAAGAAGGAGGATGTATACCCTGCCCTTCACTCGGAGCCTCAGAGTGGCTTACAATCACTCTCCCTTCCTTTCCCCACAACAGACACCCTGTGAGGTGGGTGGGGCTGAGAGAACTCTAAGAGAACTGCTCTTGAGAGAATAGCTCTGAGAGAACTGTGACTGACCCAAGGTCACCCAGCTGGCTGCATGTGGAGGAGTGGGGAATCAAACCCGGTTGTCCAGATTAGAGTCCGTCGCTCTTAGTCACCACACCAAACTGGCTCCTGGTTGAGGTATAATCTAGCTACCACCTTAGGCAAAGTGGTAATGTTTAGATGGAGAACCACCATAGTCTTGTGGAATCCCAGATAAGGGAATCATAAAACAGAGAGCACAGGTAGCCAGTGGATCATAGATTTGTCCATGAATTCAGAGAAGACAAGCTGTAGTTTCCATGCAAGGAACAGCGACTGAATTGGAGAATAAGTTGAACCAAGTCCTGGAAGAACTGTTTCACTAAAGACTGAGAGAACGTGAATATCAATCCAAGGACATCTATTCAAAATGTCAAGTTTCAGAGGCAGTAGCCACATGAACGCTAAAATCTGAGTACACCAATCCTAGAGACTAAAAGTTGAGTAGGTTACCTAGGATGGAAGTTATTGGACAGGCAGATGGAGTCCATCCATGTTGTAAAGATGATAAAGCTTTTCCAGTTTCATTCATAGGATTCTCAGGTAGACAGCTTCCATGCATTGAGTAGCATATTTCTCAAAACTTCCAAAAATGACTGGTCAGCTGAATCCTCCAGATGCTAGTTACTAGGCATCTGGATGAAGGATCCTGTCACAGTGTTGAGAGAGAATACCCAGGACCTTTGGCAAGCTGATACAATGGCCATGAGGAAGCTGCATTACTCCTACTAATCACAGTTGGCAGGGACAGTACAGTGTGATCAGAACACAGACTGTGCCATTTCTATCTTCCCTATGACCTTGGTTACAGTGGGAACAGGAGGAATGGCACAGAGGAAGCATCATGACCAAGTCTATAAAAAGACATCTCTCAGGGACAAGTGACCTATACTTGCTCTAGAGGAGAATTTGAGACACTTAGATTTGTGTGCAGTCATGAAGAGGTCAATTTTCAGAACACTGGAAAAAAAAAAAGGTGAATAGGTATATCTTCCACTGATCTCTTGCTGCTATGCTACTGTTGACTGAGAGCACCTGCCCGAGTGTTATCTCCAGTGACATCCATGGCGATGGGAGTGATGTTGTACTTGATACATCTTTCCCACAGGCAGCAGGCCAAGCTGTTCAGAGTGGTGGACATCTGTACTACTCTACCTTGCAGTCTGGGGAGAAAGCCTTGAAGAGATTTTTATACCATCAGAAACTCTATGTGATTTATGCATATCTTCCTTTCCTGAGATAACCAATGCCAACTGAGTTAGTCCATGTGTCAGTAGATGACCCGTTCTCAAAGGGTGTCTGTAGTCAGGGTCAGGTGTGGAGTGGGAGGTATAAATGGGACATCCCAGTCCAGGTTATTCAAGCAGTATACGAAAGGAGAGACTGTGATACCATCTGTGTCGGAAGGAGAAACATGAGAGTCTGCTAGAGGCTGAAAATGACAGTGAAACCAAAGATGCAGACGTCTCACTGCAATGCAGATTACAGGAACTGCAGACATCATTAGACCTAGGAGATATTGGAGCTGTCTTACCAGTTGCAATGGATTTCTGATCAAGAGTAATGTTGAGTATATGACGGCAGTTGTCTAGGAAAGGTAAGACTTCTCAGTGGTAGAGTCCAGAAATGCCACTATGAACTGTAGAGCTGGGCAAGAGAGGGATGGATAGGACTGGACTTTATATTCACCTGAAGCCCCAGGAGGCTTGGTTAGGCAAAGTAGTTCTCACATGATGAAAAAAGATGATAGAAAACTGTCAAAAGCCAGTCAAGGTAAAGGAAGATGGTGTCAGAAAAGACAAGATAGGTGCTAGGGTCACCATCTGGAAATCTTGGTCTTGATGATCAAGTATAAGGTGGAAATCCCCATTCAAGATGGTGAAGTACCTGTAGTAGGACTCCTAGACCCATCAGGAGAGTGAAACTAACTCTATCACCTCTTTCTCTAAGAGGGAGAGTTTGTTTGGGTGGAGTTGACACAAACACTCCAGATTTCTTTTTGGGGGGATGAAGAAAACTGTGTGGCACACCCCAGCCTGGCAATGGCAAGAGCCCGGAGCTTTAATGTTATGCTCTCCCAGATGGAAGATACGGACAGAAGTGGGGAAAGGGAGACAGAGAGAAGTTGTGTGAATCTTTGAACACCCCACTTGGAGCCCAAGGATCATTTGGTGTTGTGTGAGAACAAATGAGATTTGGATGGGAGGGAAGAGTTATGATTAGAGGAGAAGGGCTTGTGAAATACTGATATATCAGGTAGTGGGAGTGTGCATCCAGATATAGCTAAGCCAAAAATATACCCCAGATTAGCCATTTTGGCTCAGGCAGTAAACAAACACCCCCAGAATTCCGGGAGTAATGAAAGATTACAGGGAGAGAGCTCCCCCTATGGACCTTTACATTTTAAAAACAAAGAATAAGAGGAAGGCATGACTTACTGGCTCCCAGGGCCGCATCATGGCCTCTGGCTCTCCCTTCTCTGGAATGCTGCAGTCAAGCTGACCTGGGCCCTGATAGCTAGAAAATGCCAACATGCAAGCTCCTGGCTGCAAATTGCAACTACTCATGGATTTGTGACTCTCCAGATGTCATGTTCTTCCTGCCCCCACTGCTGGATCTTCTGAGGGCACCTGGTGTTTTTGGCCACTGTGTGACAGAGTGTTGGACTGGACAGGCCACTGGACTGATCCAACATTGGCTTCTCTTATGTTCTTGTTATTTACAAGACATCTTTTTTGGGTGCCAAAATTTTGGGGAACCAATAAATTGTGCCCCAAAATAATTCCAAAAAACAACTTAACTGAAATTCTGGCATAATAACAGCATGCTCTGTAGAAAACCTAAACCTGAAATTAAACTGGAAATATTTTGCTGTGTACAATGCTATTACACAGTATATGAGTGAAACTCATTTGTCCAGGTAGAGGATTCCAGGAGAAGAGGATGTAAGACCCATTGCTGTGAATCACAGTTTCTGGATCCTCTCAAATATCTCATCTGTCTTCTTACTAAAGAAGCCCTGTCCACAAAAGGAAATCCTCAGTGCTCACTCTGGCCTCAGGCTACAATGAAGTAAAGAGAAGCTAAGCATGGTGATGAATCAAGATGGCAGGAGCCATGGTCTTCATACTGCAATCAGCTATGTACTTGGTCATCATCCACTGTTGATGCACAAGGTATAGGACATTGTCCCTGAAGATTATCACAATCTGTTTGACATCTTCAGAGAGATGTTCAAAGATGTTCAAAGAAAGGAGAACTGCTGCCAAGGGAAGTGATGGTATTTTTGCTGTGAATAGTTGCTGATATTATTTTCAATTGCTTCTCTAAAAATCTTTAGCATAGACTTTGCTGTTTTGCTAATGCATGATGAATCAACATTTTCAGTGAACTATTTTCATTGACCCACAATCTCCTTCCTGGTCAATCACCTCTAGTTCAGACCCTATCAGTGTATAAATAAAGTTTTTTCTCCCCAAGGTACATCACTTTACACTTTTGTATAATCTTACTTGCCACACTTGCTGCCCATTTCTCTACTTGGAGGAATCCACTTGAACTCATCACAATCTGTTTTTATTTTCACCAACCTGAATAATTTGGTGTTGTCTGCAAATTTGGCAAGTTCACTGCTCAGCCCCAATTCTAGATGATTTATGAACTAAATAGGACTGAGCCCAATGCCGTTTCATGAAGGTCCTCATTGCTTCCTTTCATTTTGTCCCTTTAGGCCCGTCTACATCTTATTTAACAGGTTACTAATCCATAAAACAAGATATCCTCTTATCTAATTACTTTGTGAAACACTTTTTGGAAGTCTAAGTATATAATATCTACTAGATTGTTGCTTGTTAAACTCCAAGACTGGTAAAGCAGGACTTCCCTTTCCAGAAGTCATTTAGATTCTTCTTTAATAGGATGACTTCTTCTGCATATTAGCAATTCTACCTTTCATAAAGCCCCCCTCAAATTTACCTGTAACAGACATTAGGTTAACTGTCCGGCACCTTGCTGCATCTTCCTTGGATCTGCCCCTGGTTTTAAAATGGTGTTGCCTTTCCTACAGTCTAATCCTTTTTTAAGAAGGCAATTTTAACTGGTGGTGTGTATTTTTGCTAGGATATAGCACAATAAATCTGACAGGATGGGTTAGACAGGTGTTCTGGATTACTGACCAACAATGGCTCAGGAGTAGACAGAAGTAATGTACCATCAAGATTCCTGGTCCTTAGTCCAGCATAAGTAACAACAGTTAGAAGTTAGCACCACTAGATGAACCACCAAAACAGACAATTCGTTCCAAAGGAACTTCAGAGTCAACTATTCTTTTTTATACTTAAGACTAAACCACTTCCACCGAGCACCACATTAGTGCTGCAAAATAGTTGGACTTAAAGAAATCTAGCACCAATCATCATTCTAGGAACTCTTCTCAGGTATTTTGACTCTGTGACAGACACAGCCTGGGATCAGGAGGCCCTAGGCGGCATGACAGCTAGATCCTTGGCAGACTTCCTTGTTTTAGATGTTCATACTACAATGTCTTTACTGAGTGTCAGGGTCCTATTTGGATGACCGTGGCTTCTCATCCTCTGCATCCACATGTGTCCTCCACAGTCTTGGGGTCCAGCTTCTGGGAGCAATAGTGATGGAATGATGCATCATATAAGGGGCAAGGGTGTCCAGTGCAGCCTCCCAGAACTGGTGTTCTATTCTGTAGCTCTTCCCATCTACCAGGTACTCTGGGTATGCCATATGCCAATGCATTCTGCAAGCACTTCATGCTCTTCCTTGCCCAGTACAAGTAAGGGGTCTGTTACAGATCTTTGTGTCTTCTGAGAATGAAAAAGGTATCAGTGGAACCTCTGATGAATCTTGATAACAGAAGGTAAGCAGAGGTGGTATGCTATGAGGTTAACTACCTACATGATGGGGAAGTATTCGTAGCCAGTTTTTTAAAAGATGGGTTTTGTGGAGATGATGAGTGGACAGCCATACCAAATCTGTTTACTGAATGTGCTGCCCATCCAGTAGTCCTTTTAAGTTGCCTTTTTGTGACTGAGTCCTGACCTGGATGGCCTAGGCTAGACCAATCTCATCAGATCTTGGAAGCTAAGCAGGGTCAGCCCTGGCTAGCATTTGGTATGGGAGCCCTCCAAGAAATGTCAAGGGCATGACATGGAGGCAAGCCATAGCAAACCACCTCTGAATGTCTGTTGCCTTGGAAACCCCACAGGGTCGTCAAATGTCAGCTGAGACTTGACAGCACTTTTAATCTCCCCACCACTTTATGACTGAGATCCCTTAGTGGCATGCAGTTCTTCAAGAAACTTGCGAGAGAGGTGGTCAGCTGTAGGTACCCTGGAAAAAGGCTATTTCTGAAAAATAGCAGAGCGAACATCATATTCATCAAAGAAATCAGACAGTTTAGAAGAGCAATGTATGACACTGTTGTAGACCTGATTACTCATTGGTAAATAAATGAGGATACAGTTCGAGCATTTGGTTAGTCCTTTCTGGTTGGCCATTAATTTGTAGACAGTGGATACAACACAATATTTGCATGTCAGTCAACTGGAAGAGTTCCACCAGAATGTGGGAAAATATTGGGGTCCCAGTCATAAATGAATGTATGAGAGCCTGTAAGTAGAAGTTGTGCTGGTTGAACAAAGTGGCTGCTTCCTGGGCCATCAGGGATCCTAGGCTGGGAAAGAACAGAACCATTTTAGTAAGTGTGTCAATGATTGCACAGATAGTTAATGAGGCCCCGGAAAGCCAGCAGTTCTTCATGTAGCTATAATGAGTACCTGTGAGATCTTGGCTGGATTGGACAGAAAGTAGTTGTCTCTTGAGGTTCCAGTGATTTTTAGATCACTTACTGATGACACAAGTGAAGCAATACTGTTCCATATCAAAGCATTTTAGGGCTACCAGAAGATGACCTGATTGAAGGTCCAAAGTGCCCTGCGTAGGGGTAGTCAGTGAACACTGCCATTAACATCTTTGTACAGGAACAGCTGGGATATGAAGTTGGATATCTGATTCAACAGTCAGTGGGAGTTGGTAAACTCACTCCTGAGAAGGAGAGTCACCTCATTTTCCTAGAGTTCTCAGAATCTGGCCAGGATGCAGAAGTCTGTATCCTGCCGGGTATGGATACCTTGAATGGTAGCAGCAAGAAGTTCCAGTGACAGTCATAGAGGTTTCCTGTTGTACCTCCTGTTCCCATTCTACTTTGTGAGGGCATCAACTCCAATGCTGAGTGTTTGTTTGTCATTTCTCTAGACAGATATGCATACAAGTGTAACACTACGATGGAAATAGCTTGCTGGGATACTTTTCCTATTGCAATGTTAGATATCTGACTGCACCACAAATTGGCATGAAGGATCTGGGTCTTGTAGAACTGTAGAAGTACTGCTTTTGCTTTTTGAATGTGTGTTGTGCCTGAACTGGGGTTCTACTGAAATAGTCTGTGTATCATCAAGAAATTACTCAATGGTAGAGAAGTTTTCAGTGAAGAGGTAGTAATTGTTCACAAGCTCCCAAAACAACTGTTGATCTTTCCATGGTTCAGAGATGAGAGCTTGCCACTCCATCACAGCTTTTTACTTTCAGTGGGGTCCATATGAAGGCCTTATGGAAATATTGCATTGCTGAAACATCACTGGAGATGAGATTAAAAGCACAGTTCTGTTATTCAGCATGTGGTTGAACAGTCCTGCTCTGACCTGCAGGCCCTGTTCCACCCTGCCCTCCAAAGTTTTCCCAGCACCTGGAGGGGCTTTTCTCTCTGCCTGTTTGACTGCCGTCACCACCTGACCTTTGTAGAAATTGCCCCTAGGGAGGGCCAGGACTCCCAGCTTCCCTTTCAAGTTCTGAGGCCTTGCCTCTGTGTCTCCCACTACCCAGTGTCTGGTTATCACGGGGATAGCTTACTGCCTTGTGCACTACTAGGGGAGTAGCCACTTGGCAACTGGCTGCCCCCTTCCACCTAGTGCTGCTTTTAAAATAGCATGTCTAAGACAGTGGAGGTCTGTGTGGCACAGAGAACCACTACCAGGATCAAAAATTATAAAGCATTTATTAAAAAGAAAATGTCCGCAAGCATACTTTCAGCACAACACCAGACTGAGCAAGGAACTCAAAAGAAAAGGGTAAACCACTATTCCTCTATCTATACATGCATAGCAGATGCTAAATCTAAGGCAGGCTCCATAGCTTAGAAAGTTACAGATGTTTTACAGGGGTTCCACCACCTTCAAGCCCCTTTCAGTTGTGCACATGGTAATGGCTGCCTTCCCCAGACCTCATTTAAGACTTGTCTGCCTTGATGGAATCAGCACAAAAAAAAGCACTTCCTCCTTGCTCCCCATGTTTTTATCACCTCCCCTTCTCCCCCCACTGACCAGATCAGGCTGAGTTAGAGAAACTTCTCCTAAAATCTCCAGGAGTTTCTTCCTGAAGTCTTCCTAGTACTTTAATACCTCCAAATCTCTGTTTCCTGCTTTATTGGGGGGGGGGGGAGACTGGACCATCCCATTGTCTCTAGCTAGACCCCTTAGCATTTATAAAAGGGCGGCTGAGGTGAGGCTGGAACACAAATGAATTTACTTCCCTCCTCCTGCCTGTTCTCTGCTCAGAGACAAAAACTTTTAAAACTCATAGTGAAAAATGCATCTCTTCACACAGCATGAAAGTGGTACTTCTGCATTTACTGGAGCACTGTCTGGGTGTTATGTGGATGTTGCTGTACAGATGAATACATTATTGAAATAAACCACAACAAAACAACAACAAATCATTTAAATGAATCGTAACAAATTGATCCAACAGATCAGAAGCCACATTGTTCACAGATGACCTGGAACATTTGCACTATCATTCTATATGGATGAATTGTCTCAAACCAGATGCTCCCCAACTCCTGCTTGCTCTCCCCAGAAGTTAGTTTGAAAGTTGATTTGCAGCCTTTCTGATATTAAGCACCAACAGTCTGGTACCATTTTGGTTAAAGTGGAGCCCATCTTTTCTGTATATGGTTGATTTGTACCAAAAATGTTCCTCAACGCCCTAGAATCACCATCTCATTCATATATGTCGATGACACTCAATATTGTTTGCTTAGCTCACTCTGCATATGGGGCAGGTAGAATGTCTGTAAATGCTAGTTTTCCTGTTTTCCTCAGAATGACAACCTCCTGCCCCAAAATCTCATCCTCTACGAACAGAAGTGCTACCAGCATAAGAGCGACACACCACTTGTCAATTTTTAAGATGCCACCGGGCTTTTGTTTTGCTTTGCTACAACAGACTAACAACACTGAAACACCTCTAGCATGTCTATCTTCACAAATGGCTTTGAGTTTAAGGTGTTTCAATTCAAAAGCCAAATCTTTACATTAAATACATGAAATTCTTATGTTTGCAATAGGGAGGCAGGAACCTATTTGTTACATTTCCACTATTTCAAAAATACGCCAGTGCCCTGGATTCCTCTGCCCTGTTGCTGAACTCGAAGCTTCTAAAGTGTGCAAAGTTTTCTGGTCAATGCTGTTTTTAGATTTTGCATCATATATTGCGATTTTATTGGTTTTAATTCTGTTGTAACTGCCACAGGAATCTGATGGAACAGGGGACTGCAAATGTTCTCCATAAGTGAATAATTGACAACTTGTTATGGCTCTCTTACCTTTTTTCCTCACTTGTCAGTGCTATAATGCTTCACTGCTAGGGCTTCCCAGCGAGCGACCCTAAAGATGTACTTCTCCCAATTTGCTCTTGCAGTTAACTAGAGCAAGAGAGCTTATCTGTTTCAAAAGGGTGTATGATTCAACTACTGTGTTGGCTGAATAATGGATGGCGATTAAAGACAACTGAACAATGGGTGGTGAGTCGACGGTTTCTTAGCCTCCTTAAGGCGCAAAGAAGGTTGGTCAAGGTGCCTAGCTCACTTGGCCCCCTTACCTTTTTCTCGGAGCTTTGCTGCTGGTGTGATGCTTCGTCGGTGGACCTCCCTCACGTTTGCAGACCTCAGTGCTTGGGGATTACGTGCCAGTGCATATGATCAGTTAAAAAACAAACAAATAAACTGGAAATATCAGCCATAAATGCTTTATACACAAGTAACAAATTTCTTAGGGGGCTGGATCTGCCTTGCAAACTCTGTAAACATCCCGTGAATCTGAACCTGTGGGTGGAAGTCCTTACATGTGCTAGAACGATCACAGGAATCACCAGTGGAGACTAAAAGTGGAGACAGAGGATGAAATACAGGGCCAGGTATACTACTGGTCAAAACTTGGTTGTATGGGAGATAAAGAAATAAAACGTAGTAATAATTGAACTGTGCCTTGCAGGTCAGATGCAACTACTAATGAGGAAATTTCTCTTAGGCATTGAGTGAGATCACAGAAAGATTTAAAAAAAACCCAGGTGAAACAGAATAAGGTTTTATGGAGCTTCAGATGCCATCATTTGCACTTTTGTCTTTGGTGATCAAATGTACTAACAGAGATACTTGCAAATTTAAAAATATTTTACTGGAATATTTAATTTTTTTCTAAGATGATTAGATCAAAAGAATATCATTATTAGGAAGGGTAATCAGAAGTGCAGAAAGTGCAGATAGGAAAAGGGTAAAGCATCCCCTTCATTTTTTCTTTGCATCATTATTTCTTCTTCCTGAATATGCTTTTTTAAAAAACAAAACAAAACGAAAAACAGACTTTGGGGCTCCTAATAGATGTATTGGGGTACAACTTTAACGCCTGTCAAGAAAACACAATCTACAATGAATGTTTTTCCATTCAGAGAAGGGAGAAGCAGGTGCCTCAGCCAGTGTGGTATAGCGGGCAGAGTGCTAGACTTTAACTGGTGAGACCTGGGTTCAAATTGCTGTTTGGTCACTAAGTTCAGCCGGTGACGTTGTAGTGTTCACTAATCTTCAGGGCTTAATTATACACAACCCTCATGCTGTGTCTAGGTCTATCAGGAAGAATTTGTATCAAATATGCGGTGTTAAGTTCCCCACTGGGAGTTCAATTCCCAAGTGCATAGGGGCCCAATTCAGATAAGACCCATAATGCACAGGGAAAAGGCACATGTAAGTTAGGTTCTTGGGTTCATGGTGGCTCAGAGGTTAAGACACTGAATTGAAGACCAGTAAGCTTGGCAGTTCAAGACCCTAGTGCTGCGTGATGGAGTGAGCTCCCCGGCTTCTGGCCCCGGCTCCTGCCAACCTAGCAGTTCGAAAGCAAGAAATTGCAAGTAGATAAATAAGTGCCACTTCGGTGGGAAGGTAACGGCATTCCGTGCACTTCGGCGTTTAGTCATGTCAGCCACATGACCACAGAGAAGTCTGCAGACAGTGCTGGCTCTTCGGCTTGGAAACAGAGATGAGCACCATATCCCTAGAGTCAGATTCGACTGGCTTTCGAGCAAGGGAAACCTTTACCTTTTTAAGTTAGGTTCTTACTCTAACCTACCTCACAGGGTTCTTGTGAAGATAAAATGAAAACCTTATCGTACTCTGCTCCGAACTACTTAGAGGAAAGCTGGGATAAATATGTGACAGTTATATTGATTTAATTTTTATTTCTGTCCACACTTGTAGAAATGGCTTTGTTTTGTGTTACTATTATTATTTAGGCTGAAGTTTGCAATACTTTTTATGGTTATGTGGTGAAGAAGAAAAACACACCACAATTCTGGATTATGCATAACAGTATGCATAGCAGAGTCAATTTGTGATAAAAAGGAACTCTCCCTTAAGGCCTGTGGTATGATTATGGGACACAGTGGACATCAGTGGGCAATTACCAACAAGCATGGACTCTGTAATGCATCTTGAGTCACACCCCCACACGAGTATTACTGACATGAGTTTTACCTGTTGTGGATGATCTGCTATGAGGTTTTGGAGAGAATATGTTGTTTTTAGATTCTAGGCTACAGATGTGTCTTTGGGATTAGCATAGCCAGCTTGTGTGCTTGATTCTGTACCCCACTATTGCCTACTCAACCAGTACATTTGTAAAAAAAAAAATCGCAAGGCTTCACATGCTGCCAGGATCTGATAAGCTGCTCTATGTACCTGCAAAGATTGTCTGGAAGTTTACAGTGCTCATGAAAGAAGGAGTATGAAGTTTTATGGTTCTGAGAAGAGAACGTCTATGGTACCCTTATTCCTACTCTATCTTTTCCTAGTCACATCCTGCGCTGGATAAGTTTCACACAATGCTGTTGCAATGGGCTGGATCCAGTTCTTTCCCCAAAAGCAGATGGCTACTTCTAGTTGCCTTAAATGGGGTGGTGGTGGTGGTGGTGGTGTTTCCTATAGATTCTCTTTCCCACCTGGAGACCAGTATGCAGCATCCCATGCCATTGCCAAGGGTTCCTCAATCCACAGAAGGGCTCTGGGGGGCACTAATGGGTGCAGCTGGAAAGGGGACGGCCGTAAACATCCATTCTGTGAACCCGTGGCTTTTTGGATCCAGCCCACTATCTGGAAATTGTGCCTTGTCTCTGGTATATAGTTTCACTGTTCCCCTAAATTCACTTGCCTAATAACCTAAATAAACCTATTTTACTAGAGCAAGAAGTCGCAATGTTTTGCAGACTCAAAAGTTGTGCAGCCTATCATTCACCCTCTTTTAGAGGCGTAGGTGAACAAATTTTCCAGTTGCAAGGCCTTACTTTCAGGAAACTGGTTTCAAAATCCCTAAGTCTATCTAACAGTAACTGCAATTTATTTTTTTAAAGAAGTGTTCATATCCTACTTAACATAGATACTTAAAAGCTACTGTAGATGGCAATGTTGTCTTATGTTACAAAGTTTCAAGAAGCATACTGATGGTTCATAGCAGAAATGAATACGGATGGTTCATAGCAGAAATTTGCCATTTTTTGCATGTTTGAATTCCTTCTGACAGCCTCTTTCCGAAAAATTATGGTGTTCTCAATCACAACGTACTGGTGCTTTAATTATGAATACTCCAGAAGAATATCTTTAAGAAAAGATTTATGTGCTTCCACGTAGCAAGTTTTGTTTGTAAACTTTTGAACTATATTTCACAACCCTAAAGTATGGAAAATGTTACTATCAGTTTATGTTATAAAACATAATTTGTATCATGTATTCTGAAACTTAACTTGAAATTTAAGTCATGTAGAAGATTTTAAATCTAAAGGATGCAAGATTCTTTGTTAAGTGATGGTGGGAATAAATCCCTGTCTAACCAGGGAACGCAGTTAGGCATGTTGATACTGGATTAGTATTAGAATCTTCCTGTGTATGAACTTACAAACAACTATGCATAGCTAGCTAATTGGCTGGAGGGGACCCCAATAATAATAGGTCACAGGAAATTCAGGGCATTGTATCCTAATATATACGCAACCTTCATCATTACTGTGAGTACACATCCTCATAACACTGGACTATGCAGAGTCTGAAGAGGAGCCTTACAAACGAACACTAAGCTGTCTCGGGCTACTTCTGAGGAATCATCTTCAAAACCATGAGTTGAAACAAATGTAACTGAAAAGGACTTTTCAGGTCAATGCCACCCTCTTTATTAGGATTTATTAACAGACCTTACCGCTGCAGTAACTCTGTATTTTTGACCATAAGCCAGTATCAAAGGTGTAGTTAATTTGTACATAAATAGCTGTGCTGGCAGAATGTATCTTCAATTATTTTGGTTTACTCTCAGAAAAGTTTGAGTTGTAAGTGAACCATGAATAACTACAATTAAGGGCTGATTTATGATCTCCACAGGTTGCAACTAGGTTCCACCCCCCTCTGTTTTTCCCACAGTTAGATGCGAATTACAAGTTCCCCTCAATTCCTATGCATGGTACCCAATTTGGACTGGTGCCACACCATGTGGGGAATAGAGGCTGAAGCCTCCCCCCCCCCTTGCCATTTGCCTGACCAGAAATGATCCTGGGAAATGCATTTTACCCTACAGGGTTTCACCGATGGGGCATATAGTGCTGCCCAGGGGAATTTCAAGTAAAAAAAACAGTATGGGGGAACTGCTGAAGCCCCTTTTCGCCACATGCCATGGCCTTTATCTGACCTGGGCCCCATGTATGTAGGAACAGAAGGGAACTCGCAACTCATGTCAGACTTAAAGATGACATGGAGAAACCAGACACACAACCAGTGTGAACAGTAACATATGAATTGCTAGGGTTGAATTTTGGCTTGGGTAATGAAGCTCATTTGGGGGGGGTCTATGAACAGCTACTCTCCCTCAGCCTAGTGCACTTCACACTAGTGATGCTGAGAAAACAAAAGGAATAACCATATCCACATATACCATGTTGACTTGCTTAGGTAGATTGCAGCTCGGCACACTACTATAAATGCCTCAGCTCAACTGATTTTCTCAGGGATGGATGTGTAACCTTACCCCCAAGTGCAAATCTGACCCAGTGCTGCATTCTTTGGATACTTTCAAATAACTATATAGATGGATGTATTTTATAGTTTCCATTGGCATACAGGCCTATTTGAATAATTATAAAACAGTTAAAAACCAGTTAAAAATAATTTCCCCTTGTAGAACATTTTCCTACTTGCTGACTACGAAATCCAAATGATCCCCAAGAAAGCATTTGTAACATTATTCTAGGGACCAGAAGTGTAGCTAATGTCAAAGTGTAAGCTTGTCTTTCATCATGTTAACAATTATACATTTACAATTCTAACTGTATTATTTCAGTCCAAATTCAATATTTTTGCTATTAATATTATAACTAAAAACCTTGTTTTTATATGATGGTTAAAGTTGTTTGCTTCATTATTTATTTAAAAAATTCTATGCTGTCTGTTCCCAAGGTATAGTATTTAAGATGGGTTTCAAACTCATAAAACCACACTAACAAAATAAGCACTAAGACAAAAGACAGTTTCAAATGAAAACAAGCACAAACAACCCAGCAGCCACATTCTGAAAGTTTAGCACAAGCACTATTAATCCAGTTTAATTTACAAGGGAAACAGCTTCATTATCTTATTCATTACTGTACATTTGTCTGTGTATAATAGGGATAGCAAATGAGGACCCACAAGGAATTTGCAGGGCTGGAGCACCCACCTCCATCTTTTCTTCCTTCCCTTTCCTCCCTTCTCTATCAGTGTTCCCTCACTCCACTCTCTTTCTCTCCCATCCCTTCCCTGTCAATCTTCCCCCTTTTTCTTCCCCATCACTTCTTCGCCAAACTTCCCTCACCCCTTCTCATTCTACTCTAATTCCTTCTCTGACAATCTTCCCCCTTTCTTTCTCTCCCTAACCTTCTCTGATAACCTCCTCCCTCTTCCTCTCCCCACTGCTCCTCCTTTTCAGCACCCCCTTGAGCTGACCCCCCCACTCCCTGACTAGGCCAGGGCTTGGGCCGCTGCCAGATTTGGCTGTGCTGCAGCTGTCCTTTCAGATGTTGCCTTGATCTCCTCTTAGGCCAAATCTACACCTCCTTTCTGAAGTAGTTTGACTGCTGTCTTTTCCTACACTCATTTTACACTGGTTTCAAATTTCACTCCCTGGGTCTGAAGAGCAGTAAGCAACAGGATCTGTTTTAAGCAGTGTAATGCTAGCTTGACAACAAGAGGGCAATTAATGGATGTAGATGGTGATTTTTAAACTAGAACAAGTATGGTTTGAAACTAGAAACAGGTATAGACTTTTTTTAAAAAACTAGAATGATTCCAGCGGGAAAGTCAGATGTAGATTTGACCTAAGGCCACTTTAGCTGTCCTTGCTCTGGCAGCCACAGCAGCAGTGCCCCGAGGAGCCAGTGCTTCAGTAACAGAACCACGTGACTGTAGTGAAGTTCCAGGAGGTTGCCTGGAGGCTGGAGTCATATGGCAAACATGTGTAGACATTATTGTATTGGGATGGATTTAAACCAGTCCAATGTATTTTTTTTTTTAAGTTTTCAGATTTTTTTTTTGGTTAGTTTATACCTGATTTGCAGATTTAAGTATCTGCAGATTGGCCTGTACTTGATTATTAAATACATGATGTTACACTTAGCATGCAGAAAATATCTACATAAATTGGGTTGGATCCAACAATCTGCTTGTACAAAATATCACACATCTATGTGCAAGGATTATGAGTCTTTTCTGCTTTTCTTTCCTTGCAGCAGCCATTTTGGCCTGAGAAAGTTGTGGGGAGAAGTCTGAGGTAACAGTAACGAGGATCAGTAAGGTATAGTGGGAAGGGGTAGGGGCTGTAATCACTCCTTCCCCCTGTGAGCAGAGCTGCATTAGGCAAGAAGGATGACTGTACCTCCTTCCCCCTTCTCACTACAACCCATTGACTCAGATAGGTATTACTCCACACAAGTCCCACAATCTGAGGAATTAAAAATGGCTGCTGGGAGAAGGGAAGGCAGGGGAGATCCACAACCATCAGTGCCTTCTTTTGCCGGATCACTGGATCCAACCCATTGATGGAGATCCTAATATCCCTTTGCAAACTTATGCAAGAAGGGCTCACTGCATTTCATACTAATCCCAGGGACTACCTGACCCCTGCAAACACCTTTCCAGGTGATGTAAAAAAAAAAATTACAGCACACAGGAGGAGATGGGGAATATCTATTCCATAAACAGGGCTTGCATATCTTAGAATCCAGCCCATTGGTCCTAATTCAGAGAAAAATGTGCCTGAGTCCCATGGAAATTAGTAGCATGGTAGTTGAAGAAAACCTAAGCACCACATTTTCAGTAGGACTTAAGCACAATCAACTTTTTATGGATTCAAATCATTACATTACTGGCATCTAACTGAAACGACACCTTCCTTATCATTACATTAGCAATCTCCGTATTGTCATCACAGTTCTGACAGAGGAAGTTCCTGAAGCTACAATCCTGCGTACAGGTACTTTGGAGTAAGACCCACTGAACAAAGTGGGGCTTGCGTCTCAGTAAACATGCATAGGATTGCACTGCACATGTTTCCATTTAAACCCTTTTGATAACTTCAAACATGTAACGCAAGATGACTTACCTTTAATTTCATTTTTTTCTAATTCTCTCAATGACTGAACAAATGTCATTTGGCTTTCAGTAAGTGGCCAGCTGTTATATAACACCTGGGCTTGTATAATATACTTGTGAGGCTGTTAAAATTGAAATGCAAAAAGTTACTATCTTCCCAGGCCATTATCCCAGGTCTTATTAAGAACATCAGAACATTGCTATCACTCTGGCTCTCAAGAGGCAGAGGAAGAAGGTGAGGTGAAAGAAAAAGAGGAACAGGTTAAAAACGCCACAGCATAAAAAACGTCTATCACCTGCTGGGGTATATTTTCTTCTATGACAGGCACAAAGGTGAAGGCTTCTTCTTCTACTAAAGCTGGTCCTTCCTGTAGCGGTTTGGTTGCAGCCTTGGTGTTCTTCTGTCCCGATACAGTACCTTTTTTCTTAGGAGTTACAACTTCAGGTTCCTTTTTGACAGTACTTTGAATAACCTGACCTTTACTTGCTGGAAGAGACATAATAACATCAAAGCCTTTAAGAATTTGATAGGGATTATTCTTGGCAAGATCAAGACTTGATTTGGAATTTTATAGATTCTAAGTGACACTTAGCTGTTATCAGTATATTCTGCCATTTTAATTCACTTTAAGAACTAACCATTTTTCACCAATTAGCTTATCTGTTCTGTACCAGAGACTGGACAAATTACATAGTGTTATTGATTCAGTATTCAATGTATCTATGTTTTTTTACTGGTCAAGGGGGTGGGGGGGTCACAAGACTGACAAAAAGTATGTAAGATAAATTATAGACCATAACCCAAATGCCCTCTTGAATTTTTTTTTTTAGTAAGAGGAATAAAATTTATGTGACAGCAAAATTGTTTTACGGAACATTCACTGCATGATTGTATTGTAGAAAACTGCTAGAGAGGCATCATTATTTTCACCAATTATTACTCTTTAGCACTTTTCAGTCTGAAAATAGGATTTTTAAAAAATCTCATCTCCTTTTGTCCAGCAGAAACAAAGCTGGGTATGAGACACTGGTTCATAGAACTGTTCAGCCATGAAGAAAATGTAGCAGTCTTTAAAAAACCACTGCATCCCATTTAGAACTGCAAAATTTGTTTTGAAGATATTTAATTTTTTAAAATGGAATTTATACACTGGATAATATTGCCCGTACAAACTTAAAGACAAACATAACAATGAAATCAAATTCTAACTAGACACTGTTTCATGTCACAAAACTCAAATAATTCTGAAATGTTTCCAAAGAGATGCTCAGGCTTGTGTCTGATGAAATTCTAAGTGTGGGAATTAGATAACTGCAGGACTAACACTCCCCCCTAACAGGCCCTTGCCCCCCAAGTGTGGCATGCAGAGGTTAGGATGAAAGCCTGGTGTCAAGGATTTGGAAGTTGTCACTGGAAGCCTGAGAATCTTGAGATGAGACCTAGCATAGTGAGCTGCAGTGGACTATACCTGGACAGTAAAGAACCCTCTGCTTTTTGCATTTCAGGTCTGGCAGGTACTAGATCTTTAGGGGGTTTTTGTGAGGTATCTCAGTAGGCCGGTGTTCAGAAAGGCTGAGCCCAATCCCAGTAGCCCATGGACCAGATGCAGCCCTCAGAGATTTCATCTGGATCCTGTCAACCTTTCAGCAGCAGCCACTGACACACCATTCTGGTCAAGTGCCTTGGGTGTTGTCCTCTCAGTGAAGGATCTGGGAATATCTGAAGAAGCATGAATGCCCCCACACCTTTGCTGCCCCCCTCCTTGCCATCAGGCTGCATTCTCCTTAATGAAGTCATTTCCAGCAAGAAGCCAGTTTGAATGACTGGTGAGAACACCTCACAAGTACTGGTACTAATCCTGCAAGTGGTAGCAGCACCAAGGTGACTATCTAGCACTGAAGAACACAGCCAAAGAAATGATGGTGAGGGCTCCGCACTACACTGTGCACATTGGTACCTGCCTCTCCCCCTCCAGCACAGCACAGTGGGAGTATTTTCTAGTACTGGGCAATTACCTCAGGGTACTTATCACATTATTAATACCACACACATTACTCCAGCCACATGGAAGACTCAATACCCACAATGATTTTCAGCAGTAAGCATGGCCCAGAAATAGAGTTTATATCATCCTTTAATGCACAACTAGTGTGGTGTCCTGGGTGGTGTAGGATCTGGGAGATCCAGGTTCGAATCCCCACTCTGCAATGGAAGCTTGGGCCAGTTATCCTTGCTCAGTTTCACTTACCTCACGGGGATGTTGTCAGGACAGAATGGAGGAGAGGACAATACATAAGCCGCTTTGGGACTCCATTATAGAGAAGGGTGTGTGTTTTATAAATGAAGTAAATAAACACCACAGATTTCAAGTTCATGGTGCAGACATTATTATTTGTGCAAATCTACTGCAATATTTTCTGTCTCGTTGTTAGTAATAATCCAACATGCCATTTATAATACTTACACTGACTACTTAATGGTCTCTCATTAGAGAGGAAATGAAATCCAGGTATAACAGCATGGCCCTTCCCAATGGCGCTCACAACTTCTTCCTCACAATCTAGAATTTGGAGTTTAATGATTACATCTGATTTAGAGGTCTGTACTTGCACAGTAGCAATAAGTGGTACTGTTGCTTTTACAGCATACCTATAGTGGAGAAAATTTCAGGACAGACATTTAAGTGAGCCAGGTTTAAGACAAAAATATCAGCTACTAAAATCATTGCTCTTCACGAAAGCGTACAATAACATAAGCACCAGGTCAGTAAACTCACAGATGGAAGTGATAAAATTATTAGTAGACATGCAAACTGCCGAATTCATCAGAGTGAAACTGAAATTAGAATTCTAATATTTAGCTAATCAAAATTGCACTTGTTACTGTTCTTAAAAATCAAAAACATTGATTTATGTGAGTGAAAATTAGCACCTGGAACAGATTTTGTTTTGCAGAACAGAGTTCCTAAAGCAAAGTGTAGTTTCTGAACATTATGGGTTGTTTAAGTTCAGATTCACATTTTGCTTCTTTTGCTCCCACTTCTTATTATGTGTTGTTTTTGGTAGGAAGCCACTGAAGGGAGAGGGGAGTGCTCTGGAAACCTTATTAACTACAAGCTTGCGTCATAGCTCCCAATATGGGACTGCACAGAACACAACTCGATGAGCAACAGTGACAAGTGACTGAAGCACTGTTTATTCTGAAGGGTTTCCAGCAGTCAAAAGATATCTCAGCAAAGCCGGTGAGCAGTATAGTGGCCAGGTTTGCAGAGGACACAAAATAATTCAGGATGCTGAAAAGCAAGGTTGACTGCGAAGAGCTCCAGGAGGATCTCCACAAAATGGGTGACTGGGCAACAATGTGGAAAGTGAAGTTCCATGTTGGTTAAGTGTAAGGCGTTGCACCCTGGAACGACCCCCCCCCTCAAAAATATGTTAATAGGGTCTGAACTTACTGACACTGGAAGGGAAGAAGAGAAGAAGAAGAGATTGGATTTATACCCTGCCCTCCACTCCCCAAGGGAGTCTCAGAGCGGCTTACAAACTCCTTTTCCCTTCCCCTCCCCACAACAGACACCTTTTGAGGTAGGTGGGGCTGAGAGAGCGCTTTCCCAAGCTGTCCTTGAGGGAACAGCTGGTACAGAGCTATGGCTTGCCCAAGGTCATCCAGCCAGGTGCAAGTGGAGGAGTGGGGAATCAAACCCGGTTCTCCCAGATTAGAGTCCGCGCACTTAACCACTACACCAAACTGGCTCTCTTGGGGACCTTGGGGTCGTAGTAGATAGACAGCACAACAGAAGTGCCAAGCCAGGGTGTTCCAGCAGTGACAGGACAAATTCTATGCTGGAGATTATTAGAAAAGGGACTGGAAATAAAACAGCCAATATTATAATACCCCTATATAGATCAATGGCACAGCCTCATTTGCTGTGCGCAGTTCTGGTCCTCTTATCTCAAAAAGGAAACAGCAGAACTGGGAAAAGTGCAGAAAAGGGTGCTCAAGATGATTAGAGGTTTGGAACACCATTATTACAATGGAAGGCTGAAGAATCTGGGGCTTTCAATTAAGAAATTACTAAGGGGCACACGATATAGGTTTATAAAAGTATGCACAGGGAGAGAGAGTGGGCAGAGAGAAAAATAGGCTGTTTACCTATAACTGATGATCTTTGAGTGGCCATCTGTTCATTCACACCTCTGGGATATAGTGCGCCTGTGCCGACTCCAGTCGGTAAACTTGAAAGCTAAAGGGATTTTCGCGCCCACTCCCTGAGTACACAAACAGGGGACTCCACTGCACATGACTACGGGGAGGGGGGGCACAATGATCCCGCCAGTTTCTTCTGACTGCTGCCATTAGTCTCAAAGAAAAGCAAGAGGACCAACAGCAGTGGGGAAGGAGAGTGGGTGGTGTGAATGCACAGATGACCACTCGAAGATCATCAGTTACAGGAAAAGCAACCTGTTTTATCTTCTTCATGGTCTCTGTGCATCACACCTCTGGGAGACTAACAAGCAAAGGTCTACCTGGAGGAGGGTGCTAGAGGGCCTCAGACTCACACCAATTGCAACACAGAATGTGCCACCGAAGTCCGCTGGTGGAGACACATGTCAAGGGCATGGCTTCTCCATATGATTTCAGATCTTCCAATGGGGAAACAAGAAGATCCTCTGAGACCTTTTAAGTGGAGGAGAAGGGTTTGCAGGATGCTCCAAGCCTGCATTACCTGAATCTTGTGCTGAGGTGCTAGAGGAGTCTGTCTGTTCAGACAGTTCTGAGTACTGAATTGGTTTGGGGACTTTCGG
Organism: Lepidodactylus listeri; assembly: GCA_029233225.1. Lineage (NCBI taxonomy): Eukaryota > Metazoa > Chordata > Lepidosauria > Squamata > Gekkonidae > Lepidodactylus > Lepidodactylus listeri. Next base: position 50,573,473 of record JARCFY010000003.1, on the reverse strand, counting down.
TACTGGGGATGTCGATGGAGCACCCTTTTCCTTGGGTAACTTGCTGCCTATATTGCTTGTCCGTTGCTACCGACGGCTGCTGAAGCGGCTTCTCCATTGTTGGTGTAGGGTCTCGATACCAAGAGAGGTGAGAGGACGTGGATTGTTGGTTCCAATCCATCGGTGGACGAGGCAGGAGCCAGGGCATACTAGTAGAAAGTGGGTAGACTCCATATAAGTAGAGCCACTGCCACTGATCCTACGGGACCGGAGGTGAAGGAGTCGATCCTGATCGTTGATGGGCAGGTGACATGGGGAGGGATGGAGCAATGGAATATTCTGGCCTCCCCGTTCGATATGGAGACTCTTGATGCTGGAAGATCGGGATCGCTGAGTCAGATCCATATCGTGCTCCAAGTCTGTGAGCTGAATAGGATGCGCGACGGGTGAGGACACTCTGCCAAGTGATTGATTGCAGCTCGGAGAATCAAGCAACTTGAGCAGGGGCACAGAGGAAGGTTCCGGAACACAATGAGGCATTGATGGAACCTCGAGTGGAGAAACCCTTAGGTTTTTTGGTGTCCCTCTTGTGCTTCTCCTGCTTGACTGATTTGAGGTCCTTACCCTCCCTGCATTTCTTGGCAGGAGTAAGGGGTTCAGACTCTGATACCAGAACCGAACGTTTGAGTACCAGTTGATTGGCGTTGGTAGGTGCCAGTGTTGGGGACAGAGCAACTGTCAATATTGAGGCTGGGTCAACATTGAAGCATGGCCAGAAGTTTTCTGGGATGACATCATCGATGGAGAGAGTGCCAATTCAAGTAGAGCAGTATGTAACCTGGCAGCCCTGTTTTTCCTAGTTTGCCTCAGGAATTTCAAGCAGTGTACACAAGAATCGACATGGTGGGCTTCCCCAAGGCACAAGAGGCAAAGGGAGTGTCTGTCCGGGGATGTGATTTTGTTGCCGCACTCTAAGCATCACTTGAAAAGCCCCTCCATTTGGCCACAAGCCGGTAGGTGGTAAGAGGGGCTTCAAGGAGGGGTTGGCACTATGGGACCGAGTCACTTGGTAAAAGAGTCAATAACTCTCAGCCTATTCCATAGGTTGGGAAAAAATGGAAAAAGAATCAGGAGAAAAAGGGCCAGAAGGCCAGAATGAAGCAGGAGTTACTGACTGAACAAGGAGGATCCTAACAGTGCAGTGGTCAGAAGAAAACTGGCAGGATCATCATGCCTCTCCCTGTAGTCATGCGCAGTGGAGCCCCCTGCGTGTGACCCAGGGAGTGGGCGTGAAAATCCCTTTAGCTTTCAAGTTTATTGATCGGGATCGGCACAGGCGCACGATATCCCAGAGGTGTGATGCACAGAGACCATGAAGATCTTTTTCTCCCTCTCCTGAAATACTAAAACTCAGGAACATCTAATGAAGTTGACGGGCAGTAGATTCAGGATAGACAAAAGGAAATACTTCTTTACACAACGAGTGATTAATGTGTGGAATTCACTGCCAGAGGACACTGTGAGGGCCAAAGTCATAGACAATCTTAAAAGGGGATTAGATACATTCATGGAAGATAGGGAACCTAAGAGGCACTAAACCTTGGTCTATGCCTTTTGTTGGCCCTCCAGAGTAACTGGTTGGCCACAGTGTGAGACAGGATGTGGGATGAGATGGACAGTTGGTCTGATCCAGAAGGGCTCTTCCTATGAGAAAAGTCCTTCAAGATGAAAACTAGCATATCAAGGACAAAACTAAAGTCCATTACTCTATCTCTCACAGTTTTTTATTTAAAGGTTTGCTACTTAGAAATGATAGCAATCTGCCACAGGATAAAACCAAAGCAGACTGTGAACTCAAAGAGAATTTCTCCAAGCTAAGAAATGGGTTCAACATATACTAAGCATACGCTGAGTTTTGCAGTATTACTACCTAAATTACAATTGGTCAGGAAAATTATGAAACTTGAAGTTCATAGCTCTGCCTTAGTACCTCAAGCATTCCTTAGACCTTGGGATCATATCTTGAAAAATGCAGGTACAGGCAAATATAAAAGACAAAACAGATATCACGGCTAATTTCTGAACTTATCCTGAAATTTCTAGAGGATCCAAGTTGGGCCCATTTTGCCATCAGTCAACAGAGGAATTAACATTTCTAATCATTGCATTAATATAAAAATCCCAAATGCACTTTCAAAACTTAAATGTACATCTCCATTAACATTCTGTCATTTTCTGAACTTTACCTGAAGATAATATGCTTATCATTCGGACAATAGTAATCTTTAACTTCTTTAACTGAATACACATTGTTTGGAGCCTCACGAATGAGAATCGGAAGGGGCTGGTAGGAACCTATGAGCCGAAGCTTCCATTTTCCGGCTGTCACAGGTAAATCACCAGTCTGAACTTCAGCCATGAAGGTATAGCCTTTCTGAAATAAATCCGATAATTTTGTCAAAAACTCACATAAGTAAAAATGATAGTTTAGAAAACAATAATAGCAGCAATTGCTAGTGGCAGTATTTGTCCTATTCTTAACATGTTGCTGCTCAGGCTGAGGACAGACTGGGATTCTGAAGCAGAAGGGAAGCAGGGCCAAAAGCTGTGGGGAAAACTGGCCTGGGGCTGGCCGTTCAAACTGGCCAGACTCCTGCGTTAGCATGCCGGAATAGAGCGTTCAGACTGCTGCAGAGCGGCCCCGGGCCTCAGAACTCAAGCCTCAGAACCTGGGCCGTTTCAGCAATAGGCACATGGCCGCAGCAGCACTCTAAAAATTTAAAATCTCCCCGTCTCCTGTATTGTGGCTGCTTGTGCGCATGGGTGCATGAGCGCTCATGTGCATCTCTCTGTGGCGGCGCGTTCACACTGCCGCCTCTGCTTGAATCCCGCCTTCTCCCGTCCACAAAGCTGGGAAGCAGGATCCAAGCGGGAGATGGCCCCCGGACACCGCTTTCTGCCGGTGTCCCTCTGAGGTGGAAGAGAAGCGGCTCCCAAGTGGGTGAGTACAGAAGGGAGCCGGGGAACAGCTGTTTGAACTGGCTCCCTTCCCCCGCTTCTGAAGCGGAGCTCTCCCGCCCCACATTGCCAGTCTGTCCTCAGCCTCAGTAAACATGTTTAAAAATATTTACTTCTAAGTCCCATTGAGTTCAATTCCCCTTACTTGCCAGTAAATACATTTAGGATGACAGCCTCTGTACATTCCAGTGTCGTCCTGCAATAAGACATCTACAATATGAAGAATCCTATTTAAGCATTTGTATCACTGTATCTAATAGCAAAGGACTGATCCCCAAGTGGATAGCTAAATCTGTACAATGGGGTCACCCACAGCTACCATTCAGTATTCTACAAACCCAAAGGATTCTCCATGTTTGAGGGGAGGGGACTTACTTGAAAAAAACCTAATTTGGGGGTAACCAAACAAAAAAAACATTTAGGAAAAGGGGACATTACAATAATGATCTCTGTACCTGTGCAGATGTAGCATAAAACCCCCCACAAAAGTTCAGGCAACATTCCTGTTTGCTACGGCTGCCCAAAATAGTGCAAAAAAAGGGGGGGGGCAGTAGCCAGGACATGAAGGCAACAAGGAGGAAGCAGTGAAATGGAGTCAGCAGTGATGATGGAGAAGCCACTAATCTGAAATTCACAGATTCTTAAAATAGAATACAGGATGAGTTAGAAATTTAATTGAATTAGATGTTTTGAGTACAAAGCAAGTTGCAAGATGTCCAAAAGTCTATTAGGGCACAGAAGGGAAAAAGCACCTGTTCTTTCATTAAGAATACAATAGTTAACAAGTGTCAAGGACCTCGGCTGGGTCCCCCTGGGTTATTGCTCCTGGCTCCCCAATTGGAACCCCTGAACAACTTCCCAGACCTGTGGGTCTTTGATGTTGGATGCACACAAAAAAATGTATAAAGGTTTATTAAATTATTATAAGAACTGAATAGGCAGCATAGTCTCTTTAGTTCAGCAATAAAAAAAATCTAACTTTTCTATCTAATACATTGCATACTTTGGTATTAGATAGCAACCCTCTTGCAGCATAAAATCCAAGCAGTAGCATAAAAAGTGTTCTGTACATTGCAGTACATCATATCTAAGCATGGGGTTAGCATAACTCTCCCTTGACTATATCCTTATTATAGCTTTCTGCCCTATGGCATCAGGTGGTCTCTTGGGTACAATGAAGGATCCTCTCAGGAGCTTCCCAGAGAATGTTGGCAACTGCTCCTAATTCCATCTGGTTATACAACTGAGCACAGGTTCTCATGATTTTCCTAATTGCCACATTCTTGCGCTGGACCTTGAAAGCGATAAGGATGTTGGTTGCAGGAACACTGAAATCACAATGAGGAAAACTAGGCCTTCTACCTTTCATGTTAACCCCTGACAAGAAATTAGAGTGATTAGCCTCACAACAAGCCTTCAAGTTCCCCAGAGCTCTTCATCAGGCTGGGTGTTTGTTACAAAAAAAGAAAGAAAGAAAGAAAGAAAGAAAGAAAGAAAGAAAGAAAGAAAGAAAGAAAGAAAGAAAGAAAGAAAGAAAGAAAGAAGCACACAACCCCATTTAAAGTCTATCTTCCTCCTTTTGACGAAACCCTCTCTGACAGCTAAATGGGCTCATGAAGGTTGCTTGCCCCCAACCACTATGTAAAAATCCCAATCTGATTTATATTCTTTACCCACTGTATCACATAAAAGTGACCTCTGGGTTTGTTAATACGAGGTATACCACCTTTCCGATTCTTTTCTTATACAGGTCTTGCATTCTGATTAGTGTTCCAGAGAATCTGATTAACTGCTGACATTAATATTGCCAAAAGGAAAAAAATAGCTATTTTTTTTGGCTTTTCTGTCTCAGTAGCCTTTAGTGCATCTTTCGTTTACACCTAAACAAACCGATCATTAAGTCTGCAACACATCCTGTATTGTAATTTAAGATAATAAATTGCAGACCAGGGGCTCCTTCATCATGCCCTGAGACATATTTCACTCTCCTCCTCTGTCCCTCCCTCCCTCAGCCTGATAAGAGTTCTGAGGAAACTTGCTTGCATACTACTTTGTGTTATTTTGGTTGGCTCTGACTGTTACTTTTAGAATTTATTTTTTATTACATTTGTATTTCTTACTTTATTCCTTGTATAAAGATGTGGTGCCACTCTAAGGAAGATCCGAGGCATTTCCTTCAGTGTGTCATTGTCAACAACATGCAACACACAAGTAGGTATAGCTGTATACACCTTTGGCACTATGATCATATCTTCTGGCACATAAAATACTTCCCTAAAACAAAATAGAAGAAGAAAAGGGTATATAATGTATTTTAAAGGGATTCATAAAAATGCTCATGCCCCAGATCTATAGTTGTGCTGTTAAGCATAGCTTTGCTTCACAAGATTCAAATGGCTGGGTGAAAGACATAAAAGAACATAAGAGAAGCTATGTTGGATCAGGCCAATGGCCGATCCACTTCAATACCCTGTTGCCTCCCAAGCACCAAGGATACAGAGCATCATTGACTCAGACATAGTGTTCTATCTATACATTGTAACAAACAGCTACTGATGGTCCTCTGTGCTTTAAGTTTATGCTTGTAGCTGCCACCACTTCCTGCGGCAGTGAATTCCATATGTTAATTACTCTTTGGGTGAAGAACTACTTCCTTTTATCTGTTCTAAGTCTACAGCTCATTAATTTCATTGAGTGTCCACAAGTTCTTATGTTGTGAGAAAGGGAGAAAGTATCTCTATCTTCTCTATCCCATGCATAATTTGTAAACCTCTATCATGTTCCCCCCCCCTCAGTCATTGTTTGTCCAAGCTAATGAGCCTCTTTAACCTTTATTCATAGGGAAGGTGTTCCATACCCTTAATCATTCTAGTTGCCCTTTTCTGCACCTTTTCCAACACTGTAATATCTTTTTTGAGGTGCGGTGACCAGAACTGTACACAGTATTCCAAATGAGGCTGCACCACAGATTTATACAGGGGCACTATTTATACAGGGGCACTGGCTGATTTGTTTTCAATCCCCTTCCTAATAATCCCCAGCATAGCATTTCCCCTTTTTATTGCAGGCACACATCTTCAGTGAGTTATCTACCACAACTCCAAGATGATCAGTAGTCTTCCTGTGTTCCATATGCTGTGATTTGTTTTGGAAACCGGCCAGATGTTGCTAGAAACTCGGACCTGGTTTTTGACAATCAAATTTTGGCTTTGCCTTTTGTTTAATTCTGATTCAAATTGTCTTACTTTCTTAATGCTGATGGATTATCATGAATCTAACTGGTTGAAATTAGTCCTTAACAAAATGAGGTCTATAGGTATACCTCTACATTCGCTTTATTTATCATCTGCCTCAGCATCATTTCAGATAATTAAACACAGGCTGTTAGATATCCAATTTCAGTGCTTGACTGAGGCAGCTAGGAAAACTTACTCTTCAATTCATCTGGGATTTTCTCTGACACCTGGCCAGATAGCCTCTTATTTCTGCTCTAACTGGTCCCCATCAAAAAAGGGCATCTATGCCAGCCAGATTCAGCATACTGCCATCGGCCATCTTCTCCAGAAGATGTTAAAAAAAATCCCCTATGAATTTAGACAATGCCCCTGAAGCCTGGGTGCTACTGAATCCATTTCCCATGTTCTATTAAACTGTCCATTATACATTAAGATCTGAGAAAAAATTCTGAACTCCCTTCTCTGTACATGATGTGGCCTCCCTGACAGTGTCAAGGCTTAGTGGTTACTTGCTGGGCACAACTTTCTCATAACCTCTGATGTCGCCCGTTTTCCCCAGTCTGCAATTCAAATCAGGGAAGCTATCAACTGATCTATTTCGTTTTGGTTGGCCTTTATTACCTCAATGAATTTTTAAACATTTCAATGTATTTTTATCTTTGACATGCCAATAAAGGTTGACTGTCTGTCAAGATAATCCGTAATAAGTTTGTACTTCCACACCAAGTTAGCTAATTAGTTAGCATCGGAACTGCCATAAGTGTCATTACTTCCTGTTTTCTTTTGGGGAAGATAAAAAGTCATTTGAAAAAACAGACTGCAGATCAGGAACAGTGGTGGATTGGCCATTGTGACCCCTGGGAAAAATGCCAGTGAGGTTTGCTGGTAGATTAGGAGTACCTCCCCTGAGCCCCTTTCCTCCAAGCCCTTGATGCTATCAGGCCAACTAGGAGGTGAGAAGGATGGCGAGGATGGCACTGATGTGAGTGTTATGTCCTAGTGGCAACCACGCACGCAGTCAGAGAAATGTATGTAGCCGGGCTGGCTACCGGAGCTTTGCTTCGGGAGACAATAGCCCGGCCGGATTGTAAACTAGACCAAGCGGCCACCCAGGTTCCACCAGTGGACCTATGGTTTAAGGTAACTCATGATTAATCCTATCAGGGAGTTTGGGTGTAATCTTATCAGGGTAATCCTATCAGGGAGTGATCCTATCAGGGAGTGGCGTAATCTTATCAGGGTAATCCTATCAGGGAGTGTGGGCACAATCTTATCAGGGTAATTCTATCAGGGAGTAATCCTATCAGGGAGTTTGGGCTAGTCCAGGGGTGTGGTTTAGACGTGTATTTAAGCAGACCCCCGGAGCCCCATTCAACAGCCTGGAATTGTACCATCAATAAACTTATGAGCTGATTTCACTGCAACACGTCTCTGGACTCAGTACTTTATAGTGAGGAAGAGAGAGGTGGGCATGACTTGTGGGCCAAAGCACTTCTGAGAGAAGACAAAAACACTTCAGCCCTCCATCAGGTGAAGGGGCAGGGCTGAGGGAGGGGAGAGGTAATTTCTAGGGCTGTTTCCTCCACTCAGTGCACCACTGATCAGGAACCACATTTGCTTTCCATTATAAGGCTACAGACAGATGCAAGGAAGGTAACAGAACCCCCCCCCCCCAATCCTGGTCATCTGATTAGGGCCACAAAGAATTTAATGGCTCATCCCCCTTCTAAGTTTTAGTAATTCAACTTGAATTCCCCATGCTGCCTACAGTCTTTGGTTTTTATTCCTATAAGCCATTTCAGGAGCTAATACTGGTAGAAAAGTGTTAAAATGCAAGAAAGAAATAAGTAAATAAATATGTCACTTGATAATGAAGACATTCATGCAAGAATATACAGAACTCACCTGAAGACCACAAACCAAAAATTGGGAGGCTGGTCACCATATGTCACACTATAATCAACAAAAGACGTCTTAGTCCATTCATCTTCATAGCAGCGGTATTTTTGCACTGACTTGCAATTACTTTTAAATATATCTCTGATTAAAACACAACACCACAAAGGACAGAAAAATATCAGTTGACATCATCATAAAGATTATTAGAGTTCAAGTTTCCTTTGCTCTTAATCAGCCATTCCATGCCACCTCAGCATGAGGGTTGCATCCATCAATGAATTTTATGGACATTTTGCAGAATCACCATACACGATGAAATGTGTCGAAAGCCATTTAAAAAAAATATATCATGAGGGGCATGATCACACATTCTGAAAATGTGTTCAAGGTCACATTTCTCTTAGAATGTGGGAAATGGATGAATGCATGGGATAGGGTTCAATTTTAACAGCAAAACATATCTAGTTTGGCAGTTGTAGGTATAATAGCAATTCTACAGTGATAGGTAGGACTACTATGGACATCTTTCAAATGATGTAAGCCAGACAAAACAAACATTCATTTGAAGACTGAAGACTGTCAATGGGTGTGTCATCATCCCTATCCCCATGAGAAATACTGGCAGCTTGACTTGTTTCAGGCCATATATAAGAAATAAGAAAAATGTAACCTCTTAGCTAATTAGATTACAACAAGGTTCTTTGATTCATTTTCTCAGGGTTCAGCTATGCATCAGACAGTCTTTACAATACAGGGTGGTCTTTTTCAAACTGTATGAATTATATGTTTGGGACCAAGGTTGGCACACTTGCTCATATGTGCATATGTGTGTATTCATCATTTAAGAATGTAATGCATCATAAGATGTATCAACTTAATACTATAAAAATCAGGCAGAATAACAAAATGACCAACTAAAATAATAATTAGTGCATTCTTCAAACTTCACATACGAACTATATGAAAAATGCCTGTGGATTACCTGCACTGAGAGATGGACAGAGCAAATGCGAATTTGTTGATTCGCCTGGACCTCTCAGTGGCTTTTGATAACATCTATCATGATATCCTTCTTGACTGCCTTCCTGGGCTTGGATTGGAAGACACCTTTCTGTGGTGGTTGTGGTTGTACCTGGAGGGTAGGTTTCAGGAGGAGGTGCTACGAGCCTGCTGCTCAGCCCCTTGGCCTATGGTTTCATCTTGTCCCCTACACTCTTCAACACCTACATGAGACTACTGGGTGAGGTCATCTGTAGATCTGGGCATGGCTGTCACCAATACGTGAATGACACTCAGCTCTATCTCATGCTTTTGGCTGATTCCAGGGAGGCAGTAGTAACCCTAAGCCAGTGCCTGGAGGCAGTCCTGGAGTGGATGCAGGCTAATAAACTGAAGTTTAATCCCTAAAAGATGAAAATGCTACTGGAGAGCAGAAGGGCTGACCTGGGATTTATGATGTCACCAGTTCTGGGCAGGGCTGCACTCCCCTTAAAGGAAAAGATTAATAGTCTGTGGAGAGGGTCTTGGACCCAGACCTTCAGCTGCATAAGCAGGTGGCAGCTGTGGCCCAAGAGTGCCTTTTATCAGCTTTGATTGGTTAGCCAGCTGCAGGCTTTCCTGGGTAGAAAAGATCTGGCCACTTTGGTGCATGCCCTGGATACATCTAGATTAATTACTGCAATCTCTACATAGGGCTACCCTTGAAAAGTGTCAACTGATACAGAATCTTGCAGCAGGAATGTTGATGGAGTGGGTTGTAAAGAATATATAACTCCAGTCTTGGCCAGTCTACACTGGCTCCCAAATTGCTTCCGGGCACAATACAAGATACTGGTACTGAACTTTAAAGCCCTATATGGTTTGCGACCAACATACCTGAAAGACTGCCTACTCCCTTATGAACTCAACCGACCACTGTAGTCATCTTTGGAGGCCCTGCTTCTGAGATTAGAGGGGTGGCAACCTGGGAGAGGGCCTTCTCAGTTGTGGCACTTAGAACTCTTTCCCAGGGAGATTTGTCTGTCCTCTCCTGTTGCTGTCTTCCACCAGTGGGTAAAGACTTGTTTTATTTGGCATTCCCTCGGTGAGCCCTTCTTTCTAATGATTTTGTTGTTTTTATGCATTTGTATGTATTCTGGCTCTGTTTATAATCATTTTAATGACGTGTATTTTTTGTGGACAGTTGGTTTTAAATTATTTTATATAAATTTTGTAAATAAATAAGTTAACAGATATACTTTAGAGATCAGGACAAGCAACATAACACTCATTGGGCTGTATCTGGCCCTCCATGGGTTTTTCTTATTGCTTATGCAGTGTAGCAGCACAACTATTCTGAGGGTCAAAAGGGGGAAAAGCTTTTCTGAAGGGAACACAGAGTTCAGGTATGTGGTCATGCAGAAGCCGTAGTGCTCATCACCTCAAGAACGTCAACGAATACTGCTCAAAATTCGGCTCAATTAGAGTCCACAACTTTTGAAGTGTTTCTCTGACTTTAATATTCTCCTTGGTACCTGAAAATTTAAAATTTTTGGAATTAGTAACCACCACCAAGAAAAAATATTGTGACTTATAATGCTCTGAGTAATTTCTTAATTTGATATTTACCCAGTGTGAAACATAGACTGAAAACATGTTATATGTACATAATAACATCAAACTAGATGAGATGCAGGGAGACCCATGTTCAGATTTCTTTGTTGTGTTAACATTTATAAGAGCTACATGATCGAGATTGGGGCCTAGCATGGGGAGAGGCAGGGGTTAATCCATCTCCCATAGCTTTTTCTTGATGCAAATCCCCACTTTTATCCCTGATACTCATGTGATAGCTACAGCAAATAGAGTTGTGGGGGTAGTCTCAGTCAGAACTGGGGCCTCCTGTAGTTGCTTTAAGTGGTTTTTTTAAGCAAAGCATGCGAGATTGAATTACAGATCTCCCTGCATGTACCTACTTGGAGAGCCAGTGTGATGCAGTGGTTAAAGTTGCTGGACTACTATCTGGGAGACCCAGGTTCAAATCTCCCATGGGAGTTTGCTGGTTGACCTTGGGCCAATTACATACTCTCAGCCTAACCTACCTCACTGGGTTGTTGTGAGGATAAAATGGATGAGAGGTGAATGATGTAAGTCACTTTGGGTCCCCCACTGATGAGAAAGTTGGAATACAAATGAATGAATGAATTAAATAAATAAATACATGCCATCTGGTTTGGCCTTTGTTACATACAGACCAAGGCCACTGATGTTCTATTAGATTATGTCTATAGTACACACTTACACAGTGAATGAGAGAGTGCTAGCATATACACACTAAGGAATGTTTGGTCTGAATGAATGAGCTAGTTGTCTGAGACAATGACACTAATTTATGGCATATCATCCAATTTTAAAGAAGCATCAAGTATGCATGAGTTGAACTGCACTGTAGATACAGCACATTCACATCATATCAGCATCCTAGAGTTTGAAGTGACAGCCTCCAGCATTCTGTCAGCAATTCAGAGAGCTAGGCTTTACTTTAAAATCCCAGAACCGTTGTCCAGGCAAACCTAACTGTCCAGTTCCTTCCTCATGAACCATCATGACAATGACCACCAGTGGCCATATGTCACAGCTGGCTAGGTCACTGGTAAATCCTGAGGGGTTTTTGTAGTCCACTTTGGCAAACTGGTGGCCTGTGCTGGGCTGGCATAAAACACACAAAAAGTTTTTCAATGGCCTTGTTTTCATGTATGCAATGACTTATTTCTCTTACTGGGGTATAGGTTGATAAACTGGAGCCCTCACTAAGTAATGATGAGAAACTTGTGAAGCTGAAGAAACAGCAATCAAGAGTCAGGCTTCTTGACTGGATTCAACTCCCTGAGGATCACTTGCACACAACGCAACTGTCATTTCAGAAGACAGCTGGAAAGCCACACACTCAATCTGGTTCCCTCCTCTCTTTGCAGTAAGCAGTTGTACTCTGGATGCTGCCATCTTGTTGAAGTTTGAAGGAGAGCAAACTGAACTGAGATCAAACCAGGGAACAATATGAGGAAGTTCTGTGATCAGGATCTCCTATGGTTCTTGTTTTAAAGTTTGTAAGCATGGAGAAAAGGCAATGGCACTTGAGTGGGGGCTAACTCTTTCCCCTCATACAGCTTTACTAATGCAAATTGTCCTTGCTTCTGTTTGCCCCACAGAGCAAATGGTTGCTGAGGAAGATAGCATAGGAGAAAATATTGCTCCCCCACCGAAGCTGATCTGATTCAATCCCCTCCTGCAAGGTGGTATTGAATTGTTTTTTTAAAATGAAGATGCATGTCTATCGTCTACTTTGATGCTTAAACAGCTTCACCTTAAAAACTAAACTGCAACTGACTGTACGTTCCCACCACATATATCCAGAAACCTTTGCAGTAACCCTACCTAAGGAGTATGAGGATTCTACATGAAAGAAGTATTATATATTTGCAACCTTGTCTAAGCTAAGTCACACCAGGAATGGACTTGAATGAGAGGTTGAAATGAGATATTATTCAGAGTTGCACATGTAGGAACAAAGCTGGCCATTCCAGTAGAAAGGAAGGTAGTGGGGAAGAAGGATATTTTGATTATAGCTTTGTTTCATTGTTAAAATTCTTGTCAGTGAATCAGATCATTGTAAGAAGAGTTCAAAGGGATGGTATTAGCAACATCGAGGAACTATTCATTTAGTATAAGCCTCCTTGAAACTGTGGGGTGTGTGAACTGAAACAGCCAGCCAGAGCAGAATGGGCCTCACAGAGATCTGAATTGTGAATCTTGCTTTTCCCTGTATGGGAAGAAATCCTGACCTGGTCTTCTGCCATTAATTATCTGCCTCACGCAAGTCCCTCTCCAAGCAGCCTGTATGGTCAGCACAGCAGCTTCTTCTTCAGGCGTCGGAACTCTGTTATGCCACTGAGGAACACTTATCTCTGTCACCACTAAAAGGAAGAACAGTATGAAAGCCACCTGTCAGAGAGATTGTATCACTGAAGTCAGGTTTGCCAAAAAAAACCATTTATTTAGAACATTTGTATGCTGCCTCCCCAAACCTGCTCAAAGCAGCTCACAACAATAAAACAAAACACAGAAGAAGAAGAAGAGATTGGATTTATATCCCGCCTTCACTCACTTGGAGTCTCAGAGTGGCTTACAAACTCCTTTCCCTTCCCCTCCCCACAACAGACACCCTGTGAGGTAGGTAGGGCTGAGAGAGCTCTGAGACAACTGTCCTTGAGAGAACAGCTGGTACAGAGCTATGGCTTGCCCAGGGTCATCCAGCAGGTGCATGTGGAGGCGTGGGGAATCAAACCTGGTTCTCCCAGGTTAGAGTCCGCACACTTAACCACTACACCAAACTGGCTCTCCACACTGTCAGTTAGCACTGCCATAAGTTTATATTGACTGCCGACTTTGTCTCATGTATCAATACCTCAGGTTTTATCAGCTATCATGATGACCAATTAATCTTGCCTTTATTTTTAGTCCTATTTCGACCCCTCTAGGTCCTGGCTGGGAGATCGCATCGGGGACTTGACACCCACCTCCGGAATGCGAGTTGTGCTTGCCTGCTTTGCGCACGCTTATTGCTCATTAGTTTTTCCTCCTCTCTTATCTCTAGCTCGCCTTTCCCTAGCTAACGGCCTTGAGCGAAAAAGCCTCCTGTTATGTGTTATAAGATTCACAGGTGTTATGTATTCATTTGCTTGGTTTTTCCTTGGGAACATTTGTCCTAAAAATCTCAAGTGTCTTTTCCTGAGAACCTAGTTTGCCGCGCTTTCCTTGGGAACAGTGAGCCAGTATATTTGGGCACCAATAATTCTTCCAATTGATTGGTGGATGTTATGGGGGCCATATTCATATCAAGTATAATTGTAGTTGTCTTTCTTGGCTTGGGCATTAATAACAGAAGAAGTGTATTTGACCAACCAGATCTTTTCTGCAAATAAAGGACCTCCTGTTTAAGAAGACCTGTTGTGGACTACATCTATTGGCACAATCTTCCAGACTGTTAGTAATCCTCAATTGGGACCAGTCCGTCGTGCCCATCATGGATGACGATGACAATGAAGTCCCTATTACTGAACTGGAGATACTGACCACCTCTGAAGAGGTGCCGGTATGCCCTGTGGTTACTAGCGGGGTGACTGTCCGTTCCAGATGGAGTGGAGGGGCCCAATCATGGGCTCAATTTGGACCCCAAACCACCGAAACATGGTCCCCTCGATGGGAAGCCGGAGCAAGGCAGTCTGCAGCCCGAGGGGCGGAACGGAGAGTCATGGATGACTTCCAGGTGGCTGAGATGTGAGTGAAAATGGATCATAGATTCGACACGATCCAGAGATGCCTTCAGCGGGAGATGATGGTGCTGCTGACTGACCTCCTGAATGCTGTGGCGCAGGCGGTTCAGGAGCAACTAGCGGGGGCTAGAGCTGGAGCACCGCCGGCAGTGGTACCGCAACCAGCACAACTGCCAGCCCAGCCTCCCGCACCTCCGGGGCCACCCGCTCAGCAGGTTCCGGGTCCGGCACAGCCAGCGGGTTGGCGGTCAGTGCCTCACGAGTTGATGGGGGCTACCTTTGACGGGAATCCCATGAAGCTACAGTTCTTTATCATCAAAGCGGGTCCGCGTATGCAGAACTGGGGCCACCTGTTCCAGGATGATGGTGACCGTGTGGGCTTCATCAGTTCTGGCTGCGAGATAAAGCTGCGGACTGGTACGTGAGCCTCCACAATCCCCCGGGTCCTGAGTTGGATAGTGTGGAAGATTTCATGTGGGCCCTACGCTGCCAATATGAAGACCCGATGAGCGAAGAAAAGGCCCAGAACCAGGTGTGCAATCTCTCACAAGGAAAAATGTCAGTTCGTGAGTATACCGCTGCATTTAAACGCTTAGAAGTTAAAATCAGGGGTTGGCCAGAAGAAGTATTTGTAGAGCAGTACCGCAGGGGCTTAAACGGGGCGCTTTATGAGACTATACTTAGAAATATCAACCCGACCACTCTAGATGGTTGGATCAGAGCTGCTGAAGAAGCTGAGGCGTGCTTCACTTTGATTCATATGCGGCACCCAGCTAGCACCTCTAAGAGCGTTGCCCCACCGGCCACCCCTTTCAAGCCAAAGACCAAGCCACCTGTGAGAGACCTCAGAGAATTCCGCATGAAGAAGGGATAATGCACTAGATGTGGGGAGTCGGGCCACTTTGCTTCGTCGTGCCCAGCTGCCTCTCCCAAGGGAGGAGCATCGTCTTCCCCACTGGCCCACCCCAAGCCAAAGAAAGCATCAACCCCAAAGCCCCTGGCACTCCAGGGCATGGAGTCCTGCTTCCCGGAGAAGTCAGAGGAAGGGATTGCCGCTCAGCTGCAAGAAAACGACCAGGACCTGCTCTGAACAGTGCAACGCAGCAGGTCCCTCAATCCACAGCGCCTCAAACGGTGAGCTCTCCGGGGCTCCTTCTATATATTTTAATGAGTGTAGTGAATCCACAGCTGGGCACGCAGATGCGTGTGCAAGCCCTTATTGACTTGGGCTGTGCCAGAGACTTGATTAGCCCAATTGTGGTGGATGGGTTGGGGGTGAATACTTTGGAAGAGCCTTTACGTTTTACCCAAATGGATGGCTCCGAGATGAAGGAACCCCGTGCTTTCGAGACTGAACCAATCATAACTGGCACAGGGGAACATTGGGAACAACGTGCTTTTGTTATCACCCCTCATGCACAATTCCCCATGGTGCTGGGAAGCCCGTGGTTAAGGACGCATGACCCCTATATCTGTTGGAGTGAGGGACGGATTACCTGGGTTTCTCCCTCTTGCAACAAGCATCTTTGGAAAGTGGAGTGGGGCACTCGGCCTGGCTTCGAGAGCGCATGTTTGGCGTGTGAGGAACTTTTATCCATACCAACCACGTACAGGGATTTAGCGGAGGTTTTCAAGGAAACAGAGGCTGAAGAGATCCCCCCCCCCATCAAAACACTGACTGTGCCACTGAACTGTTACCTGGGCATAAACTACCCAAAGGGAAGTTATACACTATGTCCCCCCAGGAAAAGTTGAACTTTGCAAGTTCATTGATAAAAACCTTGAGCAAGGGTTCATCTGGCTGGCCACTTCCCCATTTGCTGTGTCAGTACTTTTCCGGAAGAAAAAAGATGGGGGGTTGTGCTTGTGCACAGAGTATCGAGGGTTAAATGCATTGTCTACCTCGAATGCCTACCCCCTCTCCTTGATAAAAGACTTG
The DNA here is from genome assembly GCA_029233225.1 of Lepidodactylus listeri. Lineage (NCBI taxonomy): Eukaryota > Metazoa > Chordata > Lepidosauria > Squamata > Gekkonidae > Lepidodactylus > Lepidodactylus listeri. The sequence continues at coordinate 50,557,091 of JARCFY010000003.1, read as the reverse complement.
CTCAATGAGGCCAGTAAAAGGAAAATCTTTTCGAAACTGGACCTCCGGGCTGCTTATTTCTAAGTGCGCATCCGGGAGGGGGATGAATATAAGATTGCCTTTAATACCCCAGTGGGGCAATTCGAGTACCTCGTGATGCCCTTCAGCCTTCAGGGGGCTCCAGGCATTTTTATGAACTTAATAAATGAAGTTTTACACAAGCACCTATTCAAGGGGGTTCTGTGCTATCTAGATGATATCTTGCTCTATTCCCCGGACATGGAATTGCATGTTAAATTGGTGAGGGAAGTGTTGGCCACCCTCAGAGACAATAAATCGTTTGCTAAACTCTCCAAATGCGACTTCCATAAGACTGAAATAGACTTTTTAGGCTACCAAATTTCACCTTGGGGTTTGAAATGGACCCGGCAAAGGTGTCAGCCACAGTGGGGTGGGAGATTCCCCGAACCAGGTGCCAACTACAGAGTTTTCTAGGATTCGCCAATTTTTACCAAAATTTCATCAACAACTTTACTCAATACAGCCTCCCCCTCACTGACTTATTAAAAATAAAAGGGAAGGGGCCAGAGGCTGCGAAGCCGGGTGCCCGTTTAAATTGGACTCCAGAATGCCAACAGGGTTTTGATGCACTGAAACGTCTTTTCACTTCAGAACCTATCCTAGCGCATCCAAATGAGAATAAAAGGTTCACCGTATCCTGACTTCTTTGTATTACCCTGAATTTCATTTTTTAGAGATTGATTTCTCTCTGTTTACTATTGGCACACTGTTCATCATATTTTAAAAAGTTAGTACTCTGTGACAGACTCCAGCACTTTTATCACACTTTGAGCTATCACCTGACAAAAGTGGAGAAGTAGAAGAGATGGAACAAATCAAATAATAAGGTGAAAAGGTTAGAGTTCAGATGAATTAGGGGGCATGTTTCATCAAAATTTTTGCACTGGGCAAATTGTGACTCTTTTGATTAAAGGGGCTTAAAGGAAATGAAAATCTCTCTTGGTCAGGGGATATTTTGTCCCTCCTGAGCAAAAAAGGGAAAAAATGTCATTTTGTATGAGAAATGTTTACAACTGAACATTAATCTCAGCCTTATCAAATTCTCCAGTGCCAAAGACTGTAAACTATTGGCTTCCCCTTCCAGTCATATTTCTTCTAGACTGAAAAGCATCAACCAACCCAGAATTCTTAGCCATACTGAGCATGTGAACATCTTTGAAACTGCAAGAAATGAAAATGGGTACAGCCACAAAACGCCTGCCATGGAGGGGGGACCAAGTGGGGTTGGGCCAGTCCCAATGTTCGGAGACTCTTCAAAATGTTGGGAGGTCCCAACCTAAGCACTTTCTACAACTTAGGCAGATGTTTCTAAATCAGCATACATTGTAGATACATAGGTGATGCTGCCTGGGCTTTTCAAAAGCAACCTCCGCTCCAAAGAGTTGGAGAGCTGGGAACAGCTCTTTCTTTTGGGTAAGCTATGCTGCTTGATTTCAGTCCCCCCCTCCCCCCAAAATAGTGGTTTACTCCCTATGTGATCCCAGTGAGAGGCTGCCAAGCCCAGAGACTGGAGGAAGTATGTGTCTATGGTTAAGATGAGTGTACACAGCCCAAGGTCATCCAGCAAGCATCAATAGCAGATTGGGGATTAGAACCTGGATCTCCCAGATCATAATCCAACATTCTAATCACTATACCACATTGGCTCTCTCTTTCCCATTCAATGCCTTTGGAAGCCTCAAGAAACAAGCGGACATTGAGAAGCATGCTTGCTGCCTCAAAGTTGTGGAGTCTTGTGAGCAAAAATTCTACTTTGTGAGCTACTGGCATTAAAGTTGTGAGTGAGCAATTTGGCTATGGCCAGGATACAAAAAAGACAATTCTTCTTTAGTTAATGGATATTTAGCTTATAGGATTCATTTCCACAAGATATGTAAAGGTAGCCTAATAAGCTTATGAAGCTTTGAGGCAAATTCACAGAAGATGGGTCATGGTTGCTCAAAAAATGGAATCCCCAAGTTCAGAGGCTATATACTGGTAAATTAGCAGATTTGGGGAACAAACTACAGGAGACATAAAATGCAAAGTTATTTTTCACTAAAAGTTACTTTTGTATTGAGTGCCAGACACATGTCTTGCAAGTTCAGGTAAGTGATGAGCTGTTCTCTTCGTGTCAGGGACTAATTAAAATTGAAATCCAATTAAAGTTCAGGAATGTATATATATGACTCAAACACTTCTCTAGTCTTGCATAGTGCTTGCACGAATGTATTGGTGTTGGAGTAATTGGACACTCCAGAAGCACAGAAAGAAATGGTGTTTTTGAGCACTAAGATACTTTAGTTAAAAAAAAACCCCTTTAATCAAAAAATGTAAAGTTTAATTTGCTCTGAAATCAAGGAAGATATAATTTTAGAGTACATGCCATGAGAAATATCCATAGATGCTTATCCTGTACATTCTGCACACACAAATAATGGCTGGGCTCAGTGGCCACTTGGCCCACAGGGCATTGTGTGGGTAGTAAGTTTCTGGTAGTCGCTGCTGGGCATGTTCCTAGTGAGTCCTCCTCCTTCAGGGGACATGACAGTGGAATGGGGGCCAGGACCTTTTCCAGAGCTGTTTTGTCCTCCCAGTCCACTTCTGCTTCCTCCCTCCCCCCTGCCATGGTATTGCTTTACAGAAACCAAGGCTTGGAAATAATCCTGTGGTTGCCTAGCAAACCCCCAAAGCTATTAAGAATTCAATGAGCATTCTTTTCTTAAAGCTACAGGTGATCTCCATTTTGCAGCTCTATCAAAAATCCTCTATAGCATGGTTTGGAAATAGGTATACTGATCCCTGCCTAATAACTGTTCATCTCTGTGACTGACTTGTGTATTAGGAATGTGGATTTTTTGACCTTCCGTTGAATTTTACCTTCACTCTAAATTAACAATACCTTATATCCGCACAGGGTTTTTTTCATACATTACCTGAGGATACAGTATCATCAACAGGCACTTCACTGTGTTTAAAATCCAAAGTGAAACATTTGTAAGCAAATTCATAGTTTGGCAGAACATTTCCTAAAACTTGTTTTAACAAATGCCAAAAAGCACTATTGAAAGCCTGAAATGTAAAAGAGAAATAAAACCAGTAAACTGTTATGAACAAATATTGCTAGAGTTCATACTCGTCATTTAAATACACACACACACACACACACTTGGGTCTGTATCTTGTCAGAACAAAAGATAAAGTACAGGTATACCTACTAAAAGAGATACAAACTGCACAATTAAATAATCAGGAGATTACAACTAATGAACTATGTTTAAAAAACCCCCAATTATTTACAGGAAGAACATGGAATTTTTCTACAAATTAACAGAAAAGCACTTGTTTTTTCACCTTGAAGTGTTCTCTAGCTATTCCTGTTCCACAGAGGCCAGGAGGGCAGTGTGTTAATTCCAGTCCCCTCATGGCTCTGGAAAGATCTGGCCAGTTTCCAAAATTGTTTAGCACATTTCCAATGGCTTTCATGATAGATGTAGCTTGCTCTATAAATCGGAAGCTCTCCTAAGGATAAAACGTGCGAACCACCATTAATCAGAACTATTTAAGATCTACATGTTTTCCAACAATATATGTATATTTTAAATACAATCCTCTAAGAATGAATTATCATACTGGTCCTCATTGTCATGCTGGTATTATTTGTTCAGGTCAAGACAGCTTACCAACTGATCAGTACATGGGAAAAACTGAGAAATCAGCGTTATCAGGTTGCGCTTTTTGTAGCAGCATTATTGCCTACTCTCATGGTGTGTGAAGCCAGAATACATATGAGAGTTATATATACACATGAGGGCTTCACGCCTCCTCCCCACCCAAATTCCCACAGTTCAGCTACAACTTTAACAAAATCTGTAGCCCTGTAAAAATTCATATACAAATATGATCACCAAAATGTCTGGGGGGGGAAGTGCTGAAAACACAGGACTGCTGAATGTTATGGGCTGTTTGTTGTTATGGCCTTTTTTTACAGTTTTAATTACAATGACCACATTGGCTACAATCAGCTGCGACTATGCCTGTGTACTTTTGGAGATAATCCTTCGTTGTGCAATATTATCACTGCTACAATCTAACAATAACCGGGGCGGGGGGGGGGGAGGAGACATCAATTCAAATTAGATTACATTTTTTGTCCTGTCTGAATTGCACAGGAACCAATGTTTATATTCTGTGCCTGTGTAAACTGAATATATAACAACAATGATAGAACTGATGTCTTTTCTTATACTGAATGTGAAAGGAAGTCTAGAAAACTGCAGCATGACAGCTTTGCTGCATTGTTTTCCAAAACCAAACACTGAGAGGAAAAATGTTAGAGCTCTCTAAAGTCAATGGTGATCAATGAATATAACTCCAGTTGCTATGGTAACCACTACCTTGTCAAGAACTGGCAGAACAACATCCTCTTCACCAAACAGACATGGCACCATACTGCACAGATGGATATGGTGCCCTATGGGAGAACTTGCAGTCAGGAGTAACACATGGCGCCTACATTTAAAAAAACAAGCACACAAATGAGCTAAATTACTTAATGATATCTGTGATTCTAAACAATCTCAATGCAAGTGAAACTCTCACTTATTGACTACTTGAGTGTCAAAAGATTTATTGGGCAGAACAAAAGAAAGATTACTTGATGGTCATAGAAGGGTGAAGTCTTTGTGTTGGATCCTGAAGAACTACGAAGGGAGTGGGTTCATAGAAATATCTGAAATATTTTCCCCCTATTTTTCTACTCAATAGGTCCCCAAGGTGATTTACAAAGGACAATTTAAATAAACAGACAGAATTAAGTGTACAATGAACTACATCCTGGTCTGGTCCCACATCTACTGGGGCAGCTTGTTCAGGGCCAAATGTGACAAGCCACAGGTAAAGAGCCCAAATCCAAGACAGCTTTGGCTCTGGACCTTTGGCTTATGCCTCTAGCCATGCCTAGACTTTAGTGCCTGAAACAGGAAGGGGGGGAAGCCCAGATCTTAAACAGCTGGCTGAGACATTCCCACAATTCCCTCCCCTTTTAGAAGTGCTTTTGATAATTTCCACTTCCTCTTGCAGTCTACACCCTTCCTGAAAAGCCATTCTTGAAGGCCAAGGAAATGTTGGCAACAGCAAGTTCTGTGGTGCATGGCGCTACAAGCAAGAAGCAGCAGAAATTGTTCTCTCCTCTGCTGCTTAAGCCATGTTCGCGCAAGATGGCTACATGCGGGAGGGATTTCTGCCAATTCTCCATCCTGGCTTCTGCTCCTTTACCACATCTCATGCCATTCCCAAAGACTGCCCCTACCCTCAGGAACAGCAAAATTCCCTTCCACAAACTCACTCCCATTCACAGTTCTTAAGGCTCTAATGCAATGAAAAAAGCATGATGTGAAACCCTGCTAGGCCAAATTGGCATTTCATCTATTTATTGGCATGTTATGTGAAGTAAATATTTATAACTGTGTACACCTGATACTTAAGTGTTGTGTACTGACTAAGAGCATGAGCTGGGAAATCTGTTATTTAAATTTTACCTCAGCCAAGTGCTTAATAGCCAGAATCCAGTCACTATCCATTCAGTTTCATCTCCTATTGTGCAACACAGGATTAGTAATACTTGACTGCCTTGTTGCAGTATTACAAAGATAGCAAGGAGGTGCAGTGCAGTAACTGAGGATCAACTTGGAATCAGGAATCTCCTGATTCAAATCTCAGCTCTGCTATGAACTCACAGAGTGGCTTGAGACAAGCCACCATTGATAACCCTCCACTCCCCACATCTGAGTGTGAACATAATGACACTGACCTATCTTACAGGGATGTTTTAAAGATTAGTAGGGTAACTTGTACGAAGTGAGCACTCTGAAACACTACGTCAGTGCTAAGTTATTACAATTATTCTTTCTTTATGGCTGTGCTAGAAAGGTACAGCAGACTGGCACATACCCAGGAGGGAGATTTATCATAGCAGCTTTGGTGTCATATGTATGGAGCTTTAGGATTAATTTTCCCGGAGCCAGATCCTTCCATGAGAATTTTTCAACCAAGAGAAAGCCCTTGGGTATAATATGGTAATCTTTTTGCCCAACTGTAAAGATAAAAAGTGTACAGATAACAATGTTTACAATCATACTTTGGGCTCAGAATCACAAAAGCTTATGCCATTAATAAATTTGTGGTTCCACAAAATAATTGTTTTGACTGTAGCAGCCTTCCATGCCCAACAGGTCAGTTATATCTCTCCAACACTCTGGTTCCGGTCTGACTGGACCCTACATTTTGTTGCAGGTCCCCGTTTGTTTATCTTCACAGAGTGTAGAACAACCCATTTTTTGTTGCTTCTAAATATCATGAAAAACAAGTATTAGTTAACAATCAGTATTTGAATAGCGTAGCCTACAAAAAAAGAGACAGGCAAAGGTAAAAACAAATGAGCATTCTGGTCACTGATCCTACATTTCACCTCCAATAGAAAGAGAAATAAAGCAGAATCATCATTTTGTATTTCAACTGAATATAGCACAAAATGTATTTAGTTAATTTTTCCTTTTTGTATGGAGGATGTTATAGCATGGTGCCAGGAAAAGGGGTGAAATATATTTGTAGACACTACCAGCGCCAGTAACATGCTTTACTCAGGCAAAAAAGAAATACACACACACACACACACACACACACTTTACCCCCTTAGCCCTTTTTGTTTTGTACAGTTTACAGCATTTAGCATATGTGGGAGTATGAATGCTAGGGCTACATCTAACTAACTTCGGCTTCTCTGTCTCAGTGAATGGTCTCCACTCACATGTGGCTGAAATTAGGCCCTTTAAAGGAATCCGGGGCTTGAAGAATGAATCTAAACTGAGCATCTCCCCTCACTGCACCCTTTGTCCATGTAATTTTTTGGGGGGGAAACGTGCATTTTTCTTAAAAATCTTATCTGATTTCAACAACAGAATTTAAAGCAGCAGTATGTTTAAGATTTTATGTGTCAAAAACTGTCATGTGTCTGTGTGTGCATGCAAGGGGCATCTTATTTTCCTCTCCACTACTATTTCCTCTTTACCTTTCTTGAAAGCTCCCATAGCCTCTTCCCCTTTTCCTGCTTCCTTCTCTCTTTCCCACCCACCAGCCAACCTACCTTTATATGCCCCCATTTCTTCAGCATTCCATCCTTCCCTCATATGAGAAAAGTCTGGCCCAGTTGTGCAGTGCCAGCTGCTGGGTTGGTTCAAGTTGTGATGGGGAACTGCAAGGAGTTGTGGGGGAATGAACCTCACTTTTCCCTGTATCCACAATAATTCCTTTCTTTCCTCCTGAAAGCCCCATATCACCAGCTTTGCCTGTTTTCTTCATTCCTTCCCACTCACCAGCCTACCTTTTTTCTCTTCCCCATCTCCAGCTATATTATTTATTTAATCCATATATACCTCACCTTTCTCCCCGACGGGGAACCAAAGCAGCTTGCATCGTTTTCCTCTCTTCCTTTTTATCCTCACAATCTTGTGCTGTAGGTTAGGCTGAGAGTGTATAATTGGCCCAAGATCACTCAGTGAGCTTCCAAAGCACACTGGGGATTTGAACCTGGGTCTCACAGATCCTAGACTGAAACTCTAACCACTATACCACACTAGCTTTTGTGGGGCAGCTGCTGCTTAACAGTAGCAAGCAGCTGGGATTGGGTGAGTCATGTAAACCAACTGGAAGCCTGTGGTTGCTGCTAGTTCTGGCTCCAATGAAGGCTGCCTCAAAGGCCAAAATACCTGGTGTAAAGGACACTTCCCTCTCCCCCAGCCTATTCCTGACATAAACCAAGGCTTAAGCCATCTCTTAAATGTCAAACCATCTCGGTCTCCCCTGCCATTTGGTACCTCCCCAGGGCCTCCTGAACATATCAATGGGGCACGATATTTTAGGTACTGCCCACCATCTGATCAAAAACTGTTATAAATCAGGCCATCTTCCATCGCCTGTTAAAATGTCACAGGAGATTTTGGATTACTTGTGTTTAATGCCATCTTGTTTAATAGCTTGTTTGACTGTGTTTTACATTTAGGTTCTTATTGCTTTTATTACGTTGTGAGCTGCCCTGAGCCCATTTGTGAGGTAGGGTGGAAAATAATAATAATAATAATAATAATAATAATAATAATAATAATGATGATGATGATAATAATAATAATAATGATGATGATAATAGTAGTAGTAGTAGTAGTAGTAGTAGTTTTGCTGTTGTTATTGAAAAGCTGGCAGTACTGTTGTGGTTGTCTATCAACAGCCTCTGATAGCATCAATTTCTTTAAAGCTACAGGAACTTCTTTTATCATTTGGGTTTTTTAACTCCCTCCACAATCAATCTATCAATCTCTCTCTCTCTCTTTCCTTCCTTCCCTCTCTCGCTCTTTCTTATTTTTCTACAAACCTGGGGTGCTTTTCAGGATTATAGAAAGATCTGTTTTGTTTGTTCATGGCGTCATTCTCCAGATTTAACTGTACACAAATGTCTGTATCTATATATGTCCCCTTTTGTTGCCATCTTCTGCCAGGGGGTGAAGACTTCTTAGTTTCATTTGCCATTCCGTCAATGATCCCTACATTCTAACCAATATTTTCAAGTCATGTCAGAATAACCTTCTCTTTTTTTGAGAACGTTACTACCGTGCTGGATCAGGGGAATGTTGTAGAAACAGTTTATCTTGATTTCAGTAAGGCTTTTGATAAGGTTATACGTAACAGTCTTGTTGACAAGTTGGTAAAATGTTGTTTGGATCCTATTACCATTAGGTGGATCTGTAACTGGTTGACAGATCGCACTTGTTAATGGTTCCCCATCCTCTTGAAGAGGAGTGACAAATGGAGTGCCTTAAGGATCTGTCCTGGAACCTGTTTGGATGAAGGAATAGAAGGAATGCTTATTAAATTTGCAGATGATACTAAATTGGGCGGGGTAGCAAACACAGTAGAAGACAGAGTCAGGATACAGGATGATCTTGACAGGCTGGAAAACTGGGCTAAAACTAATAAAATGGATTTTAATTGGGATAAATATAAAGTTCTGCATTTAAGTAAGAAAAATCAAATGCATAATTATAGGATGGGGGAGACTTGTCTTGGCAGTAGTATGTGTGAAAAGGATCTAGGGGTCTTAGTAGACCATATACTGAACATGAGTCAGCAGTGTGATGCAGTAGCTAAAAAGGCAAATACAATTTTAGGTTGTTATCAATAGAAGTATAGTGTCCAGATCACACAAAGCGATGGCATCACTGTACTTTGCCCTGGGTAGACCTCACCTAGATTATTGTGTTCAGTTTTGGGCACCACAATTTAAAAAGGATATAGACAAGCTGCAATGTGTCCAGAGGAAGGCAATGAAGATGCTGAGGGGCCTGGAAACCAAGTCCTATGAGGAAAGGTTGAAGGAGCTGCATATGTTTAACCTGGGGAGGAGACAACTCAGAGGTGATATGATAACCATTTTCAAGTACTTGAAGGGCTGTCATATAGAGGATGGAATGGAGTTGTTTTCTGTTGCTTCAGAAGGTTGGACCAGAAATCAAAAGAGCTTTTGGCTAAACATTAGGAAGAACTTCCTGACAGTTAAAGTGGTTCCTCAGTGGAACAGGCTTCCTCGGGAGGCGGTGGGCTCTCCTTCTTTGGAGGTTTTTAAACAGAAGCTAGATGGCTATCTAACAGCAATCCTGATTCTGTGAACTTAGGCAGATCATGAGAGGGAGGGCAGGAAGGTTTGCATCAGTGCTTAGTTCTTGTGGTCCTTTTTTACACATGCAGGGAAATGCTGATTGCAACTTTGGGGTCAGGAAGCAATTTCCCTCCAGGCTAGTTTGGCCAGGGATCCTGGAGGTTTTTTGCTGTCTTCTGGGCATGGAGCAGGGGTCACTGGATGTGTGTGTGTGGGAGGTATTTGTGAATTTCCTGCATTGTGCAGGGGGTTGGACTAGATGGCCCTGGAGGTCCCTTCCAACTCTATGATTCTATGATTCCACATTGGTGGCCCTTGTAAGGACAGAAAGGCAAAGAACCAGTTTCGCAAATAAATAAATATCTATATACATATATAAATATCTCCCGTATATATAATTGTGTTTTCGAGTAGCAATGTTCCATACACTCCCAAATCAGTTGGCTGCCAAATCTGCCACTCTGAAAAGGTCCCTAACCACTGGCTGTGTTGTCTGAGTCCCGCCCACAGAAGCAGCAGGCGCCAAAACTCACCTCAGAAGACAACTTCACCTCAGGAGAGAGGACAGACACTCTGGTGAGTCTGGCACTGCCGCTGAGGGTGGGGTGGGGGGCCATGGCAGGGTGGGGGGAGAACTGAGGCCAGCCAGGCAGCCTGGGCTGCCAAGGCCTAAAGCCGGGGGCGGGGGGGAGAGCCACAACTGGGCGGCCTGGCCCACCAAGGCCTCGAATGGGGTTGGGAAGAGCCAAGGCTGGGAGGCCTGGCTAGAGTCCATTGTATTTATTACCACAACTGGCCTTATTCCTAGTATACATATAAATATAAACACACACACACACAAGTGTGTGTGTGTGTGTGTGTATATTCCACTGGTCTGCAAAAATGTAACCCCAAGATAATGTGTAGTTTTAGTAGTAGCTTCAATCTGACCAATGCTATTGTCAGAATCTGCAGATTCAGACAAGGATTTTTGGGATCTTATGCTATATATTATAACCTGTTCCTGTACCCACTTTGTAAGCATGTCTCTTGCTATTAGTTGTTCCTATACCCACTATGTAATCATGCCTATTGCCAATTTGCTTGACCATTGTGAATGTATACTATGTGACCCCAGGTTTATGGCTTTGACCAGGCCTGGTCTATGTATCTGTTTGCCCGGGAGAATGACAACTTCAAAGCATGGGAACAATGGGCCTCTCACACTCCTGCCTCCGCATTCCATTCATCCCGGCTGGGAAGACAGGGGAGGACAGGGACCATTTCTTATCAACGTGCGAAAGCCTTGGGGAAAGCATTTGTTATGTGAATATGGTTACATCTGAGGGGTCTGGTTTGGGAAGGGAAATTTACTGCTTCACACCTAGCTTTCTTTCCTGTGGGAAACAAACGGCCAGAGAACCTTTTGCCCGCGGTTTTTCCCCCTTGTTGATTGGTTACCTATGGGCAATTCAAATTGTGCTGGAGAGTATATTAGACCTGCTTCTATTGTATGCGTTATCTCTGACAATAATCCGAGGACCTGTACCAATGTAGAAATAGGAAATAAAGAACTGTGTTTCATCAACAAAGATCTGATCCTTGACTACTTTGAGCAGAAGCCTCACAGCTATGCTCCATTACTAGACTATTGATGTAAATAGAAAGATATTCTCTCATAGTCTTATTTGGCCTACAAATATAATCACCATGTAGCCCATTATTTCCTTTCTTTCTCCTGTCTGCTACAACTCCAGGTAGATCAACACCATTAGCTGATAGCGTGGGTGTGTCAGCACCCCAGCCAACAGTACCAAAGAATACTTACTGGCTCAACTCAAATTCTTAATAGAAAGCACTGCCAGCTTTTTTCCAGACTCCTACTAATTTATTTAGTCAGTAAGTTGGAATAATGTCTACATACAGAAAATGTATATCACATACAGTCAAACAAAATCTTTAACCCCATTCAGAATTCAGTTAGTCAAGTCAAGTGCAATCCAGATTCGCCAATCCTTAGTCTAGCACATGGTGCTCAATTGAGTGTCCATACTGCTTTCCAATTACACTTGAATTACAGCCCATTTATTTTGCCTCTTAAGACTCACCATTTAATCTTGCGATACAGCAAAATAAGGCTAAAGTAACATACTGCTACAGTACAATGGCACTATAATGATATATCTACTACTGATTTTCTAAAAAATGGGGGGAGAGTGGTGAAAAGTATAGCACAGGAAGTGGGTGGGAAAGTGTGGAAATTCATACATCCATATGGATCCCAAACCTGCTTTGAGTATGATCATTCCAGAAACACAGCACTGAAGCTTGGGGAAACCCAGAAGGTGGACAACTGCACAATGATGTCATTTGAAAATTGCCCTTTCTTTCATTTTTAGGGGAATGCAGAACAAAACCTGCATATGGAATCCACTTTTGAATGAGTAGTAGGCAAAGGCTTTGTACACAGTATCATGCAAAAAGTTCCACAAAATATTCTGAGCCAAAAAGTAAGGAACAGCAACAGGACTTCAAAAGACTTGGTAAAATGGACAGAGTAACACAGAGAAGGCAAACAAAGAAATAATATTGGAGATCCAATTGACTGTCTTTGAGTACCCCTTGGAGGAATCCAGGAGAATCAATATTAATATTTACTTTCTGCTTAGTACTTAGCTTACCTCCTGAATCTCCCCAGTGTACTAATGCAGAAAAACTAACTAGGATTTCAATAGGTTTCAGACTGTCCACACACAAGTAATAGGAGACACGATCATCTACCATCTATAAGGAGAAAAGGGATTCATGTTCAATTTCTGTCCAACATTGCAGTAACTAATATTTGAGTTATGTTACAAACTCTGTGATGAAAAGATATAAAGTGAACACTGAAAGGTTCCACACCCTTTGTTCAAAGTGTTTTCTTTTGCATGTCCCTCAGCAATTAACTTCAGATTCAACCCATCGACAAAGTTTAAATTTCTCTTATGAGACATTTTATGTATGTTTTCCTGAACTACTGGTTTTAATTTTAGGAAAACAGAACCATAATGAAGTGATTGGTTTGAGAGTTCTGCAACTGAATGTTAAGTAATTACAAGGAAGTTATTAAATGCAACACAAGCCTTGAAATCAAATTGGTTCAGTAGTAGGGTTACGGTGCTCACTTGGTGAACTAAATTTTTGATTTGCTTAAAACACCACAGCTGAGTCTCCTGTAAGCTGAACTGTACTTATATACTTATTTGGAGCATGTTTATCTGCCCTCCCATGCAGGAGCTCAGCAGGGTACACGTGGTTGTCCCTTCCTTCATTTTATCATGACAATTCAGTGAGGGAGGTTATGTACTTTGTTTCACTGTCCTGGGCAATGTAATTTGGTGATAATGGTTGCTCTTTGAAGTATCACTTTTTATCACTTTAGGGATCAAACGATCATTGCATCTACATTAAATTATCTTTGATCTGTTAGCAGAGGTTTTTAATGTCAGTCACTAAGCTTTATTCTTTGAAATCAACCTTTCTTATACTAGCCTTTTGTTCTAAGTAATGTTTTAATGTGTTAACAAAATATATTTAAAGCACATATGTCAAAATTATGGTATAGCTTGCTGGTTACATAGAGATAAACAAACCATGCAGTTTATACACTTACCCTAAAATCTGATTTCTGATAGCTGTAAGTATAAGTATTGGGTTTATGGAAAACATATATATTCCTAGATGGGAAATAAATAACAAGGTGCTTATTTAAGCATTAATTATGAACAAATCTCTCCCTTATGCCACATTTTGTTTAATTACAAGAATGCTGACTCATATAGTCACTCTGTCTCTTTAACAGTTATTCAGCACTGGTGGATTACAACAAATCAAACTTTGGAACGGGGAATATAATTTCTCTGTCCCTGAGAACATAAAGAGAAAATTTCCTGAATATTTTGACTGTCGTTCCGCTCCCCCCACCCCCAATGACTAGTTGCCAGATGTGGGAAACTAGAGGAAACAGGCTTTAAAAATATTTAGTACCTTTTAAGACAAAGGAATTCGATATTCTGTGCTTTAAGATTTTTGCAACACTAGACCCACAGCCAATTGTAGCTTTCATTTTTAGCCTGAGGTTTTCCTGTGCCTCAGAAACAGCTTCTCTAAACACTGAAGCTGCAGATGCAGAGACAGCAGTACGTATATTGCCAGCCAGACATTTTGGTTAGGATTGGCAATGAAAGGTACAATAAAACACTTTCGCCCATCAAGGAGTAATGCGGTAAAGAAATGGCCTGTATAGATTACCAGTGCAATCGTTTAGTTAGTTACCCCCATCTAAACCTACTGAAATCAGTGTGCTTCGATTGGAATAACCCCATTTGATCACATAAGTTAGGCTTGGATCCAGTCAACAGATGGTGCTGGCAAATGTGGGTTTTCTTGTGTTATCTCTCAGAAATCTTTTTCAATCTCTGAAAGGGTGATTTCTGGAACTGTGGGACCTGCATGGACAAATAACTGCATGGGTTGGGGGGGGGGGGGGGGTGACTGCAGTGAGAGGGTGGAAAGCAGCCAAACTGCTCCTCCTTCCTCTTCTATGAGCAACATTGTGCTTGTAGAAGCCTCCTCCTCACCTACTCCACCTCCTTCCTGCAAGTACCCTTCACATGCCCTTCCACCTCCTCTGCCTCCTCCAACTTACACAGCGTTTTGCCCCCATGGGTTCCCCCAACTTCTGACATCATTTTTCTGGGAACTGAAAGGGGCTGCTGGGAAAACTTCTGTGCATCTTCTGATAATGATTGGCTGCAGCATTAACATTGGCAATATAACAACACAATAAATTAGACAAAATAACAATATTTCTTACTGAAAACAAGTACAGAAATCTTCATAGTCTATCCATATTTCTTTTGAAATGGGATTCTTTTCTGTTTCCATTTCTTCCTGAGACTTATTCATCATATAATTGCCTAAGCTAGGCTCAGTTAATTCTAACATTTGAACAGCGTCACTACTTATTTTATCATTCGATTCATCTGTAAAGGCAAAAGAAATGCAGAGAGATTTCCATAAGTTAAAATTATCCTCAAAAAAGGAAAGACTGCATTGTACTAGTGCAGGGGTGGCCAAACTTGCTTAACATAAGAGACACATAGAATAAATGTCAGATGTTTGAGACCCACAAGACATGAACAGATATTACACACACTTTATGGTAAAAGACAAATTTGCTTTTAATTAACGTTAAATGAGACTGCCAAAAACAAAAACAGATATTGATAATGATATTTATTTGTCCAATGATATTTATTTGTCTGAGGGGGGGGGGGGGAAGGAAGGAAGGAAGGAAGGAAGGAAGGAAGGAAGGAAGGAAGGAAGGAAATAGATGGGGCTCCCCTGGAGAAAATGGCTGCTTTGGAGGGTGGACTCTATGGCATTGTACCATGCTGAGGCCCCTCCCCTCCCCAAACCCCACCTTCTCCTGGCTCCACCCCTGAAGTCTCCAGGTATTTTCCAACCCAGACCTGGCAACCCGAGAAGGGAGGGAGGGAGGGAGGGAGGAAAAGAGAAAGAAAGGTAGAAAGAAAGCAAATAGATGGGGAGGGAGGGAGGAAGGGGGAACGAGAGAGAGAGAAAGAGAAATGTGGAAAGAATGAAAGACGTGAGAAGAAAGGAGAGAGAGAGAGAGAGAGAGTCAAAAACAGAAACAATGCTCATGAATACCAAACTAATTCTAAACCAAATGAAGGAGAGTTCATCTATAATGGCTTGAAACAAAATTCTAGAACTCTCATGCAGCACTTATGTTAAAGATTATTGATTTGCAGATGAGCTTGAAAAAAGAAGAAATAATTGTCTTTTTAGCAGATATTCTGATGGTTGTGAATGAACTGAAACAAAGGTTATGGACACCACAAATCTTCATGAAAATGCTGAATAAATGAAGTGTCATGAGTGCTGCCGAGGAGGAGTTCCCGGCTTCAGCAGAGCTCGCGTCTGATCCTGATGAAATCACCTCAGAGCCCGTTAATGTCTTCATGCCGCCCATCCTAGCAACACTGGTGGACAAGCAACGCTCTGTGGACATTCCCCCTGATTCGCCTCCACAGGTGGTCTGCTTAAGGAACCAGCTCCACCAAGACTTAGCATCCTGCCAAAACTTAGCATCCTTAGCTACCTGTTTTTATAGCAATTGTGTGAAAGGGGGTAAAAGTAACAAGAAAAAATGGAAGTTTGCTAAAGATAATAGGAAAGGTAAAAATGGTCCTGTACAACAATTAAAAGGAGCAAAGCCTTACAAATCTATCAGGTCCTATGGAATATGCATATTGTCTGCATTCTGTAGACACATTAGTAAATGTTAAGGTAAAGGTTTTCCTTGCTCGAAAGCTAGTCGAATATGACTCTAGGGATGTGGTGCTCATCTCCATTTCCAAGCCGAAGAGCCAGCACTGTCCGAAGACATTTTCGTGGTCATGTGGCCAACATGACTAGATGCCGAGGTGCACGGAACACTGCTAGCTTCCCACCGAAGTGGTACCTATTTATCTATTTGCAATTTCTTGCTTTCAAACTGCTAGGCTGGCAAGAGCTGGGACCAGAGACGGGAGCTCACTCTGTCATGTAGCCCTCAGGTCTCGGACTGCTGAACTACTGACCATCTGGTCTGCAGTTCAGCGTCTTAACCACCTGAGCCACTGCAGACACATTACTGGTTACCAATGAGCTACCAAGTTCAGTTCAAGGCTGAAGCTATCATCTATGAATGCCCTTAATAGCCATGGGCCCACATACCTGCAGGATCACCTGTTTAGCTATATTCCATCATGGCAGTTGTGCTCATTTGAGCAAAGCCTTTAGGAGGTACTATCTTTCATGCAGGTAAAATTGGCAACTGCCTATTCATGCATATTCCCTGGGGTGGTTCCCATCATGGAACAGCCTGTGGCAGGTTATCAGGAAGGCTTGCATGTTTCTATCATGTCATGGAATGTGCAAAATAGAAATATTATGAGGGGATTTTTATAAAGGGATCAGAACTATAGTATAAGGACAGTAGGTAGTCTGTTGCAATGTTTATTATATGTATCACCCCTTTTTAATGCAATGTCTTCATCCTTTGTAATCCTCCCACAGTATAGTTTGTCAAGCCTCAGACAGTTTCATTGCTAAAAATGCTTCTCTTCATTGACAATTTTGTTGTCATAGAGAATAATTCCTCAACATGGTGCCCACCAGTACTTCTTGTGGTGCCTGGCGAGCTTTTCAAAAAGTGGGTATGGCCTTTTAAAGACAGGGCTTGTTACTGGCTGACCTAACTCAAATGAAAGGGGTTTCCATGGCTTCAATAGTGGCTGCAGCCTCTGGAGAATCAAGAGGACTAGTAAGCATCCAGGCCTGGGTTTCCATCCCCCCTTCAGGCTTTCTTTCATTTCTTTTTATTCCCCTTCTACGATTCCTTTGCAAAGTGAGGAGGAAGATATTGTATTTGGCTCCATCTCCTTTGGCAGCCCTTTCTGGCAGCTGTTTACCTCCCCCTCTGCAAATTCCAAAGGCACTCACAGGCGAAAGAGATTAGGGACCCGTAGACAATTTTTTGTTCCCATTATTTCCAATTCTGTAATCCTAGCCACAGTGCACTATTTTATTATAGACCTTTGCTGTTTGATTGAATTGTTTCTCCTATTTTGTAATCCAGTGAGAAGGGCAGGCTATATTTGATAATATAAAAATAAGATAAATAAACAATAAACTCAATTTTGTGGTTTTAATAAAGAGACTTTCAGAACTATCCTAAACAAGCATTTGTACCATGGATCACACATAACACACAGCCTCCTCAAACCAGGATACCTTATTTATTCACAGTGCACTTAAGCTTTCATATTTTCAGAATTCATATACTATATTTATGATTCTCTACTTTAGCTTAATTGTTAAACTGTTCCTAATTCCCTTTCCATCTAAAAACATTTCTGAAATTATCATAGTACACACATTTGTTCAAAGAGATTGTGTTCTGACAAATAACTTGAACTACAGAATTATTCCACCTCTATCAATATGCCACACTGAATTAATCTTAAAGTTTTCACAAACAGTAAAATAGTATCATTTCCTGAACTAGTGCTCTATTTTATCTATGTATTTTAACTAAAAAAAAAAATCACAATCACAAATATGTTTCTTTACCTTTTATGGTTCCTTCTATAATATGTTGCTGACCAAGATTAGATTCCTACAAAATGGGAAAAATTATTTATAACGGTTTAAAAACAAAAGTCGGTAGCAAAATCATAACATCATCAGAAGTGCTTCAGCAGGAATTACTGCAAATGGGCAATTATGTATTTTCTAATATTAACAGTTGCGATACATGAATGATACTTCAGTGGCCTAAAAATGGTAGAACTCTGTTGTTTAGGGCAGCACTGTAAGTCATCCACGTCAAAGCTGCAATTATCAGCACACGTGTTATTTTGCTGTCAAGTCACAGCTGACTTATGGCGACCCCATAGGGTTTTCAAGGCAAGAGACATTCAGAGGTGGTTTGCCATTGCCTGCCTCCATGTCACGACCCTGGTATTCCTTGGAGAAGAAGAAAAGAGATTGGATTTATACCCCACCCTTCACTACCTGAAGGAATCTCAGAGCAGTTTACAATCCCTTTCCCTTCCTCTCCCCACAACAAACACCCTGGGAGGCAGGTGGGGCTGAGAGAGCTCTCCCAAGAATTGCCCTTGAGAGAACAGCTCTGAAAGAACTTATGACTAACCCAAGGTCACATCAGCAGCTGTATATGTGGAGGAGTGGGTAATCAAACCCGGTTCCCCCAGATTAGAGTCCATGCTCCTAACCACTACACCAAACTGGCTCTCCCATCCAAAACTAGCCAGAGTCCACCCTGCATAGCTTCTGAGATCTGGTGAAACTGGGCTAGCCTGGGTTGTCCAGCATAAACACTTGGAAGTAAAGCCAATTAAAACAAAATGGGTCTTACTTCTGGGCAAAAATGCTTAGGAAGAGGCTTCAAATATTGAATTACTCAAAATATATGCAAGGCTTGGTCCTCAAGCTGTTTACTGAGGCCCATTTCAGAAGATGGTGCACTATACAGTGGCAGCTTATAATATCATCACATGAGGTACGGCCAACTATCTATTATGACATTTTAATTCTGTCCCTCCGCCATAGATCTCAGAGTAGGGTACATGGTTCTCCACTTCTTCATTTTATCCTATTTCTTTATGTAGCTATTTATACTCTGATTCTCTCCCCAGTCAGGATGCAAAGTAGCTTATGACATTATCCACTGGTCCATTTTATTCTCACAGAATTCGTTGTGAGGGAAGTTAGGCTGAGAGTGTGTTATTGGCCCAAGGTCATCCAGCAAACTGCACGGTAGAAGGGGTACTTGAACATAGCTCTCTGAAGTTCAATCCTCTAACCACTTACTACATTTTTTCTCTACAGGACTGTCTCTTCACATACTCTCCAGCCTGCCTCTCAAGCCCAGCTTTCTGTGTTCCCACCTTCAGAGGTTAGGTGGCTAGTGACTAGAGACAGGGCACTCTTTGCGGGGTCAGTTTGTTCAGAATGCCTTCGCCCCTGAGGTTCCCCCAGCACTTACTTCACTTTTTTTTTAGGCACCAGGCCCAAACACACCTTTTTACCCATGGTTTTAATTAGGGGCTTTATCTTATCAGTGTGTTTCTGGGATCCAAACTGCACACCCAAGATGCTGGATATCTTGCTCCTTTTCTGGACCTTGCCTCTTCTGGAACAGATGGACTCCCATTCTAGCTGTATCTGAAGAAGTGACTTACGAAAACTCATACCCTGCCACGTATTTTGTTAGTCTTTAAGGTGCTACTGGACTCTTGCTTTTTGACAGTCTGCTTCGGTTTTATGGATAGTTTTATGCTGCTTATGTTCAATCATCTGCTTTTAATGGCCTTTTAAAATATTGTGGTGATTTAAGCTGTAAGCTGCTCAAGCAGAGCAGAACTCTGAAGAGCTGGCACAGAAATATCCTAAATAAATAAATAAATGTTTGTAGCCACCAATCATACCATGTGGCCAATGCTATTGTGCTCCCTTCCTTTTGCATTTCCATAACATGGGTGGGGGGGCTAATGTTGACCGCTATGTGATTACCATCACAAAGGAATGACAGTGCAGAAAACTACAGAGATGCTGAAACATACCACTGCAAAAATATATCTAAAACTCTTGTGGAGACAATGGGTAATTTTATACATAAGAACTGCAGTATATCTGTATTGTAGTATAACAGGAGTCTGGTAATCTTCCAGTTTCAAGGAGAACCCTCTTCTTCAGACACTTTTTGTAATAGTATCAAAAGAACATCATACTTGTACATGAATTTACTGTAGCTGAGGTTGTACATTTTATATCATTCTTACAAAGTTTCTGTTATTTTATTATGTTTAATGGTGTATTTCGGCATCAGTATTTTTGGCCACCACTAAATATTCGGTCTTAACAGTCTGACCGAACAAATGGCTCTCTGTGGGAATGCTATCACCCTATAGTGAGGCAATAATGGCTTCATCTCATAACTGGTTGTCTCAGCCAACACTGAATTACTCCTGTTGGGACAGCTAACTCATCATTAGATATACTTGCCATCTCATAAGAACATAAGAGAAGCCAATGTTGGATCAAGCCAGTGGCCCATCCAGTCCAACACTCTGTCACACAGCGGCCAAAAACACCAGGTGCCCTCAGGAGGTCCACCAGTGGGGCCAGGACACTAGAAGCCCTCCCACTGTCGTTCCCCCCCCCAGTCAAGCACCAAGAACACAGAGCATCACTTGCCCCAGACTGAGAGTTCTCAGCCCAAGTAATGCAAATTCATTATGGCAAATATTGAAATCCTAGACTCAGTCACACCTCTACCTATACAATATTGGCCCATCAGCTCTACCACCTCCAGGCCCACTTGTCATCCAAGCACTGGATATCACTTTGGAAGAGAAATTAAAGTCAGTATTTTTGCATTTCTGTTTTACAAACTGTTTTCTTTATATTCCAGTAAGTTGAATAGAGATTTTTCAAAACAAGATTTAAGCTGCTGCAAAGGTCAAGAAGAAACCAAGTCGCTACTCCTGCCATCTTTTAATGATTATGTGAGATACTTCTCTGTTTTGCATCCCACCATTTTGTCATTGTCTCTTAGGAATTTAATAACTTGTCCTTGACCTTTCCTGCTCACATACCCTTTCAAGAGAAAACCAGAGTTCTATCATTATACTATTTGTGCAGACTGGAAATATAACTGACAATTAAATGACAACCTAAGAACGTTAAAAGCTGCCGGCGCACAAGAGTTTATCTTTTAACTAATTACTTTCAAGATACTGATAAAAATCTAGCAACTCTTAAAACTAAAAACTGTGACAGACAATGGCCAAAAAAATCTGCTATTATAAAGGAAGTATTATAATGGTTCATTAAGAGGGGTGTGTCCGTGTGTGTAAAATAAACACTAAGTGCCTGCTTATTATATCTATGAGTACTCTTTCTTCTTGCCATGCACAGGCAAGATTTCAATGCATGATCATATATTAGAAAAAACACAGCCATTTGAGGACTGCCAATTCCCATGTCAAGCTACCGGTCATATGTTACAAAAGTCCTTGTGTTCCTTATATGGCCCTCATTGGTCCGGTCAATCAAAATGAGCCTGAAGTTCTGTGCTAGGAACATAATTCTAAGGAATGCAGGGGCCTGATTATAGCTGGGATGGTAGTGCATAGATAGAATAGGCTTAAGCCTTTTCCTTGCACCATTTTCCAGACATGAAACAGTCCTGAGGAACCACTGTTTGCCCCTTGGCAAAACATATACGCAGTGGCAGCGACATGTTAGGTTCTCCAACGTGATAAACAGCAGCCCTGCGGTGCCCTCTGAGGTCAGGAAAACAATACTGCATCCACGGGTTCAGCCCTCTCTCCTTGTGCATATAACCCTGTCACATGATTTTAGAACCATGGGGGCACACAAGATTGATAAGCAGTACACTCATGATAAGCAGTACACTCATGGTAAACAAAGCAAGAACTTCATAAAATGTACAGTTAGTGTAAAGAAATTCACTGCCACAAGATGCTGTGACTGGAAACCTGACTAGATGTCTTTAAAAGAAGATAAGACAAATTCATGGAGGACGAAGTCATTAATAGCTATCAGCAATGGTGGTAAAATGGAATCTCCTTGTTCAAAGGCACTGTACCCTTGAACACCAGTTGCTCCAGAGGCAACAACAATGGAAGGCGCTACTAACACATCTTCTGGAAATTTTTATTTCTCATTAATGGGATGCAGGGCACTAAATTAGGTAAATAATCTGTCTAATCCAGCAGGGTTCTCCTTGTGTGTTAAATATGTGAGATTTATTTCAGTTAAAAAGGGGAAAATACTTTAGCAGCCATTTTTTAAAAAATGACATAAATCTACACGAAATAAGTAATAGACATTTGTCGCAACCTTATCAATATGGGGGGTGGGTTTTGGCATAAGAAAAGAATAAAAGCTTAACCTGAGAATTCTCATCTGTACTTGCAGGATTCATATCTGTAGAGATATCAAGTACATTTTCATCATTTTCAGTGACAAATGAAAGGCTACATGCTGGAAGAGATCCCCTTTTGAAAGTAGATGGTGGGAAATGGCTATATAAAACAAAAGCAAATCAACAATTAACCAGGGGTCATTTCGTAAAAAAAGAAGTGCAGGAGCTCATTAGCATAACTCATTAGCATATGCTAAACCACCTGACATCACCAGAAGTATGTCAGAAGGTGAGAGAGAGAGAGAGAGAGAGAGAGAGAGAGAGAGAGAGAGAGAGAGAGAGAGAGAGAGAAAGAAAGAAAGAAAGAAAGAAAGAAAGAAAGAAAGAAAGAAAGAAAGAGCTGGCAGAGAGGGGACAGCTACTAATCCAAGCCTCAGAAATACCACTATTCTGGGAGGATGGCTTCAGTGGTGGCTGAAGCCTTCAGAAGGCTGGTCAGAGGAACAAGGACCTTTCCAGGGGACGGGGTCATTTTGCTGCAGCCATGACACAAGCAGGCATTCCTCCGTGGGGAGGGGGGGGCTGGCACCAACTCCCGGAGCTGAGCTCCCCCGAGCTCCTGCTCAAAATGACCCCTGCAATTAACTCTAGAATTTAAATAAAATATTTGCACATATTATGTATCCCGTAACTTCTGCCATAGTGTTGCTGTGTTCCTATACTGTAAAAATACAACAAAACATGAATATTAGAAGTTCCAACATTTCTAAAGATTAATGGAATCTACTTCAGAAATAATGCTGTGTTTTGCTTCAAAGGGACTCCAGTGCACTCTGATGGGATGCAGTCAATACAGTTAGATCTAACCCCCCCCTTTCTGTGAGTAGGACAGCTCAGCTCATGCAATTTAACATTCCATGCCATTTGTAAGAGTCCTGGGTTTTGAGATAGTGCAAATTACCACAACAGGAAGGAGAAGGAAGGCATGATCTCATTTAAATATACATCCTTCAGTATGTTTATAAGGCATGAGTTACAGGCAACTCCATCTCATATATAATAACCAAAATCCAATGCGCAGTTAAGGGTACCTGCACTCTAAATGGCCTACTTACGTATCTCTTGGTATAGGTATTGGAGAAAGCTTGAAGTTCAGAAAAGGGCTAGCAATCTCAATAAATTGGTCCGGCTTTTTAAACACAGGTTCTGAAAAAGAAAGGATGACAAAGAATTCCTACTTGCAATTCAAAAACAAAATAAGCATCTGTCAAATAAAATTGCTCCCTATGAACATACAAAATAAAATGGCCCCAGTCTCAGGAATGAGTTCAGTGGAGGTATATAATCTTAAAATGTCTGGTTTCAGGAGGTTATAATGTTTTTTAAACCTGACCAATGTATTTTTCATGGCTAACAGGGTTGTCTCAACTTTTAACACTAGATTCAAGTTTAATAAAACTCCTTTTATGTTTGTTTGTTTGTATGCTTGTGTTATAAAAAATAAAATATTTATTTAAAAAAACTCTCCTTTATACGTTAACCACAACCTGTGGCTCAGAAGTTAATTATTCCTGCATTTGCAACAAATCATAGTTTTATAATTTGCAAGCTGTGATTAGATTTGGAGAACAAGCCATTTAGCCAAAGAAGAAGAAGGGAAGAGAGAAGAGATTGGATTTAAACCCCGCCTTTCACTTGGAGTCTCAAAGCATCTTACAAACTCCTTTCCCTCCTCCTCCCCACAACAGACACCCTGTCAGATAGGTGGGGCTGAGAGAGCTCTTTCGAGAACTGCTCTTTCAAGAACAGCTCTGACAGAACTATGGCTTGCCCAAGGTCATCCAGCAAGTGCATGTGGAGGAGTAGAGAATCAAACCTGGTTCTCCCAGGTTAGAGTCTGTGCGCACTTAACCACTACACCAAACCAAAGTGGAAGTGATTGTGTGAGAGGTGCATTAGGGAGAGAAAATGCACGAGGCCAGGCATTTCCAAGATTTGCTCCCCATATTTTATTTATTTATATTTATTATTTATTTATTTAATTGTATCCTGCCCTCCTTGCCAAGGCAGGCTCAGAGTGGCTTACACGGTATATGTTAAAACAGTAGAGTATGTTAAAATACAGAATTTAAACGACACATGAATGCAGTCAAATGAGGAAGTTTTTAAAAATTCACAATTTGTCAAAGGAGAACAGATATCTCTAACAACAAAGAAGAGACCAGTTGTGTATGCAGATCTCTCTTTGTGGGTTTCTGGGTTGTATTTATACACTGCAATAAGTATTATAGGAGTAGTTCACATTGAAGCATATTCATATACTTGTTAGGTGGAGACATTTTGCAAGTATTTGTGTAATATCCAGTATATGCCCAATACAAATTCTTCAAAACAGATGAGTGAATTACTGTAGGAAAGGTCTTTTACAGTCCAAGGACGTCCTGTGTGTTTCGTATTCTGGGAAAGGCCAGAAGAGTAAAGTACTCAACAAGCATCAGAGAATAGTATCTACCTAGCATTAGGTTCACTGATACAATGTAGTAAAGTGTATTCTTAATTTTAATATAGAAGGATTGTAATCCTGAAAACAGAACCCTCGTTTAAATAAATGGAGCCAAATATAAATATGACATTCTGGCTCACAGATAATTACAAACACAACACAGAGCATGGAAAAGAAAAACCTTGGGGCTCATCTGTCACAATAGATTCCTTTTTCTGGCGGATAAGCTTCCAACGAGGTGTAGGCAGTGGTTTCAGTGGTGCTATCAGAGGACAAGCTCTTGTTCTGGTTATCAGTGCCGGATGGCTGTATATATGTGAGAGACCATACTGACGTAACTTCTCAGAAGAATCAGCCTGCAAAACACAAAGGAGTACAATATTCAAAAGAGGCTATGTTATAGTGTAAAATACCAAAACAAGAAACACTCAAATTCTGGAACCATTTTAAGATTCTTTTTCACATTAAGAGGTCAATTGTATGTTCAGCAACTGGAAGGAACATGATTAAATACTGAGCTATCAAAACGGGGACACAGAGATACTTGATCACTGATGCTGTCCATGCTAATAAGAAGCCTCTAAGTGAACCATCCATAGCACTAAGGACAACTGGAGTAATCCCATTTCTCTAGCTTTGGCAAGTTAGCATACCAAGTAGGTGTCTATTGGGGTGCCTACTGGAGCAGCCTTACAAAGGCTGGATATTCCCAGGTTCAGAATGCAAACAGAAGAGTCAATTTTTAGTTCTCCCAAATATGGCCAGAAAAGATAGCTGGCCAACAGATTCATTATAGCATGGTCTACCTTTGAATCATCCCTTATTATGTTCCTTATTATAGTGAATATCCTGAAATTTTGCAAGATCCCACAGTGTCTGTAGTAATACATGGAGATCAGGCTATCAATGGCTACTAGTCAAGATGGAGATCTACTACCTCCAGTACCAGAGGGACTCTGCCTCTTTCTATCAGTTGCTGGGGAGCATGGGCGGGAGGATGCTGTTGCAGTCATCCTGCTTGTGGGCTTCCTAAAGGCCACTGGTTGCCTGCAGTGTGAACAGAATGCTGGACTTGATGGGCCTTTGGTCTGATCCAGCAGCACTCTTCTTGTGTTCTTATCTGTTCTTCAACAGAAATACCATATGTAATGGGTTTCCAGGAGCCAGTATGGTTTAGTATCTGGAGTGCCAGAAAACTGAGTTGGAGATCCATGTCCAACTCCCTCCTCAGCTATGAAATTCATTCAGTGACCTCAGGCTGATCTCTCTCTCTCTCCTTCTCGCTCTCTCACTCAGCCACATCTACTTGTGAGGGTAAAATATTGGGGGGGGGGGGGAGAAAATGATGTATACTATTTCTAGGCTATTTATATGAAGAGGAGGAAAGATGTTACAGTTCATATTCAGAAGACAATATATATAAATCCTTACCATTTTCCCTAATTCAAAGATCTTTCTTTCAGATACATAAAGAGGCGCATAGCAAGCGTACAGCACCATCTGTGGCTGCAGCGGAGCTGA
This sequence comes from Lepidodactylus listeri, assembly GCA_029233225.1. Taxonomy (NCBI): domain Eukaryota; kingdom Metazoa; phylum Chordata; class Lepidosauria; order Squamata; family Gekkonidae; genus Lepidodactylus; species Lepidodactylus listeri. The sequence continues at coordinate 50,530,814 of JARCFY010000003.1, read as the reverse complement.
ACCTATTAAAAAGAACCCATTAAACCTATTAAAAAGTAAGAAAAATTATATTAATACTGAAGTATATAATAAAGCATTCCTGGTTAAGAGTTATGATTCTATAAAGGCAAAGACAAGAAATAGAGGCAGAATAATCTCCAGTTTAGTCACAAGTAATCCACTCTGAAACAGCCACTGGCAATCACACAGAATAAGTGGTTTCATAGTCCCAGTCATGAAGAGGTAGGGCTTTATTCATAAACTGTGCACTCTTATTTAAATCTTAAGATCACGTGCGTTATGTAGAGTAAAAAATTTACAGTGCAATCATCGTAAGTGGTCTACTCAGACTCCTACTGAAGCTTATTTATTTTCTCAGAAAAGCATACTTAGGAGCGACTGTACTGTTAATGCATTAAAAACTTTGTTAAAGATTAGCTACAATCCTTATTTTCAAAGATTTCATTTAATGTCTGTTATTTAATTTTTTAAGCTCCCATTTGCTTTAAAATAGTTTCCATGAATGACATGTAACTGAGAATTCTTCAGTATTAAAAACATGACGTTACATTAACTTCATCTGCTGTCTCTGATGTGACTAATCTTCCTAGCAAGTAGAAGGGAAAGTGGTTGGGAGGATTGCCACAGAGAGCCTGGCCCTTGATCCTTCTTCCCACTGGTAAGGTAGATGTTCCTGTTGTGGTAGATACATGACAGCAGAGCAGGCAGAAGAATGTTAGAAAAAAATGAGTACTTTAGGAATCGCCAGTCTTTCCTGTCTGCAGGGAGACTGAAGCAAGAGACTTCAGAATTCCAAAGAGGCAGAGCTAACTTCCTAGCAGCCACTTATTTATAGCCTTAATGTGAACAAATCTAGTCAGCATTATATCCAGATTTGCAGGGTGTCTGAGCAGGGTTGCTTACCTTCTTCCAAAGTAAACATGGTAATTTGGGTTTCATCCTCTGTGGATTCATTCAGTTCAACAAAAGGCTGGAATTCTTAATTAGCATTGGGCGCGATCATACGCACCTCTTAGCCACACGAGAGGGACGATTCACCAATGGATCAAGCTGGCGCGATCACACCAGCACATGTGGGAGGCGTCCCAGAACCGTTGGCAAGCCGTGGCAAACCGATTGGATCCGGCAGAGCACCAGAGTAAAAAGCTACTGGTGAAACTCCGGTATCAGACGGGTTGCTGCGGCCCACAACTGGACTTTTCCCAAGTGATTGTGCCGGCGTGGAAGTGTGGTATTGGGTATAGCATGATTACACGCTATCCCAACGCCATGCTGTTCCCCCCCTTCTCCGTGTGCGCATCATCGAAAGCCCTTGGGGGGAGAGGCGATTCAGCAATCCCCTGTTTAAGCGCCTCAGAAACCAACCACAAAAAAAACACAACTTGCCCGCGGTTGCATCTGGTTACGCAGCAGCAATTTGCACCGGCAGCTTCATGGAGCTGTGTGATCGTGCAACTGCGGGACAAATTGCTCCGGGGCAAAAAAGCCTTGATTCCCCTCCGGACTATCTCGCTCGTGTGGAAGGGACTAGTGTATATTTTTTTAAAAGGGGAAAGAGATAAAGCATGCAATATTAAGGTTAGATACTACTATGAGCCTAAGAACTTATTTGATTTACCATCAAAAAACATCTGAAGAGAACTAGGAAAATCAGTAGACATCAATCGTGCAGAATGAATCCCTGGCTTCACTTTTTCCCCATCCTTGCTTTTCTTCTTTCCAACTTCTTTTTGTTCAGACTTTTCCACTGAAGAAAAGAAATGCATGCATCAATATCATCATAGTCACACAATATTTAGTAGTCTTTTTCTCAGACAATGGCCACTGATATCATACACTGATGCACTGAAAATCATAGATTGATTCATTCAAAATTTATGTCCCTAACTGATAATCAGAGGTTTAAAGGCACCATACACCATATATACCCAACAGCTTATCACTCATGAATCCTACACAAGGGCGTAGACTTTCCAATTTCCGGGGGGGTGGGGGGTGGGCTGGGGCTGGCCAGAGGCATTACAGGCCATTGTTAGCCAAACTGCTCTGGTTTTAAGATTAGCAACTGGCAAATAACCGGGTTACAGCCAACTATACCAAGGTCCCGCCCCTTCCAGGAGTTCGCAGTAAATAGGTACTGAGGCAGAGATCACTTTAAATGTTTTTTACTGAATAATATTCTCAGGCACACAAAAACAGATACACACACACTAACACACAGTTCCTAGGAAACTTAGATAGAGAAATAGCACTTTCGCATGAGCAGGAGATTCGCTGGTTGGGAAATACTTTACCTGTCCTCGAGATGGGTTGTCCATTCCAAAGGAAGAATTGAGGGATTGAAAGGAAAATAGGGAATGTGTTCTGAACCGGCAGAAACACGCTCCTCTCTGGCTGCAGACTCAGAGATCAAAGATGGAGGGAGGGTATTGGGATAGCAAGCTGGACTTGAGAGGGGTAAAAGCAGATAGGGGTTATGGAAGCTAAAGAGACCAGCCACATGGTAGGCGAACTCTTTTATTAGGTGATTTGGGGGCTGGCAGTGCTGGCCACATCCTCCTAACACACCTACCAGGTAGTCCGTCCCTACAAACCTTACCATTGGTTAAAGGAGAAAGAGCAGGAGATGCTGGGGGGTGGTCAATTTTGAGACTCTAGGAGCTAGACAGGAACTGACACCTGGGCAAGCTTGCGATGAGTCACCGAGCCATCCTATTGTCTCTTGATGGCCCTAGCTCAGCCAGTTGATGGGTTGAGGATTAGTTGCCAAGCAACCTCATTCACAGTCCAATGTTCAGCATCTCTCTGGAATGTGTGGAATCCCACAGGTATGTTGGGGGGGGGGGGGGCTGCCTAGCGTAAGTCGACAGGAACACCTTTGAGCAATGGAGTTCTCAGCTTTGTGTGAACAATGGCAGAAGTGTGCTTCTTGGCAGTCAGGCATAGACTGGAATCTCCTACAGTCGGTAAGAGGGCATGTGTGCAGTTTGTGGCTGGCATCACAATACAGTCCTTTAAGCATACACTTAGCGCAGTCCAAAGTTCAAATTTATGAACATTAAAAGTCCATAAGAGCACATGATGTGCCTTGCTAGGCAACACCACTGTCTCCGGGGGAGGCTCAGCACGTCTTGGAAAAGTTGGGGGGGGGGGGGCTCCAGCTCCCCAGCCCCCCTGAAGTTGATGCCTATGCATACATTCAGGTTTCTTTTATCATTATTGGCAACCACAGACATCACTGAGGACATCAATGCAGATTACTGAATTAGAATTACTAACCTCAAGGTGGAGTCTGGAGATCTCCCACAATTACAATAGCTCTCCAGACTATAGAGATCAGTTCTCCTGGAGGAAAGGCAGACACTATGGTATACTACAGAGACTAGGAGAAATGTGAGCTCTCGTGTGACATTGCACATCAATTGAGCTCCCTCCCCTTCCCACAATCCACTTTCCCCAGAAACTACCCCCAAGTCTCCAGGAAATTCCTGTGCCAGAGATGGAAACACAGCACTGACTATCAACAGACTGGCATGTTATGACGGAAGGTTTACTGGCCGGAAAAGTGAAGGAAGGTTTAGCATTATGCCCGTCCATTGTTCTTTTTAGTGGGTTTATAGAAAAGACTCAACAAAGAAATATAATATAGTTCCTTATTTGCCAAAGTAAAAATTTAAGAGAAATACACCTAATACGGAAAATGTTTTTGTAATGTAAGAACAGGGGACAACTTTAGAAAGACTAGGGCCGATTTCGCACTAGTATTTGCCCCAGGTTTGCCCTCATGCTTGCACCGGAGCTCCTGGTCAATTTCACACCAGTTGCCCTGGGCTCACCTTTTGCTCTGGAGTATCGCCCTGCTGCACCGGAGTTTCCCTGGAGCAAACAAATCCTGTTTTTAGAGGATTTTCCTGTTTGCTTCGGGGGAGAACCCAAAATGAAAACACGACCACTCGCCCGCCTTTCATCAGGGCCGCCCCATTGTGGGAGTTTCTAATTTTTTTTAGAAAACCCTTCGTCACGCTACACAATGCTGGTTCCTCCCAGTCTCCATCCCCCTTCCCCCACTGCTGGGGTTGCCAGTCAAGAGGTGGCAGTTCTAGCTCACATGCAGTGCACAGTTATATATGTTTCAGTCCCACACATGCTAATGTTGCATTAAAATAAATGACCTTAAGAGTACCTATTCAGTGCTGGATCTTAGTCCCAGTAAATAGGTGTGCATGCTTAAAATCCACTGACTTCAACAGGATATAAAGACACCAATTTGCAACATTAGACTGAGTCCCTAGAGTATCTCTGACTGGCAATTCCCTTGACTACAGAAAAAGTGGCAGAACCCCCCCCATCTCTGAACATGAACCAGTCTGTTAAATACAGACTATCTTAAAGCTGCAGTATAGTCTGTGTACCTTTGCCAGTTTTCTCAGGTCTTTCCGTTTTCTCTGGCTTTTCCGTCTGCTTAATGGGAGTTGGGGTGTCATTTTTAATTTCAGAACCTTTTTTTGTATCTGCAATTGATAGTTTGGGTTCAGCAAGTGATTCTTCTGGCAGCTTAAATTCTGGAATTACATCTCTTATGAATTCCCAAACTTTATCCAAATATCCAGACCTTTAAAAACACACATCAGCATTATTGATTTTTAAATATTATTAATGCCTGTTGTTCAGTTACTTCAAATGCACTATACAACTCATAATTTAATTCATTAGTCTACAGGAGCCAAACAAAAATGTCCACATTACATTTTGCTACTGTTTAAATGATGTAGTTATCACCAGAACAACTCTACACACAGTAGTATTTCACTCTCCTGATGGCGATTCTTTCTGGTTCTTTGAAGACAAAGGTAAGCACACAAGCACACTCATTTTTCTAGAGTATTGAGAAAGGAGGTAGTAAAATAATAATAAAAGAATACAACTTATCAAGTAAAATAAAGATCAATCAATCGATAATTGATTGTAGTCATAAACCAGCAGAATAGTAAAAGTTTTAAGTTGTACGGTAAACCTACTTACAGATAAATAAAAAGCAAAGAAACTGAATCAAGCTAGTTCAAATACTATTATTAACTACAGAAAAACATAGTTTTTCCCCCTATACATTTTACATGAAAAACATTTGCCACTAGATGGACCCAACAAATCAAAATTATATGTATGACAACAATTGTTAATATGTAGCTAAAGGAACCATAAAGAACATCAACTGTGATAGCATCACAGCTGGGATGGAGCTGGTAGACAGGATATAATAAAAAGTCTTAGACAATGAACCCAAGTTTCTAATTTCCACATACACAAAGGAGTGGATTTTTAAAATGACTTTTCACATAATGATTTTAATTGCTTTAAAGGCCTGCATCACAATATAAATCTATCCCCACTCCATACCAGTTGTCCCAAATGTAGGGAAACCAAAAGAAAGGAACTCTTTACAAAAGTAAGATTTACCGAAGAGGAATAATTTCTGGTATCCACCCAGTAAGTGCATGCAGAATTGTGAATTCTCCAAGTTCTCTTTTTCTGACTTCATTTATACTACAATAAATAAAAAATACACCTATAAAACACACAGATTCTTTTCAAAATTTAAGCTGTTATTTACATTGATTCTATGCTGTTCTTCCCAGTTTCCTATATAATTTTCATTTCTCAGACATTTAACTTGCAAGAAAAGATCAATACCCAGAGATGTATTTATAGCATATTAATCACTCCTTAAGAAGCTACAGATGGCGGCCGATATTAGAAAACTTGGATAAAATATTAGAGTCATATAAGAATGTTCAAGATTATAGATTTCATGTTTTTTTGAAAACAAGTTGGTTGATATAAGTTGTTGTTAAGTTAGTAGTATCAAAGTTATAAGCATTATGTATAGTGGTCTTTGGTAACATTGATTAAGTCATTTGTTGGTCTATATCCATATTTGATACGAAAATGGAACAACAATGTTTGTTTATGTATGTATAGTTAAAACAATAAAATATTTACTAAAGGAAAAAAAAAAAAGAGGCTACAGAGCTTCCTTCCGATCTTCCTACAAACAAAAAAGCCCAGCAGCTGTGTTCATATCCATTCAGGTTTCCAGTAGCCTAAACTAGAGATTAGAGATGAATGAAAATATTTCTGACATCTTTTCCTGGCAGTATGATTTACTGTAAGTTAATCATGACAAAGTGGCAATGTCTGCTGTAAAAAAACCTCAACAGGGCACTTGAGGCACTGCCATCATTATTAACGTGAAATCTTTCACTGATATGGAACAAATTTTTACACTGCAATAAGTCTGTTCACATCATAGGATTCACTTGTATAATTTCTATTCCCAGGTTTTTATGACATTATATTGCCAGCCAGCATGCCCTCAGTGCAATTCTGCAACTTAACATCTGTTTGTTGATTTTGCACAATTTTTCTCAGAATGGTAGCTTCAAAGGTATATAATATATTGTTGGGTAGATGAAATATCAAAAAATATAAAGCCAAAAAAAATGGAAATACTAGTCAACTAAGAATGATCAAGGGTGGAAAATCACCAGCACCTGGTGTAATGATTGCTGTGTTAGCGCTTCAACCCTGAACAAATATAAAAATCCACATAACGGTGGATACTCATAATATAGCCACGGCCTACTTCACATGTGGACAGCCAAACCTGTGCAATGGAGGCAACTACAGCTGTCATTTAGGGCTCTGATAATGCAGGAGAAGCCTCGGGTTGGCAGAAAAACCATAAGGTGTCCAAAAGAACAATGACAGCAACCAGCAGGAACACGGGGCAAGGTGAGTGGGATCCAGCCAAGAGGCAGAGGGAGAACCAAAGCCAGCAGAGAGGAAAAATGGGATTTCTCATACTGATGAGTCGTTCTGGGTCCCCTTCTTATACACAATTATTTTTCCAGTTTATTAGTATTTTCTTACTTTGGTGGTTGTGGGCTTCGATAAAAAATGTCTAGAGCAGCAGCCTCTCTGAACAAATCAGAGTTGTCTGTGCTTTAATATAAACAGGCATTGTCTTGTACCATGGCAGAGATCTTCTTGTGTTTGCTGTATCATAGGGTTGAAAAACACCCATTACCAGGTAATTAATTCACTGCAAACAAAGAAGCGCCCACCCAGTTTACTAGTTGTTTTCTCTTTTTTGATCTAAGAAGTGACAGACAAGTGGTTCAGGAAGCGTACTCTGTGTTTGCTAGTTTAATGATGGCTTTGGATAATATCAGTGGCCAAAGTTCAACTTCACAGGTTGTAGCTGGAAGCAACATGTAATTGTCTTCACTGAAAGGTATACTGTCATCCACAATGATTTTTCGCCAGCTCCCCTATAGAAAAGAGGAAAAGGAAACAGAATGTTATGGGGTAGAAATGAAACAATAAGTTGGCATTAATTAAAGCTGAGGATCATCCTGCAGAATAGGCAGCCTGAAATGCATCTTGAAAATAACTGTGGGGCAGCAGGAGCAGAAACTCAGTGCCACCACAGCTGCTACCAACGCTCTGCAGTCCTTGGAACAACTGGAGATCCTCCTAGTCTGAAGGCTGGAGTCCCTGCACCTGTCCCCTTTTAAGGAGGAAGTCTTCTGAGTCCCTGAGTGGAGAATAGGGTTGCCAGCCTCCAGGTGGGGCCTGGGGATCTCCGGCTTTTACAACTGATCTCCGGCTGACAGAAATCAGCTCCCCTGGAGAAAATGGCTGCTTTGAAGGGTGAACTCTATAGCATTGTACCATGCTGAGGCCCCCCCTCCCCAACCCCCCCCCCCTCTCCTGGCTCCACTCCCAAAGTCTCCAGGTATTTCCCAACCCAGACTTGGCAACCCTAGTGGAGAACAGTAGGTGGGGGCAGGGAATTGCGCCTGTGCGATCTACCCCCGATGATGATCCAATGGCTTTTCACACCTGTCTTGAACTGGCCTCCTTTACTTGCGAGGAGGAACCACATGGCTCAATTTACTTGCAAGGAGGCGCCTCGCAGCTTGACTTACTCACAATGAGGAGCCTTGTGGCTCAATTCTCCTCCAACTCAGAAGAAAAAAAAGGGGATCTTGGAGATGTGAAGGCCCCTGCTCCCTCAGCCCCTGGTACAAGGCAGTCCTCTCCCTTAGGAAAAAAACCCAGCCCAGGCCCTGCAAGATGGGGGGGAAGGGAAAAGGGCAGATGACGTGCGTGCGCACACACCCACACACACAAATAAAAGAGAATAAAAATAAAATTAGAAATTAGCTGTTAGTTAAGGGAATCACAGAGCTCTTAAGGAGCTCAGACAGAGACGTCTAACTTTCCTTCAGGCAGTGCCAACACTGGAACCTGGGGAGAAGCTCCTCCCACAAGGAGGCCAAAATTGCCAGTGACTCCACCTGCCTCCAGTTGTTTCCCATAGGTTCAGACTGCCCCACCTGGACCACAGGAGAATGCCAGAGAGAAGCAGGGCTAATTACTGCTCCCTACAACATATATACACAACGTACATTCCGTCTTTAACAGAAGGGTATGGCTCCAATGTGCTATTAGTGATAAAGATACATACTGTCTATTTTAGTAACACGTAAAGAGTCCCAGATCAAGCCTCCTGTTCATGCAAAACATTTATTAATTTATATCCTGCTTTTCTCCTCAAAGAGTACCCAAAGCAGCTTAAATTGTTCTCCTCCATTTTATCCTGTGTACAATGGACAGTTTTATATTGTTCTCTTTTATTCTTGGCATTACATACAAAGCTGAAATGGTGTAAATGTTTGTACATGTTAAACTCAATCCCTTTTCCCCCACATTTTAAAAAGTTTACCTTAAAAACCTCAGTTCCTTCATAGAATTGTCACATATGATCATTTGATTTTAGAGCTATTTTTTCCTTTCAACTTTAGCAAACAACTAGTATACCGAGCTAAAACATTTTTTGAAAAACAGATAAGTACTTACCATCCAATAGAGCTTTACCACATATTTTCCATAGCTATTATACAGTGGCATATGTCCTTTGACAGCTTTGCACAATGAGTATATATGTTCCCATGGTTTCCACAATAGTGCAGGCATTTCACTTATATTAGCTTTACCATTGCCAGTTAAAACACTTGCATTATATATTCTCCAGGCTGCACAAATTTCACTGATTATCCATCTCATCAGCTAAAGACAGTGGATAGAAAATTATAAAAAGCCAAACCTAACCAGTCTGTAAACACTAGTTACTTTTTCATGAAGTACACAATTATGTAATCATTTATTATTATTTGTGGAGTATGGAAAGGGAAATAAAGGCAGAACAATGTTCTATTTATAAAGCAACAGACTTTCATAAACGTGATCACTATTTAATGGCCAGCACAAATTTCTTGGGGGGGGGGGGGGGGATGACAAAAAATAAAGCAATGTCTGAAGTACATGAAAAACCGAAAACAAATTATTTGATATTTTGATTTTTAATGAGCATCTTTGTTTTAAAATGACCACTATGCTATGCATGCCATGTAAAAAGCCACTACTGCTTCTGTTATGGGTCTTCTAGGTATCAGCTTATAGGCCTTTTGAGCCTTGCATGTCCCTCTGAATAGTATTATTTAGCTATTACAGTTTATGTATTTACATACAATCTTATCACTAAAGATCAAAATACCTTACAGTATTTTAAAAATGTAAGACATTTAAAAATGTAAGACTGAGAGAATCAGCTGTGATATAGGCAGATAAAGCGTCTCTGATATCCATAAAGTTTATACAAAGAATTCAAACATACAGATGAAAAGTTCTTTGCCTTTCTGTATCCAATAAATATCTGCATTTTAGTGATTTATTCCATTACAGAGTGCATTTTGGGTAAACAAAAGATTACAAGCAATAAACCCCAATCATTTAAAAACATGGGCAGCTGCGAGCAGTCTGATGCAGACTCCTCCAACCCAAATGCAGTTTAAACCAGATGCTTTAAGCACAGTTGGATGCAGGGGCATAGAGTTTTGTAAATTCGGGGGGGGGGGCTCTTTAGCACGCGCGCTGGGGCAATGTTCCCCCCTGGGAAACTGTCGCGCCTCCCCGGACCCTTCTGAGGCCCGCCAGCTGCTTCTGCCGGTGCCTCTCTCCCCCCCAGCCCTGGCCACTCCTTCCCTCTTCCTCCCTCTTTTCCGGGCGAAATGCCCAGCGTGGTGACGTCACCCAGAAGTGACGCCATCACACTGGGCATATTGTCAGGAATGTGGCAGCAATGTGCCCAGCATGATGGCATCACTTCCAGGTGATGCCACCACACTGGGCATTTCACCAGGAAAAGAGGGAGGGAGAGGGAAGGATGGAGGAGTGGCCAGGCTGGGGAGGGGGAGGCACTGGCAGCAGCCGGGCCTTGGAAGGGCCCAGGGAGGTGCGGTGGCAGATGCTACGATTTCCCAGGGGGGGCTCAGTCCCCCCGGGAAATTTCGGGGGTGGCTCGAGCCCTTGCGCCCCCCCGTAGTCTACACCTATGGTTGGATGTAACTACATGAATGACTGCATTCCATATCACTTCTGGTATATCTGTATACTTCAGATATATTTGTATATTTTCTGTATTTTCTAGAGAAAACTCAAACTGTGTACAATTTATTTTAAAATCAGAACTGTAATATAAATTGTAGCCATTTTTTCCCCTCTATTATTTTTGTTCGCTAATAAAGTCAGTATTAGTTCCCATACTGGATACTGTCTTTATTCACTACTTTACAAAAAACTCAAAACAGTAAGACAATGGACAGTTCATACTGCTCCTGACATTGTGATTATAGTTCCTGGTAGCACTTCCATAGGTCACTTCTGCAACAGAAATCATGCCATCAATCTGCTGTGGATTACCTTTTTAAAAAAGTCACGAGTAACTTCTGAGTAACACATTCTAATCAAAATAATCTATCAGAAGGCAGCCTTAAATGTAGTGTAATGTTCAAATTGGTATAAAGTTTGCTTTTGATTAAACACTTTCCCTTAAGCCTCCAATTTTATTTTTTTTAAGCAAAGGCATGTATTTTGTCCAAGCAGTTCTTATCTTTCCTTTGCTAGCACCTGTTAGTAATTAGTTAAATCTTCTGCATAAAGAAAGTCTAAAAAATTCAGATTAATAGCCAGACATCCAGAATACAGTTTAATCTCCTGAGTTTACATGGACCCATCCACCAAGAGACAAAATGGATCAAGGTAAATGTTTTTTACAAACAACATAAAATTTTGATTCTCTAATTATGCCATAACACAAAAACAAATTCCCATCTGCTCCATTTTCATATCAAAGGAATTTGCCTCTTTTGTTACAATAAATGTCCTCAATTCACTTATAAAATTCATAAGATTCATGTTTTATTTTAAAACTTATCGTTCACATACCTCACTGCCCATTAAATGTTCATTGGCTGAAAAGAGGTCAAACCAGTTTTCATTTTTCACTACCACAGGAACCTTAAAAGATAATGGTTTTTAATTACATTCATTATAAATTGTTTAGGAAAAAGTCAGCATTAAGGACATTTGAATGAAGGTTACATGTTTTAAATTATGAAGTAACTTGCTACATTTCAAAATTACTTTCAAAATATACACAATTGAATTTAAAACAATCATTGCTGAAGTTTGAAAAATACTGACATGCTGACCTGAAGTAAATAGGTTAGAGACAGACAATAGTTTTTAAGAAACCTGGAAGCAGTTATGATAGAGGCCTTATTCCCATGGCATATATACTCTTTTCTTGTTCCACAGCTGTAATTGGCTGAATAAATTTTAGAAGTACTTCAAAAACTTGCAAAACCTGGGAGAGAAGACCCATGATAGAACGATGAGTATACACCTCGGACCAAGGCCTATCACACCGCCTTAAATGCAATGAAAACATAAGTTCTGTTAACAGAGACCTATGTTTCCTTATTCACTAAAATCCCAACAGCTCACCAGGGCTCTTTGTAACATGTTCTTTTACACCAGGGGTGGGCAAACTGTGGCTCGGGAGCCGCATGCGGCTCTTTCACATATATTATGTGGCTCCCAGCCGGGCGGCTGGGGAAGCTAAATATCATTAGCAAACAAATATTTTGGACAAATTAATATCATTATCTTTTTTTACCCCTTTTGTTTTTATTTTTGGCAGTCTCATTTAATGTTAATAAAAAGCAAATCTGCTTATTTTCCAATAAAAGCAGGTAATATTTGTTCATGTCTTATGGCTCTCAAACATCTGATGTTTATTCTATGCGGCTCTTACGTTAAGCAAGTTTGGCCACCCCTGTTCTAGGTGGCTCTTACGCTGAGCAAGTTTGCCCACCCCTGTTTTACACTGTAACCCTTTCCTGGTGTTATTTTTTTTTCTTTTGCTTCAGGCTGCTTTTTCCTTGATTAGTCAATTGACCTACTTCATTTGTACTTCATGAAAGGTTGTAACCTCTGCCCTCTCTCATCACCCGTTATGTGTAATAACCAAACCTTTTTCAAAAGTGAGATGTCTAGAATGAACATTTTATTAGGCATTCCAAATGAACAATATAAAAATCAAGACACATATGCTCTTCAAAAGCCCTCCATGTTCCATCATGACAGATACAGAAGACCAGAGTCAAGTGATAAGGAAATTCTAGGAGCCAGTAAACAAAAGATCCCCTTCAAGCCACTATAGGAGTATCCTCTACCTTTTGGGTGCATCTTGAAATCTGGTGCCCTCAGTGATTGCCTAGGATTGCCAACCTCCAGGAGGTACCTGGAGATATCCCAGAATTATAAGTGATCTCCAGATGACAGAGATAAATTATAGTTATAAATAAATAAATAAATAGTGGAGAAAATGGCTGCTTTGGAGGATGAACTCTATAGCATGACACACTGCTAAAGTCCCCAAACTCTGCCCTCCCCAGGCTCCATCCCCAAATCTCCAGAAATGTCCCAACCCAGATTTGACAACCATACGGTCACCTAGGTTTGCCTAGTGGTTGAGCTGACCCTGGTTCCAGTCCCTTCCACAGAGAATTACACCTGAAATATTTATGATAGGATTCTCACCAAACCCCTTCCTTTTCCATAGCATAAGTAGTGATCTTTGACTCACAAAAGCCCATGGGGGAACAACTGTTGTTATTTTTAAGGTGTCATTAAACTTGCTGACAATCTAGCAAGCATGTAACTTACTCTGCTGATTTTATACCCAATGTCATAATACTATTTTAGAATATACTTTGTGTTGTAACACTAGCAAGTTCTGTTAGACCAGTGTTTCTCAAACAGGGTTTGGGGATTCTTGAGTGTCCATGAGGGCACTTCAGGGGTCAGCAAGCTCTCCTTGCCCCCATCTGATTAACATCAAGAAGGTTGTGGAAAAATAAGATATCTAGGAATTATCCTAACAAACAAAACAGCAACACTATATGAAAATAATTATAAAGTTTTCTTAATAAAATTGAAAAAAGATTTAGGAAAATGGAAAGACTTACAATTGTCACTGATGGGAAGAGTTGCAGCGATTAAAATGAATGTACTACTAAGATTTCTATTCTTATCCCAGAATTTACCAATTATTAAGAAACTTCAATACTTTAATGAGCTTGATCAAATCACAAAAAAAATTATTTGGCAACAAGGGAAAGCAAGAATCAAATGGAAAATACTGCAAGATAGACAAGATAGAAAAGGCCTTGCTTTACCTAACTGGAACTTATATTACACAGCATCAGCCTTATGTTAGGTACAGGACTGGATAATGTTGAAGGATATAAGAACTTTGAAACTGGAGAGATTTGACTTGAAGATGGGCTGGCACACGTATTTATGGTATGGAAAAGATAAAATCCATAGAAATTTTCACGAACATATTATAAGAGGTTCCCTTATTAAAACCTGGATAAACATTAAAGGGAAGTTCTATACCAAAATACCGATGTTAGTCTTGCCGTTGGAAGCATTTGTTAGACCAACATGGCTTACAAAAAATAATACAGAAACTTATGGAAATTTACTAGACAAGAATAAGCACTTAAAATCAGAAGAATTACTACAAAAACAAGGGACTAAAATATCATGGTGGGAGAGAATTCAATAAAAATCAAGATTTTCCAAAGATAAAAAAATAGGCTTTGAGAAAAATCAAAATGAATTAGACAAAATACGGTCAACTGAAAAGGATAAACTAATTCGCAGATTGTATAATTGGTTGATTAACGATTATCTTGAAGATGAAACAATCAAAACACCGATGGTGGCATGGAGGAGAGATATTGGGCACACCATACCAACAGATGATTGGTCCAAGATTTAGAAATCAGCAAAATATTTAAGATCTATTCCATATAAAGAAAATGTATTTAAATTGTTTCACAGATGGCATTGGTCACCAGATAAGATCGCTAAATGCTTCCCGAATGCCTCAAATAAATGTTGGAAATGCAAGACCAATGTAGGGACCTACTTTCATGTATGGTGGAGATGTGACAAAGTGAATAAATGTTGGAATAAGGTACATAAAATGATTCTAGAAATATTTAATGTTAATTTACCAATTGTGGCTGAGATTTTTTTTGTTAAATATATTGCCAGAAAATCTTAAAGATGAGAAACTGGTTATTATTTATATATTAACGGCAACTAGAATATTAATTGCTAAATACTGGAAAACTAAGAAATTACCGTCTACAGAAGAAATAATTGTGAAGCTGTTGGAGCTGGCAGAAATGGATAGGTTACATATTGCTTGTTCTAATCTAAATGAAGATGTTTACCAGAAAAGGTGGAACAGAGTATATGAATGGACAAACTGTAAATTGTAATATCAGACTCAAAATGTGAAAACTGTAATAGAATGGAATAACTGTAATACTATAAAATTGAATAAAATATATATTTTTAAAAATAATACTGAACAAATTCCTTATCTCATTCTTTCCCTTCTCAGTTCTTGGACACCTTAAAATCCATGGCTTAAGAATCCATGCTTTTAATAGCTCAAACAAGGTCTTAATTAAATTTAGGAGTGTGGGTTTCCCCCCCAAAAAAGAATTCACTATAAGCAGTCTGATTTAAATTACTCTAATGTGCAATCAGATATGCCATTTCCGTTGTTACAGAGTTTCCCCATGCCTTTCCCATCCTACATTCTTAGTACATTTCCCACCTTAAGTATCTGCTGTTTTATTTCCATTCCCTCCACCTTTCTTTCAAAACAGCTCTTTATATAAACCAGTGTGACAAGAAATAATTAAGCTATATGGAGAAACACCAGGATCAATATGAACTAAGTGAAATTAAATAGCCTTTTTCACTCCACCGTTTTGAAGAAAGCCTCTTGGGCAAACAATTAGTTGAGTTTGTGGTCCGAATTTAGCTGCTGCTGAACTGGGATTACAGTGTGCTAAAAACTCCCTTTCTGGTAAAACATAAGACCATTCTCCTATTTTATTTTAAAACAACCAGACATTAAATGCTGAATGGCACCAGGTATTAATGAACATTTTTGTATTACAGAATTCTTTTTAAGCAACTTTGGATGTTCCCATGTTGTGATATTATGAGGTATACCTCCACACTTTTGAAGAGCCACTGCACAACTGCCAGAGGTGGTGGGCGACTGACCTGCAGATCAACTGAGTCACAACACACCAATTCTGAATCACTAGCAATTGCAATTTTGAACCAACTTGGTAATATGTTGGTAATAATAGCAATTTAAGTACTAATCATTACAGCAAAGGAATGTGAAGAAAAGGAGGCAGTTCCCACATATCCAGAGGCCACCTAAATACGAAGAAAATTACTGGGGATTTTTGTTCCTTCAAGAAGGGGTGGGGCGGGGGACAAAGATAGAAAGACTAGAGACTGTACTTACTCCCATGGAATCTGAACATAATACAAGCACAGGCCCTCAGAGCTCTGTGTGGCTGTTGGCCCAAAGAGAAATATTTGCATTCTTACAGCTAAGCAGAGCGAGAGATGTAAGCCATCTGGCACACATCTACTGATGCTACTTTCTCCTTCCAGAATCACTTAGTTGGCTGGGGATCTGTCCCTATTGCAGATTAAAGGGTTTTGGGATGGTTAACTGGAATTGTAGGACCAAGCGCTCCCTTATAAAAATCTAATTAAGTTAAAGAACTATCAAAACTGTATATAAATTAGCTACATCCCCTAACAATGGGGGAAAAAGGCAGTCAGGGCATGAATGCCATGAGCCCCTAGTTTCTCGAGTTTATGGAAGTATTAGCCTCACTATCTAAGGTTTCAGGATGGTTGCTCAACAATGAACCTGAGTGCTGTTCTACCATAGGGAAGGGAATATCTCTTATTATCCTTTCCAAAATTCTATGTGGGCTATCAATATGTATGTTCTTAATTCTCACTGATCTTAAATGTAAGAACATATTACTTGGTATAGAATTCCAGCCAAAAGGAAAAAAGGAATTCTGATATTTCTATTTGATGTTCCTGGCATTCCTCTTCAAAATACATGTTATTATTAAAGATAATATGACAGAATTCCCTATACAACTCCATATTATCAGCAGTTTCTTTATTAAAAATTTAAATGGAATCTACCTAATTTGCCAATGTACTGTAATTCTTTAAAAGTAAATGGTCAAGCTGTCAAAAGTAAAACTGACAAGGTCACAAATTACTTTAAAACCTCTTTTAAAAGAGAAAAAGGAAAGGCAGAAAAGGGCAGTTTTGAGCTTCTTGTGTCTCTATTAACAGCCCTGGTTGCATGACCATCCTAAAACAGGATCTGCTGTCTCTCACATACTCATGCCAATGGGGAGGACATTAACCATAGCAGACTCTTTGTTATCCATACCTTCTTCTCCTCTGGGAACCCTTCTTCCCTTTATTCTATGCACACAAGTGATTAATGACAAACATCTCTTCAGGGCCAGGTACTCTCTCCCAGGTCATCCAGAAATTGGCACCATAGACTTGGAATTGTTGGAATGACCATAAACACTGCTTCTTCCATCCATCCCTCCCTCACTGACTACTGCAACCAAGGGAGAATACACTGCGGTTCTCAGTTACTCCAAGATTATGGTTTTAAAGATGATGGCACATGCCTGGTTATATATCAGGGCTTCAATTGGCAAGCAGTGATGCTTTCTGGCAACTGAGCTCACTGGGGTACTTTCATCAAAGGAAATAGGAGAGGAATATCAAATAGTTGATCGTTGAACTGTGTAATTTATTAGATGTTCGTTTCTTACCTTATTGATTAAAAATTCTTGGGGTCGTCTCCAGGAACTCGCTTTTAATGAAAGTGGTAAATCAATTTTCCCTTCTGGATCTTCAAAGACATGCTGTACAAAAGGTGCATTTACAAAAATTAAGAAATAATGAAAGCCTATGCTTAACCTTAATAATGGGGGTCATTTATACACAATTAAAAGAGCAGATGGTCATTTCTTGCTAGCCAGAGATCTCTGAGCAGAATGTCTGCAACCCTCGTAATAGTTTTAAAAATACTGATTTTTTAAAATGTAGGATGTACAGACACAATTGCTTTGAATCCTCAAAAGCATATTGAGAAGACCCCATACCAAACACGAGAAATACAATGTAACCTCATATACGGTATTCCAAGAAGAACATTTATACATAATAAATATTAAATCATAAATACAGCCTAGCACTGGAGGAACATAAATTCTATAGCATTATCCCGTCAAAGTGAAATACTTTTAAATTCAATTGACTTTAATGGGACATATGGTAGAAGATATTAAGTATCCCCACTGGATTCTATAGAATTCAGAACTTTAGTAAGAGACCCCCCTCCCCACACACACTGTATATTCTATCAGTAATCCAAAAGAGGAGAGCTGCGTGTGCAACACAAGTTTCTCTGCTCAGATCACCCTCACTGTATGAACTGAGCCAGTTCGGTGTAGTGCAGTGGTTAAGTGCGCAGACTCTAATCTGGGGGAACCGGGTTTGATTCCCTACTCCTCCACTTGCACCTGCTGGATGACCTTGGCCAAGCTGTAGCTCTGGCACAGCTGTTCTTGAAAAAGAACAGTTTCTGTCAGAGCTCTCTCAGCCCCACCTACCTCACAGGGTGTCTGTTGTGGAGAGGGGAAGGGAAAGGAACTTGTAAGCCACTCTGAGACTCTTTCAGGTAGTGAAGGGGGGGGTATACTCCAATCTCTTCTCTCTTCTTCTTCTCTATTTGCTATATGCAAATGCCCGGCTACAATGATAATTCTTCTCCTCTCTCCAGAAACAAAAAAACCACAGATGTTATCTAAAGGGAAGGACTACATGAAGATAACTTCTGTCTTCCACTTGTGGATAATTCTTTCAACAAAGGAAATCAGCACTATCTAGAACACCCCTGTTCTCTGGTTTAGGGCACTTATCTTTCCTATTCTCACCATTCAAAGCTGTACAGTTGATTATAAACTGGTGGTAATCTTTGAGAAGGGAGAAGGAAAGCATGATGATGAACAGATTCCCTCAGCTGATGATGAACAGATTCCCTCAGTTCTGTCCTATTTAAAGTTCAATTTTCTTCTACTCCAGGGATTTGATGTAAAGAGATCCTGTCAAAGTTCATGAACATTGACAGAACACAATCCCTGAAATATGGAGGGAACGGGCTTCTCCCAACCCTTTACCCATTTCTCTTCTACCCTGGGTATCATCACTGGTGAACTGCACTTATGGGATCTCACAATTTAGTAATTGTGGCAACAATGCTCCTGTGCCTTCCTTAAAATTTTCTATGTTGAATTCTGATCAAATTGGGTAACATTTAGTCTGTTAATTAGCACAACATTAGATAAGCTTTTTGTGAATTCAGTATGGGATAAGGGCGGTAACTGTTTTGTGGGGTGTGTGTTATATGCGGCAGGTATACCATCCTGTTTGAAAAATATGAATATGATTGCATATACAGTAAACTAGTCTACAGCCCAATTAACATGACCATTCTATTGTTCTGTAGGCTTCATTGCTGCACTTGCAGAAATAATGGTATTCAGCTATTTTTTTTAGCAGCAGAACAAACCAGCAATCACATATAATTGAAGTTCAATAAAAGGGAATCCCGACATACAGAGGCAGTAAACCTCTAATTACCGGGGCTAGGAGGCACTCGGGGCATCAGCTCCCACTCAGGGCACCAGGGCTTCTCTTAAAATAAAACGGGGCCAATTATGACCAAAGCTGTGCTTATAGTAAAGAAATCAGATAATAAAAATAATAATCCAGCATAGATCACAGTTAGCCAATGGGATCAGTGGTTAGTGATATATTAGGAGCCGGGAGATTTTAAGTTCAAATCCCCACTTAGCCACAATGCTCTCTGGGTGACCTTGACTAGTCACTCTCTCAGCCTAACCTACTTCACAGGGCTGCTGTTGTTAGTATGAAATGGAGACGGGGACAATAATAAACTACTTCGGGCCCAATCTGATAGAAAATCAAAGTATACACATCTAAACAAATCAGCATAGCAATTTGTAACATGCTTACATATAAAATGGTTATATGAATCAGCCCTGCTACAAATTACTTTGAGACATTAAAAATAAAGTTTCAAGTAGAGTTTTACATCTTTTAGTGGTGGCTGAAGTTATTAGAGGTTTACACCCTGCCTTTTCACCAAGAGCAGCCGCCAAGAAAGTGCACAAGGTTTTAATTGAACAACTCTTAACAAAAACAACTACCGTAAAAAAAAAACCAGTAAACAAACAAAAGCAAGAAGACTTGGGTTTAGCGAGCCAGAACCACTCTGTCTGCTCCCTGTGGTGTTGCCACAGTATATGGAGACCAAGATGATAACAGTTCCTACACCAAGCCTCAGACGGTCCTGCTGCTTCCATGGCTGCCGTCTCTTCAAGGGATGCAGTGAACCCGGAAGACAGACTCTCCCAAGGGAGCTGCCAAGCAACCTCAGACATGATAATGATGACAGTCACTGGGTCGGAGAACTTTTTTTGCCAAAAGTTAACCAAGTCTCTCATAATGCAACCTCATTTTAGCAGTAGTATAAAGCGTGGTCTTTTAACTGTTTCCGCAACTATAAAGGAGCTAATGTTCATTATTTTTACAAGGAAGGGAATGCTCTAACCAAAATCAAACATTTTAGTTTCAGTACAGATTTAGTTATAAGAGCCTCTTTTAAATACACAATTTACAGTGCAATCCTATGTAGAGTTATGCCACTCTTAAGCCTATTGATTTTATTGGCTTTAGGCTTATGTAGGATTGTACTGCCACTGACTTGAAAGTAATGATGTATCTGAAAAAGTCATTTACTACAGGAAACTTACTAAAATAGGACTTCTTCCAGCTTTATCTTTTTCCTTTCCACCTTTCCCGGCATCCCACTTTTCTGCATTTATGTCAGCTTCATTCCATTCTGGCCAGATAGGAAATCTTCCCTTCTTTGCTTCAGTTAAAACAATGGAAGGATTTACGACGGAGGCTGATCCAGTAAGATACCAAAGGCTGAAATAAAATATGAAATGAGAAGAAAACTTGCATTTAATTGAGTTTTATGTGTAATAAACTTTCACATGATTTGTTCTAATTTTAATTTCCATAATGTTGCTATGACAGACCCCTGACACTTCCCCACTTCCAGGCAGATTTTCCCACCAGAAAATATTTTTAGTCCCCCTCAGTGACTGAGCTGCCCTTCAGTAGCATGTATTTCTTCTTTATTTTATAAGCTTTAACTACCCCACCATCACAGATATTAGTTTAGGCTTAACACCCAGCACAGGAGAGGGAATACAGGAGCTGTCTTGTTTTAAAAAATACCTCATAAAATGGCACATGAGGCAAAATTACCTTTCAAAAACAGAATAAAGATTTTATTAAGCATGCAGGCGATATATATGTGTGTGTATATGTATATATGTAATCAAGGTTTAAAAAAGCTGAGGATAAACTTCCTAATTTATACACAGAATTGAGGTTTTTGAGTAGTGTTGTGGCTTATTTTCAGAATTTCAAGATCTTTTCAACTACAGGTGCTTTGCTTAGTATATTTCAGAACTAACACAGGTTCTTAATACTGTTTTCTGGAGAATAGCATTTCTTATAGTTTCTAGATTTCTCCCATCAGAGTCCTAGGTTTTCCCTTTAGATACCACAGCTTTCCAGTATCTCTTAGGTCAGGGGTGGGCAAATTGCGGCCCGGGGGCCACATGCGGCCTGCCACAGAGTTTTTTGCGGCCCGCCAAGACAGTTGGCCATGTGGTGTGATAGGGTACATTTGTCTCATTAAACTGATTCTAAAATTAAATGTGCTTGCAGCTATAAATGATATGAAATTAGCACAATAAATAAATTGAATAAAACTACCACTATTTTATTTAATTTATATTTATTGGTTTTTATGATACAATTTATACCTTTTCTGAAATGCAAAGTTAACTAATGAATGCAATCATTTTAAAAGGTGCGGCCCTTCGCTAACCTCCGCTCCCACAAAGTGGCCCCCGAGCCAAAACAATTGCCCACCCCTGTCTTAGGTGTCTAAGCTCTTTCTCTTTATCACAGACCAGGATTCCCTTCCCAACCCCTTCCTACTGGCTAGAAATTATTATTCTTGTCCCTATGAAGCAATTCCTCTTTCAGTCCTATATTTCTCTATAAAGCAGTGTTATAGCTTTCTTGACTGAGAATCTGAATTCTTCCTCAGAGCAGTTTTAATATATCTTAGACAATGGAGTCCCTCTTCTTCTTTCTATAGAAGTACTTTTCTGACAATTCCCTGACAGAAATCACTGATTCCCAAAGTCTCTTCCCTCAAAAGCCAAACCCTCTGGCTACTGATCCAGATGTTAGATTTCAGACAGACCAAAAGTGACTCAAAAGGCAAATAAATCTTTTCCCTTAAGATCAGCTGTTTTATTTCCTGTCTAAGCAAATGCTGGCCAATCAGAGAGCGAGTAGAGCAGCCAATCACATAAGCTCTTCTATCCAAGGGAGATTAACTCATTAACTCCCTGACTCTCTTGACACAAGCAGCATTTTAAAAACCTGCTTTTCTGTGCAATTCATCACAGTTGCTAAGCACCATGTATTTCTGCAGTTTGAATTCTGTCATAACATCAGTAGAAAAGGTATCAAAAAGCACTCAAAGCACATTTCATTCAAGCAAGTACCTCATAACTAGGTTTGTCAGGCAAGAGTAATAGTGCCAATACTAGAACAGTTTGTTGTAAACAGCCAGATTCAAATTGGGAAATTCTGACATTGTACCTAATACTGCAGTGACGTGACAACTGATATCATAAGACATAATGGGAAATGTGCAGGATTTGTCGTCCTAAGCTTCCCTCTTGATTCTGCCTCAGTAGACCACTGGTTTTCATTACGTCAACTCAGCTTGCCAGGAAGTCTGTTCTAGGACTTGGCTTGAGCTAACTTCAAGACTTATCTGTTTCTTTTAAAAAAAACCTTTTTACAGGAATTTAAAAATACTCTGAAGCCACAGGTATCTAGGTTCAGTCAGGAACAGCACCAAGGTGGATGTTGTTTTAGGCACATGAACCATGATACAAAGCATCTCATGATGAATCCTACCCATTAACAGAGGCTTTTCAGATACCCCTTCCAAAGGCAACTAGGGATGTGCAAAAAAAAAATAATTTTGGCCCGATTTGGATTTGGCCAAATGTTCTTTGGCCAGCTGAATGACCCCCAAATGCCACTTTCAGCAATGCAAGCCAATTGGGGTGGCATTTGGCTGGCCGAATTACATTCGGCTTGCAGGGAGGCATTTAAATGCCTCCCCTTGGCTTCTCTGGCTCAACCGATGAAGCAGGCAAGCTGGAGAAGCCTGGCAGAGCCCCCCCTCTGCCATTCCTAGCTCGCCCGCCAAGGCAGGTGAGCCAGGAAGGGCCCAGGAGGGTGTAGGGAGATATTTAAATGCCTCCCCATGGCTTCCCCTTGCCCAGCAAAGGGATTCCCCGAAAGGATGCCGAATACACAGCATCCATTTGGGGAATCCCTGTTCGGCCAGCCGAAACAGATTAGTGAATCTGATTTGGCTTTTCGGCGGGCTGAATAAAGCCAAATAGGCATTACTTGGGGGGGGGGGGGGGGTTCGGTTCATCCGAACTGAATGCACATCCCTAATGGCAACCACCATGCTCTCAAAAGAGAGACCAGGCCGGTAGCCAGGATTTTGTGGCTTGTGGGGCAAATTTTTTTCTGGTGGGGCTGAAGTTCTCAGTGCAGAAAGAAAAGCCAGAATTCTGAGGATTATAACTCAGCCACTATGGAATCAAGCCTTCTAGAAGCAAAGCATAGAAACTTTTGAAATCTTAGCCTCAGAGTGTGACAAAAGCAGGCTGCGAAGGGGGGGGGGGGAATAAATTTTCTGGTAGATGGTAGGTGTGGCACTGGAAATATTTATCTGGGTTTGGCCAGTAAACTCACTCCAATTTGTATAAAAGACATAAAACTTTATTTACAAAAATAAAGGACAAACAACACAGATATGCAGTATTTTCTCTCTCTGAGACTTCTTAAGCAGTTTATTCTACATATGTGTTCTTATGCTAGCAATCATCCTCAGCCTATTAACCATTTAGCCAAAGAAAGCTGTTACCAGGATAGATCTCTAAGTTGGAACCTATCAACCACTTTAGATGGCAGTTCTCAGCTGCTGCAAGTTAATCACTTCTGCCAGGCTAAGCAACAATTCTGCTAACAAGCCAGCAGGTGGGGGTGATGACTTCTACAGTCAAGAAAGCTAACAGGCACAAAAACTCACTTAAAGGAGACCAGTTTCTTGGCACAGAGTTAGAAGGGATCCTAGAGGTCAGCTACTCCAACCTCCTTGCTCAGTGCAGGAATCAGTCAACTACAGCATGCTCAGGGAACTCTGTGGTGGCCTGGCAGCTGAGAGCCGCTTGGGCCCGCTGCAGGAGCTGGGGAGGAAAATTGGCGGCCCGAGCTTGGGCCCACCGCAGGAGCCGGGGGGGTGGGTGGGGAGGAAAATCGGTGGCCAGAGCTCAAGCCCACCGCAGGAGCCAGGGGGGAGGACAATCAACAGCCAGAACTTGGGCCTGCCACAGGAGCCGGGGGGGAAGGAAATTTGGTGGCCCGAGCTCGGGTCCACCACAGGAGCTGGGGGGGGAGGAAAATCGGCGGCCCGAGCTCAGGCCCACCACAGGAACCAGGGTGGGTGGGGAGGAAAATCGTCAGCCTGAGCTCAGGCCTGCCACAGGAGCCGGGGGGGAGCCCGGGGGGGGGGGGAGGAAGGCTTACCTGTGGCTGTTTCCTCCTTCACATGGAGCTCCTTCTCCCCCCACGCGAGTACCGTGGGTCCCACCTCTTGTTTTGTAACTAATTTATGCATGTAATATTGAGCTGTTGATTGGTGAATAATTTTGAAAGTGTTTACTTTTTACAGATAATTGTGTATGCAAAGAGGAAATGGCATAAAATATGGGTTCCATTCACACAAAGTCAAAACAGATTTTCAAATCAAAAAAGTCATGATATATTCATAAGCATCCCTATTTTTTAAGCCCAGAAGTACCATCTGCTAACAAAACAAGCCTGCCTATTTGCTGCCCTAAGGTTGGTGGGAGGTTTAGGGATGCTGTGGTGGTCTGTCTGGTTATTATTTCTGTTATTCTGAAGCTTCTTTGTGTCCAATTCCATCTGATTTGGTTTTTTGGTTGGGGCAAAATTTTGATGGCTTGGGTGTAAAGCTCTTGTGCAAGCTAAATGAAGAACAAAACTAGGATGAATGTGTATTTGGAGGGACATCTAAGCGCCAGTATCAGTCAACAGGATAGTATTCTTGCTTGAATGCCCTCTCTCATTCATAGCTGCTATCTCTTTCTTTCATCCAGCAATCGTTTATAGATTTAAGGTACTTCATAAGCTTGGGCCATATCCATATCTCAGAAGCTAGATTTTCAGTGTGGAAACTAGAGATGGCCACAAACAATCTGACTGCAAAACAGTAGGCTGCCTGCCATTGGGGAGAGAGACTAGACATCTCTACCCAATTCTTTCGTTCCACTCAGTACATAAAAAACATTATATTCCGTTCCTTGAAGGACATCTATGCTGGCCAGGGCAGTCTACCTATCAGAGAAAAGAGGAGACTGATATTCTTTTCCTTTACCATCCTTCCAGTCGGTAAAATCAAAGCATTTCTCCTACTTGCCTCACATGCAAATGGCCTCAGAAAACTGAAAAGCTCAGGTTGATAGGATACACTTATGAAAAAGCCCTCCCTCCTAAAGCCTCTGTAACCATGAAAACGCTGAGTATAAAAATGCCTGTCAGATGATCCCATTTACAACATCTCAAGAACATTTACTCTACTTCTAAGTATGGTATAGCATACTTGCGGAACAGAAAACTGGCTGCATGAACCTCCCTTTAGCTGAAGATTGCTTCAAGTGTTCCAGAGTTTCCACTAGGGGTGGCATGAACTGAATTACGAACCTAAGTTTGTTACGAACTTGGCCCAGTTAGTGATTTGTGAACCTTGGTTCATGCCATCCCACCCTCAAAAGCCCCATGAACCTCCTGTGAACTTTCCAGGTGGGTTCATGCAGTTTGTATCAGCAGACACACTGGCGCTGGCAGCAGGATTTGAAAAAATCATTTAAAGGGAAACCTTTAGGAGAAGGCACCTAAATACCTTCCCAGTTGAAAGTGATTTCAGTTATCCCTTTCCCTCCCGCCCACTTGGAAGCGGGGCGCTCAAGGGATCGCTGAAATGGCTTGCAAGCTAGCTTCTGAGATATGTATACAGCCCAAGCTTATGAAGTACCTTAACTCTATAAAAGATTGGTGGATGAACAAAAGAGATAGCAGCAGATGCCTTTATTAATCCAATTTCTCTGTATAATAATTCTCTGCATGGTGGTGGCACGCTCCTGAAGATTCCACACACCACCCCAGCCTTTGGTCCCCTGGCCTGTCAATCAGAAGCTGTCCCTATCCACTGGCTGTGAATACTTGCATGCCATTGGCTGGGTCTGCTCCTCTTCCCCGCCCACTCCTTCAGCCTCTGTGCCCTGTCAGAATTCCTGCCAGATGGCTTTCTCTCTTGACCAAGACACTTCTCCAGTTTCCTTCCTGTGGGGGGATTAACTGTTACCTCAGTGTCTGTTGGTAGGTGAAACGAAATGGCAGTTACCTGTATTTATAAGATGGCTGCTGCCTGTTGTTTGTTTAAAATGTTTCCCCATAAGGTTCAACTGTTACCTTAGTGGCTGTTAGTAGGTGAAACGAAATGGCAGTTACCTGTGTTTTTAAGACGGCTGCTGTCTGTGGTTTGTTTAAAATGCCCCCCATAAGGTTCAATTGAGCTGTAGTTCCAGAGAGGAGTAGGGTTGCCAGCCTCCAGGTGGGGCCTGGGGATCTCCCGCTTTTACAACTGATCTCCAGCTGACAGAGATCAGCTCCCCTGGAGAAAATGGCTGCTTTGAAGGGTGGACTCTATGGCATTGTACCATGCGGAGCCCCCTCCCCTCCCCAAACCCCACCTTCTCCTGGCTTCACCCCCAAAGTCCCCAGGTATTTTCCAACCTGGACTTGGCAACCCTTGAGAGGGGCCTGCAGGAGTATCACTCACTGGGTTGAATGGGGCTTTCTCATCTGCTGGCCTACAGTTCCCAGCTGCCCCAAGACCAAAAAGTGCGGGAAAAGAGGGACCCTACTAAGGGGTGGGGCACCATCAATATAGATCCCAGCCCATCCAGGGAGGATTGTGTTTAACCCCTGTTTTATTTAGATGTCCCTTATTCATTTAGAGTGTGTGTGTGTGCTCCATAATTGTGTAAATACTAAAATAAATTATTCTATTTGGATCAATAATCTGCATTGTGCTCTGACCCCATAGTCTCCCCCGCTCTGCCAATAACAAAGGGCGGGGGTAGCCCAGGGAAGCAAGGAAAAGCGAGATCCTTGGGTTGCCAACTTTCCAGGGATCCCCCAAAGACTGTGGATTTCATCTCCAAATAGGGAGATTTGACCACAGAGGTCTCACTGACCCTCAAAAAAGGCAGTGTCAGAGCACAGTAGAGGCTGCAGCATCTGCAGTGTACAGGTAAGGTTCAGAAATGGAAGAATGGGACATCCTGCTATTGATAAAACTATTGTTCAAAAGAAACGTTCACCACTTGTTTTAGGCAATGGGAACACCTTTCACCACCAAGATAGCAACATTTTTAAAAGGCTACAGTTTCTCATCCCAAAGAATGTCAGAAGTGAATAATATTGTTCTTGTGGTACAATTAAAAGTTTAAAAATGTAGTCCTTTAGAAAAATACACAATGAATGAATGCTTATTGGAGAATCCGAAAATTGGCACAGCATTCAGAGAGGACATTTTCACCACCCTTGAAAAAAATAAATTAGTTTTAGATTATTGAATTGGTAGTTTTCTGTTTTACACACACCACCATTAACCCACTGCAAACCACAATGGATTACATGCTGTTAAAACTTTTCTTGCTGATTCAAATTGTGATAATCTTGCCAGACTTAAAAGCCTGGTACAGCACAGCACCCTGCGTTGCCATCTTTGGATCCAGGCTTTCTGCTACATCAATTTTGTTTTCACAAGGGGGAAAAGAGCTGCGGGAAAATAAATGGTTGTGTAAAAGTGGCTGGTGGCAACAGGATTCATGTGCGTGCACACACCCCTTCTCTGCGGCCCCTGTTCCAATAAAACTTGTTCCCTCTGGAACTGTTCCCCCCCCCCAGATAGACAATACCATTGTTTTTGTGTTATATGCATTTGTGTATAACATGTAGATAAACAAAATCATAAACAGCTATTGACAGATCTATAATCTATGATAGGTAAATAGAATACTCAAATTCTGAAATATACCTCTGAACACCATATGCTAGACACAAGAAAGCTCTTATGTTCACACCCTGTTGGCAGCTACCACTGAGAGCTCTCTCTGAGAAAAACAGTTACACTGACCACTGCCATCACTACCACACCATGAAAATCTGCTCCAATGTGTATTTGGTTGTATTCAAACCAATTCTTCTTCCACTTCATCTCAAGCTGTGGGTAACTTTAGCACCCCAACCTCCAGAAGACCAAGAAACAGGACGGTCTCTATGTGTGATCATGTTGCTCAGGGCTTCAGGGAAACATCAGTGTGTGATCAAAGAGACATAGATCCATATGAATGGGGCCCACTATCCAATTAGACTCACAGGCATACTAGGGTGTTGTTATTGTTGTTCAGTTGCACAGTCGAGTCCAACTCTTCGCAACCCCATGGATCACATCACACCAGGCCCTCCTGTCTTCTGTCGTGTATCCTTCTGCCACCCATTAGTTCTAGAAGCTGCCCCCTTAACTTTTACACCCAGCAATGCATCATATCTGGGGCAATGACCAACACAAGCAGCAACTGTGGGACTGTGACAAGTTTGAAGGAAATCCTGAGAGCTGCTATACAGTGAAATCAGAGACAATATTTTGAGGAGAATAATTAGCACACTTAAGCAGTCAGCATATCATGAAGCATGTAGTAATACTTCAACACGCTGAGAAACAAACATTCCAATACAACTTCAAGAAGGGAAGACAAAGGGCCAAAGTGGTAAAACAAGAGGGCAAAACAGAAGTGATATCTATCTACCTATCGGAGCAGGTCAGGCAAAGGTCCAATTTCCAGGCAGGAATCCAAACCTGAAGGCAGCAAAACAATCCAAGACAAATCCAAAGGGGACAAGTTGGGTGGGTGTACAAGGTCTACTCAGATTCCAGGTGGTAGAGAGCCAGAGACATGCAATGATGGCAAAGAACTGTAGGGGAGTTTTTTTCCAGACCCTTCCATGCAGCAACCAAATTCTTATAAAAAATTGTTGACTAAAAAAAAGGCATCTTACAGTGTGTATTATTGGCTCAGCACTCTTTCATGATGCAGTGTTTTTTTACAGGAAAGTCAGACAAACCGGAATCCCTGGCAATCTACTTCACCTCAGAGTAGACAATATTGTCCTTGACAGACTCAGTAAAATGCAGCTTTATGAATCCATGTGTAGAAAAGGATACTGCAGAGGCACAATGCTTATCTGGCATAGTGTTCAATTCAACCAACACAAAAACAGCGAGAGTCAACCTGATGTGGTGGTTGGCGTGCTGAGCTAAGATCTGGGAGATCCACGTTTATGTCTCCTTTCTGTCACGGAAATTCTCCAGGAGACTTTGAGGAAGTCACTCTTTCTCAGTCTAACCTACTTACCCCAGGGTTGTTATGATGATAAAAACATAGGAAAGGAGAAAGATGTCCTTAGTGGGGAGAAAAGCCAGGTATAAAGAGCAAAATAAATGGATAAAGGCATCCCAAATGAGAAGATGTGCCATGCAAATCTGACCTGCCACATATTAAAACTGAATCTTTTTACAGAGCGAAATGTATGTATACAACAGTGGGCCAGCTTTGGGAACTTAGGCCCTTAAGATTTCATGCAAACAGCATACTTTACTCCTTCCCAAAGGGCCTGCCATATACAATAGGATCATTAACATCAGTTCTGGGACTAGCAATAGGCCCCACTACAAAGAGGGGTACTGTGCCCTTATATCACCCCTGTGATCCTTCTACCCTACCCCTTCAGACACTATCAGTAACTGTTAATATACATGAAGCTCATTGAACACCTGAAAAGCATTAAATAAATGCTAAGAATATGAAATTTGGTTCCAGAGCATGCTACTTTACCTAACAATACTCTGAGATGCATACACTACATTTTACTGTAAGTATGCAAACTCTATAGTAGGATCCAGCATTAGTTTCAGACAAGCATTGCAACTGAAAAATAACACAGTAAGTGCAAGATAGACAAATTGACTAGTCATTATTTCCCCAGTGTGTATTATTTTGTATAGCTCCAGTAATCTATTTTCTTTTTACTAACTAACAAGTCTATAGATAATGGTTAAACCTTTATTCATTCCACATGGACATTTCTTCTCGGAGGAAAAAATCCTTAACTGCCTGTTTTCCATAACAACCAGTTTAATCTGTGTGAAGTATTAGCTAGGAATGGATTCTTTTTTTCACAGTAATACGTACTACTCAAATAAAAGTGCAAATGAAGTCTCTGACATTTTAAAAATGGGGGTCATTATCATTTTGAATCTTACCATAATTTTGAATACTAAGATCAATTCCTTATACTTGTGAGGTAATAGATTCTATTGCATTCCCTAATTAAATGACAGGGCTGACAATTTGGTGCCTGTTTAACAGTGAATATATCTATCACTAACTTTTGCCTAGAGCATCACCTGATGAGAATTAGGGCCTTTGACAAAAGAATGTTAACGTTCCTTAATGACTGGGTATGCTTCAAGAATGCAGGGGGTGAGGGATGAGATGAGCACTTAGCAGTATGTGTGTGAGAGAGAAATATCTGCTTTTATCCCATCCACTTTGGAAAAGCTGTGTCTTGGCTGGTGATGCACTTCAGGCTGGTAGCCATCTCACTGAGGATCCAGTGTGGGCGGGCAGACCTGCTTCATATACCTTTGTCTCTTTACCTCTATTGATGCTCTATTTGTAGATGAAGCAAATGTTACAAAAATGTTGTGGGTCTCCATTGTTCTTTCATTGAGAGGAGACTGCCAGTATCCACTGTTTTCACAGCTCAGACTAAGACCCATACTAGATGTGTCATTGGAAGATCCATGGATAGCTTTTCCACAGCATAATAAATAAATAAATTCAAAGCTCAAATTCAGACAGGGCAGAACTGCAGGTATGAATGTGTATGTAGGGTAATACTCCCTCCTCATCACAGCGCTGTGTTTCTTATTTACCCGGAAACGCATTATAAAGCTGTAATCCCGCGAACACTTATCTGAAACAGTTCTGAGTAAGCTACATTGAACACTTCCAATTAAGCGTATGCAGGACTACATTGATACCCCTGTGTCTAACAACCAGGGATTAATCCCCACATGCACAGGCCAATCTACACAACCGAAGTAGCCAGTGGTATGATGTAAGTTTCTGCAACAATTGGAAAACCCCATTTTTTTTCTTTTAAAAATCTACTTAGGAAATAACATTCCTTCTGAAAATGACAATAACATCTGCACATGTGCAGACACCATAAAATAAAAGAACAAGAACAAACAGACTTTGGAGTTGGTGTACAAAGCAATATCAAGGAGAAAAAGAGGGGAGCCAGCTGGAAGGGCAATAACAGTAGCAGGTGAGCTGGCAGGGAATAAGAACCCCCAGCATCAAAGTCTGGAAAGAGAGCCAGTGGCTAAAGGAAGATGAGGAACAAGAAATGCCAGAAACAAGGAAAGAATGAAGAGAAAAGGCAGTTAACATGATGGGGGGGGGGGCTGTAGTGGGGAAGGAGAAAAGCAGGAGAGAACTCTGAGAAGGAAATAGAATTTCACCTCCCCTGACAGTCCTCATTGGTGGTTCTCCCCCCACCCACATTTCCTTGCAAGCCTCTTATAAAGTATGGACTTGTATGGACAAATATAATGCTACAAGGGGGGGGGGCCGCGATATTCGTGGGGGGGGAGAAGCTGACAGCTCCTTCCCCCCGTCCCCCCTCCAGGCAGCTTCCCCCCGCCTTCAAAATGGCGGCGGCGGCAGGGAGACAGCCGCCCGCTGAGGCTCCCCCCCGTAAGACGGTGGCGGCAGGGAGACCGCTGCCTGCCGAGGCTTCCCCCACCTTCAAAACAGCGGTGGCGGCAGGACACCCGCCGTCCACTGAGGCTTCCCCCCCTCCCTCCCTGCTTTCAAAACGGTGGCGGGGGCATAGAGACCTGCCGCCCGCCGAGGCCCTTCCCTCCCTCCCCCCCACAAACGGCGGCGGCGAGTCCTCGTCACGCCACTTCCCACACAAGTCCTCGTCACGTCGCTTCCCCTACAGCGGCCACAGCATTCTCTGCGCACGCGCGGAGAATGCTTTAACTTTTCGGGGGATTTAAAGATCACCCGAAAAGTTTTTTAAACATTTAGGATTTTTCTGCACATGGGGGGAGTGCCCCCCCGTGTGTAGAAACCCCACCCCCCCAAGTGCCCCCCCGCGCGAATTTAGGTATCCGCACGGGGAGGGTACTTGGGAATTTGATATATAGATATTTGGACAGTGCAAAGAGTGTGCCAGGGAAAATTGACTAATTGGTGGCCATGAGACAGTGCCAACGTACTGGACACGTGCCCAGCTGAGGGAAGCCTTGGACTGCCATGTGTTACACCAGATGTGGACCCATGGAAGACCTGGCCATCTCCTAGCCATCAATAACTGGTTTTTGCTAGTTTTCCTGGGGACTACATGACTGGCACAGCACAGCCCGCCCAGCCACTTTTTAGGGTACAAAAGGAGAGTGCATGGTCATTGCTC
Source organism: Lepidodactylus listeri (assembly GCA_029233225.1). Taxonomy (NCBI): domain Eukaryota; kingdom Metazoa; phylum Chordata; class Lepidosauria; order Squamata; family Gekkonidae; genus Lepidodactylus; species Lepidodactylus listeri. Next base: position 50,498,489 of record JARCFY010000003.1, on the reverse strand, counting down.
TCTCTCTCTCTCTGTTGCTTCTCCTACCTGACCCTACCCTACCTTGCTGACACTCAATCTAGTACTGTCCAGAGTCTACCACGTGCTCTGCTGGCCAGAACACGACTCGTTCCCTTATAGTCTCCCTTCCCCTTCTTCGCTGCAGAATCGCTTTGCCTCTTTAGACCAGTACATATCACCCCTCCACAAAATATCTGCTAATGTGAACGTCTCTGTACCTTTTCAGTCCAAATTTCCTAGATCTGTGTAACTGTGTCATGCTTGAATTTATTGTATGCTTGTGAAAACTTCTCAGTAAAGAAACCTTTAAGATCTGGTCTCTGCATCTATTTCTGGGATACTGCAATAAGCAGGACTCCTGTATACATAGGTGATTGCTCCCCTTTGGTGCCTATTGCCATTTAATAACTACAGTTCCCCAATCTCATAACAAAATAAGACAATTTGGCTAACACCCACCCACACACCTTTGTACAAGCCTTGCATGTAATTAGACGTATTTGGAACAAGCAGTGCTATCAGTAGGGATGGGCATGAACCGGGAAAATGCAGTTTGGTTTGTAGTTTGTGGATAAACCCCGAACCCAACCTTGAACCAAAAGGCTTGTTTACAAACAGGAATACTTGAACGCTTCCAAAAGAAGAACTACGGGATTGCCAGTTTCCTCAATATGCTCCACATTTCACCGACATGGCTTTATCAAGTTGGAACCAGTAACTTGAAGGATATCACTGAAAAACAGTCTCAGCATATTCAATTCACAGTATCATTTTCAAAGTGGGCTATGCCTTCACAGCATTCAGTATTCTCAGAGTACCGTACTCAAAGCATTTCTCAAGTCAAATGCATCCCACAGCATTCCACAGGTATGACTCATTCACATGAAAAAAAACCCCTTAAAGCTTAGGATTTGGAAATCGCATAAATGGTTTATTTGTCTATAAATGAATTCGTTGCTAATTATTATTTTTTTATTTTGAAATTGGTATTGACGCCACACACAGTTAATTTTTTTCCTGTTCATATGGACACTGTTTCACTATTATATTGGACATCCCTAGCTATCAGCATCTCAGGGATTTGTTCTTGGACTAGGCTGGCAGTGGTTCAGGTCTGGGAGGCAATGACCACCATAAGCCATGACTGTCACCTTCTGCCACACATCTGCCCCTTGCAGTGCTATTAGTGCCTTTGTTGCCCTGGTAGAGATCTGACCCCGAGTGCCAAGCAAAATGGTCCGGGGTGTTGCTGTTCCAAACATTCCAATGGCTGTATGTGCGATATTCATGAATGTGCCTATTCTGTATTAAAATCACTAATGTTTAAAAGTAGGGATAGGCATGAACTGAGAAACAAACCGTAGTATGAGCACAAGGCCGGTTCGTGCTTCATTTTCATGTCACTAGTTATAAGCAAACCTAACAGCCATTACTGAGGAAAGAAAATTACATAAAAGAATAATAATTTATTCTCTCATGTGTGTGTATTTGGGGAGGTGGGGGAATGACAGGATTTACATGATCCTAATGTAAGAGAACAACTCACATCTTGATGGGTATGGGCTTGTTTTAACTTCCTAAGCAAGGCCTTTGTTTAGCTGCTGACATTTTTTACATTGTCTGTATTTGTGTATATCAGTTGGTTTGTAATACAACAGTTTCATTAACATGTTCAATTCAGAACACAATTCTTCATTTCATGCTTAAATAGCAACGGTATCCCCTTACCCATTTTCAAAGAGTGGAGGACAAATGCAAAATACAATGCAATCTATCATTCCTCTTAAAAACTGAGGCATTAGAGTGAAAGTTGCTGGGCATATTCAAGACAACATTTTATGCTTCAAGGCCAAAGCCAAGCTCAGCCCTGTACCTATTTTCAGGGGAAGCAAGTAATGATATAAAATGAAAGCAATCTTCAGCCCCCTGAATACTGAGATACTGGAATAAAAACTGATGAGTACTACAGATGGAGACTGAATTTATACCCACCCTTCACTACCCGAAGGAGTCTCAGAGTGGCTTACAATCTCCTTCCCCTCTCTTTCCCTTCTCCTCAGACACCTGAGGTAGGTGGGGCTGAGAGAGCTCTTCCGAGAACTGCTCTGAAAGAATTTGTGACTGACCCAAGGTCACACCAGCAGCTGCATGTGGAGGAGGAGTGGGGAATCAAACCCGGTTCTCCCAGATTAGAATCCGCACTCCTAACTACTACACCAAACCAAGAAAGGAACCATGGTTCGGGCATGAACCAGGCTGGTTTGTGGTTCATTTTGAACCGGTTTCTTTGGTTGTGTCATTCCCAAATCCAAAAATGAACCTCCTTTTTTCTGTGGAGGGTTGTTTGGTTCATTAGAGCAGTTTGTTCTCCAGACAACCTGGTGCCAATTCAATCAATTTCTAGGCAATTCTTGGGATGGACTTGTGGAGAGCCCTAGAAACACCTATAGCAGTTGTCCATAGATTTGATTGCCAGCTCAAATGAACCACAAACCACCATGAACTACCATTTTCCCGGTACGTGCCCATTCCTAATAAGTACATTCAGGGTTAGGGTTTTTGCATTTCCAGTATTAAATTAAGTTCAACCTCAGTCTACACCTATTTTTGGGGATGGGGGAGTTTATCAGAAATGATATTTAAAATGTGATGTGTCATCACCCTTGGTTTCTGAGATCTTGGAATGAAAATTGTATGTTCTCTGGGAACAGATGTCGTGAAAGACCTCTGAGACCCTGGAGAGCCATTAGCAGTCATAGGTGACAGTGTTCAGCTGTGTATGAACCAATGGTCTAGCTCAGTGCAATGTAGCTTCATCTCTTCCATATGGTCACATCCTGAACAACACTATGCTTTTTAAGGACAGATTACAGATCAGTCCCCATGTACAAGGGAAGATGAAAAGCAAAATATCAGAATTGAAAGCTTGGGTATACCATTGACAATATGCGTTCCACTCTTTCTTAAAGATTGTGCTACTCTAGTAAATAAGTACAAACTATCTTGCAAGTACTACAGTATGACCTGCTCACTTCCTTAGACGTTGTTTGTGGTACCCAGTACCGTGAAGATGTAGTCAGTCTGATACAATGAGAACTCAGTACCTGAAGTTTTAGTCACATTAGTATTCCAGGCCCCAAAAAAGTGAGAGCTTTCTGATTTAGTAACTTATTAAATTCCCAGTTAGCAGGTAGGAAATTAAAAGGGCTGGCCATCTTCAATAGCATTAAAAAGGGAACTTCATGTGATTTTTAAATCAACACCAAAGATGGTAATATCGGTAGCTGTTGAAAGTTGAGCTATTTCTGTATAGCATAATGAAGTCTCAGAGGGATCCAGATAAGAAACCATCCTAGCATAAATACACACCCAGAAGTCCCTGGAGACTGCTGTGTCATCTCCTCTTTTAGTTTATTGAATACTTTTTATATACCATCAGCAGAGATGATGACAATCCAGAACTTATGCAACCAAAGCTCCAGCAATCTCTCAGTTCTCAATTTACAAGCACTCACCCATCACTCCCAGTTCTTCCATACCTGGAACCAATTTACCCTTTACAACAAAGGAGGTCACATGACATGGGAAGGGGACAGCATGTCTCCAACAAACAGCAGACAATGATCTGCAGTTTCCCAGCACACATCTCCAGCTGTTTAAAAATATAAGACCTGAGATCCATCTAGGCCAGCATTTGATTTCCAACCCTTAAGAGCCAACAAGGTGATATTTAGGAGCCCTCTCCCCACTTCTAGTATTCAGAAGTTTGCCTCCGGAGCTCAAGGCTCCATTTCGTGCACATCCACCAAGAATTCACAAAGGAACTATTTTATAAATCTGTCTAAGGTGTCGTAATGAATTACATAAGAGAAGTAGGTTTTGAATTAACCATCTGATTAATTTTTATGAGTGACCCAATGGGACCAGAACCCTACCTTCCTTATTTTACAGGTTTTCCACAACAAAAACTGCTGCAAATGTGGCAACCCCAGACACTGCTGACCCATTCGAGAAAGAAGACAGACTGTGACCACCATGTAAGTTCTGCAACTTTCTCTGCCTATGACTTAAAACATGAGCTGATGCCACAGAAATCTTTCTGAATAGGTTTTCTTGCAGCAAAACACAACTTTATAGCAAAGCTTTATTGAGGGCAGGAAAAATATTTTACATTTTTACGAAATAGAATCAACTTTTGGGGAAGTACAGAGACTTGGATACAGTGTTGGATTTAGAGCCGGAAGACCCCTACTCAGCACTGTGACCAGTTTACTATTGCTCAGTGTGACACACCTAACAGCCTTATGGGAGAGTAAAATGGAAAAGTTAATATAGGGTGGAGGGAGGAGGAAACGGAACTTCTGACTATCAATAACTGTCAAAACAATGCAAAGTTCTGAGTTCTAGTATGCAGATGGTGTAAAACAAGAAAAAAAAAAGAAAGAGTTCAGCCAATAATTGGAAAGGGTGCGTGAGGGTGGCAAGTAGTCCATCTTCTTGTAGCAAGGAAGCAGATAGATATTGTACCTAAGAACAGAGGAGTCTGCCCAGGTGCACAGTCACATTATCAGACATGGAAATCCCCTCCCCTCCAGATACTGTAAGGATGTGACTGCTCATTGGGTAACCTTTCAGCCACTACAAGTCCTCAACTGCTTAACATAAAACAGGCAGACCCCACTGTCACGGACTGCAACTCTTGTAAACGGCCACTGTGTTTATCTTGTGTATTTCTGGGTTTTGCAATCACTGATACACTTTACACCTTTTGCATTTTATAATCTTTTAAACCCACAGTTCACACTCCCCCTCCGCAACTGCCTGTATACCAAGATCTCATTTCATCCCTCTGATGAGCTTACCATAGTCATTAATGGGCCTCGCTGTCCCCCGCACACTATGCATGCAGGGGCACGACCATTGCGTCCCACGTTCCAGGAATAGGTCCTACTCTTAAAATTAGGCGGCAATTCCAGAAATGTCCTGGGAAAAGAGTTTAGACTGGGCAGGAGAATTTTGTGAATGGCTGGGGCGGGGGGGGGGGGGGGGAGAGAGATCACAGAACGTTCCTTGCGGCAGTGGCGCGCGAGACAGGGAGCCCTTGAGGGTCGCGCCTGCAAAGTGGGGCAGTGATAGGAAAGAAGGAACTCTACAGAGAACGAGAGTCTTACTCTTTAGCGGGAGCGCTGGTTGGCGGGACGTTGTTGCTCTTCACCAACTCCTTCTTTTTACCTAACTTCGACATGCTCGAACCCTCGGCGGAACTTCCAAGTTCACCACTCTTCCTCTAGAGCCGCCGCGTCCCCTCCGTTGCTAAGACGCGCTCCTCCGCCAGCTTGGTCGAAGAGGTAAGGGGAAAACGCTAGCATGAGTCCCAGCCTTAACTTCCGGGAAAAATTGGAGGCCGCCCATTGGCCATGATTCTCCCCTTAGAGTTGTGGGGGGGGGGGGAACGCAGTCCGTTTCAGACATTTCCGGTTCGAAATTGGTTTCCACTCCGCCCACTTTCAGTGAAAACTAAATAGGGAGTTTTCAATAAGGGAAAGAACGGAGGTAGAGCGACTCTACTGGGCACTCAAGAGAACGCAGTCAGGTAGAAAAATGCAAGAGTAACACGCTCCCGTTCCACCCCCAGCCGGGCTCTTCTTATTTATTCGAAATCTGTAGTTTACTGTTAGGACAGAAACACACGGTTTGTGCATTCGAGTGAGTGGAGCGTCACACGTGTCCGGGTAGGAGGGCAAAGGAACTGCAGCTGGCGCTGTGCTTTTTCATCATGACGGTGTGTTAATTTCACGCGAAGTGCAGAGCCATTGCTGTGCATATTTACTCACAAGCTGAGTTACGCTATGCTCAATAGGTACTAGGACTGCCAACCTTCAGTGAGGGCCTGGAATCTCCAAACGACAGGATCAGTTCCTCTGGAGGAAATCGCAGCTGCGAAGGTGGCCTCTATGGTATCACACCCCACAAAGCCCAGTCCCCTCTTCCAGGCTGCACCCCAAAATCTCCAGGAATTTCCCAAACAGAGTTGGCCAGCCCTGTACTCACAGCCCCACCCTGTGCAGTTGCCAACCTCCAGGTGGTGGCTGGAGATCTTCTGGGATGATACTGATTCCCAAGTGACAGATCAGTTCACCTGGAGAAAATGGCCATGGCATTATAGCCCATTGAAGTCCCCCCCTTCCCAAACCGCATTCTCCTCAGGCATCCCCCCCCCCCCCAAAAATCTCCAGGTATTTCTCAGCCCAGAGATGGCAATCCTATCTGGGCTAGGGTTGCCAAGTCTGGGTTGGAAAATACCTGGGGACTTTGGGGGTGGAGCCAGGAGAAGGTGGGGTTTGGGGAGGGGAGGGCCCTCAGCATGATACAATGCCATAGAGTCCACCCTTCAAAGCAGCCATTTTCTCCCAGAGAGATGATCTCTGTCAGCTCGGGATCAGTTGTAAAAGTGGGAGATCCCCAGGCCGCACCTGGAGGCTGGCAACCATATCTGGGGCAGGGTAGCCACCAGGAAAATTCCCATTAGACTGGTGGTTTTTTAGGAAATAGAACAGATGATTAATCAGATGTGAGCAGGAGAAAGGAAATTAATTTGTTTCGGAATAGTGAGAAGCAACTTGCCTCATTCTTGTTGTGTAACTAATGTGTCCTGCCCCCCTCCTCTTAACAGTTGTAGTCTAGCACATCATGCATCATAATAATTGCAATTACAGTAAGAAACATGTGGTAAAATACGAAAAAGCCTGCAGAACCGGATTACAAGAGCCATATAATTCAGCTTTATGTCTAGTTCTTTGTACACTGTCTGGCCAGAATTTGCTACCTACCATTTGATTCTCCAAGTTCTAGTACTAGGGGATATAGCAGACATTTTTTGCCCAGCAGCCAGTATTCAGCCACTCCACTCAAAAGTGGAAGTCTTCCTGTAGCACAAGAGCCACTTAATGTAGAGGAAGGCTGCGCAAAATAGTCAATATGGGTTATTTTCATTGTATGGTTTCATAAGCTTTCTTTGACTGAAGCACCAACCTTTTCAACCTCTCGTTTCAGCAAGTGTGTGTCAACCTCTTGACCTTTTTTTTTGCTGGCTCTACTACGCCTTTCTACCTCTACAGTGCTCTTTCCCGTTTAGATGGGATTATATACTGTATTCCAAATGTATGCATTATATAATCATATTATACTATTTAATTTTCAGTCTCTAAAATTAGATTTTTCAGTGTTGTATAAATACTGGTAATCAAGAACAAAGTTTGAGCCCAGTGGCACCTTTAAGACCAATGAAGTTTTCGTCTGCATGCACACTTCTTCAGATACAATGAAATGGAAATTATCAGTCCATACATATAGGTATCTGAAGAAGTCTGCTTATACCTTTGAATAAAACTTTGTTGGTCTTAAAGGTGCCACTGGATTCAAACTTTGTTCTGCTGCTTCTGACCAACACAGCTACCCACCTGGTAATCAAGAAAACATTCCAGAAAACTCCTGCAAACTTCCTGCTTCTATGCAAGGGTCAGTGAACACTAAACAAAAACAGGAAACCTGCAGAGGCAGTGTGAAGAAGCACCATTTGTTAGTCCCCTACACCATGCAGTGAGGGCGCTAACTAAGGAAGGTTCACATTTCAGCCTCCTGTTACAAACACGTCCGCTTCCAGATGCCACTGAAGAGTGCAAGACAAACATATGGATTAAAATATTTATACAAAATAAAGAGCATACTAAAAAGCAAAGAAAAATGCTGTGTTGGCCAGCAAGGCACTTTTAGTGCTCTTATGGATTGTGATATTCATAAGCTTGAACTTTGGGTTGCCTATAATGGAAGGGCCATGTGCTTTCTTCATGATAGGAGCCAGCTCCAGCCCATGCCAGGAGGCTGACACCCTAGACAGTTCACTTGGGACAGAGACAAAGGACTCCTCTTGCCATGAGGTTTCTCTCTCTCTGTTTCAGCACGCTGGTCAACCCCTGCCCCCTCCAACGTACCTGCATAGTTATGCTAACGCAGTTGCTTAGCAACTAATGTTCAGGCCATCAGCCAGTCGGCCAGTCATTGACTAACAATAGATGTGGCCAGGTGAGTCATCGGACCCCTGTCCAAAGTCCACTTCCTGGTGAGATCATAATTTTGAAATATTGTCCATCCCCTTGCCCTCCTCCTTTTGTCCACCTTTAACCTATGGAAGGGTCCAAGAGGGACGGACCGCCTAGTAGGTGTGTTAGTGGGAAGTGGTCTGTGCAGCCTGCCCCAAGACCACCTAATAAAAGACCTTGAGCAGAGGCATTCGCTCTCTTGAGCCATCGTCCCCTATCTGCTTTAAAATACCTCTTCAGTCCAGCTTGCTGTCCCCAACCCTTGCCTCCATCTTTAAATCCTCTCTCTCTGGAATCGCAATCCAGGAGAAACCCGTGGTTTCGCAGGTTCGAGCCTCGTGTCCCCATAGTCTTTCTATTTTCTCCCCTTCCAATTCTTCCATCGTTCGGACAACTCATTTAAGGTAAGGCACAGTTTCCCCACCAACGAATACCTGCTCATGCAAACGTGCTACTTTCTGTCTTTATTTCTTAGGCCTGTGTGAGTGTGTGTGTGATTACATTTTTGGTATGCTTGAGATACATTATTAAGTAAACAACATTTAATTTGCCATCTGCCTCACGTGCATCTTTCCTTGAGAACTCCCGGGAGGGGTGGGACCCTGGTATAGTTGGCAAAGATCCCATGTATTTTGCTGATTGCTAAACGTAAATTAAAGCAATTCGGCTAACAGCTGGATGGTGGAAGGGTCAGAGCAATGCAGATCTGAACATGTTAAACTGATGATCCAAACACTATTCATTCTTGAAAGAAAGAAAAAAGTTGTGAGTGCAAGTCAAAACAGACAGCTGCTTGAAAAAAAATCACAATTGTGCAAACGTCATCATCATATCTAACAGCAAAGTCTGGCCCCATCTGTGCATATCTAAATCTGTGTACCGGGGGTCACACTGACAGTAAACAGATTTTTGTGCGAGGAAGGTAGAAGGAAATGAGCCTGTTTCTTTTCCAAGTAACAAATAAGATAACCAAAATATTCATCTTTTCAATCTCAGTATTTATTTTTCATTCCTTTCTGAAAGAGAAAGTTTGATCTTTAAAAACCAAAAGCGTTACCCCTGCTCAGTTCAGAGTGTGGATCCAAAGTGTTCTAAAAGCATTCAAAATATTTAGGTTGACAGACATTTTGGAACAGTTAAGGAAGTCAGATGTGCTTATGACTTCAGCAAGCTTAGCACAGGTTAGAATTTGGGGGTGGGGGGAGTAAAGGAGATGCTTGTTGGATCTGTTCTTAAGTGACAAAGTGCCTTAATGTACCTCATAAAAACTTTAGATCTGTGCACATGCACTATAAAAAAACTTCTGGCATCAGAAATCTTAACAAATCTAATTCTAGGCACATAACAAGCTTTGTGACCTACTTTAAACCTTAAGAATGTTAGGGCAAAAGAAAGTATTTTAGAATCCATGGCAGTTGGGTTACTATGGCAGACCAAGTGCTGAGGACAACATAGTATTCCAAGTAGTTTAGGCTGTAATGTACAATGAGAGTGTCCCTAGCCCCCCCCCCCCCCCCCCCAGTTGTATCCCAAATAATCATATTATCAGCAAGTGGTCAAAGTAACTTTTTCAGGAACAAGATTAACACTCCACACCATTTTCCTACTTTTACACCATTTTGGATTACATACAGATTTGCAAATTATACCGGCACATGAAATGTAACACCCTTATCAAGTTAGAGTCCTTGTGTTAACAACAGTTAAAAGTGGCAAGAGACGGAGTACAAAAGCAGCATGATGAAGGACTGCATTAGTATGAATACCTACAAATCACAAGACTAGAAACAGCTTTCTGCGTCTCCCTCTGGTTTCCTAAAACAGTCTATAATCAATGCCATTATTCACTCCAGCCGATCATAAGTATTTAGCCAAAAATTATACTGGTCTTTAAAAGGTTCAGCTGTGCAGACTAGGACTTCTTAAACTTTCTAGGCTACTTGCAGAAGTCAGCGATGAGTTAGTAATTTATTATCTGATGGGAAATGTCAACAACACTCCCAACCAGCTTCGTCTTCTTTTCAAAGAACTAGTCTTTTTCTACATACACTATGAATTAGAAATACATGCTATTGCATATCAATATTATAATATTCAGAAACCGAGTTTTGGCTGTTGAGCATCTAAGGATATTGGTTTTGTGGTCCCGATGTCAAATAAAGAAGTTGGTATTGAAGAGGAACAGCAGAGAAATGCCAGCCGTAGTAGATTTGTTCTATATATTAAAGGGACTCGATAAAAAAAAATGCTTATCAGAATGAACACTTTCGTTCAGACCAACATTCCTATTCTATTTCTGAAACTGCACAGCACAGAAGAAAATATCAAGGCTGAGTCTCTCATGCCAGCACTTGTGATGAATAATTGCCCTCTTTTTTGTCTGTGGCCATCTTTTGATTGTGCTAGACAGTTCCAGTTCATAACCAGAACGAAGACATAAACAAAATAATGTGAAGTCCTACTTGGCAAGGGAAAAAAAAGTGTGTAAGCACCCTGGATTGTGATCAATATCCGGCTAGGGTTGTTGTGATTCAGCACCATAGCAGCAGCCAGATGAGAGGAGCCGCTCTCAATTTATGCCAATGACGCATTACAGTCCTATTAACAGCACTGTGATCTGCTTTCTGCTTTCAGTGGATCCGGGTCCAGCTTTATTTTCCCTACATCATTCTCTTCACTAGGGAAGGTTTTGAGATTTGCAAGGATGTGTTCCACCAAGAACCGAGTGGCTTCATCAATGTTGATATTGTCCTGAAGAAATCAAAAGAGAAAAAGGGAATCATTTCCATACCCACTGTACAGAAGAACCCAGAGGCTACAAACCATCATCTCTGTGGTACACATTGTATACAGTTATGCTTCCTAAAAAGATTGAGCGAAGAAATTTATTACTGTGTGGTGTGTAGCTTAAAATTTAAGATTACAAATCAAGTACGTAATTGTTACTTCTATTTTATGCAACACTTTTAGACAGCAATTTAATTTAAAAGGAGATGCTGAATTCCCCAACATTCAATTTGAAGTGCTACATGAGGCTTGAGGGGCAAGTAAAGCACCCTTTAAAAAAAATTAAACCTTGATGAGATTTTACCTCTATTTTATTTTTGCATAAATTCTTATTACCTTAATATTCTTCTACTTTTAGGCCATTTAGCGCTTCACTTTACAATGTGATCCCATCTAGCAATTAGGTAATATGAATGAGGACAGGAGCTGAGGTTCACTTGGCATCAGAGATGTTACCATATACTACATCAGAACGAGGGACAAAGCAACCTCATCAACCTTGCTTGACTCTCCATCATGCTGTTCTGCCAATTTCAATGTGTGCCACAGCTGTGGATAGGATCTTGCCCCAATCCAGCTGTACTCAGATACATGACTGGCTGGAGACACATGCCTCAGCGTGGCCATTCTCCATCTGCGCTGTGCTAGGTTCTGTAGGACATCTAACTATTTATCGCCATCCAATCAGTTAGGCATTGGCCCCATGCCTTTTGTTTATCCCAATCCATCTTCCACAAGTCATTTTAACTGGATGTACAGTGTTTCAAACTGGTACCTTCTCATCCACATCTTTCCCTAAGTTTATCTATCTACTTATAATAGTGTCTTAGACCACTAGTCATCAACCATCATTTACAAAAATGGAGATATATAGTGCAGGGGTCATTTCATAAAAAAAAGAGGTGCAGGAGCTCATTTGCATAATTCATTTGCATATGCCACACCCCCTTGCAAAGGGCAGGCATTCAAGCATGCCTGGGTTCCCTGCCTGATCTTCTCCAGGTGGCCCGCGGCTGCAGCACACCTAGAGAAAATTGTGCAGGTAATCCAGGCATGTTTAGAATGCCTTTCTCTCCCTTCCCCATCTGGGGAAGAGAAAGAAAGGCATTTAAATCCCCCCCCCACTCCTCCAAGTTTCTCCACAAAAGTGGAGAGGCTCAGGGAAAAGGGGGGCATGTCTGCCCGCCTCCCCTCCCTTTCTCCAGCCAGCCCCCTGCAGCGGGCTACCTGTGCAATCTTCTCTGGGTGACCCACGCATGTTTAGAATGCCTTTCTCTCCCTTCCCCATCTGGGGAAGAGAAAGAAAGGCATTTAAATCCCCACACGTGGCAACCCCCCTTTTTTTTGCTTCCCCAGCCAGCCTGCCAAGGGGGGCTAGGGGGGTGACGTGAGAAGGGGTTTAAAGTTTAACCCCCTTCTCGCTTCGCTCCGCACCCCGCCCGCCTTGGCAGGCCAGCTGGGAAAGGGAAGGGGAGGCTTGCGCTCTGCCAGCCCAGGAGCAGGCACAAATGGTGGTGGCAGCAAGCCCCACCCCGAGCTCTCAGCAGGCCTGCGAAGGAAGTGAAGCAAGAAGGGGTTTAAACTTTAAACCCCTTCTCTCTAGAGTTGTGCGGCGGCACAATCTTTCCATTGTATTCCATTGTATTCTAGGCCCGCTGGGAGCGGGACTTGCTGCCACTGACATTTGTGCCCACTCCTGGGCTGGCGGAGCACCGCTCCACCTAGCTCTGGCCCCAAATGACCTCTGATACAGTACGGAATTTCACAAAAGTCTTGAGAGCTGATCCTTATATGGCAAATCAGGACAGTGACCTCAGAGCTGCTGATTTGCAATGATTTTTATCCAACAGGGATGTTTTCCTTTTTATATTACCAATAAACTCTTTGACCTCATTGGTCTTCTGGATCAAGCTGGGTAATATCGAGGTCTGATTCAGAAAGGCAATTTATGCCCTTAAATTCACAAATGTTATGGGGGTCGGGTGTGAATATACTGACCTTTGTTGTTAGATTTTGCCTAAAAGTTAAAAGCTCTGGAGTCAGAGCTGCTGTCAGCATTGGTCATTTTCCTTTCTATAACCGAAAGGGCAGCATGAGAAGAGGCTGAGTTCTCTTGTTATTACACTAACTGCCATCAAGTTAGTGTTCATACAATGCTTAACAATGGCTTATACTATATGAAGAGACTGCAGGAATCTTCAGATCTTGCATTATTCCTTCTCTACTTCCCTCAGGCCACAGTCTAATTGGTTTCCATCTGGTTTAGTGAAATCCAGTTTTGCCATTACATCCAAGCCATAGCACTGTGGTTTACACTTGCCCAGCCCACCAGGATGATAGCCAAATTGGGAACAAGCGATAGCTTGCAATCGTGGTGTGTGGGTCAAGTATGAACTACAGTAGGCTAGCATGAACTGTAAGCTGTGGTTTATTGCAGCATGTGAGGGAAGGAAGAGGAAGTGTGTAAATCCATGGATCTTCCAGGTATGTTCAATACAAACACTGGTTCAGTGCTCCATCCAGATCAAGCCACTATTTAACACCATCACATTGATCTTTTAATGGAAAACAGCACAAATGAGTTTACACAGGCTTGGGTCCAGCAATGTGTGGGTGAAAACAAAATTCTTAGTGCAGTTCCACTTGTGAAAACTCTTGTGCAACACCTAGCACATGCCTTCCTATATATTGCCAGGACCCAGAAATTAGTTGCACAAGATCTTGCACAAGTGGAAACAAAAGCAGAGATACCGTAAGTCTGCCTTAGTGAAAGCTGCTACCTTTGTCTTCCTTGTGTTTCTGCTTCCACAAGAGCTCTAGCACAAGCAGAAATTTTGCAGTGGAAACAGCTCAATGAATGCATCAATAATACCACTTTAAAAAGCTAAAAACAGATTTGGCAGTACCTCTAGAACTGGAGAAGTTTCTCCATACTTCGGAGTCAAGAATGCAACATAAGCAGCTAAGAGATACATGTAGGAATTCAGAATTAAGATTTATGGGCTAGTAAAGTTTGTGGACTTATCAGTAAAGTTGTGCTAGTACAAGTAGGCCATGTTTGGTTCTCACAGGTGATTTAAAGTTAGTTTAAGTCTTTCTCCAATTTTAGAAAATTCTTACCTTTGCAGAGGTTTCAAACCACCCAACAAAACCTGCATCTTTGCAGAACTGATCCATTGAGGAAGGATTCTGCCCACCATCTTTTTTCTGGTCACATTTGTTGGCAAGGAGAACTGCAGGGATGGGGTTACCATTCGGGAGAAGCACTTTACTGTCCAAATCATGTTTCCACTTGCAAACTGCATCAAATGTTGAGCCTCTTGTAACATCAAAGACAACAAGAGCACCTACGGCTTCTTTATAGTACACTCTGGTCATATTGCCAAAACGTTCTTGACCTGTAAGACAAGTGAGAGTACTACAGTAGATAGCACTTAAGCAAACACTACTACTTTAGTGATGAAGGCACAAGTATTTTCCTATTTATATGAATATATAATCAAGGTATGTGTAGATCCTGAAAATGTGTAGATCCTGAAAATGCTATTCAGAATTCTGCAGCTTATGTGCATCTGGCAAAATACACATTTGCTCTTCTGGTTCTGTCACTGAATTAGAGTTAAGAGGTGGGATTGAACTGACTGAATGCAGCTTAATGGGACACAGTTGCCTGCCCAGATTTTATTGGTATATACCTGCTGCAGCCTGTATCACAACAGCCAGACACTACTAACACCAGCAAACTCAAAAGGCCATGAATGCTTGCATCCACATATGGTGAATCCAGAGCTCTGCAGTATCATGATATATATCAGTATTAAGTAGAGTTGCCAGCCTCCAGGTGGGGCCTGGGGATCTCCCGCTTTTACAACTGATCCCCAGCTGACAGAGATCAGCTCCCCTGGAGAAAATGGCTGCTTTGGAGGGTGGGCTCTATGGTATTGTACCATGCTGAGGCCCCTCCACTCCCCAAACCCCACCTTCTCCTGGCTACACCCCCAAAGTCCCCAGGTATTTTCCAACACAGACTTGGCAACCCTAGTATTAAGGCCTAGAGGTCTGTGCACAAGGTTTAATAACACTTGGCATAATAGGGATCCAACTCTAGTTATGTGAAAATTGGTCCTTTCTGTTCCACAATATCAGGCAACCTAATGGAATCCCCTCCCCCCCCCAAAAAAATCTACCACTGGGCCTACTCCACAGCAATAGCTATTCTCATAACTGAGTTCTGAATGAATCATTCCAAAAGGATATTGTCATTTACTGTAAAATGCTTCACATTTATTCTGAGTGACCAATATAAGGAGTGACCGATATAAGTAAAATTTATAGAGATTCATAATTTAATTCCAAAATACCTTGAATAAAGCTTTGTTGGCCTTAAAGGTGCCACTGGATTCTATTCTATTGCTTCAGACCAGAAGGCTGCCAATCTGGATCTGTCTTAATTCCAAAACGCTCAACAATGTTCAGCCGTTAAGTAAAACAAAACAGAAGTCCGATGCCACATTAAAGGCTAACATTGATTCCAGCATAAACTTTTGAAAATCAGAGCTCAGTTATTCAGATGCAACTGAAAGAAAGAAAACTATTTTCTTCATATTTATCCAGAAAATTGCAGAAGGGAAAGAGTTAAGCAAAAAGAGAAGGCTGGGTGTGTCTTGGATGTCAGAGAGAGACTTCAATGGCTAGGTTGTTACACATAACAGATGATGAAAGATCAGAGGTCTTAGCCTTTTTTTCATACAGTGAAGCTGAACAAGAGCACAACCAAGTTGGAGTAAATAGCCCCTCGTGAGGGAGAGGATGTAAAAGTAAAGGGCAGAACATGGGCTGACCTTTGTCTGATTCTTTGCAGGTCACTACATTGTCCCACACATTTTTCCAGTGTGTTATTGTGGGAAAATATACATACACAAAGCTGAAACCTTCATCTCCAGTACAAACACATAAGAAATCTTGACAAGAGCTCTTTCTCATGCCTCGGGGAAGTCCCCTCATGCCCAAATCCATGTGTTTATTGTAAGGCACTGGTAGGCTGAATATGGTGGTAAGATATAAGTATTCAAAATAAAATCCAAGTGACAACCCTACAATACACCACTACCCTACTATAGCAAACAGGACTGCTGTACTGAAAATAAAGTAGACAAGCATGGTGACTAACAGGTATCATGGTCTGAAGAATTTTTGTTTATCTGCATAGGACCAAGGCATAGTAGATGGAGTCACTTTTTAAAAAACAAATCGTAGTCTTTTAGCTTGCCGAGGACAAGAGCTCTACAGAGAAGTTCTGCAGTGCCTGCAAGACGGAGCTCTTTCACCAGGCTTTCAACTAGGAGACGCCACCACTACCACCGCTACCACCAACTATTATTACTAGTAACGTCTGTGGTTAAGGTTCGGCCCTACATGGAGATCGAGCCATAGCACCACGGGAGGCCGGAATACCACTGAAGCGGGCCATTGGTATTATACTCTACAGTATGTCATCTTTAGACTATTGAAGAAATGACCATCACTGTGAGCCCTTTACTCTGTTAATTATTTATTGTATAATTGTTTTAATCTTGTTTTTAAAATCTTTTATGCTGATCTGGCACAATGTGCCGATGTATGTGAGCCGCCCTGAGCTGATTCGTGGGGAGGGTGGGATAATAATAATCAGGCGTCATTTTGTAGAAAAAGAAGTGCAGGAGCTCATTAGCATACCTATTAGCATAACTCGTTAGCATATACCACGCCCCCTGACATCACCGGCAGAATGTCAGTTTCAGCCCCATTATACCCTATGGGCCATTGAAGTCAATGGCAAAAACTCATAGGGTATATGAGGGGCTGGAGAAGAGGGGGTTTGAGGGAGAGGTTCCAAACTTGCGGGGTAACTGCTGGGGCCTCTCCCTGAAATACCCACCAAGTTTCAAGACAATTGGACCATGGGGTCCAATTCTACAGGCCCCAAAACAGGTTGCCCCATCCCCTCCCTTGTTTTCTATGGTGGGAAAAAACATTACTTGAAACACTACATTGTTCTCTATGGTGGGAAAAAACATAGTCTTGAAACTTGGGTATTTGGAGGAGAGGCCCCAGCAGCTACCCTGCAAGTTTGGAGCGTCTCCCTCGAACCCCCTCCCTTCCAGCCGCTTTTTAAGCTGCCACCGAATTTCGGCAGCAATTCAGCAGCGGGCCGAACCAGATCAGAGAATCTAATTCAGCCCGTGGCTGCCCTAGTGCCCACTCCTGGGCTGGCGGAGCTCCACTCCACCACGCTCCAGCCCCAAATGACCCATCATCATCATCATCCTGACCCACTACAGTACAGTGGGTATATTTCTTCCACTATCTGAAAACTGCTATTAGTGGATTTAGATAGCCAATAGCCCCTCTGCCCTTGGGATAAGAGTTCTCCACAAGGCTTCCTTCAGGGTCTCTCTGGCCAGGCTTATACAATGCTGTCTGCCTTAGCATGATATAGTTAAATGATCCATGCTTACTTTAAGGATCACAATGGAATTTTTGAAGGAAAAAAGAGATGGTGTATGTACTTAGTGCTTACAAGAGAAATAAAAGTATTCTATTTTTAGTTTGTCCATGCAAATAAGTCTTGATCCTGTGTCACGTTAGCCAAGTTGGTGATAAGGGCTCTAGGTTGCTGTTAAAACTATGCCAATAACACACTCTATACAAAGCTTATTTGTGCAAGAAGAATGTTATACAACAAATGCAACATTAACCTGCTGCATTTGGGGGAACAGACCCTGACTGAACAACTGTGTGTCAACTTCAAAGCTTGCCAGGTTTGGTACACATATCCAGGAGTAGCCTATATTCACCTGGTATGAGACATGGGGTTTAATGAGATTGTTTTGTTGCTTTTACTGTTTTATTGTTTTATGGACCACATGTAAGCAGTGTTCCTCTAAGCTGAGTTAGTGTGAGCTGGCTCACAGTTTTTAGCCTCCAGTTTACACATTTTTGTTTTAGCTCAGGAAGGATGGCTCCGGAGCGAACTAATTTATGCAGCAGCCAAACTGCTTGCTCACAACTTTAATGCCAGTAGCTTACAAAGTAGAATTTTTGCTCATTAGACTCCACAGCTTAGAGGGAGCATTGGTTGTAAGCCTCCCTGAGCCCATTTGTGGGATAGGGTGGGGTATAAATTGAATAAATAAATAAATATTAACCATTTTTAGATGAGTTAGGATAATGAATTGTTTTTACTCCACTATGCCAAACAGATGAAGTTCCGGCAGCTTTTCATTTCCACACGTGCCCAACCACTCAGCAGGATTGCCAGTTCTGCGTTGGAAAATACCTAGAGGCTTTAGGGATGGAACCTGGGGAGGGCAGGGTTTGAGGAGGGAAGGTACCCCAGCAGGATATAATACCATGGAGTTCACCCTACAAAGCAGCCATTTTCTCCAGGGGAACTGATCTTGGTCATCTGGAGAGCAACTGTAATAGTGGGAGATCTCCAGGTGTCACTTGGAGGTTGGCAACCTTACTACCCAGCATTGGGCCATCAGTCCTGATAACCAAGTCACTCCTCAGTTATTCCAGAATCCCGTGAGGACTTGCATGGGGTGGGGGGTAGAGATAACAAAAGTAAGTCAAGAAGCATTTAAAGCACATTACCTTTAGCAAATTATTGAAGCAAAACAGCTTTCAAAAAGCAACACGCAGTACCAGTCAGGGGCAAAAGCTGATACTTTATGAAGTGATTATGAATTAGATGTTATCGACAGTCACTACAAGGGATGGGCATGAACCTCATCACAAACATAAATTCATTATGAAAATTGCCTGGTTTTCCAGCTTTTCACCCCCCAGGCCTCCTACAGGGTCCCCCCTCTTTTGCTCTCTGCACCCTAGGCTCCTTAACTTCTGTGCTTCTGGGCACCCCCTCCCCACCAGACTTATCAGCAGCAGCTGCCCTTGCTGTGCCTGCCCCTCATCTCAGTTTACCAATTTTCAACCCCCCTCCTGCACCAGACCTCCCATTGGGTCCACCCCCTTTTGCACTTTGGACCCTAGGATCCTCCAGGAGGAAGTGGGCAGGTGACCACCTCCTGGACCCAAGGAGAAGGATTGCCTATCTGCAGCAACAATGTCTACAATGAGGAGGCAGGCAGTGCTCACTCCCCCAAGCCAATTCTCACCAAACTTGGAGGGCAGGTAGAGCGGCATCCCAGGGAAGTTAGATGCCTCCAGCTTGCATGGGGGCCATTCGAGAAACTCCTCCTGTACCTGTTGCTGTGATTTCCCCAGAGAGCACTTTCCAGAGAGCAAGTTTGGTATAGTGGTTAAGAGTGCAGACTCTAATCTGGGGGAACCGAGTTTGATTCCTCACTCCTCCACATGCAGCTGCTGGTGTGACCTTGGGACAGTCATAAGTTCTTTCAGAGCTGTTCTCTCAAGGGCAGTTCTAGAGAGAGCTCTCCCAGCCCCACCTACCTCACAGGCTGTCTGTTGTGGGGAGGGGAAGGGAAAGGGATTGTAAGCCACTCTGAGACTCCTTCGGGTAGTGAAGAGCGGGATATAAATCCAATCTCTTCTCTTCCTGGGGGCACCTGTTTTGGGAGGTCACTACTCAGCCCCCTGAAATCCAAAACTTGTCAAAACTTGGAGGGCAGGTAGAGGGGCATCCCAGGGGGTCCATTTGACACACTCCTGAACCTGCAGCTGTGATTTCCCCAGAAAGTACTTTCCTGGGGACACCTGCTTTGGAGGTCTGTAACTTGCCCCCCCCCCCCCAAATCCATTCCTCAACAGACTTGGAGGGCTGGTAGAGGAGAGTCAGCTGGAGACTCGCTGTGGGTTTGGCTTCTCTAGCCCACAAGGTCCCATTCTACCACGTTATGAATCTCACAAAATGAACCAGTTCAGTGAATGGGAAGGTTCATGGTTTGTGAGACCCCACGAACCACGATGAACCTCCATTTTCTTAGTTTGTGCCCATCCCTAGTCACTACCCATTACCAGTATTGGGAAGATGTCTACATAAGATTTTTAATGCATGCATAAAATTTACAACAGCCACTATGAACGCTAGTCAGGAATCTTCTTTCACTACTTATTTTTGCAATTTCTAATGCAGTCTCATCATACCTGGCATGCTTACGGATTAACATATGCACTATGTAAATAGCAAGTTGCCTGTCAGGACACAAGAACATACAGCAAACTCTGAAGCCAGACCGTCTTAGTATAGCCCTTCACAAGCAATACTTATTACCTGTCTACCTTTTACTCCTAATTACTCTCTATCCCCCATACCCCCCCAAAAAAGCTAACACTGCATTTTGCTATGGCAAAAGTACAACCCAAAGTAGTACGCTTATGTTGACAAAGTCAGAATTACTAGTGTTCAATTGGGGGGGGAGGGGACTTTAACCTTCTAAAGGAAACTTGTCTCTTCTCAGACTAGGTACAGTTTGGTGTAGTGGTTAAGTGCGTGCACTCTAATCTGGGAGAACCAGGTTTGATTCCCCACTCCTCCACTTGCACCTGGCTGGATGACCTTGGGCAAGCCATAGCTCTGTACCAGCTGTTCTCTCAAGGACAAATTGTCTCAGAGCTCTCTCAGCCCCACCCACCTCACAGGGTGTCTGTTGTGGGGAGGGGAAGGGAAAGGAGTTTGTAAGCCACTCTGAGACTCCAGGTGAAGGGCGGGGTATAAATCCAATCTCTTATCTTCTTCTTCTTATATTATTCAAACAAGCGAACAATTTAACAGTCACATCATCTTCTGTACAATTAGTTTTACAATTTATATTGGCCTCAGTATCAACAGTAGGGAGATACCACTTCCACGCAGATTATCAACCCTGGCTTCAGTGCTGTTGGGAAATGGACCAGTGGATACTCACCGTGAGGGGTCCTTCTCCTCTGAGATAAGGAGGACATCTTGATGGGTGTTTCCCACCCTATCTGTAGGGAGGCAGGAACTAATTCTTCACTTCCTGTCCTCTGGTGGGATATGCCCCTTCAAGTCAGTTCGGGGACTCCCAGAAGCAGTAGTCAGCTGTAAACCAAAGGCTAACCATAACTAGAAAAATATGAACATAATTAGTCTGAACAGTAAACAGATAATGTGGCTTGAACAAGACAGGAAGGAAGATAAACTCAGAATATAGAAAAGGAAGACGATGAATCTTGGGAGGGTGAAGATGTCCTCCTTATCTCAGAGGAGAAGGACCCCTCACGGTGAGTATCCACTGGTCCATTCTCCCTCTGAGAGGAGGACATCTTGATGGGACCTCCCATAGCAGTGTCCCTTTAACTGGGTGGGACATCGTCTTCAGATATGAGAGCTTGCTGCAGGACCCTCCGGCCAAAGGCTGCATTGGTCGTGTTGTAGAAGTCGGTCTTATAATGCCCGACAAAGGTAGAAATGGAAGACATGTGGCTGTCCAACAGGTTACTTCCAACGAGGCTCGGTTGGTGAAGGCTGCGGAAGTCGCTGCGCTTCGGATGGAGTGGGCCGTGATACCCGGAGGAGGGGTATCTTGAGGGCCCTATAGGCTTCTGCTATACATCTTTTGAGAGTGGCACTGATGGATGCTGTGGACATTTTGTTGCCCTTGTTGGGGGGTGAGACTGAGATGAATAATGATTCCGTCTTCCAGAAGGAGCTGGTGTGATGTAGAAGGCTTTAAGTGAACGTCTGAAGTCCAGACAGTGGCACAACTTTTCCTTTGGGTGGGTAGGGTTCGGGAAGAAGGACAGTAGGCAGATCTCCTGTGAGCGGTGAAATCTTGAGTTGACCTTCGGGCAGAAGGAAGGGCCGATAGTGAGGACTACTCTGTCCTTATGGAAGGTGCAAAGAGTTGGTTTGGCGGAGAGGGCCCCAAGCTCGGAGACTCTTCTGGTGAAGGTGACAGCTACCAGGAACAGGGTTTTCATTCGCAGCCACATCAGAGGAATCTCTTGGACTGGCTCGAAGGCTGGTTTGGCTACTGCAGAGAGAACCAGGTTAAGTTTCCATGTGGGGAACCTGTGGGGAACCGGTGGGTCCTTAAGTGATGCACCCTTCAGAAAAACGGTGGATGTGAGGGTGTCTGGACAGGGTCCAGCCTTCTACTCTGGGAACTAC
The DNA here is from genome assembly GCA_029233225.1 of Lepidodactylus listeri. NCBI lineage: Eukaryota > Metazoa > Chordata > Lepidosauria > Squamata > Gekkonidae > Lepidodactylus > Lepidodactylus listeri. Next base: position 50,476,505 of record JARCFY010000003.1, on the reverse strand, counting down.
GGTTACCAAGACAGCTACCTGACAGCGGAGAGTGGACGCCTTCAGACCCGAGTCGTGACCGCCCTGAAGGAAGGACAGAACACTGGACAAGTGTGGGTGTAACGGGTTGACCTTCTTTCTCCTGGACCAGCGAATGAAGGCCTGCCAGGTGGCATTGTAGATCCTCTTGGTGGAAGGGTGCCGAGAGGCTAGCATGGTGTCTGTTACTGGTCTGGAGTAGCCTAAGCTGAGCAAGTTTTGCCGTTCAACTTCCAGGCGATCAAACGGAGCCATGCAGGATCTGGGTGCCAGATGGGGCCCTGGGTCAGCATGTCTGGGGATACTGGGAGTGTAACGGGGCAGTCGCCATGCTCTGGAGTTCCAAGAACCAAGGTCTTCTTGGCCAATACGGGGCTACCACTATGATCTCCATTTGTTGTTCTCTGATTTTTCTGAGGAGCTTTGGTAAAACTGGAGTCAGAGGGTAAGCGTACATGAGACCCTTGGGCCATTGGGAGACCAGGGCGTCCGTCTCTTCTGCTGCTTGATGGTAGTATCAAGAATCTGGCAACCCTGTGGTTGAGTGGAGATGTGAATAGGTCCACCATCGGACGTCTGAAGTGAGATGTTATGAGGTTGAATAGGTCCTCTTTGAGGGACTATTCCCCTTCCTGTAGTGTCTGACAGCTGAGCCAGTCCACTCTGGTATTCAGCGAGCCCTTGATGTGTTCCGTTCTGATAGATAGTATGTTGCGTTCTGCCTAGGACAGGAGCTTCAGAGCTTCTCGATGGAGTTCTGAGGATCTGGATCCTCCTTGGGTATTGATGTATGCCTTCGCCACTATGTTGTCTGTCCTGATGAGGACGTGATGACCGGCGATTTGTTCCCTGGAGTGGAGGAGGGCTAGGCGGATGGCCCGAAGCTCTAACAGGATGATGGGCAGAAGTTGTTCTTCCTTGGACCATAATCCCTGTGCAGGGAGGTGGAGAAAGACTGCGCCCCATCCCAGGAGGCTGGCATCCTTGACAATCTGCTTCCAGTCTTGACATAGAAGCTGTTCCTCTGGGATAGATATAAGCTGGTTTTATTCTAGAGGGCAGGCATGAGAGGAAGCTGGCCACAGGCCTGTGGAACTCAATGCTAAGAATGCCTGAGCTCAAGTTTTTAGCCTGTCATGCAGCACTCAGGTCTCGAACTGCTGAGCTACCAACCTTCTGGTCTGCAGTTCAGCGTCTTAACCACTTGAGCCACTGCAGCCCCTCTTTCATGGCGTGATCCACCAGGATAGGCTGGCCTTGACTAGGTGAGGGACTGACACGGGGAGGTCCTGTTTTTTGCATTATCCTGGATTGGAAGGGCCATATGAGTTATTGTAGTGGTCTGGCATGGAGGCGCGCCCAGGGCACGGAGTCCATGCAGGAGATGAAGAGGCCCAGTAGTTTAGCCAGGGACATCAGGGTGGATTGTCTGGCCGTGATGATTTGTCGTGTGAAGAAGCGGATCTTGTCTGCCTGTGTTGGGGTAGGAACATGCGGTTCCGAACCATGTCTAAGATGACCCTGAGGTGCTCTAGGGACTGCGAGGGGTTCAGGGAGCTCTTCTGGAGGTTTACAAGGAAGCCGTGTGCTTTCAGGCAGCAGATGGTTTCCTGAGTGTCTTTGTGCGCTTTGTTTCTAGAGCTGGAGCGAATCAGCAGGTTGTCTAGATAGGATAGACATGATGCTCCCTCTAAGCTGTGGAGTCTTGTGAGCAAAAATTCTACTTGAGAGCTACTGGCATTAAAGTTGTGAGCTAGCGATTGGGCTATTGTATAAATTAGTTTGCTCTGGAGCCACCCCTCCTGAGCCAAGACAAAAATGTGCGAGCTAGAGGCCAAAAAAAAAAACCTGTGAGCTAGCTCACACCAACTCAGCTTAGAGGGAACACTGGACATGGGTGCCTTGTTCCCCAAGGAGGGCAATGGGATGGATGAGGATCTTGGAAAAGACTCTTGAAGCAGTGGAGAGTCTGAATGGGAGCGCCCTGAACTGCCAATGTTGGCCTAGGACGAAGAATCGGAGGAACCTCTTGTGACCCGGGAACATGGGGATGTGCAGATACGCCTCTATGAGATCGATGGAGGAAGGAACTCTCCCAGTTGGAGAGCCCCTGAGATGGATTGCAGGGTCTCCATTCGGAAGCGTCTTAGTTTTACGAATCTGTTGACGTATTTTAAGTCCAGTATCGCTCTACAGCCGCCGTTCCTTTTGGGAAAAGTAAGGAAAATGGAACAAATTCCCTGTCCCCATTCCTGGATAGGGACAGGTTCTATGGCTGAGATGGTATACAGGTGTTGGACAGCTTCTATTGTTTTTTGTAGCTAGGAGGCGTCTTTGATCAGGGGAGAGGGAACAAAGCGGTCTAATGGTGTCGTCTGGGAACTAAAAGGGTAATTTCCGAATCCCCTCCTATCAGGCCTGCCCAGGGTATGTGGCATCGCCTTTTCTTGTCCCTAGTTTCTATTAGGATTTTTGTCTAGGGAATCTCCGAATAGGCAATCTCCTTGGAATGGGTAAGAAGTGACGGTAGATTTGCTGCGCAGGTCCGCTGGCCAGGCCCTGAGCCAGAGGGTACGTCTGGCAGCCACCACTGAAGCCAGAGCCCTGGAAGGAAAAATCATGGCATCGAGCGTAGCATCAGTGGAGAAGGAGGAGGCCTTGAGAGGGTGGTTAGCTCCTTCAGTGAGACGCTTACTAGACAGTGGGATAAGCTGTATTAGTTTCCTGGACCAGGCAATGGCTGTGTGGCCCATGACTGTGGCTGTAGCGGATGCTTTGATGGCCATAACGGAGGCTTCATGTACTTACCTGAGTGCAAACTTGGCCTTACGGTCTAGACTGTCTCTGACCAGGCCATCGCCATCCTCGGAAGAAGACCCGAAGTCTGGAGCGCAATAACAGGAGCATCCACTAGAGGGACCTGTACAAGCTTATTAATAAAATATGGTAAGGTAAAGAGCTTTCTCACATTAGGTGGGCAGCGTTTGTTTGCCATGGGTTTGGACCATTCCTTGACTAGCTGATTTTCTAGAAATTCTGGGAAGGGGAAGACCTTTTCTGCCCCTGGGGTCCTGGGGAAGTAGTCTTTGCTCCCTCTGGGTCTGGAGCCATCTGCTTTTGAGGATCCGACTGGGTCCTCTCCCTGCAGCTTTGGTTGTAACTCTAGTGCTGACAGGGATTTGGAGAGGAGGTAAGGATATTCTTCAGGTTTAAAGAAGCACATGGAGGGTTCTGGAACCTCCAAGTCCTCTTCCTCCTCCTCATCAGAGAGGAATTCAGCCTCTTCTCTTTCCCCGGTATCCCCAGTATCACTGGCCTCATAATTAGGTGGGATCCAGTGATGAGGGACCCAGCCGGGGTAGGAAAGTTCCTTCCTAGCTGCTTTAGTGGGCCAGCGAGGTCTGTCTTCCTCCTCGCCCTCTTGGTAGTGCCTGTCTGGCACATCTCTATGGGGTTGGTCCTGGTGACAAGGGGCCCCCCATGAGTGGATGATCAATACCTCCTCCCTGCTTGTTTAAGGGCCAGGAGTAGGGCAGGGAAAATAGTCTGTTCTCCATCTCCGGAGTTACTCACGAGTAGACCTTCGGCTGGTGTGTCTCCCAAATGGGGCTGGTGTGCGACCTGGGCATTGGGAAGCTCCTGCCCGTCGTCGCTAGTCATGTCTGGGCTTATGGATGCGGCGACAGCCGATCCGCAGCCTTGGGCTGCCATTTTCTGTGGTCTCCCGGGATCGGGGCAATTCAGAATGGCGCCTGCGCAATCATCCACGTCTTTCTGGGGCTGTTTTTTGGCGTGCTTTTCCTTCTCGTCGCAAGTCATGTCTGGGCTTATGGATGCAGCGACAGCCGCTCCGCAGCCTTGGGCCGCCATTTTCTGTGGTCTCCCGGGATCGGGGCAATTCAGAATGGCGCCTGCGCAATCATCCACGTCCGTTTTTTGAAAAAACATTTAAGAAAAAAGGTTTGAAAAAAGTTTGAAAAGGTATGAAGAAGAATGGAAAGTGAAAGTACAAAAAAGGCACGAGTGGCCACTAAATGCTGCTCTCCCTACTGAGGCAGGAACAGAACTGCCTTGAAGGGGCATATCCCACCAGAGGACAGGAAGTGAAGAATTAGTTCCTGCCTCCCTACAGATAGGGTGGGAAACACCCATCAAGATGTCCTCCTCTCAGAGGGAGAACAATTTTTTTCCCCCAGCTTCCCCACAGCACTCCTGGGTTTTCCGCAAATATCTGTGATTTTCTCAAACCTGCTTTACATCAAAGTTTTGGGAATTATCTCAATAAAGTCTGGATGGCTGTGTGGGCTAGAAAACTCAAGTTGATCCTTCCCACCCACATGGCAGGCATTTCCTCCCCCCACTGTGGGGTTGTTATTTTTTAAAAAAAATCTGTACTATGATATCATGCCATAGATTCCACCCTCCAAAGCAGCCATTTTCTCTAGGACAACTCATCTCTGCAGTCTGGAGAACAGTGATAATATCAGGCCCCACCTACAGCATGGCCACTCCCCCTTCATGACTGTATCTGAAAGACAGAGCCACATGGGTTAACTGTGTGGACTTTCCCACAAGATCAGCACCCACTATATAGAAAACACCCCCCCAAATAATGTCATATTTATAATGCAATCCTAGAAACCCTTTCCTGGAGACCATCCCCGCTGGGGAGGGGCTGTGGTTCAGTGGCAGAGAATCTTGGCATGCAGAAAGTCTCCGTTTCAATCCCCAGCATTTCCAGTTTAAACCATCAGGTAGTAGGTGATGAGGAAAACCTCTACCTGAGACCCTGGACATCTGCTGCCAGCTTGAGTAGACAATACTGACCTTGATGGGCCAAGGGTCTAATTCAGTATAAAACAGCAACATACATTCGGATGAACAGACCTGAGCACAGTTCTGAACAGATCTGCTTAGGATGGCACTGTTAATCAGACAGGAGCTGAGAGCATATCCTGAGTTTTGATGCAGTGCATTTGTAAATGCCCTGTATCTCCAAGGCAACTGGAAAAATGTTGGCAGGTGGGCAGACGCAAGGACTATACTTTCAGTCAATACTTTCTGCAGCATATGTTTTCTGAAACTACAGTTTGTCCAGCGTTAATAGCCGTCTGAAACTAAAAAAAAACAAAAAAACAGGAAGATAATACTTAACAATTACTAAAACTTGTATTCACACTTGGAATATACGTTGTCTGCTTGGGAGAAAAAGAGGAACCAGTAGCACTGACAGAATACTGCACCACCCCCCAGCCCTTCCGAACTCACTCCCTGCCACTAACAAGCCCAGGCAGGAAGGACAGAGAACGTTTCTTTAAAAGATACGTACTTTGTTTGTTAAAACTGACTTCTTCTGCCATGTTGCCCTTTCAGATCTCTAATCTTTAAAGGAATTAAGTTCTACTTCAAAGCAGAAGAGTGAAACAAGATATTTACATTGAAGAATATTTCAATTAGATTAACTAGTTTACTAGACGTGGCTTCAAAATAAATCTCTTAATTTTAGAGCCTAAGAAAATACTAGAAGATTTACATTCCAGAGGCTTTCCAGAATGGTATTTTGCAGGGTAAGTACTAATACTAACTATTATGTGGCTGTCATCCATTTGCTTCTACATCCAGAAAAGTGAGTCTACAACTAATGGGAAAAACCAGCCTGGTGTATTTAAAGCCAAAGTCAATTACATGCCATGTCTACCAGAAACAGAGATATCATTACCTAAATCCTCCATGAAGCAGTCTCTTAAACGTTTTTAAAAGATGTACAAAAAACTGTTTTGATTATTTTCAAAAACAAGCTAAAATGTAAGTTTGGAACCTCATGTCCACAACAAAACCCACCCTCTTGTGGATTAAAAATCATCTGATTTGGTTCAGAGATCTGTATTTCCTTTTTAAAAACCATGCCTCAAATTCTCTTTTTTTGTCCCTGTATGCCTGTTTAGTTACACTGAGTTATGAAAATACCCATTTGAAAAATTAAAAAGAAATGACTATCACATGTGTAAGTCAGAGCATCACATCCTTTCATGAAAGGACAAACTCAAAGTATATGTACAATTGTTACTGAAACCCATCTAGTAGAAGTGTTTTGAACCTTCTACTGGTAGATAATCTGTGTGCCCCAATAAGCACCACACAAGAACAGATTTAATGCTGCAAAACAGGGGTCTCACAGGTTGCTTTCAGCATATTTTGGTAGAGAAAAATATTTAACTTCAGACAAAGGAAATGCATTTAGGATTGCAGATAACAATTCTAACAACCCGGCTGCCACAAGACTAAAGTTGTTCAAGTTATGATGAGAGCCACTGCGGCCTTCAAAACCAAGAGGCAAAAAAGGGCATTTTTTCCCATTTGAGAATTTACTAGATAATATGGGCTTACTTAGGAAACGGAGTTTAGAATGGAACAGAATTCAGGCTCTCTCTATTCAGATTTATACTTTTCCCTGAAAGGTACTGGCTCGTCACTTCCCACTAGCATATGGAGAATTCCATATCTTGAAAACAAACAGCCATGATCAGAAAGCATCCAGAGGGTAGCCATGTCAGTCTATTGTAGCAAAAGAGAATAGAAACCCAACAGTCTTACAGACTAGCAGTAGCTACATCCTTATAGACTTTGTGTTCCTCTTCTACTCCCCTCAAGTTACTGCTCACCCTCCTGCAGCACTGCACTGTCCCCTCCTTCTAAAAAACAGAAGGATCTGCCCCTACAAAACAACTCCACAGTAGGAATATTTGACAGACAGCCTGGTTAGCTCACTGTTGCTTTAGATCTCCTGAAGAGGGAGGAGGGGAGAGAGGAGAGAATGGTGCAGGGTGCTAATTACATGTAAATCTTCACTCATTTCCTAAGCTGCACTTCTGACTATACCCCCCCCCATCTACCAAAAGCAGGAGACTCTTTGCTAAGCCCTTCCCAGCAGCACCTAGGCAACTGCTGGCTCAAGATGGCTACTACTGTACAGATCTGACCTAGCACACTAACCACTCCAAAAAGTGGTTTTAGACTCCAGTATACCAAACGGGCATTTGTTCCACAAAGTTCTCATTGTCATACAGGAGTAAAACCAAAGGAGGTGTTAATCCATAAAAGCAAGCAGCAACGCATGATTTATTCTGTTAAGGCTTACAGTATAGCACAGAAGTACCCAGTAACAAAAATCCCTGCTAAGGTTTATACATAAACTCACCTTGACCTGTTGTGTTGTAGCAATAACAGAAATCCCTGCTAAGGTTTTTACATAACCTCACATTGACCTGTTACGTTGTAGCATTCTATGCGGAAATCCCCGCTGCTCAAATATATAGCAGAGATATGCTGAGAAGCTTGTAAAATTTTCCAGCATATCTCTGCTGTATACAAATCATTGATACTTCAACCTTATTTCACACATTTATTTGTAATTAAATCCCTTAAATCAACTTCTAAAGCAGTCTTCAAGATTTGGGTATTAAGAGTATTTTAAACTGACCATGTTATACACATCCCTTACATCTCCCTTCACCCAGCATTTGACATTTCTTGACTGATACCTTACAGATTTCCAATATCAAGGAACAAGAACATCATGGAACAAGAAAAACAAACAAGTTTGAATGTAACAGAATACTGTATCCAAAGCTTATATAAAACCCACCCAGTCCCCAATTCTGAAGACAGGAGGACCATTTAAGTTGATCACAACCATTAACACATACTCATACTGGGAACCAGAGCTATTGTTGGGCAGGAATGCACAGGAACGGAGTTCCCGCTGGCTTCCAAGTTGGCCACGCCTACAGCCCCCCCCCCCCCAGGTTCCCCAGGCACCTCACAAGCCAAGGGGCACCTGGGGAAGCCGATCCTGGGAGGGAGCTGCGCTGCCAGGGGTGTGGCCTCATATGTTAATGAGTTTCTGCTGTTGGGTGTGGCTTATTATGCTAATGAGTTCCTGCTGGGCTTTTTCTACCAAAAAAGCCCTGCTGGAAACAGTAGTACATTACACCTCCAAGTGAAGTTGCACTAGTAGGAACTCTGAAATCTCTTACAAACTTTAAAATCTATGGTTTTATATATATACAAAGCTATTGTAGTTAAACTGTAATAAAATTATTAATGCCACAGAGTATGGGCTTGCTTGGAGGAAAGTTCAGTACTCACAGGTGAACGCTCTTGGAACCTCCACCTCCTACTTTCTCTATTGACTCCTTTTATCAGAGCAGCATATATGTTGTTGTGGCCCCTCTAGCTGCTATCAACTTATCTGATTTTTTTTTATTGTATATTTTTTATGCACATTACATTCAAGCACATCCCTATTCCCATACACATTATATAGCCTGCCCTCCCTCTCCTCTTCACACAGTTTATATGCTATTTCTGTGTCTTCGGCAAAAAGACCCTTATATAAGTCCTCTTTCTGTCTATCTTTAAATCTTCTTCATCTTTTTCCTTCTCAGTTCCTCTTCCCTCTTCTCTTTAGAGTCGTAGCCGAAGATTATTCGTGTCCTGAAGTCAGGATTGAAAAGTTTTAATGTAACTTGGATGATTATTTTTTACACATGTTATTCATTTGCGTTTTCCTTCTCCCCTCCCTCCCCCCTTCCCTTAACTACTCGTCCTTTCTAGCCAGGGGCACAGACCTAAGAGCTTCCACTGAACGTCTTGCCTTTGACCTTTCATGACCCAGTTTAGATATAATTGCCATTTTCCCCTAATGTTTCCTATTCTTATCTCCCATAACTCATCCTGGTTAGAAATAGTTATAATATCTGATTGTATATATTCGAATAAATAATTTTGCCAATTTATTTCTGTCCATTTAGTTTTGTCTTTCCAACCGAGTGCTATCACTGCTTTGCCAGCTAGCACCATTGCTTTAAATAAATCCTGCCCTCCTTTTCCAATGACTTGGTTTCCTAAGGTGCTGCTTAGCATCAATTCCAAATCTATCTTCGGCTTTATTGCAAAGAACTTATAAAGCTGCTCTACTACTTTCTCCCAAAAACCTTTAGCTTCTGTACACTCCCACCACATATGGGTGTACCATCCTTTCCCATTCCTGCAATGCCAACGGTTTGAGCTTAGTTGTGGGAACATATTAGCCAATGTAGCCGGAGTTCTATACCATTTGGTATAAAATTTCAATTCCAGTTCTCTAAATTTGTGCACTTTTATCTCCTGGATTCCATTTATGATTCTATTAGCCATCTGTTCCGTTAGACAGGTTTCTACACTCCATTTACCCTGAAGCAGGGTTCTTACTTGATCTTTATCATTTATCATCTTCCTGTATATTCTACCTGCTAATCCTCTCTTTGCATTAGCCATCGATCGTAATAACTCCTCCATTGGCTCTCCCATAGCCGAGGTTTTATTTTCAATTATCTTTTTGAGTCTATTATATAAACCTGTTATCTTCAGCCAATGTTTCTCTCCTATGTTCTCGTATAGTGTTGGTAGTGATTCAAGTGTCTGTCCGTATATTATATCGTGTAACCTAATATACCCTTTCTGTTTGAGTAGCTCCCACCATTTCTCATCTTTTTCTTCTTCATCCAAAGCCTCTATACTTAGATATTCCCCTCAACCATTTTGATTGCCATTTCCTCCATATCATTAGTACTGTTCTTCTCGGCCCTTTTCCTAATATATCGTGTTTAAATTTTTCTCTTGTAAATACTCCAAATTTCCCCATCCCTTTATTTACCTCATTCTCAACTCTAACCCATTTTTGTTCACCTTCCTCCCCTATTTCCATTAATGCTTTTATCTGAAATGCCTCATAATAATTCCCCATTTCTGGTAGGCCCCATCCCATATCTGAAGTATGAGCATATATAAAATGCCTGGAGACCCTACTTTTCTTGCTACCAAAGACCCACTCTTTTATTTTCGCATTCCAATTATTGATTTTTTGTCTATGAATTTCTAGAAGCACTGTTTGAAACAAATATAATAATTTTGGAACCCAAAACATTTTCACCGTGTTGATCCTGGCTGTTATGTTTAGTATCTTTCCTCTCCATCTCCTCATTTCTTTCAGTATTGCATTCCATATCCGGTTATAATTCTTCTCTACCATCTTATTAATATTTTTGACTATATCTATTCCTAAATACCTAATTTTCTTAACTCCTAACCCTATTCCCGTCCACTTATGTATATCTCTCCTTTCCTCCATCCTTACGTTAATATACATTATTTCTGATTTTGCCATATTAATTTTTAATCCTGAGATTAGTTCAAAGTCTTCTAGTATAATTTTTATTTCTTTAACCCCTTCTCTAAGGTTAGATATAACTATAATCAGATCATCTGCAAACAAATTTAGTTTGACTTCCTCTTTATCTAGCTGGCATCCTTCTATTCTCCCAGCGTTCCTGATTCGCTGCGCTAGTTGTTCTATAGCCATTATGAAGAGAAATGGAGAGAGTGGGCATCCTTGCCTGACTCCTCTCTGAATTAAAATTTGTTGGGTATGTTCCCCATTTATTCTGACCTGCTGTTCCTTCTCTATATATCTCTTGTAATACTTGTATAGTTGATTGACTAAACCCATATTTATCCATAACTGTCCATAGAAATTGATGTGACAGTGTATCAAAGGCCTTATAAACATCCAATTTCAACAATGCTAATTTTCTAGATTGGTTATGGCACAGAACATTGATTAAATTTCTTATTGGATGCGCTATATTCCTACCTTCCACAAAACCTTATTGATCTTCTTTTATCACTTTCAGAATAATATTCTTAGATCTATTTGCCATTATTTTGGCGAAAATTTTATAATCCTGGTTCAACAGACTAATTGGTCTATAGGATCCCACTTCTTGGGGATCTTTCCTAGGTTTCAAAATCACCGTTACTTCTGCTTTCCTCCATGTATTTGGAACTTTGCCCCCCCTCAATATGTTATTAAAGACTTCCTGTAGTTCGGGAGTCAGAACATCTTTCATTTCCCTATAAAACTCAGCTGAAAAGCCATCGAGCCCTGGCGACCTACCTGTCTTTAAACTACCTATCGCCTGCTCAATCTCCCTTTGTGTTATGTCCTCTTCAAGGTTTCCCCGTTCGGTGTTTGTTAACATTATTCCTGTCTCTTCCTCGAACTCCCTTACATCTTTTTTCTTATAGAAATTCTTATAGAAATTCTCAAATGCCCTTTTTATCTCCTCTGGGTTATGTGTCACTATTTTATTTGTCTTAATGCTCCTTATCATTTGTCTCTCCTTTTTCTTTTTCAAGTAGTTTGCTAACCTTTTAGCCGAATTAATTGTATTTCTCTGATATTCATTTTTCACCATAACCTGCTTTTTCCATAATGCCATGGAGTCGAGAGCATCCAGCTTCTTTTGTAACTCCCTGATTAATCTATGCTTATTGGGGCAGAATTTCTGCACTTGATCCCTTTGCAGTTTACCCAGTTCCTGTAACTTCTCTTCTCTATCAGCATACCATTTTTTCTTTATCTCCTTTTCTTTCATAATACATTGCCCTCTAATCACCGCTTTAGCCGCATCCCATAGTATATTTGTTTCCACTGTTCCCTTATTCTCCTGAAAATACAGCTTTATTTGATCTTTAATATACCGTTTGTTTTCCTCTCTGGCCATAACCATATTGTTATACCTCCACTGTCTTTTAATTTGTTTATACTCTAATTTGATTTGTACACTTATTGGGGCGTGGTCTGAGATCCATATTGGGTGGGTGGTTATACTCTTTACTTCCCAGGTACATGCCCTGTTAATAAGTACATAATCTAAGCATGAAGTTGTTTTGTGTCTGCTTGAAAAATATGTGGGTTTAGGCTCTAGACCAAGGGTTTTGTGCACTTCTATTAAACCCCATTGTCTCCAGTTGATTATATTGTCTTTATTAAGATCCTTATTCAAGTCTCCTGCTAATATTACCTCTCCTTCAGAAAAGTTACGTGCTTTCTTTAATACCTTTAACAAAAAAGCTTTCTGTCCCGTGTTTGGAGCATATATATTTATCAGTGTTATTAATCTATTTTCCACCAAACACTTAATCATTAAGTATCTTCCTTCACTATCTCTTATCGCTTCTGTGACTTTTATATCATTTCTTTTATGGGCCAAAATTGCTACACCTCTTGCTTTTGCTGATCCCCGTGCCTCTGCCAATATTCCCCAATTGGGGTCTCTAATCAAAGGTTTTTTATCTTTCTTTGCTTTATGTGTTTCCTGGAGCCATACTATAACTATGTTCTGCTGTTTAAGAAATCTAGAGAGCTTATACCTTTTTAAATTCGAACCCAAGCCGTTAACGTTCAGTGTCAGCGTCTGTAGCTTTTTAGCCATATTCAAATGTAAATTTACTTTCCCTTCATTCCCCTGGCCAGCTGTTTGACTTTATACTCCCCTCTATGCTACCCCTGCTTCCCTTTCCCCTCTTCCCCCCCTCCTCCCTCCCCTTGTGTAGAGCCAGCATTGGGGGATGAATACTCATCCCTTCTCTACACATCTGGAGCAAGCGCACTCTCCACTCCCCGAGTTATACTAATAATCACTTTAAGTATTGTTTTAGTTCCATTGTATACTTCCCTTAGTATGTCTTATTCTTGAGACGTTCTTGGCCTCTTATCCAGATGGGTTGACGGACCTTCCCCTGGAGATTGATGGGATTCCTCCATTGGTGTCGGCTCGGCGTTCCTTATCTCTTCCCCTCTCAAAGTGTCTAGTAGTTTCTGTGCCTCTTCAGGATTCCTTGCACAAAGCCTCTTCCCTTCTTGGTAAACGACCAATGATGCTGGATACGCCCAGCTAAACTTAACATTGCTTTGATAAAGCCTTTGTGCAAAGGGTTTCATTTGACTTCTTTGGTTAAGAGTCTATTTACAAAAGTCTTCTTTCACAAAGACCTTTTTACCTTTAAATGTCAGGCTTTTATTCTTCTTAAGTGTTTTAAATATTTTCTGCTGCATCTTCTCTCTCACAAACTTCATTATTACTGGATGTGGTTGCCCTCCCACTCTTTTTGTCTGTAGCCTATGGGTGCGTTCAGTCTCGTCAGTCTCTATTTCCAGCCCCTGTACTGAAAGCCACTCCACTATAGTTCGCTCTAAGTCACTTGTTGCCACTTCCTCTGAGATACCAAAATAAATAATATTTCCTCTTCTATTTCTGTCTGATAAGTCTGTGTATTGTTTTTTCAATAAGTCAATCTCCTTTCTATTATGCTGTGCCAGAGTCTTGGCTTCCGTCGCAATTCCAGCCACTGCTTTAATCTCTGATCCTAAATTTCTCATCTCTGTTGTTAATTCAGTCAGAGAAGTTTGTACTTTAGCTTGAGACTCAGGCATTAAAGCCTGAAAATTTGCTAATTGCTCAGATAAAGCTTTCACGGTAGCGGCCATGTTATCTCAATCTCAGCCCAGCCTCCCTCTTCTTTAATAGCAAAGGAATTTAATTATCTTCTCACCAAGACCTTCACCAGACCGCCTCTTGTTATTCCGGACATCTCATAAATCAGTTCCTGCAGTTCGACCAACAATTCACATTCTTTTAAAGCCTTTTAACTTTGTTTTCCTCGGGGAGTGGAGACAAGGCGTCCGAATCGCTAGCGTGTGCGCACTGCTCTCCAAGTTAGCTAAGGTATCCTAGCTCACTATCAACTTATCTGATGACTAAACCTCAACAGATGCATCAGAGAACCTATAGTAACCTTGGGCACCAAGGAGTTTGGAATTCCAAAGGCCACAAGCAGCCTTTGCAAATATGGTCACAGAAGGAATGTCTATATACTCTGGGCTATTGTGTGTCACCCTAAAGTGCTGGGTTTCTTGAAGTATTCCTATGGATTGACAGACAAGCTGCTATGAGAATTTGAAGAACACACAAATGTACCAATGCCACAGTGCAATTCTAAACTTTGAGAGTTTCTCTGGGACTGTACTAGGGATGCAACTACTAGGATTCGTGTACTGTTTAAATTTCCCTGTAACCATTTAAACAATGCCCTGCGACACATGTGGCAAGCAAACAGACAGGTTGTTACCTAGCTTTGTTTCTGTCTGGCAAATCAGCAGGCTGCTCCTATCTTAGCTTTTTATTTCCCCTTCTCACCTCACAGGGCTCCATGGAGTAGAAGCAATCACCCACCTGGCCAAGCTCTCCTTGATGGCAGTTGTTGGGCAGCAAAATGAGCTGGGCTCTGTGGAAGAGATGACGCTGCAAACCCCCCCCCCCCCCACACACACACACATTCAAGCTCATTCTCCTGACCAGCCACTAGGTTTTAAATGGCTGGCTTTATTAAATTATATTTGTATCCCTCGAATATGCAGTTTCAGTACTTTGTTTATATTATTATGTTAAGGTAACAGTTTCTAGATAAAATGTAGTATTACATGAGTTGTGGGGGGAGGGTTTAAAAGAATTTCAGAAATGTGCAATTCCAGAGGGGTAGCTGTGTTAGCCTGCTGTAGCAAAGTTACAGAAGAAGTATACAATAAGCCAGTAGCACCTTAAAGCCTGAATAATATTCATTCCGGCATAAGCTTTCATGAGTCAGAGCTTACTTCCTCAGGTGCGCAGTGTCCAATAAAAGCAGCCAAATTTATACTAGAGTTCAAACAAGAACAGGCACCTTTGTGTTGAACAGTCACATTTTACATGCACAGTGCTTTACAGGTCTAGCAACCTTGTTAAGCCAGTCATTGCTGATCTCATTTTGCATGCCAGAATTTGAAACAGGGTGGTAAGGTCATCCATGTTAGAGCATGCTATCCAGTACGGCATTCTCAACTTTTGTACAAGGAAGCCAAATTTAAGGGTGGAGAAGGGGTAACTGGTCTGGCTTGCTGAAATGAGTCCCTGGAGAGTCTACAGATAAGTTCCTAGCTTCTTGACAAAAACTCAAAAGTTTTTGACATTGCAATAATTTTTAAAAAGTGAGAATAGTGATAGTTTTGCAGCAGCTTGCAAGTTACTTTTCAATAGTTTAAGTAGTTCCTTTCATCACTCTCTCTGCAAGATACTACTGTTAAGTCCCAATGTAGTTTTGCCCAGCAAGAGAAAAAATTCCCTATTTTACTCAACCATTCCCATAAATTTACAGTTCCCAT
The DNA here is from genome assembly GCA_029233225.1 of Lepidodactylus listeri. NCBI lineage: Eukaryota > Metazoa > Chordata > Lepidosauria > Squamata > Gekkonidae > Lepidodactylus > Lepidodactylus listeri. The sequence continues at coordinate 50,461,405 of JARCFY010000003.1, read as the reverse complement.
GCCAGAGCAATAGAACAGCTTGTAGAAAGACTTAAAAAAATTTTTTTATGGTAAGTCCAGTTCCCTTTCAGAAGGCCATATTTCCCCATAGCCGTGATGTAACTGGAGAAAAATTGCCACGTCTAAAGCTCCGCTGCTTATAATTGCCATGGATTTAAAACACTACTTCTTATTGAAAAGTGTGGGTGCCATAATGCATAGTCTTTATTTTAGATATCCAGGCCACAACAGCACTAAAGTTTTGTGAAAAATATGCAGAAGGTAAGGCTACATGCTCTTTTGCCAAGCTAAGGAGTTCAAGATCAGTGGATACTTTTCTCCTATACTGAACATTTAGTAGCTATATAGCAGGGGTGGCCAACCTTGCTTAACGTAAGAGCCACATAGAATAAACGTCAGATGTCTGAGAGCCGCAAGACAGGAACAAATATCACACACATGTTTTTATTTTTTTAAATATGCAAATTTGCTTTTTATTAACGTTAAATGGGACTGCCAAAAATAAAAACAAACGAGGAAAACCGGTTATTGATAATGATATTACTTGTTTGCTAATGATATTGAGAGAGAGAGAGAAAAAGAGAGAGATGGAAAGAAAGAATTAAAGAAGTGGAAAGAAAGAGAGAGAGAGAAACTAGGAAAGCAAATAGATGGGAGGGAGGAGGGAAGGAAGGAAGGAAAGAAGGGAGAAAGAGAGAAAAAGCATTCCTCCCCTTTGCTTCCCCAGCCGCCCTGCCAGGAGCCGCACAATATGTGTGAAAGAGCCGCATGTGGCTCCCCAGCCACAGGTTGGCCACCCCTGCTATATAGTATACAGCAATTCAATAGGGAAAGCATCTCCAACCCTGCAAACCCATTAATCACTACCAACAAAGGAGGAAGAGCTTATTGAAAGTTTCAGCTCTCGAATTTCTAATAGTCATGCAGCAGATAGGAAAATAGGAACTCTCAAAAAAACAAAGGTTTCATCTTCAACATAAAGTGCATAAAAACTGCTGCCCAGGCTTAATATTTGAGCCAGACCTCATGAAGATCTCTACATAGATGAAAAGAAGCTCACTAATTTCAAAGAGGAAGCCATGACACTCTGTTTTGCAAAATAAAACAAAAATCCAGTGGCATTTTAAAAACCAACATTTATTTCAAGATAAGTGTTGGCGAGTCACAACATCCTTTACCCCAGGACTATAACATTATCCTGCGCTTTTGCCAAAAAACACGCGGTTCTCTTACACACACATCTTCACGCCCAGCCTTGAGAGTCAGATTAGACTACGAACTAGCCAACGTCACTCAATTAGTTGCATGAGAGTACAGGAATGCGACTCTAACTCCATTAACCACAGCACAGTATCCCGCCACTCTCTAACAGCAAATTTAAACTCAACAACACACACCACCATAAGCAAGACAGGACTGCTTCTGAGCACATGCAGAGAATTAATTTTCCGTACGAGTCAGATGACGAGCCCTCTCGCTTCCTCACCTGCGATATCCCAAAGCTGCAGCCGCACCAGGGTGTTCTTGTCCCAATTGAGGACTTTGAGGGCGAAGTCCACGCCGATAGTGGCCCGGTAGTGCTGGGAGAAGAGCTGGTGGACGTAACGCTTGATGATACTCGTCTTGCCCACGCCCAGCTCCCCGATGACCAGGATCTTGAAAAGATGTTCCCGGCATTCCCCCGCTCCAGTGGGACCCCCGCCGCTTCTCTCCCCTCCAGCCATTCTCACGTTGCCTGCCTGCAACCCAGCCACCCACCCCCGGTCGCTTCTCGTCCTCTCAGAGGAGCCCGGAGACAGGCGGAGGCGGGGAAAGGCTGCCTGACTGCCCAGTCGCTTCTCGGCGGCATCCCTGTGCCTGTAGGGCTGAAGAAACTTTCTTTGTCCCACTTCCGTCTTCGGCGGGAAGGTGGCCCTACCACAGCCGAGATGGGGCGGGGGGGGGGGGGGAGAACCACCTGACTACAGTCACAGGACATGGGAAACATTGCAAATTACAAAACTCCAGGGAAGGGAGGAGGCGATGAGAAAGGAGGAGCCGGCTGAGATCAGAGTCTTGTTTTTTCTACGGCGCTCTGTCCCCGTCCCCCTTTCTGCGGGACCTTCGATTACAGTAAAAGTCCTTTCTTTCTGCACTCTTGCACTTCCTTTTCTTATAGGGCTGCCTTCGCCGCACTTCTTGGCTACTGGTCCTCCACTTCCTGGACGGGTTTCTTCCCAAGCCCTGCCCTCCCCCCCTCGGGCGGGCATACTGTTCGTGATCTGAGCTCCCCCATTTTTCCTGAGTCTGCCCGGCTGCGTCCAACCCAAAGGCAAAGTTTTGCACCGTACCTCCCCCCCCCCCCGGGGGGGGTACATTTTCTAAACTTCAAGAACCCCAACCCCGTAGGAAAGTCGGGAAAATGAGACTTGCACACGGAAGGCTGGCAGGAGAATGTGGCTGGAGGCTTGGGTGGTTTACATGCGTCAAAGACACAGAAACAAGGGGGGGGGGGGGGCGCACATACTGTTACTGCACGTTTCTGTTCTTTCCACACACACACACCCATTTTACTCTGCTGCGCTTCTCTCTGTTAGAAGCCGTCGTCGGAGCAGGTTCTGAACGAGTGTTTATGGATAGGAAACAAACATAACAGGAAAGCACGAGTGCTTGGTGCTTCTAGTCTCTCACCCTTTCTGGTGGGTCAGAAATCTGTGCATGTCCCATGTCTGGGGAAGGGAAGGCTTGCCATCATGGAGCTGGTAAGAGTTTTTCCTGGTGTTAAGAATGAAAGAGTGGAAAAGAGCTAAATTTATGTGTGAAGGAGCCACAGTAGTTAGTTCTTAATTTGCAGTTAAAGTTATAACTGAGTTACAGCTAAAAGAGTAGCGGCACCATGATCCTAACCGTGTTTACTCAGGAGTAAATTCGAGATGGGTAGACATGTTAGTAACGGTAAACTAAATCTAGGGTTACCGTATTTTGAAAAGCAAAAAAGAGGACATATTTCTGGGTTAGTAGCAGGGGCGTTGACTTTCTAAATCCCCGGGGGGGGCAGGGGCTCTCTCGTGCGCGCGCGCTTTGCGCGCGCGCGCACGGGACCATGTCTCTGCCGCTCCCTCCCCCCCCCGGCCCAGGGAGGCAGACCCGCGGCGGCAGCCAGCTGGCCGGGACTGCCGCCCGCGCGAAGCGCGCGCGCGACTATGTCCCGGCCGCTCCGTTTCCCCCCCCCCCGGCCCAGGGAGGCAGACCCGCGACGGCAGCCAGCTGGCCGGGACTGCCGCCGCCTCTCTCCCCCCCCCCCCCGCCTCAGGGAGGCAGGGCAGGCCAGGGGTGAAGGAGAGGCGGCGACGGCCGGCTGGGCGAGCATTTTGCCGGGGGTGGCTGAGCCCCCCCCGGGAAATTTCGGGGGAGGCTCGAGCCCTCGAGCCCCCCCGTAGTTGACGCCCATGGTTAGTAGCAAAGTTTTCATGAGTCAGAGCTAATTTCATCAGATGGAAGATTTTACTCAGAAGTAAATCACACTAGCTTCTGTGGGACACTTCCTAGAACAGTCACATTCCAGTGGTACTTACCAGGGTGTAAATCATATTGAACTCCATGGCATACATCTGAGTAAATAGGTTTGATTCGGAAATACCTGGAGATTTTGGGGGTGGAGCCTGAGGAGGGAGGGACTTTAGTGGGGTACACTTTAGTACGGGGAGGGACTTTAGTGGGGTACACTTTCCAAAGCAGTCTTTTTTGCTAGGTGAACTGATTTTAGTCGCCTGGGGATGAATTGTAATCCCAGGAGGTCTCCAGCCACCACCTGGAGGCTGGCAACCCCAGTAAATGCACATAAACCATTATCAGTATTGCACAGTTATTCCCACTTATTTACAGTCTCCGTGCAGTGAAATGTTGCAGTAAAGCACATGTAGACTGACACTAGCAGTTGACACACAATGCCATGGATTAACCACCAATGTGTTGGTTAAAGTGCCAGGGTGGAACCAGAGAGACTAGGGTTTGAATTCCTGTTTGGCCATAGATGCAACAGGGCCTTCACGATGAAGCTGCCTCACAGAAATCCTGAGAAGAGAAGAAGGGGGGTGAGAGAGAAGAAGGGGGCAGTACATACATATACTACCCTGAGTTCCTTGGAGGAAGAGTGGGCTTTAAAATAAATAAGATAGTGTTTGTAGTATTCATTGTAGATTGTCCATGGAGAACCACCTGACAAGAACAGAGCGATTGACTTAATTATGTTTGCATTGGCAGTGTATGTAGTGCTGCAAGGAGGCATTTCACACTCCATCGACACTTCACACTCCATTGGACATTCAGTCATGTATGTGCAAAGTAGATCTGTAATCTGGTTCTGATAGGTGTGTTGTTGTTAGGGGTGCCAATCGCCTAGAGAAAAAATGTCCTGGCCCTTTAATAGAGTCTTAATTAGATGTTATTTATCTCCATGCTCCGAAAAGCTTCAACAGTTGTTTCCAGACACTGATATGTGTTAAGTGCAGTCAAGTCTATTAAGCCTGTATTAAGGGAACAGGACATTTTTCACCAGGCTTGCTGGAAACCCTGTCTAGCACAGCCTTCTATGGGCCTGTTGGTAACCCAATTGTTTTAGCAGAGCCTTTTCATGTATTGCTTAAAATCTAAACATAAAAGTAAATACAGAACAATTCCTGTGGGCCCACATGTGTCTTTAAAATGCTCTGATTATATATGGCTATCTCTTGCAGAATGCTCTTTCTATTGTTAGTTTGGAAATGGTCAGATTTCTTTTACTGAAGATGTTTTACTCAATTTCTTTTTTTAAAAAAATGATTTTTATTGATTTTATAACTACAGCAACTAAAACCACTACCATAACTAAAATACTAAACAACCTAAGGTATACAGAAGTCTTTAAAAAAAGCTATTTAATATCTTGCTTCTATCTATTCGAGGAAAACTTATGATCAACAAGGCTTTAAACTGATATCATTACTGATTTAAAAGCTTACAAATACATGAGTTGCTGATATTCCGAATGAACAATAAAAAACACATAAGACTTTCAACCAATACAACTTATTTTCCTTTACTGGTTCCCTTTTTCTTCTTTCCTCTATGGGGTTTCGGTGCTGCTGCCCCCAAAGCTGGGTCTGACTCTTCATCTTCTGAGCTTTTACTTCCCGATGTGTCTGAACCTTCCAGACCGTAAATGCTCTCTTGTAAGTCCAAAGAATCCTCTGATGGTGCTTTGTCTTTTTCTTCTTTGCAAAAGTCCAAAAGTTTCTTAGCCTTTGTAGCTGAATCAATTCTTTGCTTCTTGTCTTTGTAGGTAAAACCCACACCTTCCGGAATGAGCCAGCGATACATGATGTTTTCTGTTTGGAGAAATGCAGTCAAATTTTTATAGGGTTTCCTCTTCTTCCTCACCTATGTTTTAGTCAATTTCTGATATAACTTTGTTATATGTTGGTATGTTTGCATTAATGCAAAATAATTTTTATTTAAACAATGATATATGTACAGTGAATCAAAAAGGTGTTTTCAAATTGGTAGCTAACAATTCACATATTTACTGTAACTTATCCTATGGCATGTGGCCGTGGAACTACCCAGTATATCACAATTTCTGTTGTGCATTAAAGGTTTATCTATCTCCAGGAAAGCTGTGCCACTTAATGAGATAACATCAGCAAAACATTTTTGTATACTAGAACTATGATGTAATTTATTTATGATGTGTTAGGAATAATTGTGGGCTTTTCTGCAATTTTTTTCCATCCTGGCCCTCTACTGCAATAATTGATCCCCTGACTTTTGCATGCATTTTTGTACCTTAAGTTTTCACTTTGTTTTTGTCTCCACCCCCCCATTTCCCCCCCCCCCCAGTTCTTTTGACACCACTGTTATCCCGACACTTTACTAGAAGCTGATTTTGAGTTGGCTTTTTCCTCATGCCTAATGCTTTTGTCAGTTTTCTTTGTCCCACCCACTCCCACTCACCCCCTGCCCACTTTTCGATGACTAGACTGTCAAGTCAAACCACTCCCTCTCCCTCACCCAAAGATTAGTGATTTCCGGGAACTAAAATATTGCTATAGCACTAGAGCATTGTTACAACCTGCTAAATGACAGGTTCTCTGAATTCCCAGTTTTCCTTTTTTTTTTAAAGTAAGTATCTGGTCTATTCCCTTGTGGAGAAATGCCTTTTTCCTTAAATCTCTGCAAGGGAAGGAGCTAGTGTCTTACTTTTTAAATGAAATATAGGAATTCAGAGAACCTGCTAAGCTATTGGTAAAATGCTCTAGCAATATATTGATGTTTTAGTGCCTTTTTAAAGGGGGAGGGGGTGCTGTGATGCCATCAACAATGACAAAAGAAAAAGGCTTGGCTTAAACCAAAAGGGAGCCAGGCTCCAGGCAATTAATACTAAAAAGGTGGCAGAGCAGCTTTTAAACTAATCCTAGGGAGAAACCCAACATAAACTGAGGGACTTCTACCTCAGAACAATTCAGTTCTTGCTTGTGTAAACACTTTGTGTAATGATGATTGTGTAAACACTTAGAGTAATATTGATGGGAGCATAATAGAACTTGGGAGCAAGAGTAGGATGGCGACTGAGAACCACATATGGTTACTAAGGGACCAAGGGAGGTGAGGGTTACTGGAGAAAGAAGCACATTATAAGCTAGAAGTCTTCAAGCCAAGGTGGGAGAGCTGGAGTACTTGGTGCTCAATGACAAATTAGGTATATTAGGTATTTCAGAAACATGGTGAAATGGGAAAAATCTGTGGGATACAGTCATTCCTGGATATAAGCTCTGTAGGCAGCACAGGTAGGGATGGGTGCTCTGTTGTAGATCAAAGAGGGCATAGAAGCAAATAAATTAGAAAACATCAGGGGAATTAATTCCCCAACAGAATCGATATGGGTGAAAATACAGGGCCCTTAGGGTTACTTAAAAGTGGGGGTGTTCTATTGCCCACCTGATCAAACCCTTGAGGCTGATCTTGAGATGGAGAAGGAAATAAGGGAGGTGACTGAACTACCCTCACATTGCCTGGATAAACACAGGGATCCTTTCGAGCAGGAGCTCGGGGGAGTGCAGCTCCGGGAGTTGGTGCCAGCCCCCGCCCTGGCGGGGGAATGCCTGCTTGTGTCATGGCTGCAGCAAAATGACCCCCGTCCCCTGGAAAGGTCCTTGTTCCTCCGACCAGCCTTCTGAAGGCTTCAGCCACCACTGAAGCTTTCCTCCCAGAATAGTGGTATTTCTGAGGCTTGGATTAGTAGCTGTCCCCTCTCTGCCAGCTAGCTAGCTAGCTTTCTTTCTTTCTTTCTTTCTTTCTTTCTTTCTCTCTCTCTCTCTCTCTCTCTCTCTCTCTCTCTCCTTTCTTTCTTGCCCTCTGACATACTTATGATGATGCTGGGGGTGTGGCATATGCAAATAAGTTATGCTAATGAGTTATGCTAATGAGCTCCTGCACCTCTTTTTCTGCGAAATGACCCCTGGATAAACATGTGCTCAAGTTGCAGAAATATTCTTGAGTTAGCACAGCGATGGTGCTGCCTAATAGTTACACCTTAATCTCTGCTCAGTTGTTAGATGCTACCAAATATAGCAGTTCCTCTGCAAAGCCAATACATTATGACAACAATTCTGAGTGCCTGCTATACAGTATTGATGATAATATGTTATTACTGTCTGTCTTCAACTGCATAATCTCTGCCTGTATGGATTTAGCTTTTTGTTCTGGTGTTTAGGCAACTCCTAATTCCTGTTTTCTTATAGCCCAAACCTAGAGCTTTTGGCATGGATGCACTGGAAACACCAACATAACACCAATGATGCTGGGTGATATCATAGGGTCATTCAACAGAAAGAAAATACATATGAAAAGAGGGGTTTTTTCCCTGTTGGCTTTTAACTGTTTTTTGTAAAGAATAATGTTTTGTACCTTTTTATTGTTATCACCTCTCTTGGGTCTCAGTTATCTACCCCATTTTGTTGCAGAGATGTTAAGGGGAAAGGTATATTTCCACAATGAGAAGGGTTAGAGTCACTTTTTAGTGCAAGCTGGGAAGTCAGAGGACCTAGCAGACAGATATTTATGGTATTATAACAATATGTCGGGAAAAAAGACCAAAAAAGCCCTCTCGTGTTGGGGCAAATGGCAGCCATGGGGAGGGGGGGCTAAGGCAAGGGAAATGGTGCCAGTGAGAGTGAATCTGCAAAAATACATAGCTTCCCATCCATAGGGCATAAAACATGCTTTGACCCTCCGAAAAAGATTGTGCCAAATAATTTTTGGGAATAATCACCGTGGGAGAAACGTGGAAGGTAGACAGGGGGCAACAACTTATTATTTGGATGCCAAACTGGAGCAAAACCATTGTATGAGAGCAGCCCAGTAAACTACAAGGAACTTATAACTACCTCTTGGTTTGGTCCTGGTCTCATTTGCTGCCTCTTCTGAAGACCTTTAGCCGTGTCCAAGCTATACAAAATAACTGAAACAGGAAGGGAAAAGCCAGTCCTCAGTAAAGAGGCTAAAGAGCTGGCAAAATTTTTCCCCACACCCCTCCCTTTTGTGAAACTTATTTACCCAAACAGATGTTGTCTTTTAAGAGGCTTCTTTCTGAAACCATAGCTGGCGTTTTATGAATGCAGTGATGGTCTTCTCATGCTGAATTTATTGAAAGCTGTCCATATGAAACTGATAAGTGGAAGCCCCAGGAATGTTCACTGGAATGGTTTTTAAAATGAAGTCTAAGGATGTGAGTGACATCTGCAATGTCCTTGACAAACAGGTCAAACTGAGCTGCTGAGGGTTCCGCTACTTGATTCCCCATTCCAAAATGTAACAGGTGTCTAACGCTCTAAACACCATTGTTTAACTGTGTTGTTTGGACACAGTGGCAGTAGAGAAGTTTTTATTATTATTGTTATTATTTGCTGCCATCACTGCCACAAAATAGGCTCTGAAACAGGCTTTATTTAGCCTGTGCTTGGTTGGACTGAACCAAGGTTTCTTCCACTGTACGTAATCCTTGGTATTTCAGTGCCCCCAGTTCAGCTGAGAACCAAGAGCGAAATGAGACTTAGCATGAGGGAGCATGTGTCAGTAGCACGTATGACTTACTAGTTCCCAAATATTAAGATGTGATGCTTATTATAGACTTTGGTTTCCTTTGGTCTTTCCTGGCTTAGCCCAATTCCTCTGTCATTCTGATCAGACCTTAAAATATTGGCCCAGATCCTGCTCATCCTAACAGTTTTACTGTCAATAACATATTAATCAACTGTATAAAGTTTGAGTCCAGTGGCACCCTTTAAGACCAACAAAATTTTATTCAAGGTATAAACTTTCTTACACAAGCACACTTCTTCAGATAGCAACACAGCTACCCACTTGAATCTATCAACATGCATAAAGTGTTGTTCGTGTTCCATTTACATTATCTTGTTGGAGTTATTGGTGGAGCTCTGCCAGAAAGGTCACTATGATCATCCCTATATTGCATATATGATGGCTTGGCTAGGGCCACCTTGGAGATCACAGAAGAGACAAGATCTGAAGCAGGGCCCTTCCAGCTCTGCTACACCAGCTCCTTAATAGTTTACAATCAATTGGTTCAAGTCTAGCAAAAATATGAGTAGCAACCGAACTGAGGCTGGGTGAAGTCAGGCCTTGCAAAACCACCTTTCTGGCCTGTTGATTACCTGGAAGTTTCTCACAGGTTTGGCTGATCGTCATGTAGTTTCCCCATCTAGCCATAGCGACTCATAAACAGACTACCCACTGCTTCTCTGGCCTCATAATCTATGGTGGACTTGGTGTTTGCCTTTTAAAATCTTTGTTTTCTCTGTATAGGCTTGAGTACTATGTAGGAGAACATGTCATCCATACATTTTGTTGGATAAATAAAAGTTCTGATTCTTGTCTCTCTTCTGACTGGTTGCATATTAAGTCTATGTATGCTTGTGGAAGGGGAACATGAGCAACTGTAACTGTATACAGATTCTCATCAGGGTCTTCAAGTTCAGTTTGTATAATGAATACTTTAGGTTCCACCTTTAATTTTTTTACAGATATTGAAGCCACATTATATTGGTTTTCATTCTGAGGAGAACAGTTAATTATGCCATGAGAAGCTTTTCTTATTATTCAAAATAAAATGTCTTTTTTTAAAAAGTGCATATTATTCTCACTTTCATTTTATGTTGAATACTTTTTGAGCTCCCATCGTCCATTAGTGCATTAGTTACATAAAACGCTCTACACTTGCCCTTTGTTGTAGCTTAAGAACTATTTCCCTGAAATATTATGCACAGTTTATCACTATTCAAAGGCAATTAATTTAATCCAGACAGCCCAGAGGTCTGTTTCAAAAATGCTGCATTCACCTTCAGACGAAGGATTTGCTTTATTTAAAGATTTTGAACAGATACTTGTAGGGCTGCCAAGTCAGCCCAGGGGGCGGGGGATCCCCCACTATAGGGGTTCCCGATTCGCCGGCCGGCATTTGGCCGGCGGGGGGAACCCCGCCCCAGAAGTCGTCCAGTGAGGATGTCTTCCCCCATGTAATGACGTCACCCGGAGGTGACGTCATTACGTTGGGGGCGTTGCCAGGGCGATGCTCTGGCAATCGCCCCAAAACTCTATGATACCATAGAGTTTTTGGGGCAATTGCCAGAGCATCGCCCTGGCAACGCCCCCAATGTGATGATGTCACCTCCGGGTGACATCATCACGTCGCCGTGGCGCGCGCACAAAGCGCATGCGCCAGAAGAGCTCCCGGGGGGAGAACAACTCCCCCCTACTGGTAAGTAGACCCTACTTGGCAACCCTAGATACTTGTCGGTAGAAATGAGCAAGACTCCAGTAATACCTTAAAGACTCACATTCTAGCTGTATCTGAAGAAGTAAGCAGTGACTCATGAAAGCGCATACCCTGCCACATACTTTGCTAGTCTTTAAAGTGCTACTGGACTCTTGCTCTTTTCTATGGCTACAGACAGACTAACACGGCTACTCATCTTAGTCTATACACAGACAGCCTGGGCCTCTGGCCCTGGCAAGATAGCCATTGCTGTTTGTGCAAATTTACACACTTATGGACACATGAAGCTGCCTTATACTGAATCAAACTATTGGTCCATCAAGGTCAGTATTGGCTACTCTGACTGACAGCAGTTTTCTCGAGTCTCAGTTGGAGGTCTTTCACATCCCTTACTACCTGACCATTTTAACAGGAGTTGCCATGTCACTGCCCAGTAAACTATCTGGATGTCATTTTTTTTTGAAACTGTAGAGCATCTTTTGTAACCATGCAGGAGCTTTCCCAGTGGCCTTGGAAAAGATTGCTTCAAAAGGTTTATGGTCCAACTGGACTGTCACTTGGGTGCCAAACGAATCAATACTGGTGGAATTTAGTAATAGCAAACCCAGCAGCCAGAAATTCCTTTTTGATCTGTGTAGTTTTGCTCAGCCTGTGTCAGTGCTCCAAGAGCATGGGCAATGGGTTGATTCTGCTGAAACGGGCATCTTGGGATGTGTCTGCCTGTATCCCAGCTGTTCTCAAGGATCAAAATATCAGAGTATAAGAACAGTTGTGATGTCTTCTTTGAGGTTAGCCCAGGCTTTCTGCCGCTCGTGTCCTCATTTTCAGATAGTGTCATTTCTTAAGAGGGTGCACAAGGGTCCAGTCAGATTTTATTCATTTGGAATGTACTGTGCTAAGTATCCTTAAGAGTTCTTTGTCCTTGGGTGGGAGCATGTGATTAATAGCCTCCACTTGGACTTAGCTTGTGTGAGATGCTCATCTTCTCTTCAGATGAGCATCTCAATACGATTGCAGATTTGCTCACAGTTCAAAACAAGCAGAATTTCTGGTAGTTTTCCATCTGTGTAGTTAATGCTGTTCAGCATTGTCGCTGGCTGGGTAGCAGCTGCTGGCACATGCTCACAATTTACTGGCTTCTTTGGATTATTTATGCCTCAGGATCATAATGGGCAGATTGTGCATAATTTAAAATCAGCTGCGTTTGATGCTTATATGCTGCTTTTGGACTTGCAGGGTTTACAGCAGTTTTTAGTCAGTACCATTCATCTTATTGGCACATGCTCAGAACTTGTTGGATCAAGCAACAGTTCCCATAGGGCTGAATGAAAATGCACAAAGGGTTTGTGATCCAGTTTACAACACTCAGTTACACAAACAAGCTATGTTTTGGGAGTCAGGCAAGTAAAGTGGGAAAGATTGGAACAGAGGAGAGACAAGATGCTCTCGGGGCCAAACTAGATGTTACAACTGCTACCGGTCCAAACTGTGGCTGCCATTGCTGTTTTAGAGAAGACTTTAGCTATTTAAAAAGCTGCAAGTGGCACAGAAGGACCAGGTGATCTTGTCTCCCCACCCCATGACTTTTCAAGTGCTAAAACAGCCGTGGGTTGGGTGAGGGCTGTTTCAGCACTTGAAAAGTTCCACAGGAGGGAACAAGTTCGCCTGGTTCTGCTGCACCATGGACCCAAATCAGGATCAGGCCCTTGCAGCATTTTTAAATGGCCAGATTCTTCTGTGAAATGATGTTGGCAGCCTGGGTCGGATCCACAGCCACTGTAATGTCTGGCTTGGTGTTCAGTCCCCCCCCCCCCCTAATAAACAAGGAAAGCAAGTCTTTTATAAGTACATTTCCCCCGAGTCAGGTTGGTTGGACGGACAGGTGAGGGGGACGGACATCTGAAGGAAGAAGGCATGCACATATGCAATACTTTCACAGTACAGTTTGGAACTATTTTGAATGTTTGATAAAAAGTTAACATTTCTGAGTGTGTGAGGGTGCTGCTAAAAAAAACTTTCCAAACATGAAAGCGTTGAGAAACCATTATTTTTTTTCAATAAATACAAAAATAAATAAAAGGGGAACATTTGTGCATCCCTACTCCTAACATATTAGGATTATCTTCTGCATCTTCCACACCTGGTTTCCAGATCTATCACACATATAAGTCATGTGTAATCTCTTTATCTTGCCTTTTCTTAATGTAGGAAATGTCTTCAAGCAGCTGGGCTGGGGATATGTCAAAAAGGGTAAAAAGTGATTCCAACAAAGTTAACTGGAATTTCTGCTGTTGGCTATTGCAGGGACAGAACAGTCATCTCTGTTTTTATTTTACTTTTAATTCTTGTTCAGTGCCATTATTTCTAACCTTAGAATGCTCTCTCTTTTCTGTTTAGAAAATTTGCAGTTGTCACATTTAATTAACACATTCTTCCTCTTAAAATGATAGACTACATTATCAATTTGCTTTAGAGTTCTATATTATGCAAGCCTGCTACAAAAAAAGCCATATTTTTTTTAAAAAAATTCATATTTCTTGGAGTGATAAAAGCTGGTTTTATGCTGGTAGGAATTTGTTTCTGAAGACCAATTAGAAAATGAGCTTGCCATTCTTAATTATGGCAATTTGCTTGACAACTGAAGGTGAGAGGAATTATTGGGTTCCTCAGGTTAGTGGATTGCTTTCCTAATGCTTAAATCCTTTGGTTTTCAAACCAGAACACCGTGATCCAATCTGCATTGGTATTTCACACCATTGTGCCCAGGACTTTTTTTGTAGAAAAAGCCCAGCAGGAACTGATTAGCATAATAGGCCACACCCAACAGCAGAAACATATTAGCATATTAAGCCACACCCCTAACAGCACAGCCCCATTCCAGGATTGGCTTCCCCAGGTGCCCCGTGGCATGCGGGGCGCATGGGGAACCCGAGGGAAGGAAGGCAGTTTCTGGATCGGCTTCCCCAGGCACCCCGCAGCTGTGGGGCACCTGGGGAACCCAAAGAGGGGAGGCAGTTTAAACTGTCTTCCCTCCCTGGATTGGATTGGCTTCACCAAGCCCCTGTGGCTTGCAAGGTACCTGGGGAACCCGGGGGGGGGGGGGGGGAGGCTGTAGGCGTGGCCAACTCAGAAACCAGCTGAAACTCCATTCCTGTGCGTTTCTGCCCCAAAATAGCCCTGGTTGTGCCAATGATCTCACATTGTCTTACAAATTTCTGTCTACGTTTCATGCCGCATCCACTCTCCTGTTGTTTCATCTCAGCATTACTTGTCTGTATCATTTTATTGTCATTTAGTGGTGACTCCGAGGTCACTATGGTGTCTCATCGCCTTATCTGGATATGGTTTTAAGGTACTACAATTGCCCCTCCCCACCCTCGAGCCACTGTGAGCAAAAAGCAAACAAGTGAAGCCGAATTCTTCCCCCCCATCTTTCCTAAGGAGATATGCAAATTATCACAAAGGAAACAAGTTAGCTGAAAATCCAATTGTCTGCATTTAAAAGCAGCCAGGGAACAATTTTCTGTGATCGTATTTTTTGGGGGGGGGGGGGTTGGAAGCATGCCCCCCCTGAAGCATTTGTTATTTCCTGAGGCCACTCCTCCCCCTTCTCTTGTGCGCTCTCCCTAAACAACTTGTGTCCTGACAGAGGAGAGCTTTATACTGAGCCAAATGGGAAGCCGGCACCACAGCAGTACGGAACACCTTTACATAGCAAATGCAGACTGGGCCCATATTTCTGTGCCCCTGAAGTTCATTCACAAGATCTCACCAATTGGCTCTCTCATTCTCTTACCCATAAGCATGAAAATTTTTGTGAAATATAAATATGGCTCTTCTGAGTTTGAATGATACAAATGAGACAAAGACACTCAACTTGAAATGGGAATCACAGAAAATAACCACTAAGCAAATCACCATCTGCTCACCCTGTACAATAATGGATCCAGAAGGCTGATATATGATGCTATTTCAAGTGGTTCCCTTCCCAAGCAAGCTTCACTGCATTCATTGCTGCAACTGATACTTATTATCTTGGGCCTTTTCAGCAAAGCAAACTGTGTGATTGTGCCCTGAGCTCTATGCATGGTGAATTATGAAGGAGGGATAATGTGAGAAATGGACTTTCTGTACTGGCTTAAGAAGTTTCACTGGTTTTAATGAACCCCCACCCCCTTTGCTTCTATTGATTTTACTATGGTTATGCACTTTCCAACTGGATTTTGTCAGTTCACACAACATTATTTAGTGTGTGTGTGATCGCAGCTTCGGACTTGTAACATGGAACAGAAAGGTTTTTAACTTTTAGCTGTTTTTCACAGGAACAGCACCCAACCCTACTTATCTTCAAAATATCTGAAATCACTAGTGGACTCCCCCCCCCCCCCCCCCCCCCCAACCAGCAGACCTCCTAATCCTTCTCCTACCAAAATTCAATAACCCTCAACTCTGTCAGTTGGCCAGTTGTTAAACTGCCAAACTCCTCCCTTTTTTCAATATTCCAACCCACCATTTGAAAGTGATTGGCCAAGGCTCCTAAAGGGTGAAGCTTGAAACTGTCCATCACAAGTGTACTTCTGGGAAATGTACGCAGGAAAGCTGACTATGATGGAGGGATAGGGAGATTGGCAGCCCCATAGTAGGCTGTCGGCACAGTCCTTTGCCGGGGTGCCTCCTCCCCCAGGTGGAAGACAGGATGCAACTGAGGTTGGGGTGTCTGGTCTGTGGTCTGCAGATCAGCTGGCCAAGCATCCATGGGACCCATTGCCTTGCAGGACTGGAGAACTATGCAGCAGCAGCGGTGGATAAAGTCATTTCATTTGCAGAGCACTTCCCCATGGGATCTGTTATGTATTGACCATGCGGTCGCCATGTGCTCCAGTAATGGCGACCGCCATGTGGCCAGAGCACATGGCCAAGAAACTACCTGAGCTTCAGCCAGGTAGAACAAAGGCCAGGTGGATTCAAACCGGCCACCAATCATGCACCTAGGTTTCTCCCAGGGAACCTATGAGATGTAAATAGACTGATAATAGCCTATCAGGCCAGTTGGGTGAGGTCAGGGGATTATCCCTGACCAGCATAAAAGGAGGGCTTCGAGCCCTGGGTTGTATGCTTCATCCGGACCAGCAATAAAGATCTAGCTGTTTCACTATTCCATGGACTCCCGACTCCAATACTTTTCAGGATCAATAAATGCCATTTGGATGGCTACAGCTTGCACCTCAGGGAGTTCCCTGGCAAATGGAGCCCGCCCTCATGGGGACTGGAACTGTAAAACCTGCCAGGTCCCCACAGGCATGGCTGAGGCTGGCACTGTCTCTGCTATTTACTAACACTGCACATGTTTCTATTTACCATCTGTGCAGGTGGTGATTCAACAGGGAGACTTGGGGCATTACTGGTGCCCAGGGGTCCGTTGGAGTGGGAGCGCACAGGAGCGCAGCTCCGGGAGTGAGGAGCCCAGGGGGCGGGCACATGACCAAGCCCCGCCCCCTCCTCGGCTTCCCCGAGCCATGCAGAGGCGCAGCGCCCCGGGGAAAGCCCTGCTAGGGTCTTTATTGTTTTTAATGTTTTGTTTTAATATTGATAATTTTATCATTGTTCCTTTTATGACTGTGTGCTGCTTTTCCAGAGACTTTCTCAAGGTGGCATATAAGTTTTCTAAGTATACCATTTTTTATCTGGGCACATGGCACATAAGTACTGGAGAAATTTCACCAACCCTTCAGCAGCTTCCACCCCATCAGTTTGGTGTAGTGGTCAGGAGTTGGACTCTAATCTGGGAGAACCGGGTTTGATTCCCCACTCCTCCACATGCAGCTGCTGGTGTGACCTTGGGCCAGTCACAAGTTCTCTCAGAGCTGTTCTCTCGTGAGCAGTTCTCAAAAGACCTCTCTCAGCCCCACCTACCTCACTGGGTATCTTGTTGTGGGGAGGGGAAGGGGAAGGGATGGGTGGTGCACATGTCCTGGGTATCTCAAGTCTACTTGAAACCTGGTGGTTTCAAGGGAGCAGGAAGAGAATGAGGGTGTGTTCTTTACACTTATTTTTATTGCACAAAGTATTGGATGGGGAAGGGAACGGAGGAAGAGCAGGTCAGTTTCACTCACCTGTGGAGTGGAGCCTGAGGGGTGGGTGTTGCCTTCTGACACACTTCCGGTATGTTAGGAGGTGTGGCACATGCAAATGAGTTATGCAAATGAGTTATGCTAATGAGCTCCTGCACCTCTTTTTCTACGAAATGACCCCTGCTGGTGCCATCTTGGCCACTCTGCTCAGTCACCAGTTCCAGACTCCTGGAGCATCCTGCCTTAGGCAGCATTCCAGCCAGTAGGTCTGCCTCACTCACATACAGGGCATGCTAGAGACAGCTTAGTCTGTCACCCCATAGCCACAAAGGCACAAGTGCCATGCTGCACAAAGGGAGTTGGCAACCCCGTTAATCAGACCTCTTCATGATCTGCCACTCAGTAAACTCTGGGGTGTTCTACAACAACTTTGTCCCTGTTTGTCTGTGAGTGGATGAGACTAGCTCCACACTCCTCCCTGTCCCACCTCCTCCACCATCTGTGACTTTCCCTTAGGGCTGCCATGTCACAGATCATAGGAGGTGGGCTCTGATGCTGAACTGCAGACTGGAAGATCAGTAGCTCGGCAGTTCGAGACCCGAGTGCCACATGACGGAGTGAGCTCCCGTCTCTGTCCCCAGCTCCTGCCAACCTAGCAGTTCGAAAGCAAGAAATAGCAAGTAGATAAATAGGTACCGCTTTGGTGGGAAAGTAACAGCGTTCCGTGCACCTTGGCGTCTAGTCGTGCCAGCCAGTGCTGGCTCTTCGGCTTGGGGACAGTGATGAGCACCACCCCCTATAGTCGAATTTGACTGGCTTTTGAGCAAGGGAAACCTTTACCTTTATGCCAAGACCACGGTGGTTGGTCTTTCTGGAGCCACTGCATGTCTGTTCAGCTGCAAAACATAGCAAGGGCTGTTGCATGGGTGTATGCAGGGAAAGGTCATGGTTATTATGGGCTTTCAGGTATATGGTTATTATGGGCTTTAAAAGTCAACACCTGCAATTTGATCTGAATCCAGTAACATGACAGTAGCCAGTGAAGAAATCTCAAACTGTAGTGGAGCTTCAGGTGCCATTTGCAGTATACATGCAGCTTCCACAGTGCACAATATTTTCAGCACATATATGCACAATACATATAAAAGCAGCCATTACCCCTGCATGATATATTAGTGCACCTATATGGCTTGAGCCAACCCACTTCAAATGTGCAAGAAGTGTGAGTGAGGGCCAAAAGAGTACTTCCCTAGTGCTAAAATACTGCAATTTAAGGCCAGGGGGAAATAGGCTCTGGTTTAAAGCCAGATAAAATTAAAGAAACTGAAGTATAATATGATAAACCTGTGAGAGAGATACTCCTGAAATGTTCTGAAACAGAAGGGGGGATCTGTTTGAGGGAATGCAGCTGCAGAGTCCAGCTGAGGCTCAATCCAGCAAGAAAAGTTTTAATAAGGAAGAGAGAATATGATACAATCCTGTCACTCATGTGTCAGGGTCCTGCTAGCCCCCTCCTTTGGCACCTTGATTCATAGACTGATTTCCCATGTATTATTCCTCAGATCTCTGCCTGAAAACACACTATGGGTTCTTGCCACCTTCTTGTGAATGAATGTCTCTGAAGGAGGGATACCCATGCCTCCCTTTCTTTCTCACTTATTGGCATGAAGTGCTGCTCCTCTGTAGTTCTGTCAAAACTACTGTAATGAGCCAGACCATCTCCATGACAACCTGATGATTCCTCTTTGTTACCATATTAGGTTGTTGGCTTCTTATTCCTTCTTGTCTTTTCTTTTGTATGTTGTCTTTGATTTATATTGTTAGCTTTCAGGCGGGTTTCGGTTTTGTTTTGGTTTTTTTAATTATATAGTGACTAGTTCTTACGTGTTTTTATTGTTATTATTATTAAATCCCCCCCATTTTTAAGAAATCATGAGGGTTCTGAATAATGCAAAGAGACAGCAAAAATAATACAGCCTTTAATTTTAATTTTAAGCCTAGCTAACGACTTCAGGGGCCTGACTTGCCATTTTCAGTATCTGAGACATGACCTGGATGGTCCTTGACAGTTTTTAAAACAGGGAGGTGCAAGAATCAGATTGGGACTGTAGCTAGGGTTCCCAAGCCCCCCAGGGGGGTGAGGAAACCCCCGCTCCAGCGGCCCGCTTCCCACCAGCCTGGATTGGGCCCCAGGGGGAACCCTGCCCCCAAATTGCCGGGCTGCAAAGACGTGCCCAGCGCAATGACGTCACCCGGAGGTGACGTCATTGCACTGGGCACGTTTTGGGGGGGACGCTCTCTAATTCGAGGGAAAACCCTATGGTTTTCCCTCGAATTAGAGAGGTCCCACCCCAACGTGCCCAACGCAATGATGTCACTTCCGCCAGAAGAAGCCCCGACTGGCAAGGACTCTCCCCCACAGGACTTGGCAACCCTAACTGTAGCTCATAGACTGCCTCTTTGCCCCGCTTCGTATGGTTCATATGGTTCCCACTGTTGGCCAGTAGCATCACTGGGGGAGGGATGGTTGAGCACTGGGGGAGCACCATAGCCCATCTTTATTGCCATGGCCCAATTGTTGCTATTAGCATTTTTTTTAAAAGTGGGGTCTCTACTTGTGATTCTCCAGCCACTGAATCTAGTTGTGACATGAGACTAACATTGCAAGTGACCTTGATTACTGCAGCCACGTGTTATGCCTTAAGGATTTATTCTTCAACAGCAACCTAGGATGCATTGGTCACATCCATACAGATTTGTGACTTCTCTGGCTCTGTATGGCCAATAGGTATTGAACAGTTTGCCTGCACCTGCTACCCTGTATGCGAACAGCATCACACAGAAGTAAAAAAAAGAAGTTGCTGACTGCATGAAGACCCAGTGAAGGGTTATGATCTTTAATCACTAAGTCTGAGTCCTTTGACTTTTAACGGAAACATCTCGTCAAAGCACAGCTGGAATCTCAAATCCACAGTGAGTTGATTTGCTTTGATTACTTCCATTTTCTGTCTTCATCTACTCACTTATCTGTAATGCGATTGCCTCCAGGAGCCTTCTAACTGCTTAACAGTAAAACCCAAATACTGCAAGTGATTTGGAATGTTAATTTAATGGGGGGGGGGGGGGAATCACTGACATCTGTACAGAGGCATTCACCGTGCTCAGGCCTGAATCCCAAGCAGTGAATCGCCACTGGAAAATCAGTCCCACACATGGCAGCCCCCACCCCACTGGCAAAAAGGTCTTTTTGCGAGTGGAGCTGTGGCTGGTGACAGCCCCTCTTCCTCCCTCCAGAAAGATTTAAAGAGCTCTCCAGCTGACTGGACTGGTGGGTCACATGCTCCCCACCAATCAACTGAAGCCCTTTAAATCTCACAGGAGGGGGAGGGAAAGGGATGGCTGTGGGTGGCCATTCTTGGGGGCGGGGCTTCCCCTGCCACCAGCAGATTGGAGCCCCCAAAAGTGGGGGTCCGCCCACCCCAACCTGATGGCTGGCAACCCTACTCGCTACCTGTTCAGAATCCATTTCTTCTCCATAACTGTACTTATATTCCTGTTAGTCCTCCTATAGCTAGTCCAGAAGTTGACCCCATTCCTCCCCTTGAAACCTACAAAAATCTTTTTTTTGGTTTCTGTTTTCCCTAATGGTTATCCCAAGAGCTGTCCTCATCATTCCAGCTTGTGCTCAGTGCTCAGCTTGACTGCAGCTGCATATCCTGGATCCTGACTTGGCTATTTTGTGTGACTAGTCCACTTGGGCAAGTGTCTCCTTCACACAAGACACATATCCAGCTGGCACCCATACAGAGCATGCATGGGAACACTTCTTCCAGCTAATGAGAGAATTTTAAATACTAAGGTAGTGAGAGATTATGGCACTGAGTTTTGTCCCAAAGAATTCTCTTTGCCAAGAGTGTCTTATTTGCTTGTGATTAATCAAGTCCCCATCCTTATTACATTAATGCCACCCAACCAGTGCCAATAATGCAACGCAAACGAGAGCCTAGTGCTTGGATAGATAGGAAGTCTCTTTACTCTGAGTTAGCTGTAATAAGGCAGATCTTCTTGTGTTGGCAAAAATGTGTGGGGCAAACTGTGTTTTTGAACCAATCACCCCATACTAGCAATTGCATTAGGTAATGTCTTGAAAGTACTTATTATTTTAATAAGTTTCATGAGGAAACCTAAGGTTCAGTTTCATTTGCACATTGTAGACTGTAGATTACTATTATCCGAGTTGTAATATAGGTTGTAGATAACGATTTATTACACTGCCTACTTTTGCGATTCCCTTCTATGCAAATATTTCAATGTTCTTTAGCAATACCCCACTTTTATTTAAAGTGTCTTTGTTGTAAGTAGTAGTGATTCAATAACATCTGGGTTTTAATGAAACCCATAATTGGAAAGCTGAGGAAATTAAAATGGAGAAATCTCTTTAACGTTAATAGCTTTAGGAGGTAGTCATTTAATAAACAATACGCTTCTCATGAAATGAATGGGCATTATCATGAGGCAATTTGCCAAGAAGGGCATCTAAACATCTCAGAACTTTAGAACATGTTTGAGAAGCTGCAGCAATAACATTTACACTTGGAATTGGCCATCAGTGTTTATTAGAGGAAAACACCACAGCATTACGGGGCTTCCTATTATATTACATAACAGTTTATTATTCGGCCACACCATCTTGAAGGGAACGATTTTGAAATCAAAACGCGCAGCTGCTCACCTGTGTTGGGTTAACTAGTATGGTTACCCAGTTTACAAAGCTACACTGTTGCAAGTTTAAGACTAATACTAGTCACTTTATTCTAGAACTACAGTTTAGATAGGGAAGCTTAGAGTTTAGAGATAGGATAGTATTCTTGTCTAGCTAACGAAGGATGGACACAGATAGTGAGAGGCCATCTGTGTCATGGTGCCAAGATGAGGTCAGCATGTGGGTGCCTTAGATGAGGGCCTGCATTTGTTATATCCTCCCAGCGGTCATGGGGGTACTTTGGAGAGCACCTCTCAAAGGTCTGGGGATGTCTGAGTTTCCATCTGTCCTCCAAATACTGCCTGTGTATTTCAGCCTGGGGGCAGGGCTCTGAGTAATGGGGCATGCTTTGGGTTCTGGGGTTCTGGTAGACTCAGGGCCACCACCATTTCTAGGCCACCCTCCAAGAGGTCATTCTCCCAGGACACAACAGTGCTCTCCAAAAGAACTAGGGGAGGCCCCCAGAAGCAGTCACTCACTTGCTTCATTAAGGAGATGATTGCTGTGCATGGCCAGCCCTTCTCAGGGCTTTGAGCCACCATACCTACATGTGTTGTTGTGTGCTAATTTGGGTTTGGGTCCCAGGTGGCACAGGTGGGTCTCAGGTTTGGGTCAAGTGGCTTTGAGGCACCACGTCTACATACGTCATTTCATCCTTCTGGGTTTGGGTCTCAGGTGGTCTCAGGACTGTGAAAGCAGTTATTCCTCCCACCTGCTCCAACTGTGGGGCCTCGTTTCTAGGCCATCATTTGGAATTATTTCCATGTCCTGTCTGTCTGTCCTTTGGAACCTGCCTTTGGGGACTTGGGGTGGGGGGCTGCCAGCTGAAGACGTGTGTTTTCATTCCTTTGCAGAGTAGAAGAATACACCCAGGGTGATAATGTGGTGTGCTCTGGACCTGTATGTTTCAACCTGGGGGGGGGGGGGCTGTGAGAACTGTAGGCTCACTTCCCTTCCTTGTGGTGTCTGGCTGTGGTATCTGCCAAGCTGCCATGGGGTTGTTCCGGGGAGCCCCTGTCAAAACTCTGGGGATGCCTGGTCTACTTTTCTGTCCTTCAGAAGCTGCCTTAGGAGACTTGGGGTGGGGGGGCTGTAAGCATAGGGAAGATGCTTGCCTTGCTTCCAGTGACTGGCTGAAGGGTGAGTCTGGCCAGCTGAAGCTTCCCTGTGAGTTTGGTTTTACTGGCTTGTTCCTGAGCTGGTACATAGACTCCTGGTTGTAACTGCAGCTGTCTTTTTCAGAGAGAGCACTAGGGTAGGATACCTTTTTTGGAGGTCTGTAACTGGGACTCCAGAAATGTAATCCACCCCCAACTTGGAGAGATTGTAGAGGAGTGGGCAGCAGGGTGAGGTGTTTGGTGTGTAAGGATCCATTCTATAACCTGTGCATGACATTTTCCCCAAAAGCACTTTCCTGGCTTGACCTTACCCCCATTGGGTTTACAATGTCACAGTGGGACTGGCTCAGCTGGGCTTGCAAAAATGCCCTCCCCTTCAGTTTCTATTGCAGAGATTCTCTGGGACCCAAAATCTCCAGTTATTTCCCAGCCTGGAGCTGCGAACCCTAATCTTGATAGTTGTTATGTACTGACCATGCGGTCGCCATGTGCTCACGTAATGGCGACCGCCATGTGGCCAGAGCACATGGCCAAGGAACTACCTGAGCTTCAGTCAGGTAGAACAAAGGCCAGGTGGATCCAAACCGGCCACCAATCATGTACCTAGGTTTTCTCCAAGGGAACCTATGAAATTTAAATAGACTGATAAGAGCCTATCAGGCCAGTTGGGTGAGGTCAGGGGATTGTCCTCCTGCTCCGGTAAATATGGCAAACGCAAACGCTCCGGGCCCAATTACCCCTTTTGATATGTCTCGCCCAGAGACATGGGAGTCCTGGCTCAAGACGCTGGTTTGTGCCTTCAAGGTCCGCGGAATCACAGATGCGGACCTGAAGAGCGCCTGGCTCTTGAGTTCCGGAGGGGTGGAGGTCATGCGATGGCCCAGAACCTACTTGCCCCGCAAGACCCCACTGAGGTGTCTTACGACGTACTCTCAAAGACCCTCAGCGATTACTTCACCCCAAAGCCCTCCAAAATGGCCAGGCGCTGGGAATTCATACAGCACCAGCAGCAGACGGGGGAGTCAGCTGCCACCTTCCTGGCTGAACTCCGTCGACTAGCCGTGGGCTGCGAATTCCGCCATGTGGACGACCACGTGGAGACCGCCTTCATGGGAGGGATCCGTGAAGTCAAGCTCCACTGGCGCCTCATCGCAATGTCGGAGCCAACCTTGGAGAAGACGCTCCAAACTGCGGCAGCGTTCGAGACGACACAAAAAGACAAGGCAGCCACCAAAGTCCACCAGGTGGCCCCTCCCGAACCTGACTCGAGCGAAGAAGAGGACATCCACCAAATGCAACCACGGCTGAGGAAGGGTGAGCCAGGCATCCCCAGGCCCTAAGGGCCGGTGCCCAACCTCTGTCTCTGTTCCCTCTTCTGCTTCCCTCAACAGGCAGGCCCCAACGTGCGCCAGCTGCAGAGACCCCCACGACAGATGGACATGCCGCTTCCGTGATGCCATCTGCTGCGCCTGCGGGAAAGCAGGCCATCTCGCCCGGGCCTGCCACCTAAGGAACAGCCACCGTGCCCCAGCAACGAACTTCGAAGAAGTGGGTAGTGTCGTTCCTGCAGCCACGGTAATGAACTTGCCCCTGCCCATCCCAGGCACGATTTCCGTGTCCCTCCGAATAGAGGGAGTTCCATGCTCCATGGAACTGGACTCAGGGTCCACCTATTCGATTGTGTCCGCGGCGATGTTCAGCCTCCTCTGCCCGAAGGGGGCCCACTGGCTATGGCTGCCAGCGGGGTTAGTCCTCCGGGACTTCCAGAAAAACCCAGTGGCTTTTAAGGGGCTAGCCAGGGTCTGAGTCCAGTACCACACCTTTAACGGCCTGCTGGACTTTCTCGTGGTGGAGCGCAATCTAACCAGTCTCCTAGGTCACGCCTGGTTCAAACCGCTTGGAGTACAGTGGACCGGAATACACCGCATGGGCTCTACCAATTTCACGTCCACTTGCAATGAATTCCCAGCCGTTTTTGACAGCTCATTGGGCTGCTACAAGGGACCCCCGGTTTCTTTCGACCTGGACCCGGCAGTCCGGCCCATCCGCGTGGCCGTTCGCCGGCCACCACTCGCCTTCCAGCCCAAAGTGGAGGCAGAGCTGGAAAAGCTCGTGGTGCAAGGGGTGCTCGAGCCAGTCTCCCACACCAAGTGGGAGACTCCCATCGTGACCCCCCTCAAGGCTAACAGGGAAGTCCGCATCTGTGCGGATTACAAATGCACTATTAATAAAGTGTTACAGGACCACGTGTACCCAGTACCGATGGTCAGCCACGTTCTGGCCTCCCTCGCGGGAGCCAAAATATTTGGAAAACTAGACCTGGCCCAAGCCTATCAGCAGCTTCCCATAGATGAGGCAACAGCCGAGGCACAAATGATTGTGACTCATAAGGGAGCGTTCAAGGTGAAACGACTCCAATTCGAGGTCAGCATAGTGCCTGGGATCTTTCAAAATCTAATGAATTCTCTCCTTAAAGATGTTCCAGGGGTGAAGCCATTCTTCAATGACGTCCTCATCGCCGCCCCGGACGTCGACACATTCGCAGCATGCCTACAAACGGTGCTGCAGCGGTTCCAGGATGCCGGCCTCAAGGTCAGAAAAGATAAGTGCACCCTGGGAGTCTCCTCGGTGACCTTCTTGGGTTTCAAAGTTACCGCGGACGGCATTCACCCAACCAAAGAAAAGGTAGCGGCGATTACAGGAGCACTCCATCCGTCTTCGAAGGCGGAACTACAGGTGTTCTTGGGACTTTTGAGCTTCTACCATGCCTTCCTTCCGCACAAGGCGGCTGTCGCTGAACCCCTGCATCACCTCCTGGACAAGGGAGCGGCTTGGGCCTGGGGTCCCAAGCATGACGCAGCCTTCTGGGCCGTCAAGGACTTATTGGTTTCAAATGCGGTCCTGGCTCATTTCGATGAAAGGCTCCCTGTCGTTTTGGCCTGTGATGCGTCTCCTTACGGCGTCGGGGTGGTCTTGGGGCACCAGCTACCCAACGGCAAGGAGGTGCCGGTAGCCTACTACTCCAGGACTCTGTCATCGGCGGAACGTAATTACGCCCAAATTGACAAGGAGGCCCTTGCGATTGTAGCCGGTGTCAAGAAGTTCCACGATTACCTGTATGGGCGATCGTTCACCATGGCTACGGACCATAAGCCCCTGCTGGGTCTCCTTGCCTCCCACCTGCAGACCCCTCACATGCTGTCCCCGCGGGTCCTGCGGTGGTCAATTTTTTTATTGGGCTACTCCTACGACCTGGTGCACTGCCCGGGCAAGGTGATGGGCCACACTGACGCCCTCAGCCATCTTCCCCTCCCCTCCTGAGACCCTGATCCAGCTCCAGCCTTCCACGTAGCACTCCTGGAGGACCTACCGGAGTGCCCCCTACAGGTATCGGACGTGGCCCGTCGCATGTGGTGGGACCGCGTCCTTTCTCGTGTCTCAGACTGGGTGGGAAGGGGGTGGCCAGAGAAACCGGGACCAGAGTTCGCGACTTTCACAGCATGGAAGCACAAACTCTCAGCCCACAAGGGGTGCCTGCTATGGGGATCTCAAGGGGTGATCCCCGGGCCTCTTTGGCCTTGAGTACTAGAGGCACTACACGAGGCCCACCTGGGAATAGTACGCATAAAAGCCCTGGCCCGTAGCTACGTGTGGTGGCCAGGCCTGGACAAAGACATTGAGGGGCGGGTCCAGACATGTACCAAATGCCAAGAGTCGCGGCCAGGCCCACCACACCACTGTCCAATCCTGGGAATCCACTAACAAGCCCTGGTCCCGCCTGCACCTAGACTTCGCGGGACCGGTCCAGGGCCGGATGTTTCTTATCATTGTAGACAGCTACAGCAAGTGGCTGGAGGTGGTTCTGGTAGCATCAACCTCCACCTATGCAGCATTACAAAGTCTCTGGCCAGTCTTTGTGACACACGGAATGCCTGACACTCTTGTGACTGACAACGGGACCACATTCACCTCCAAGTGAGTTCCAACGGTTCGTGAAGGCCTGCGGTCTTCGCCACGTCCGCTCCGCACCGTTTCACCCTGCAACCAACAGTCAAGGTCGAGCGCATGGTGAGAACGACGAAGGATGCTTTAAAGAAAATAGAGCATGGCGACTGGGAGCAGCAGCTGTATAAGTTCCTGTTCAGCCAACGGAACACACCCCACTCAGGGACCGGGCACCGGCCAGCCGAACTCCTGATGGGGAGACGACTGGGAACCGTCCTGGACCGCCTACATCCTGACTGAGTGATCAACGAAAACCCGACAATGGAGGACAGGCCAGCCGCCCGAGGGTTCGCTCCTGAAGACCCCATATATGCCAAGAACTACGTGCAGGGTCCGACATGGCTCCCCGCGAGGATCATCCGAGTCACCGGGCCATATTCCTATGAGGTCCTTACGGAAGATGGAGTAGTCTGGAAAAGACACATCGACCAGATTCGACGCCGTACCCCGAACCACGAAGATACCCAGGCACCCGAACTCCCTTCACCAACAGACCGCGATATCGACACACCTCCGGAAGCAGCGCCAGACCCTGATCCGGAGACTGCAGAGACACCGCTCGTGCCCGCAGACGAAGCAGCCGCACCATCCATGCCTGAACGACCACCAAGCAGACAGGCCCCACAAGCAGAACTACTACCTACATCGCAACCTGCCGACGCGAGCAACACGCTCCGCCTTACAACCCCCCGGCTCTCTGGGCGTGAGCGCAGATGCCCGGACT
The DNA here is from genome assembly GCA_029233225.1 of Lepidodactylus listeri. Lineage (NCBI taxonomy): Eukaryota > Metazoa > Chordata > Lepidosauria > Squamata > Gekkonidae > Lepidodactylus > Lepidodactylus listeri. The sequence goes on along the minus strand of JARCFY010000003.1, from coordinate 50,433,915 downwards.
ATCTAAAAGACTATGTGTGTAGAGGGGTTCTGGACTATGGGGGGAGGGGTGTTATGTACTGACCATGCGGTCGCCATGTGCTCACGTAATGGCAACCACCATGTGGCCAGAGCACATGGCCAAGAAACTACCTGAGCTTCAGTCAGGTAGAACAAAGGCCAGGTGGATCCAAACCGGCCACTGTAGAACTGGTCATGCTGGTATTTTTTTTAAAAAAAATTGGCAGGAATTTATTATTCCACCTTATTTCCACCATGAGGCTCATGGCAGCATAGGTACAGTCTCAGGAGGTGATCCATCTAGGCACTGATCAAATACAGCCTTGTTTACTCTCAGCAAGATTTCTGCACCACGTGCTTGTGGACCCCAACCTGAAGACCTAGAAGGCAGACATTTTGATAATTTGGTATGACTCAGCTTTTTCCCCATATACCGCTTTCTGACATGTGAATATGGTAGTTGTTGTGCCTTGAAACTAAGAATTCTGGGCTTATTTGGGTTTTTTAAAAAATATTTGTGCATTTATAGAACTTTTGATGATTCAAGTACTGATTGGGCTTTTGATTATTCTAGTATGGGTGAAAAATTGCTCTCTAGGTCCAGATCTTCCCTTAGATATACCGAGGCTGCTGCAGGTTGCTAGGACCCCAGGCCCAATCTTCAGGTTGCCAAAAGCTCCTCTGGCCAACTCGAGGCAAAAAGGCCAGTATCTCCAGGCTAGGCAATATACAGCACCAAAGATTGTGGCCTCTTTAAGGAGCTGCCATCAGCAGCCAGGCAATCAGGTAAACAGGGTACAGATATGAAAGAAGGCTGTTGGGCATGAGAAGCCTCACCCATATAAGAAGCCAAATGGCAGGCTGGGGAAGAGGCTCTGGGTCTTCTCTAGGCTGTGGATGGGTTAGCTCCCCCCCCCCCACCTTTCAGGACTTTGCTAGCCCTGGGGTTATTAGAATTTTTTCCTATTTATCTTCTTTCTCATGTGGAACCTGAATTAAGAGGTAGATATAATTTTTTGTGGGTTGACAAAGGGTAATTGAAGTACTAAAATTTTGTCTTTGCAGGAAAGGCTTTCTTTAGTTAAGAGTTTTGTTTTAACAAAATTTGGGTTTTTTTTTTAGGACTATACCTTTTTTTATTTCAGAACAATCTCTCCATACATGCCAAAGGTTTTTAAACCAATTGATTTGGGAAGGCCAGAAGGCCAGGATAGCATTTCAAATGCTTTGTAAACCAAGGAGACAAAGGAAGGGGGGGGGGCTTCAAACTTCAAATTTAAAATTTTATTATTGGGCTTCAGTTTTAACACAATTAATACAACTATATAACCCTTCTCCTTCTGAAGAATGAGCTCAAATAGAAGGTGCATATGCAGTTCCCCTTCCACTTAGGGGAACTATTTGGTCTTCACCTAAAAAAAGATCTCTTTCTTTAGCAGCCAATAATATCTTAGTTAATACCCTTACGATATTGGATAAACTAAAGAAGAAATTGGCTCCTTCTCCTTTGCCCATAGCAAGTGTTTTAAACTATAATTGGTGTTCTCCAGGCTATAACCTCCTTAATCTTAATAAGTGGATAGAATCAGGACTGGATTCTAAAATTCCTGGTTCTCCCAAGGTAAGTTATTAACAAAACAAGAAATAAACAAAATAAAATAAAATAAAACAAAAATCAATCTGGTTTCAATTTTTTCAATTAAGAGAGGTTGTGACATTGTATTCCAAACATCTAAAGATCTGTAGGCAACTTACAGATTTGCTCCAAAAACCCTTACAGACACCAAAGGGTCTTCTTTTTTTAAACTGAATTTTTTATTTTTTACTTAAACACACTACAACAGAACATGAAGGGTTATAAGGTACACATATACAATCCAAAAGAAAAAAGCAACATTTACAAGATATTTAAAGTAATACAAAATTTGCAATAAGAGTTCTCAACCCTTCAATATCAATTATCTTAAATCAGCAAACAATATCTACTTTTAATACCGTACCCATGTCACTAATAACTTATGATATCATTTTTAAACCTTTACTAGTAGCAGGGGTCCTTTCGTAGAAAAAGAGGTGCAGGAGCTCATTAGCATAACTCATTAGCATTACTTATTTGCATATGCTACACTACCTGACATCACCAGAAGTATGTCAGAAGGCAAGAAAGAAAGGAGAGAGAGAGAGAAAGAAAAAGAAAGAAAGAAAGAAAACTGGCAGAGAGGGGATAGCTACTATTCCAAGCCTCAGAAATACCACTATTCTGGGAGGATAGCTTCAGTGGTGGCTGAAGCCTTCAGAAGGCTGGTCGGAGGAACAAGGACCTTTCCAGGGGACGGGGTCATTTTGCTGCAGCCATGACTCAAGCAGGCATTCCCCCACGGGGGGGGGGGGGGAGCTGGCACCAACTCCCGGAGCTGCGCTCCTCCGAGCTCCTGCTCGAAAGGACCCCTGACTAGTAGTATTCTATTCTACCTTTTAAAAAATTATATAATAAGTTGGAGTTTGGCCAAAAACTGTGTGGAAAATTCACTACAAACTCATTCTGTTCATCTAACAAAATATTCCATTTATCCACTGAACTATTTTGGATATCTACTGAACTTCTCTGAGCATTCCATTCTGATATTTTTTTCTGCGATAAAAAAATCCCAAATTTTGGTGTACCATTGATTTATGGTGGGAAAAGTCTGGAGTTTCCATTGACTTGCAATTACGATTTTAGCTGCTGTAAGTAAAACTGAAATTAGTTCTCTTACCAATTTTGAAATAGATAATTTGGGCCATAAGTTTAGAAGGATAAAAGCAGGGTCTTTCGGAAGTGCACAGTTAGTCAGTTACTTTATTTCTATTAAGATCCTGTCCCAAAACCTTGCTATATGCAGACAATCCCACCAATTATAAAAATATGTTCCCTGAGAGTCACAATTTTTCCAGCACTTGGAAGAGTGTGTTGGGTATATATGAGATAACTTAACTGTAAGGTACCATCTCAAAAGAAGTTTAACTCATTGTGATTGTATCAAGTTAGACTTTGAGGTAGATACAGATGCACTCCATAACTGGGACCACTGTTTTTCTTGAAGTGGCTAACCCAGGTCTTTATGCCATGCTAACTGAAAAGAGTCAACAGAAGGTTCAGTTTCCTTTAGTACAGATTTATATATTAAAGAAATTAGTCCTTTCTTTAAAAGTGATTTGGATGCTAGGAGCCCTTAAAAAAAACTGAGCGGCATATTAAAAGAAATATTATCTTTCTTGGAGTGGAATAAATGCAATATTTGAAGATATTCAAACCATTGTATCCTAGTTTCCCCCAAAGTTTCCAACTCTATTTTCTCTAGGAGTTTTCTTTGTTTTGAAACATCCATAAAACATGTTAGCTTTGCTTTTCTCCACTTTGAAGCATAACCTTGTTTGCACCCGGGCCTAAACCATGGTTGGTTCAAAAAGCTCGTAAGGCGTCCTTAACCAGTCCTTAACCAGTTTCTTTCTGTACCTATCCCAAATAAAAAAGTGGGTTTTAGGAAAGGATGATCAATATGTTTGTGTTGTCTAATATTAGACAGTTGCCATAATGCATCACAGAAAGAACCTGATCTCAGATAAGTATCCTCAGTCCACTTCCAGTCTGCTTCATACAAAATGTGTTACTGCTTAGCTAGGTTGGAGAGAATAGTCGACGAGTAATATAATGAAAGATCTGGAACTGCCAGACTTCCTTGAGGTTCAAGTTTGCACATTGTCTGGAAGTTTACTCTAGGTGTTTTGTATTGCCATATAAAACTGTTCAAATTCCTCTGCCAGACTTTCAAAAGCATAGGCAGTATAATAATTGGTAGTGCTCTAAAATAATACAAAAACTTTGATAAAACAAAGGATTTAATAGTGTTTATATGTTCAAACCATGATAAAAATTTACAATCCCATTGTTTTAACATATTGAGGATTGTTTTGTTTGCTTCTATAAGATTGTGTTGGATGAGCTCTTTGATATCCAAAGGAATTTTAACTCCTAAATAATCCCAAGTCTTATGTGTCCATTGAAAAGTATACTTTTGTCTAATAACAGCTGTATCATCTATAATAAGATCTATGGGATATATCATAGTTATTGATGCAAAATGTCCATATTTGTCCTTTTGCTAACCTAATCTTTAGGATCAAATATCTTTCATTTTGATAGCTTTGGTTATTAATATATATTGCAACACCTTTTTTCTTAATTTGTGCAGAAGCTATACTTTGCCTAACCTTTTGCGATTTAACATATGTTCTTGATCTTTTTAAATATGTGTTTTTTAGACACAGTGTATCAGCTTTCTGTTTTTCTTGGACACATAATATATCAGCTTTGTTTTTTTAATTGATTTTTTTTTACCATTTAGAAGGCGAATTCAATCAGTTCAAGTTCACAGGAATTATTTTTAATTCATTAATTTCCCCATTTCCTTTTTCCTGCTTTCTTTTCTTTATTGCTCCTTGTCTCATATCTAGCTGAAGTTACTACATCTTCTCATCCCAAGCTTTGATCAGTATCTTTTTTTGACAGTTCTTGTAAGAGTAGTTCAGCTTGTTCAACTGTTGTTATTGTTTTCCTGCCTTTTGTCAGGAATAGTTCTTAAGCAAAGGGAATTTTTCAGTGATACCTCATTTGTTTCTATTCCAACATTTGCTTCAAATTTCCAAATTCTTTTCTTTTTTATTATATTAGGAGGTGGGTCCTTTCTTTTTTATTATAACAGGAGATGGGTCTTGAAATATCTGTATTTTTTGTTCCTGCATTGTAAGCGGTTCTTGCTATGTTATGTAAAAATTGTATCCTTTGATTTTTTATGAGTAAAGCAGACTAATATATTTCGTGGTAACTTATTTTGACTTGTGTATGTTACTGTTTGTGTTTTTATTTCTATGTATTATAGATTGCTCCTCCCCTTACATTATTTAGGGGCAAGATAAGTACTATTGGTTAAACTTGTTTAGGATAATCTTATTATGTATTGTATAGTAGCTTTTTGAATGTTATTATGTTATATTGTTTGATTTCTCCTGTTGTTATGTACTGTTTGTTATCTGGCAATAAAGATTATAAAATTAAAAAATTGACTTGTGTATTTAGAATTGATTCTAAAAATTTGTTCAGTTTCTGGGAAATCACCTTGCACCTTCAAAAAATCTTGTATTAATTTTTGAAATCCTGTCTCTTAATCCAAATCTCCAAAATCTTTTGGAATTCCACAGAAATGTGGATTATTACTCCTGAGTTTCAATTCCAAGACTTCAGTCCTTGTATTTGCTTCTCGTAGGAAGCTTGATTGTATTTCTTGTACTGATTCAATTTTCTTGTTTTTCTTTAATTTCTGTTCATTTTGTTTTTTTGTCTTGAATATCTGGTTTCTTTTCTTGAATTTTTCCCACTTATTTCGTACAGTCCAGATGTTATTTCAGTCCTTATCTTTTGCATATCTTCCTTTATTCCAACAGAAGTCTCCTGTGTCTTTTGGTCTATTTGCTGTAATTGAGTTAGGAGGTTATTTTCTTGTCGTATTTTCTCAATAATATCCTGTGTCTTTTTATCTGTTTGTTGCAATGGAGTTAGACCATTTTTATTTTCTTGTTTTTAACTCTGTTGAAAGGGCTTTAATTTGTAATGAAACAGTTGATGTTATCATCTCACTTATTATTTCTATATCATCTTCAGAACTATATTCTTTCTTTGTTGCCTTTATTTATTTATTTATTGCTTTCAATCTATATCCTGCCTTGCCAGGCAAACTGGCTCAAGGCAGTGAGTTCTTGTTGCCATTTTCCCAAGTTTCCCCAATTTTCTTCTCTGTTTAAAGGCTCTATACAATTTTTCCATATAACCATATGGTTACAAAACCATATAAACAATTTAATATTATATATAGACAACCTTAGTCTTAAATTTTCTATGAACAATGCTCAGTGCCTTCATTACAGTCTTTATAATAAGTAGATATCAATATTTACTTAAGGTATCTAAGCCTCTAAAATACATAATTTAATTATAGAAAATATAGAAAATACAGTATAGAAAATATTACAAATATAAAAAGGAACAGCAGATGGCAGTAGAGGCTTTCTTATTTCAGTCTTAAGACAACAGATGGCAGTAGAGTTTTTCTTGTTTCAGTCTTAAAACAGCAGATGGCAGCAGAAGTTTACAGAATCACTCCAGGGAAGAAAAAAGATGGCATCTCCCCCCCAAAAACATTTCATGAAAACAACAAATACTTCATAATTAAGAAAATTACAAAAATGACAAGAAAGGCCACCATCCCAAACTATTTCCTCCGTCTTCTTCACCAGCCTCTTATACTATTTATAAAAGTTCAAGGAAAGCCCAATAGTAAAAAGAGTTCTGAGTCAGTACTTATCTGCTTGTTCTACTCTGAGCCGTTTCACATTCTTTTTAATCCAATTAAGTCCTTCAAAGACTTTTTAAATAGTCTTTTATAATTCAAATTAATGAGATATAGTATTTTGTAATCCAAAATAAAATCAGAGATAGAAAGAAAAAAATAAAGAAAAAATGGAGTAATAACAAAATCACTACTTTTTAAAATTCCGTTCTGAAGAAAAAGGCTGGGAAATATAAAACAAAAGAGATATTCAGTATTGGCAGTCGGCTTGGATGTATTTTCACAATGTTTTCTGATTTTTCTTCTGTAACTTGATTGATTCACAATTAGCCGCTGATGTTGCCAAAATAAAATGGCATCTTATCTCTGCTCTTGTAAACTGAATCCAATTAAGCTCTTTGTAGTGCCCAAAGTCTGCAATTTAAAGCACAGTTCAATTGGTAGTAAAAGTATATATCACAGTCAGAAGTAAATAATGCATTTCATATTGGGCAGCAAGTCTTGGTGATATTCTCTCATTAATACCAGAGAGATAAAATAACAGAAAGAAAGTCACAGTGTTTTTGCTTAAAATCAGGCCTATTTTGGGGCAGGAATGCACAGGAACAGAGTTCTGGCTGGCTTCCGAGTTGGCCACACCTACAGCCTCCCCAAGAGTTCCCCAGGCACCTCGCAAGCCATGGGGTGCTTGGGAAAGCCAAGCTGATCCAGGGAGGGGAGGCAGTCCCTTGGGTTCCCCAGACGCCTCGCAAGCCAATCCAGGGAGGGAAGGCAGTTTAAACTGCCTCCCCTCCTTGGGTTCCCCAGGTGCCCCACAGCTGTGGGGCACCTGGGGAAGTTGATCCTGAAACTGCCTTCCTTCCCTCAGATTCCCAGGAAACCGATCCTGGGAGGGAGCTGCACTCTCAGGGGGTGTGGCCTAATATGCTAATGAGTTTCTGCTGTTGGGTGTGGCATATTATGCTAGTGAGTTCCTGCTGGGCTTTTTCTACAAAAAAAAGCCCTGCTTAAAGTTATGAGTTGAAGTTTCAGAATGATGATATAAGCAAATTCCATTAATTGTCTAGTCTAGACATTTATAACTGGTAGAATTAATCAGTGAAGTTTACTATAGCACTGGCGTCCTTCCACATCTGCTTTGATAGTTTCTGCATTTCAGGAGACAGAGGACCTAGAATCCCCTAATAAAAGAAGACCCCAAATCCTCTGGTCTTCCCACGTACTAATTGCTAGGGCCCTCCCTAATTGCAAAGAAGGGGGCTAGAGTTGTTTTCAACTCTGCCTGGCAGTTTATGCCCTTGATGCAGAAAAAGCATGAAAACACATAATAATATAGTGCTTTCAGTCAGCTGCCATCTTGGTTCCTTTTCAGATGCATCTTTAATTGTGGGATGCTGAGAGTAATTAATGGAGACCCTGCCATTAAGCTCTATCTGTCTCCTCTCAAGTATGGAGGTGACCTTAAAGCATCTTCTTCTTTGAAGAGGGGTGATTGACTGTGTAGAGTTATCTTCCCTGTCCCCAGACCAAAGAAATACATTCCAATACATTACATTCTACTATTCATTACATTACATTTCAATCTACTATTCTAATTTATTATTCCAAATAAGAAATACAATAAAATAAAGAGAATGTATGGCCCTTCTGGGGGACTGGTGAAAATACAGCTGTAAGAACCAAATGACATTAGCATATGTAGTGAGATAAGAAACCAACCCCCTGTTAAGACTTTGGGATTCCATTGCTCTGAGTGTTGTAATAACTTGCAACTCAGCAATTTCCCTTTGTAGAAGAAGAATAGAAGAAGAGATTGGATTTATATCCCGTCCTTCACTCACTTGGAGTCTCAGAGTGGCTTACAAACTCCTTTCCCTTCCCCACCCCACAACAGACACCATGGCTGAGGACAGACTCAGAAAGTGGAGCAGGAGAGCTCCGCTTGTGAAGCGGGGGAAGGGAGCCCGTTCAAACAGCTGCAGCTGTTCCCCAGCTCTCTTCCGTACTTACCAACTTCCCTGCTGCTTTCCTGCCACTTTAGGACACCGGCAGAAACCGGTGTCCAGGGGTCGTCTGCCACTTGTCTCCCGCTTCCTAGCAGTGTGCACCGGAAGAAGTGGGAGTCAAGTGGAGGCGGCAGTGTGAATGCGCCATCACGGAGATATGTGCATGAGTTCATGAGTGCTCATGCACCCATGTGCACCCATGCCCCAATACAGGAGGTGGGGAGATTTTAAATTTCTAGACTGCTGATGCTGCCATGCGCCTATGTCAAAACGGCCCTGCCACGAGCTGTGGAGGCCGACCCACCTGGGGCCGCTCCACGGCAGTCTGAACGCTCCCTAACAGCATGCTCCTGCAATACACTGGCCAGTGTGAATGGCCAGCCCTGGAGCACTTTTCCCCCGCAGCTTTTGGCCCCAGTTTCCTCCCACTCCAGATTGCCAGCCTGTCCTCAGCCTCTGTGTGGTAGGTGGGGCTGAGAGAGCTCTGAGACAACTGTCCTTGAGAGAACAGCTGGTACAGAGCTATGACTTGCCCAAGGTCATCCAGTAGGTGCAAGTGGTGGAGTGGGGAATCAAACAGTTCTCCCAGATTAGAGTCCGCACACTTAACCACTGCCCCAAACTGGCTCTCACTACACCAAACTGGCTCTCCCAAAACAGTAGTCTGTTCCTGAAGATCTTTTGCAATAAAACAGCTCTTTTGAGGTCACCTGTTGAATGTTCTGGAAGGCTGAAGTGTTCTCCCAAAGGATTCTCAGTTTTGTGATTCTTGATGCCAGATTTTTGTCCATTTATCCTTTGACATACAGTTTGACCTGTTTTCCCTATGTAGATAACTGAAGGGTATTGTTGACATTTAATGGCATATACAATGTTAGCAGATGAGCATATGAATAAGCCTCAGACAGTGTAGTTGATGTTGTTCGGTCCAGTGGTTGTATGTGTATGTGGCAGCAAAGTTGGCATCTGGCTTTATTGCAAGCTTTGGTATCAGTGTCCATGTTCAGATTAGATGTTGTATTATTGTGGGTGAGGAGTTGTTTGAGATTGGGGGGTTGTCTGTGCGCAAGAAAAGGTTCTCCCCCTTGTACTGTCAGTATCCAATAGAGAGTGTAAGTTGCTGATGATGCGTCAAACTGTTTTGGGTTGAGAGCTGTATGTGACCACTAGTGGTGTTCCGTCATTGTCTCTTTTGGGCCTGTCTTGCAACACATTTTCTCTGGGTTTGACATATTTGTTTACTTCACTATGTTTTCCCTGGAATTAAACCCAAACAAATGGTAACCGTATAACCATATAAACCAAGCTTCTTATTCCTGTTTGGTCCTTGAATCTGTTAAACATCTTCATTATGTTATATGCTAATTTATTGCTCACCCTCTCCCTATATGTATGGACTAGTAATTTCCATTTCATTGCATCTGAAGAAGTGTGCATGCACACGAAAGCTTATACCTTGAATAAAACTTTGTTGGTCTTAAAGGTGCCACTGGACTCAAACTTTGTTCTGTTACCCATCTGACTCTACCATCAGATGGTTAGACTTATTTTCCCCACAGCAAATAAGCTAGAAACACTTTTAAAGAATGAAAGCAGGTTTCTCAGAATTGCAATATTATTGCAACATCCTGCAACCCACAACCTGCATGGCGGTGGTCAACTTTTTGTTAGCTGAAGAAGGGATCTTAATGTGTCATGGATAAAAGTAACCAGCTGAGAGGAACCAAGTCATTGTTAACACATGATGAGTGAGTCAGATTCATTTGAACACACTTTTCACACCATGCTTCAGTTGCACAGATTTTAAAATGGGAAAATAAACTACTGAGGTTTTATTTAACAGATTAGAAACAGATAAGCAAACTGTTCAATGTTCAAGAAATTGTATTAGTCCAGTCTTCTTTTCTTCATTGTGTATTACTCATTTAATACCTCTGGGGATTTGTGAGTCCCTCTGGGGTAAATACATATGGAGTCTCAGTATCAAGAGTGTTAATCCAGCCAGGGGCGTAGACTTTTTAAATCCGGGGGGGGGGTTCTCCCGTGCGCGCGTGCGCTCGGGACCATGTCCCCCCCGCCGCCACTTCCCTCCCCCGGGCCGTGCCCGCCCGCCCGCCGCGCTCCCTGCCCCCCTCCCTCCCTCTCCCTGCTCACCTCGGGCGCCGGCGGCCTTGTGGGCCTCCGGCTCCCACTCCGCCTCGCGCTCGGGGCGTGCGGGGGTGGCACAGATGGAGCGCCCGGTGGCCAGTCAGCCGGCTGTCGCCGCCTCTCCTTCCCCCCCCCCGCCCCAGGGAGGCAGGAGGGCAGGCCGGGGGTAAGGGGGAAGGAGAGGTGGCGACAGCCGGCTGACTGGCCACCGGGCGCTCCATTTTGCCAGGGGTGGCTGAGCCCCCCCCCGGGAAATTTTGGGGGGGGGGCTTGAGCCCCCCCATAGTTGACGCCCATGAATCCAGCCACAGTCTCTGCTGCCTTCAGACCAACTGATCTGTTGTGGGGGGGTTTTAAGCCTATAAATATGACAGAATAAGAGCCCACCTCTAGGGAAAGCACAAATGTCACCAGAGATATTTGGGATGAGTGAATTGCTAAAGGTTTCCCCGCAAGGCAACAGGAAACAGAAAGTTGAGAAACGAGTCTGAGGTTCATGTACAAGTGAGGGAAAACAAGAAGTCTTATCCAGAGCTTTTCAGTTTTCACTGTACACATTCTTGTTCCTTGTCAGCTACTCTCAGCAGGAATTACATGTGTTTCCTGTGAGAATTCGGGAGGAATAGATGAGACATGAAGCCACCTCTTCAGAACAAATAAGGCATTCTAGGACCCAGCCAGGCATTATGTGACTGAAGAAAGAAGAGCTATTTTGAGTGCTATCACATTTTTCTGGCAGGATGAGTGGCTTTAACAGCAGTGTCACAGAAAGAACTTTAATAGGTTCAAATTGTTCTAGTATGCAGACATAAGCAGCATTCAGATGTCCCATGAAAGAATGTAGGGCTGCCAGCCTCCAGGTAGGGCCTGGGGATCTCCCGCTTTTACAACTGATCCCCAGCTGACAGAGATCAGCTCCCCTGGAGAAAATGGCTGCTTTGGAGGCTGGGCTCTATGGCATTGTACCATGCTGAGGCCCCTTCCCTCCCCAAACCCCACCTTCTCCTGGCTACACCCCCAAAGTCCCCAGGTATTTTTCAACCTGGACTTGGCAACCCTAAAAGAATGGTTTGTTTAAATTATGGTTTGCTAAACAAACCTTAATGTAGATGGACATAACAGACCATAGGTTGTTCATAAATAATTAGTTTGCTGCTTGTCTTCTTCTCCCTGAACATTATTTATTTATTTGATTTGTATCTGTCAGGTGCCTGACAAATGTCTCATTGTAATCTGCTTTCATTTTCTCTGATCAAGTGAATTGCCTGTCTGTCTCCTTGTCTGTCTACTCCCCCCTCTCCTTCTCCTCACCTTGAAGTATATTGCTGTTAAGGGATCTGGACAATGTTACAGGTTTTAGGCGGGAGAGTGGCGACCCTGCATTCCTGCACGTCACCAAGAACAAATGGCCTTCCCTCCCATGCATCCCTCCTCCCTTTTTCCGGGCCAGGGAATGTCTTATCTTATTGTGAAAACCTTGGAGCTCTGTTGTTGTCACCCAAGCAGATTTGTTGTGTATAGCTTCACACATGTGGGTCACCGAGATCAGGAAGGGAATTTTTACAACTTTCTCACCTCCCTGTGGGAACCCAAATGGCCCACTCTTATGTTCCCGCGTTTGCATTCTGAATCTGATTGGTTTAATGTTGGGGTTCAAACGAATGGGAGGGTATATTAACACTGACTGTTTTTTATCTGGCATCTCTAACAAACATTCGAGAACCTGTTTGCAGTATTGAAAATAAAGAGCTTTGCTTCATCAACAAAGGTCTGATTCTTTGCTGTCTATACAGAAGCCTCACAGAATCCCACTCCATTCCCTGCAAGCAGGGCTCAGGGCGGCTTCCAACAAGCAGACAGGCAGTGAATTTCAACATTCTACAGTTTTAAAAATTACATTGTATCAGTCAAAACCTAAAACTTAATTCCTATATCAGATGGCAGCCTAGTATCCATCACAGGTGAACACCTGGGAGCAGCCAACACAGAAAAAGAGAAAAAGAAAAGAGGGAGGGAGGGCAACAGATCTCAACTGACCACCACTGTCCTCAGCCATATGCCTGGTGGAACATCTTGCAGGCCCTGCAGAACAGAACCAAGTTTCACAGGACCCAAGTCTCATTAGACAAAGAGTTCCAGCAGGTTGGGGCCAGAGCTGAAAAGGCCCTAGCCCTGGTTTAGGACAGCTGGACCATTTGGGGGCCAAGGACACTCAATAAGTTATTTCCAGAAGAGTGTAATGTTCTGTGGGGGGTATATAGGGAGAGGCGGAACCTTGAACCCAGTTTGGTACTCCATCTGGAGTCTGTGCAGTTGACAGAGCACAGGTTGTATGTGTGTTCTCAAGGGGGGGGGGTCCCAGTAAGGACCCACACTGCTGCATTCTGGACCAGTTGTAATTTATGAAGCAAGTACAAGGGTAGCCCTGCAAAGAGTGAGTTACAGTAGTCTAGTCTAGAGATGACTGTTGCATGGTTCACTGTCACCAGGTCAGCACAGGATGGGTAAGGGATCAATTGTCTGGCTTGACTAAGATGGAAAAGCAATGTCCTAGCCGTATTAGTGACCTACACTTCCAATGACAGGGAGGCATCTAGGATCACACCCAAAGTCTTGACAGAGGGAGCTGGTACTAGCTGTGCTCCGTCAAGAGTGGGAAGCCAAAGTCCCCAACCCAGACCTCCCTGGCCAAGCCACAGGACCTCCATCTTTGATGGGTTCAGCTTCAGGTGGCTCTGCTTTAGCCATCCTGCCACAGCTTCCAGAAAACTGGCCAGTTCTTCTGGGACAGTATCTGGTTGGCCATTCATTAACCGATACAGCTGGGTGTCATTTGCACACTGATGGCACCCAAGCTCAAATCTCCTGACTAACTGGGCAAGAGGGCACATGTAGACACTACATAGCATTGGGGAGAGGATCACCCCTTGAGGGGCTCCACATACCAATGGATGCCAGAATTAGACCCTCTTCCCTAGTGCCACTCTCTGTCCTCGTCCTTGGAGAAATGAGCACAGCCATTGAAGGACTGTCTCATGTAATCTGATGGCAGCAAGGTGGTGAGTCAACAAATCATGGTCAACCATGTCAAACGCTGCTGAGAGAGATAACAACAACCACAGTGCAGACCCACCTTGATACAGTTGTCTGTAGAAATAATCTATAAGGGCAACCAGTACCATGGCCAGGTTGAAAGTTGATGTGTCTTCCAGGAAAGCCTGCAGTTGTTTTGCCACCACCCGCTCAACTACCTTATTCAGGAACAGAGCGTTTGAGACTGGGCAGCAGTTGGCTAGATCAGAAGGATCCAGAGAGGGGTTTTTCAAAAGCAACCTCACCTTGCCTCCTTCAACATTCCTGGGATGGCTTCTGAAACATGGTTATGCCAATCTTCCGTCAGCACATCTGGTGAGTTGCCAGGGGGTATCAGATCCTGCAGAGCATTCTGGAAACCAACTGGATCCATAAGTCTCCACAGGCAAGCATAAATCTGTTTGTTGCCTATGCACAGGGCAACTGACACGTCCAGACAGGCCTTCAGGGCAAAATGATCAGTCCATGGCACTCTCTGTGGAGATCTGGCCCATACTCACACCCACCATGAAGATCAGACCTAAAGTGTGGCCTGATTGATGTATGGAACCTGGTACAATTTGGGAGAGTCTTAGTGCTGCCATGGATGCTACTAGGTCTGAACCCTGAGAGGAGGAAGAAGCGGTGTTGGCATGGACAGTGAAGTCCCCCAGGACTATTAGTTTGAGATATCTCAAGGCTTTAATGGGGATATCTGGGATATCTCAAGGCTTATTGCAAGGGAGCTTATTGCAAGCTCCCTTGCATTTCCATGCTGCTGGCAAAAAATTCACAACATTTGCAACTTAGTCATTGTTGATGAGCAGCAATAAATGGGAGGATGGGGGCAAGCCAAGTCTTCCCCTCCTTCATGGTGTCATCCTTGGCATGTCTAATCAGAATCCTACTCAGGTCTACTCAGTGGTGCTTAATCCCAGGAAAGTATCCTTAGTTGCACAGTCAGTCTCCTTCCCCTTCACCCTTTCTTTCTAACTGCTTCACTGAATTCATAAATTTGTTAACTCTGAAACAATGTTAAGTCTCATACAACTCATAGCCTCCTTTCTCTTACTGATCACCAGTCGTGCTTCTCCTCCTCCTCTTTCTGTCCAGCTGCTGTCTGCAGGAAGCTTTAAAAAGGTGATGTTAATTAACTGGGCTTTCTGAACATTTAGATGCCACATTAAAAGTTAGCATTAGTTTGGCCCCGTTCGGCCCCAAATTCATTTTTGAACTAAATGGATTTCAGACCCTGGTTCTTTGCAATTTGCCATCAAAAACTTTGATTTTTGCTGAGAGTGTGTCAGTATGGCACCAGGCCATTACTTTGCATCCCATGAGAAAAATGTATGGACTTTTGATGCTATTCTGAGTGATTGAGCCAATGGCTTCAGGATAATTTGTGGATTAAGCTGAAGGAGGCTTGAAACTAGTACGTCAACTGGAATATGCTGTGCCAACAGTGTCAACTGAGTTAAGATACGTCACTACAGAAATGTCAAGAGAAACTTGTATGTTCCTGATAAGTCAAGGGGTTTTACTGAGACCACTTACGGAGTTTGAATTATTTTGTAAAGCATCCAATTACAAAACGAAAGGTTTACTTTCTAAAGTGTACAAATGGCTATTTCTGATAGAGTCATATCAGTTAATTAAATACCAAAAACAATGGACTTTGGTTTCCCTGTAGATGAACAGGTCTGGCTAACAATTTGGTCCTCTCCGAGCAACACTTCTAATATTTTTAATACTAAATTTCAATTTTTAAGCTGCTCTCATTTTGGTACTTCACCCCTAAATGTCTCTCACATATCTTTTCCTCTTGCTTCCCACTCTGTTGAAAACAATGCGGCCTAGTGGCCACCTATCGGCATTGTTGGTGGGACTGCACATCTATACAAACTTTTTGGAAAGAGGTTGTTGTGCAAATTAAGTTACTCACTCAGATTGATATTCCTTTTACTCCAGAAGCTATATTGCTACAACACAGGCCTGAATTAGAAGCTCCTAAATCTATCAAAGTTCTGATCTCTATTTTGTTGTCAGCTGCAGCCTTGGTAATCTCCTCTAGGTGGAAGAACTCACTTTGTCCATCGATCTGCCATTGGCATGAGAAATTATGGGATCAGTTTGTTATGTCTAAATTGTTATACTCCTTATGTCCCGCAGATAGTAAGGAATAACAAGACAAATTTGTTGCGGTTTGGCTTTCAGAGTTACAGTATTTTTCAGATAAGATTCTTCTGTCTAATAAGCTATATAAGCAACTTGATTTTTTGTGAAACTTAAAAACACAATTGTACTTATGTAAGGGAAGCTTTAGCATTTCCCTCTATATTGCAGTTCTTATTTTATGACCAGCTATTTGCTGATACGCTTTGTAATAAAGAAAATAAAGAAATTACTTGTTAAAAAAGGAGAAACTTGTATGTTCCTGATGCATTAGAAACTACCAGGACATGTAAGCAGAATGCACAGGATCAGGTTGCACATGTAGGGGGGACCCACAAACTATTGGAGTCATGCTTGGAACCTGGTTTGGGAATCATCCTTTGAAATCCTTAGAATGGTCTGCTGGTTGCTGAGAAGGCTAAAAGTTTCCAAGACTTGGAGTCACACCTGCAATTCTGACAAACAAGAGCACTTTTATGACCAGTAAGACATACTTTTTTGCCCTGACCTGAATAGTTCAGGCTAGCTGGATGTCATCAGATCTCTGAATCTAAGAACGGTTGGCCCTGGCCAGTATTTGGAAGGGAAACCTCCAAGAAATACCAGCATCATGGCATGGAGGCAGGCAATGGCAAACCCCTCGAATTTTTCTTACCTTAAAAACCCCACGGGGTCACCATAAATCAGTTGTGACTTGACGGCCAAAAAAAATAATAATTTGGTTGGCATATTGTTTTGAGATACAGTGAGATGTTATGAGTATGGAGATCTTGTCCAAAGTAAACAATAAGGGGAAAATTAAGTCTGCACCTATGTCCCCACCAGGAGTGGGGTGCCACTATCATACCATCCCTGATAAAGAGAAATGTAGAAAAGTCCAGGAGCAGAAGCTTTTTCTTTTAGGAGGATCCATTCACTTTGTAGACACTGTCTTGCTGTCTCCTGAAGCTTTTAGAAGACTTTCCCTTGGGTTCTATGGTATGCCATCCTTTTATGATTCTGAGAAATTTTTATTTTGGATTTTTATATTTTTCCTTCGATCTTTTCTTTCTTTTCTTGTGGAGTGAGACTTCTTTTCCTTTAGAGGATCAAGTAACACCGAGCCTGTCTTACCATTCTGGGTCCTAAGATGTTGTGTATTTGCCTGCCTGGCTCACCCCTTTTCCTAGTTCACAAAAGTCTGAGGGTTGGGAGGCCCACAAGATCCTGTATTCCTCATCTTCCTGGATTGTTGGACAGGTAGCTGTGAAATGGCTTTGGCTTCCTAGGGAACTTAGCTGTAAGTAGGAGGGAAGGTGGGTTGTAGAGGAGCAGTGTTTTAATGTTAAGAATAGTTAAAATGCATCACACTCCCACCATTTTGCATTCTTTTAAGTGCATTTGTGAGTAAAGTGGTTTATGGTTCCCCTCTCCACTACTCACTGTGTCCTCCAACGGGGACCCATTTAGAACAGAACTGCACTGTGGACTCTTGCCTTATTCACATACAAACTCCCAGCCCATATACTTCTGATGCTATTATATTCTTACCTTTTCCCATGTATTAATGGATCATACATTTGAATCAGTTTACTTCCATAGTGTATCATGCAATTATACCTCCCAATAAGATGTTTTTTGAAGCACTATTTCATTCGTATCAGTAACTCCTTGGAATACATGTCTTCCTGCTGGAAGTCACCCATCAGGATGATAAGAGCCCATATTAGCAAAGGCCTCCTACTTAAGGAGACATAATTAACTGTTAGTACAAACCACATTTGGAAATGCTGCTAGAAAATGTGGTTTAGAGTAGGGGTGTGCGTTCAGATCTACCCAAGCTGAAAATATACCCAAATTTCAGGATCCCAAAGATAACCCAGGATAACCCAGCCCTTAAGAAAAAATCATTCATGGTTTTGGAATTGGGTGTCATCAATATGCTGACAACACCCAGCTCTATATTTCTTTATCAAAATTGCCAGGTGACATGGTAGAGACTCTGAACCAGTGTCTGACAGCTGTTAAATAGCTAAAGGTAAACACAATGAAACTGAATCCTGACAAGACAGAGGTAATGCAGGCCAAGTTCCTGAAGACAGGGTGTTCCCCTCTTTTGATGGGATCCTGTTGACTCTTGCTGACTTGGTTAAGAGCCAAGGAATGATACTTGATCTAGCTTTGTTGCTGGAGAAGCCAGCTGAGGCAGCTGCAAAAAAGGCATTCTACCAACTCCACTTAGCCCTGAATGTGGCCCCGTGCTTTGACTCTGCTGACCTGGCCACATGGCTCCATACTATGTTTACCTGGAGACTAGACTACTGAAATGCACTCTACATGGCTTTGCCCTTAAAAGACAATTTGGAAACAACAACTGATACAGAAAGCCACAGCCCAGCTACCATGGGGAATCTGCATACTACTCCCTTTCTGCACATGTTCCATTGGGGAGAGGCTGTGGCTCAGTGGTGGAGCATCTGCTTGGCATGCAGATGGTCTCAGGTTCAATCCCTGGCACTCCAGTTAAAAGGGGCCAGGCCATAGGTGATGAGAAAGACCTCTGCCTGAGAACTTGGAGAGCTGCTGCCAGTCTGAGTAGACAATATTGACTGATGGACTAAGGGTCTGATTCAATATAAGGCAGCTTCATGTGTTCATGTGCTTCCTGATCAGTTACTGGGTACAATTTAAGGTGCTACGTATCACCTAGAAAGTTGTAAAGGGCATTGGACCAACATACCTGCAGGACCTCCTCTCCTGCTATGTTCTGCTGTGGCAGCTCCACTCATCTGAAGGTGCCACTCAGCAAACAGGTAAAATGGGCAACTGCCTGCTCATACACATTCTCTGTGGTGATTCCTACATTATTGAAAAAATCTGTCCAAGGCTGTTAGGAAGGCCCCTACACTTCTGTCATTTCACAAAACATGGCAAGTCAGCAAGTGGATGGACCATGGTGATACACACTGTAAAAACCTCTGTGCTAGGGATTATTTGGAAGGGACTGAAATAAAAGGTCAGATTTGTAATGTTCCTGTAACAGTCTATGGTATGGCCTTGTGACAGACTGCAAAAGCTTATAAGTGCTGTGTAAACAGGTGAAGGGTAGGGAAGGGTTAATGCTTCACAGAGCCAAAGAGCCTTGAGTGACAGGCTGCTCAAAGGGATTTGATTGGTTAGTGTCAATTGATCAGAAAGACTTGGGAGCTGACTGCTGGAAAGAACTCTGAGTTTAGCCTTGACTGTGGAAGGTTTAACTCTGAGGAGCGTTTAGCTCTGACTGACATTTCATACTGACTGAGGACTGGGAAGGTTGGCAAGGAGGAGTGGGTGGATCAGTGAAGACCCCCATTCCAGCCAGAAAAAGCAGTATATCTTCTAGTTAGAGAAGAGTGATTTCCTGCACAGTTGAAAGGGAGATAGCTCACTGGAGTGATCCCTACTAAGGAATCTGGCTACTTGTTAGTGTATCGCTGCCTTCTGAAACCTGAAGAGTTAGGTAAACTCAAGAAAGTATACTGGAGTGTTTAAAAAACACTGAAACAAAAGCCTCTAACTGCAGAGATTCTAAGACGGTGTGAAAACTCTCAATTACTGGAGACATATGAACTGCAGTTTGTGAAAATTACTAAGTTATATCAAAATTCATTATTGATTTATTTCAGATATATTGCCCCTGATTTCGCCTGACCTTTCCCCTCTGTTGAATAAAATATTTTGTTTATTTTTGAACTTTAAAAAGCCTTTCATGTGTCATTTTCAGAAGTTTTAACAGGGTGACCTTGCCTCTTTCCTCAAGTTCCTGTGCTGAGCTAGCAGCAAAATACAGTTTCAGGGTAGCCATTTTGGTCTGTAGTAGAACAGCTGGATTCAAGTCTAGTAGCATCTTAGAGACCAACAACATGTTCATGGCATAGGCTTTTGAGAATCAAAGCTCCCTCCTCCCTTGGTCCCTGACTGGCTTACAATTTTCTGCTCATAATGCAGGACTCTGGTCTTGACTCACAAAGCTCTACATGGGCTGAGCCAACGCACCTTACTGATTTCCTTTTTGCCTTGTGGTACTGTCAAAATCTCTATGGTTGTGATGTATAAGATCTTCTTTAATCTACACCTGCACTGAATACTGACATACACTCTACATTTTCAGATGTAAAAGAGGGATGGGGTGGTGGTGTAGAAATATTCACTGAAAACACTTAAGAGCTAGTTTTCAGAACACTGGCAAAAAGCAATGAAGAGATTTTGTGCAAAATATTTTAAAACAGTTTTGCCTTTACAGTTTTAATACTTGTATGTCCAAGATTGCTAAAAGAGATGCATTTATTTATTTAAAATACACAAAATAACAAATTGGAGCACTGGTTATTATCAACAGCTGAAATACACACAGCAGAAATATCAGCAAAATCAAGCACCCTATTATAAGGGAAGGCTTAGATTATTAAAAATGTTTGAGCACAGCATACAAACTTTCAAAGATCTATAGTATTTTTAAAACAACGCAATAGAAAACATGATTGAAACATAAAAATATCCATAGTATATTCACAGGACAATCATCCAGTGGCAGTTATTAGATATTCTATACACACATTCTATACAGTTACACACACACACACACACTCACACAGAGACAGAAACATACTCTCTTTCTCTTGCATCTACCATGTAATCTAATGAGCCAAAATTAGGAATTGCTTTTTGCTTTAAAGTTGCAGTTGTTGTTCAAAATATATAATGATTTTATGTTGTTCCCATAGAAACACAAACAAATGACGTAATCACATGGCAAATGCATCAGGTTAGGAAAGCCGAGTTGGTAAATATTGTTTTGCTACAGGAAATGTAATGTTAACAGTATAGCCACCTGGCTTGCAATCTTCTACAAAAGGGCAAATCTACATTTTCAGGATGACAGGAATTTCTCCCTTGGTTCATGTAAGCAGCCTTTTTATGTCTTCTTTATGTTTATTCTGACAAAGGGGGAAAAATCTACATCTAATGTTCAATACATTCCTTATAAACTATTCGTCTACAGGCTATCTTTGTTTCCCCTGGTTAACCTTCAGATGACAGCTTGCCATTTCCAGGCCACCCACCTTAAAAAGCATCACAAAATATACACCTATGCACCCAGTGCACAGAGAAGTCTGTTTTCCATCTTTCTCCCCCTCCATTCTTCCTTCCTCCCTCCCTCCAACAAATGTTGGCTGCACAAGAGTCTGCTGCATTCAGTGAAGATGTCCAGCCATGAGATGTGCTCAGTCTTCGCTGTGGTTGTATTAACCAGTCATATTCAAGTGTTACCAAGAGAGCGTGTGTGACAGTGAGTGCGAGCACTGTGTACTTATCATCTTTTTTGTATTTTTGTATTTGCTATAGAAGATATATATGGGGTTTGTGCTTTGTCAAAATTCCTTTTGTCTTCTCAGACTACAATACTTTGAACACAATACAATAGTTTCCTTTTAAAAAAAAAGAAAAGAAAAGAAAACACAACAGGTCAAGATCTGGAGCCCTCTAATGGATTTAGTGCAGGATACAATTTTTTTTTTGCCCATCCATGTACACAGTACCATGTTTTTATGCTTTCTCATGCCCTTGCGTGGTCTGTGCTGTTTCTCCTTGCAAATCAGAGCCAAAAGAGGAGGCAATGTCAACCCAATTCCATCCCTCTGTGTTACAGGGTAGATGAGGTTTGCTTATAATCCCTCAGGACAACTGAAGCATAGGTTGCACTGGGAGGTGTGCAGAGCACTGATTCAGAGACAGGAGAGCTGGGCACAGAACTGCCAGAAGCCACCGAATCTCGGAAAGGAGAGGGCGGTGTCAGTGCTGGTGAGTCTTCCAGAGTCAGTTTGCTGGTTGCCTGTTCCTCTTCTTCATCTTCATCCTCCTCCAGATTCCCTGGCCTTTCATACACATATTCTGGGATGAGTTTAAACTTCTCATTTTCTTCCTCCTCTTCCTCCCCCTCTTCCTCAGCAGAGGGCGAAACCAGCTCTTTGCTGAATGTGCCCATTGGGAGTGGCAATACCTGCTGCTGCACCAGTGGAGGATGGTAGATAGGTCTCACTCCATTGCCTGTACCAGGCACGGGGATCACGGAGTTGAAGTCAGGAATGCCAGTGGCAAATTTGTTGACCACGCCTTGCAGCTGCTCCATGATGGATCTCTGAGGTGGCGGGAGGCTTTTGGGACTCTGTTCAGACAAGAACAGGTGGGCTTCGTCTGCAGATACCCGCAGGGGCGGCGTCACCGTTACTCGCCTGTGCACAATTGTGGGAGGACTGCTCAGCTGGCTGAAGTGCACAGGCTCGCTCTCTTCTTCCTCCACCACATTGTACAGAGTCTTACTGCTGATGTCTGAAAAAGTCAGGCTCTTGCCTTGGGCAGGGTAGCTTTTAGTGAGGGGCTTGATCACTGCGGTCTGATTGCATCCTGGCTCCTTGCTCTTCACATGCACTGAGAGTCTGTGCCACATATGCTGTCCCTTGGGAACTTGTCTTCCACCTGGTTCAGACCATGACACAGACTTGCCATTAGAACTATGAACAGAATAAAGACGGATTTATTTACATTTACGCCAGGCACACATAGGCAGACTGTAAGTAAGTAAATAAATAAATAACAAAAACATCCCTGCAGATGTGTTCTGTAATATTGAGTTATTTCAGCACCCAAAATGAAATACTGTGAAAAACAGCAGATGCTCTTGAAACTAACAGTTATTGCTGTTAGTCAGTAAGTGAAGCCAGCTTACTTGCATGGGAAGAACTATGTATTACAGAAGACACATGGCTGCCACCATAAACTGCAGCACCAAGAACAGTCTTTTCGCCAAAGTTGCATATCTTTGCCTCACCTCGGTCAATGGAAACATGTGATAGCTGAGTACATGGGCATACAGTGATGTTATTACATATTCCTTTACTACACATTAATGCAGTGGCAGCTGAGCAGGGAGAGAAGCTGCCTGCGGTTGTCTTTCCAGATGCCTTCCTGGCTGCTGGTGCCTGACTCTCCTGCCCGCCCACCCAGAAGCTGAATGTTACTTTCTCCTTGTTCCCCTGGCACCCTGAAACAAAGCGGAGCAAGCCACATGTGCTCACTATGGGGCAGAGTGCAGACAATGGGACTAGGGGTGGGTAGAGGCAAGGGTGACATGAGGGCAATGGAGTCATGGGTGAGACAACAATGGCAGCAGAAGAGGTGGAGGTTGTTGTCCCCCAAAATCTACTGTCTTGCCTCAATTCATTACAAAACCAGCTCTGCCTGAGGGCATAGAGGTGCACCACTGCAGTTTGTGGTGGCAGTAATACATATCTTAAAACATGCTATTCCACGCAACAGCTAAAACAAAAGGCCTTGATCATAAGAGACTGCAAGAAACTGAATGTTAAAATCTTGTGAACATGTTTCCCCATAGTACTAGATATTATCTAATAAATGTTGACTTCAGCTTCTTTAGAAGTTTTGAAGATCTTTAACCATCCAGGATTTTTTTAAAATTATGTGATTAATAGAATTGCTATCAGTTTCCCACCATTAAAGCATTTCAAGATATATTCCCAAATGCCTTCCACTTCACATTTCTAAAAGCCATCTGAGCTTTTTTCCCCTTTCACACACTTGTCAGGCAGTTCTGTAAAATGGAATCCCAATTCATTCCGCCATCTGTTTTCGGTATTTCTAAATTAAACTGTAAAAATGAAAGTATTCAACTCAACTATGTTAGTAGTACCTGTCCTTTCAGTGACAAAAATCCCTAAACCTAAACCACCTCCAGTCATCCAATATTCTGAAAAGGCTCTAAAGGAAAAGGTGCAATAATTCTCTAGGGAAGCTAACTCCATAAATGAAATACCCTTGTTTGATAGGAATTCTTTCATCATAGTCATACAGAATATGTTCTGAGGCAGTGAATCCATAGCGAAAAGATGGTTTCTGTCTTATAAGTTGAAGCTTGTATGCCATTTCCCCCCCCCCCATTGCAAAGGGAATAATTATTATGCCTTCATACCATCAAAAGGGATTCAACCAGTAATGACTGCCATTTTAAGTCAGCACCAGGATGGGAATTACATTGTGAAAAGTGGAAGAACTTGCACAATGCAGTAGGCTAATTTTTTTAGATCCTCCCAAACAATCCAGTCATAACTATGTTTACTTCTACTTCTCATTGATTTAATTGTTATCAATGAGACTTCCACAGCTTGTACAGTAAATGCAGGTGAACTCATAATACCCTATTAGGACAAGATAAGCTTTTCAAAACCTTTTGTTGTAGTGATGGCTATTGCCTACACCTGTCTTTAGAAATATATAAATGAGATAGAGAATATTATATGATAACTCAAATACCTCTCTAAAAACATGCTTTTAGAATTACAGGACATCCGGTGCCCATCTGCAACATCTATTGTGTGTTTTTGACTCATGTGACTTGCATAGCTTGCTGTGATAATGTATGGGAATTGGTTTGGATATGATAAAAATAATACAGGTTAACTTTTTTTGTTAAAAATGGGCATCTCTTGAAACTATAAATCAGGCATGCTGTCACACATTTATGCCCCTCCTTCATTAGAAACGTAAAACTGCCAAGACTACACTTAGAACAGTAACACAAATTCAGCCTCAACATTCATTATGATGAAAAATGCATTAAATACAAAGATGCCTATGAACACAAAAATATGCTTTGTTTCAAAAGACCATAAAACTCTGGGTGTGGGGGAATAGGAAGCTGGGAGAGTGATGAAAAGTAAACCATATGTAGACCCCCTTTGCCTGAAGATACCACAAAGATGCTTATAATATGAGAACACCTAGACACTATCAGATAGAAAGGCAATGTAAATAATGAGAACCAACAGCACACCAAAGTAAAGCAAAGTGCAGTGTGATGCACACATGACTTTAGGCAGCACTGTTTATGAAGAACTAAACAATTCTTGGGAGCTCGTCAAACTGACTACATTTGTAACTTTGACTGTTATGTTTACCTATTTAAAATAACAAAAATAACCCTCTTAAAACTAATTTTGCTTATGTGCCTACCCAATACATTAGTGTTTATGAGATCCAGTCATTAAGCTTCTTGACCAGGAGCTGGTTGTGCATGTAGATTCAGACTAGGAATAAAGCATAATAAACGTGTGGCAATGCAATATGCATTCTTAAAAAAAATATTTTCAAGATCAAACTTTTTTAAAATTTATTTTTTTAATTACTTCCTCAAAAAAAAAAAAAAAGAGAGATCAAACTTGATGTATATTTAGGGCTTTCTTATCCTGTTCTGAATCAGGACATTTCTGCAAGCATATAAGGTATCTGTTTCCTGCCACACTATGTCTGGATAGTAAAGATTGACAGTTGAAGGGTGGATGGCTATGCCTTGCATGGGGGAGGGGGGAATGCTAGCTGTCTCTTTGAGTTTTGACTATGGTTTTGAGGTTCATCTGTTTCTCAGCACAGGTCTACAGACCCACAATTCTCAGCTTAATTTATTTGACAGGGACTATTATTAATGATAGTGGGAATGGGAAGTGAAGTAAACTCCAGATCTGGAACTGGTAAAGGACTAATGTAATGAGATGTTCTTAACACGGGAACTCTGATCAAAGAGGTGTCATAGGGGAGTGGGGGCAGGTTCTACAATTCTATATATGCAGCAAAAAGAAACAGAAACGGAGTACTACCCTAAGCAGTGATGTTTCAATAGCAATACTGATTGATATACCTCTGGCAACACACACATGCCAACCAAACAAGCCTACATGGACAAGATACACAGAACTAACACATTTATAACTTCCCCCTTGTGATAAACACATTTTGACACTGGATTTGTTTGGAGTGGACCATGTTTTGAAGATGGAAGTCCAAATAGTCACAAGAGGAAGGGACAGGAATGATACATTACAGAAAAATCTCTAAAGGTTGCCATAGGTGAAATACCCCAAACTGAGCCCTGTTTCACTGCACACTACATTTTAACTTGCTTTGCAGAAAAGCAGTTCATATGGGATTACACCTGTACGGTTTACATTTCGTGGTTTAGTTTTCTGTTCTGTCTAGGTATCTTAATGGTGTTTCAGCTTCTCAAATAGAATTTTAGTGTATGCTGAAGACCTAACTTTGCGAGTAAGTATTCTAATATATACATTCACACAAAATGAAAAATGAATGTATGGCCAATAGTTTAAATCCAGGTAGGAGAGCGTACTTGATCTTTAGCTATAAGATCAGGCATATAACTCAGTTTTGTCTAAGTATCTGTGACTGTTGGCACCCATAAGCTGTAAGCCTATTTAAACTTGATAAAGGAGAAAAGTGAAAAAGATATCAGAGGGTTTTTCATCACTTTCATTTTTTTCTTCATCATTCCCTCTGATGATCTGGATCTTGTACACAGTCACCTACATTAAACTCTGTGTTTCATGTCTTTTACGAAAGCCATGTGTTGTTCACTCCCTTCCCAACAACACGCAGTTGAAGTTCACTGACTGGGGTGGTTGCGTGGGGCACAACAAAGATGCAGAAAATGAAAAGTGGTCATTGAAAGAAGACAGGATAATTTCACTTCCATGCAAAACTGTGAAAAGGGGGAAAGTGTTGGCTAGATGAGGGGGAAAGAGAAGTTAGCAAGAAAAATATATTTTACTTTCTTTTTGTAACTGTCAGCAAGCATTGAAGTGACAACCACTAAAAAAAAAAAAGAAGATCTTTCAAAAACGATTTCACAGGGTCCTCTGAAGAGTATATGGACAAGCAAGAGTCAAGTCATTGTGAAAAATGGGGCATATAAGCAATTTTCCAATCATTAATGGCATGCACATCTGTCCCATTATCAGAAATGAAAAAGTCATGAGAAAGAGAAAACAATGGGTAAAAAAAATATCCACTGGTTGTCATGCAGCTTCTCTTACACATTCACTGCAGTTTGGGGTTTTTCAAAGCTGCACATGTGCCGACGGACACTGGCTGGTGGGCGAGAATTCTGGCTGCCTCTTCCTGAGGATTGAAAAGAAAAACACACCCAGTGAGTGGTTATACACGTGCACACACATGGCTGTTGTACCACTCGGGTGCCTGTCTCTGTCCTGTGCCTCTTCAGATCTCTTCTCCACATTTGCCTTACTTAGTGGGTTCACTGATTCCTTGGTTCTGCTTCTTGTTCAAGTCAACTCCACATACCATTCATTTCTTCTTCACTCACTGATATGGTGTAGTCAACACCAGGATGAATTTAGATAAGAATTTGGACTGGATAAGAAGTTCCATAGATGACCCTGGAAAAATGGTTAGCATTTAATTTAACCTTCAGCACTGTTCTGGGGCTAAAATGAGATATCACTCAACTGACCAAATAATCTGTGGCTATCATGCTGACACAAGTGAAAATGACTCCCATTCTGGTAATCCAATTGCCTGTGGTGTGTGTAACAATAGATTCTAAGCTGACCCTTGGGCAGAGAAGTGTCTACAAACAAATTAGCTCTTTCCCCAGGCTATTACGTATCTCAGATGTGTGGGGAGCAAGGTTCTGTAAATATTTTAAGTGTTAGTAACTACAAGTGGGAACCCACAAGGACTTGCGGGAGGTATCTCATTTCTCCCTCTCCCACTATTTCTTCTTTGACTTTCCTGAAAGCCGCTAGAGCCCCTCCCCTGTTTCTGTTTCCTTCAAGGGTTGCCAACCTCCAGGTGTGGGCTGGAGATCTTCACAACATATCTCCCAGCTACAGAGATCAGTTCCCCTTAGGGTTACCAGCTCAAGGTTGGGAAATTCCTGGAGATTTGGCGTTCGAGCTCTGAGAAGGTGAGGTTTGGGGAGGGAAGCAACCTCAGCAGTATATAATGCCATAAAGTCCACCTTCCACAGCAACCGTTTTCTCCAGGAAACTGATCTCTATCATCTAGAGAGCAATTGTAATTCTAGTTGATCTCAAGCCCTCACCTGGAGGTTGGCAACCCTAATTCCCTTGGAGGAAAGGCTACTTTGGAGGGTGGGGTTTATGGCATTATAGCCTTCTGATGTCCCTCCCCTCCTCAACTCCCCTCCCCAGGTTCTCTCCCCCCCCCCCAAAAAAAAATCTCTAGGAATTTCCTAACCTCCTTCTCTCCTCTTGGCAATCCCTATATCCACTCCCTGCCTGATTCTCTCCTTCTCAGACATTCACCAACCTACCTTTTATCTGCCTCCCATCTTCATCTATGTTTATCCTTTATTTACTTCATTTAAACCACACCTTTCTTCACAGTGGGGACTTTTTATCCACACGACAACTCTGGGTGGTAGGTTAGGCTGGAAGTATGTGATCAGGACCGTAGTATGTGACCAGGTCCGTAGCCAGAAATTTTTTGGTGAGGGTCCAAATGTTAGGTGGGCAAGCAGCGAGATTTATTAGATTACCACTATTTAGCAACAGAAAATCAATGATAATTTAATGAAGCGTCACTACAGACTGCAGGAAGGCGAAGGAGGCCGAGCCAGCAGATGTGCATGCAGAAACCCACCCTGGTCTAAATTGAGGATCAGTTCCTCTTCCTGTAACATGCTGAAAAGGGAGCAGCAGGCTAACCAGCCGGTGATGAGGTACCCTGCCACAGAGGCTCTCGTTTGGTGCCAAAGGACCAAACAGAGCCTGCCGGTGACTTTGAGATCCCCTCCAAAGTCTCTCTCGGTTGATCTAGCTGCAGCCGCTCTTCCTGCTCTATGCATCCATTCATACTCCTGATGAGGGAGCGAGGGAGCTGCACTATGTCATCAAAAAGCAGGGAGAGGGCCTTCCAAGGCTCCTGGTGATAAAAAGCAAGCCAGAGGGACAGAGGAGGAGGAGGAGAAGCAGACAGCCAAGCCAGGTAACATCTCCTCCCCAAGGAGCTGCAGAGAGGGACAGGCAGATCTTAGTCAGTGGAGAACCACCCATGGCAGCCCCCCTCCCCCTATAGGAGGGCAGTGGGGGATGAGGGCCTGTCCCTGCCCGGCCAACCAGGTTCTGGCCAGTGAGGAGGAAGAGACTAAATCCGGAAGGAGGAGGGTGGCTGGCTCTCCCCCACTCCTTCCCCTGCCACTCTCGTTCACTCGCTCAACTGCTTCCCTCCCAAGCAGCCCCAGGCTCCCTTTGCCTCCTGGGGGCGGGAGGACTGGAAGATGAGGAGGCAGGGCACATTCAGGAGGGAACATTGCTCCAAGGCTTCCCCCCCGCCCCGCCCCATGGCTACAGGCCTTTATGTGACTGGTACAAAATCACCCAGTGAGCTTCCACAGTAAGATAAGATTTGAACCTGGGTCTCCCAGACCTTACTCTAGAACTCTAACCACTAGATTATACTGACTTTCACAGGATGGCTGCTGTTGAACAGTAGTAAGCAGCCAGGCCTAGTTGAGTCATGGAAATTGGGTGGTATGGAGTCATCCAGAGGTTGCTTCCAAACCTAAGGTTGCCAACCTCCAGGTGGGACCTGAAAATATCCTTGAATCACAACTGAACTCCAGACAACAGAGATGTGTCCCCCTGGAGAATATGACTGCTTTGCAGGATGCACTCTATGGCATTAAATTCAGATGAGGCCTCTCCCCTCCCCAAATCCTGCCCTCCTCAGACTCTATTCCAAAATCTCCAGGAATTTCCCAACCCAGAGCTGGCAACCCTAGCCAAGCCGGGCCCCAATGAGTTCCCCTTCAAAGGCCAAAAGAGGGCTGGAAAGGGCCTTGCCCCCTCCCTTTAACTTTTTACTAACAGAAACTGAAGCCTGAAATACTGTGGTTGCCTAGCAACTGCCTAGGGTTGCCAGGTCCTTCCAAGTCTCCTGCAGGGGAATTTGGGGGGCATTACTGGAGGGGGAGGGGATATCCCCAATGCAATGACATCATGCAGAAATGAAATTTTCATGTTGGAAACTGGCACCCCCCGCTTCTTGCCAAAAGCATTTAAAGGGTTCCTTTAAATGCTTTTGGCAAGAAGTGGGGGAGGGGGGGAGGATGCCTGCACTTCAAGCTGCAAATTCACAGCTTGAAGTGCAGGTGCGCAGCACCCACTTCTTCCCAAAAGCATTTAAAGGGTCCCTTTAAATGCTTTTGGGAAAGAGCAGGGCCCTTACGCATGTCTGCACTCCAAGCTGCAAATCTTGCAGTAGGGGTTGTGGCAGGTGGTCATTCTTGAGGGCGGGGCTTCCCCCACCAGCCAGCTGGCTGGCGGCAAGAAGGAGCCCCTGAAATCTGGGGAACCTCCACTCAGGCTGAGGACAGACTGGCAATCTGGAGCGGGAGGAATCCGGAGGCAAAAGCTGCGGGGGAAATTCCCCGGGGCTGGCTGTTCACACTGGCCAGTGTATTGCGCAAGGATGCTGTTACGGAGCGTTCAGACTGCTGCGTAGCGGCCCCGGGTGGGCTGGCCTCCGCAGGTTGTGGCAGGACTGTTTTCGGCAATGTGCATATGTGCGCATGAGCACTCATGCGCAAATTGCCGAAACGGCACGTTCACACAGCCACCTCCGCTTGAATCCTGCCTTCTTCTGGTTCACACTGCCTGAAAGCAGGAGGCATGCGGAAGATGGCCCCTGGACATCGGTTTCTCCCGGTGTCCTCCTAAAGCAAAAGGAAACCGGCTGCAAAATGCATAAGTGCGGAAGGGAGCCGAGGGACAGCTGCGGATGTCTGAACGGGCTCACTTCCCCTGCCTCCCAAGCAGAGCTCTCCCGCTCCAGATTGCCAGTCTTTCCTCAGCCTCAGATTGGGGGTCTGGCAACCCTACAACAGCCACTGAGGGAACCAATTGCTTAAAGCTACAGGTGCTCCCTTTATTATTTTTGGATTTTTAAAATCTGCCCAGTGGGTTCAGTCATCAGATTTAAGTATCTAAAAATATCCGGACTTCACTGTTAGAATATAAGATTAGCCCTGCTCTAGATAGCAGGGTCAGCCGTGGTTAGTATTTGGATGGGAGACCTCTAAGGAATACCAGGGTCATGAAGCAGAGGCAGACAATGGCAAACCACCTCTGAATGTTTCTTGCCTTGAAAACCCTACGGGGTGACCGTAAGTCAGCTGTTACTTGACAGCACTTTCCACCACTAACTATTTGCAAGGTAGAATCATGTGCCACATCCACACAGGAATGTTCCTGATGTGCACAGTTCCCTTGGAGCTGCACTAGGGGAGCTGGCACACAACAGTTCAAAGGCCAGCTCAGTGGATTTCTGTTCAGTTCACAACCAAATTTTCATAGGAAACAATGGAGGATGGGGGAACCTCCTTCTGGGGACCATAGAATTGGACCCCTTGGTCCAATCTTTCTGAAATGTGGAGAATTTTTTGAGGAGAGGCACCAGCAGCTATGCTACAAATTTGGTACCCCTACCACAAAAAATAGCTCCCTCAGAGCCCCAGATACACCTGGATAGATTCTCCATTGTAGCCTATGGGGCCTATTGACTATAATAGTCTCCATAGGCTATAATGGAGCCAGAAAAAAAAAGGGGGGGGGTTGCACATCCTTATTATGTTTTTCAGTATGATTTGTAAGCTGCCTTGAGTCACAGGGGAAAGTGGGGTATAAATATCTGTATAAATATCTGAATAAATAAGTAGTTTGGGCAGGTTGATAACATTTAAGAACTTCTGTTTGTTAGGTTAGGCAGCGTTCTGACAGTGATTATTCCACCTCTGTTATACTTGACCTGCAATACTGGTTGTCATATTTCACTAATAAAACCCAAAGTAGGCTTCAAGAGCCCCACCCCCACCCCAATGCTGGTATGTTTTCTAAAGGTCAGCACAGGGCAATGGTCCAAGGCCAGATCTACCAATATAGTGGAAAGGGGTGGGTAGACCTGTTCTCCAGAGGCCAGGTCTACCAATATAGTGAAAAGGGGCAGGTAGACCTGTTCTTTGGAATCCTGGTCTACCCCTGTACAGGACAACATTTTGTGTAATAAAATTTGACTTGATTCTATTTTCTCTTATAATGTTTAAATTATTCTTTAAAATATAGTTTAAATTTAGTTTAAAAGAATTCATTCTGAGTTTTTTACAAGGAAATTATGGAAATAATCTAAAGAAATGTATGCAATAGTCAAATGTAGATTTGCTCACAACTTTAATGCTACTAGCTTTTCACTCATGAGATAGAATTTCTGCTCACAGCACTTTGGAGCTTAGAAGAACATCAGTGATGTGGTATGGAATTTTTCTCGCTCAGTGACTGCTTGGAAAGAGTATGCATATATTGTCCCTTCTGGAGATCTGAACACTCTTTTTAGTCCATATCCTATACATCATATTTATTCATTGTCATAATTCGTTTTTGTTTTTTAAAATACTACTAAATTTAGGTTTTCAATATGGATGCCATTTTAGAGCAATTACTGTGGCCATAGGGATATGAAAGAAAAGACAAATTAAAGCATAAAATGCATATACTTGCTGGAAAAAAAAGAGCAGTTATGCTACTTTGTAAAAAATGTCACAAGAACTTGAGAAAAAAGAAAATACTGAAGGTAAATATAGACTGTAAGTCAGTCTGTACGCACCAATCTGTCTGTAATTTCAGGACTCTCTTTGTACAAAGACGCATTATGTCCCACTTTCAGTACCCCTCAGTAGGAGACTGGCACAGTAGTAGAGCCCTCTGCACAAAGGTGTGCCCACACTTAATCCCTTCCCCCCAGTATGATTAAATGGCACCTATTCACTTATGTGGTAAAATCCTCTTTATCATTTGGGATCCCAAAGAATGAAAGAACTTACCTCTAGGTATTTTAGTTTTCATTATAGATCTGTGATGCCAGAATATGATGGAACTCTGGAACTGGTACATATGACATCCTAATTTTTGCCATGAGCATATAGTGGGTGGTGGATATACAACTCTATGATCAAATATACTATTTTTAAAAAATAAGGTAGGTCAGAAAACTTGATCCTTCACAGGGGCCCTATGGTCCATAAATCTTGGAGGAACATTCCGAACTTGGGGGGGGGGGGTGTTACTAAGGCGGGGACCCAGGATTTTCGGCAGTGCCTCTCCCTACTTGCAATGGCTTCTGACAGCCACTGGAGGAGAGCTGTTTTATACTACTCTCTTTGCACTGGGGATAAGATCCTAGAGCTAGATTTCTCCCCAGGCCTTTAAGAAGTGGTGCACAGCCTTTTCACGCCCAGCATTTAAAACTGCTGATAGCTGTCAGCCATACTGGTCTTATTGAATGTGATATCTATATATTGCGTGCCTATATATAAAATTGCCTTGTCTGGAGCATTGTTGCTATGTCCTATTTTTTTATTTGTGACCTGTGGAATACTGGATGCTAGTATTGCATACTAGGTAAGCGGTACTGATTTAAAAGTTAAGAGCCAATGTCCAGTAGGTTTACATTTGTGTAAGTGCATGTAAATGTCTCCATAGTATGTCAACATATCACAAGTACTTCATTCCTATTGACTTCAATGGGACTTGAGTATATTTAATTCAGTATTGCTTAGGACTCAGTCCAGAGATTCTCGCACCCAGAAGTAGGCTATGTACACATTGCCACATATAAGCATCTCTCTACTGAACAAATATTTGTGGTAGATGTGGGAGGAAGGACAGCATTCTTTCTGGGGACAAGGCTGGGATGCTTTATTCGCTGAAGAAACTCTACATCATGAGCACGTACCTGTGCAAGATGAGGGAAGCCTTAAGCAATCCAAAGATATATAGCACAGGTCTCCTTTGTATGTTATTTATTCTAACAAGCATTTATATTCATGAACTATGACACATCTCTGTTCTAAGGACAGTACGTGCAGGAATCTCCTAAGTACAGAGATGAAACATTCCACCTCTGGGAACAAACATTTGGAAAACATAATTTCATGCCCCTTGCACTTTTATTCTGTTTAGTCTGCAAGAAAAACATGACATTTTCATTGCAAAGAAAATAGTCTGTTTCTTTGGATTTGTTTTACTCAAGTAAGATGGCACCACAAGTTCTACCAGGAAGATTACCCAAAGGTCAAGATTTCCATATCTTACTAAATAACCATATTACTTTCTTTAGGCACCAGACACTTACATAAAAGACAGAGCATATGAACCAGTAACATGAACAAAAAGACTTCCCTTGTTTAGTTTTAACATAAATAGGAAAACTATTCAACCAGAGAGCTGGTGTTAAATACTAATTTGCTTTCCACTGAGGTAAACTAAGTGCTAGATATAGGGGAGAAATGTCCACAGTGGTGCTGTCTGGACTGAACTTGGGCCTGGAACTTGGAGCCTCGGCTTATGAGCTCAGTAAGGGAGCCTCAAGAGCAGGCTGTAGTTTTGCATTTGCACTGTACACATGACCATATAATGGGAGTATCCCTATAATGCCCTGACCAGGATGGTCCAATCTTGTCAGATCTTAGAAGTTAAGCAGGGTTGGCCCTGTTGAAATGAAATGAAATAAATAATAAACATTTATAATTGTCCCAATGCAAGAAATAGAAAAGAGCAAGAATCCGGTAGCACCCTAAAGACTAACAAAATATATGGCAGGGTATGAGCTTTTGTGAGTCACTGCTCACTTCTTCAGACATCCCCCCCCCTCATATCTAGCATTTAATTTACTTCAGTGGAAAGCAAATGTGTATTTATCACCAGCTCTCTGATTGAATAGTTTTTCTGTTTATGTTAAAACTAAACAAGGGAAGTCTTTTTGTCCATGTTACTGATATCTGAAGAAGTGAGCAGTGACTCACGAAAGCTCATACCCTGCCACATACTTCATCAGTCTTTAAGGTGCTACTGGACTCTTGCTAGGGTTGCCAAGTCTGTAGAACTTACCGGCGGGGGGGAGCCCTCCACTGGCCGAGAGATTCCCTGGCGCGCGTGCAAAGCGTGCGCGCTGGGTGATGTTACCGGAAGTGACGTCAGCATGTTGGGGGTGTTGCCAGGGTGACGCTCTGGCAATCGCCCCAAAACTCAATGGTATCATAGAGTTTTGGGGCGATTGCCAGGGCGTCGCCCTGGCAATGCCCCCAACGTGATAGTGTCACTTCCGGGTGACGTCATTACGTGGGGGAAATCGTCCAGGCTGGATGACTTCGGGGGTGGGTTTCCCCCACCGGCTGAATGCTGGCCGGCGGATTGGGAACCCCTGTATCAGGGGATCCCCCGCCCCCTGGGCTGACTTGGCAGCCCTAACTCTTGCTCTTTTCTACTGCTACAGACAGACTAACATGGCTACCCATCTTGATCTATCTCCAATGCAAGAAAATATAATTTTAAAAAATAATATGTGATCTTTAGTTGACAACCTTCGCCTCTCTAAGGCTCTGTACCCAAATTTCCAGAAATTTCTCAACCCTGACTTGGAAACCCTAAGTTGTATCCAGGCTAACATTTCCACAGGCACAAGGATTTCTGCCTGCAAAGCAGTCGCCCCTTGCATGGGATCTTGAAATGTCTCCCCAAAAGAAACATTTCTGCAGGTATTTGGGACTATCACAGGACGGCTGAGGTAGGAAGACTGCACTCCATGAGCAGAAGTCTTTGTACAGTTACTCAGGATCCAAGCCAAAATGCTGTGAAAAACTGTTGCTAGAGGATCCAGTGATAAAGTGCACATAACTTCACAGCTATATCGTCTTCCCATATGCAAATTAAAAATTATTTCTGGGATACCAAGGGTTGGTTAGGTTCACCTACAGGGTTTACACTAGTCAGAGGATTTTATTTTTATTTTTACTTTTATTTTTTAAATAAATTTGAAATTTGGATTTTATTTTTACATTTAAAAAATTTGAACTGCTGTATCACAAAGAGCTTTTGAAAGTACCCCCTAATTTCTAAAACATTTGCCATGTGGCATAGAAGCTACAGTTCCAGTAGAACATATCTGAAGTCCTTTGGACTTACGGGACTAGCAGAAGACTGCTTACTGATCACATGACACTAGGCTTTTTCATCTATTTTTTGGGGACAGATGGTCACTGAAAAATAGGCACATGAACAATACCATGAGATCCTTCAAACATTATAAATATGCAGGTGCTTTTTACTAATTAAAGAACAGGGTCATAATTCACAAAACTGCATAACTAATTCCGCTTACCAAGCAAGACCGCCAGCTATTTTCCAAGCAGCTTTCTCTTTCAAAAATTTACAAGCTGCATGCTAACCATTTTTACACTTGGGCAAAGACAAAATGAGTTTGTGATAAGCAAATGGAAAGCTGTTAAAAGTCTCTCTGTGTCCTTCAAATACTGTGTCTCTGTGTTTCCTGTTTTGCTGATGCTTCTCATTAGCATTCCAGACAACATCATTCTTGCCTGCCAAGAGAAATATCTGCCTTCCATGACATCACAGCAGCATATCCACTGACTGGGAGAGGGAGGCCTGTTGGGTAGAAGGAACTGATAACAGAAATGAAATAGTGCATATTCAGTCACTATATAGTCCCTATATAGCTAAAATGGAAGAGCTACAATAATACCTCAGAGTCAGGACTTCTGGGGAAATGGTGGCCTGAGCAGGAGTGCTCCTAAGGCTCCAGACTTATCTTGCTGAAGATAGAGAGAATTTATTCCTCCATCCCCACCTCTCCTGCAGGGGAGATTCAACTGACAGGTGAATCCATGAGTGTGAAGGGGCCAATTTACTCAGGTTCCACTTGGGTTCTGATAACATCAAGATAAGTGAAGAATAAGTGGGCCCTTGCTGTCAAGGCTGACTTCCCCTCCACTTCTTTTACCCCACCCTCTATAAATCTGTAATTTTTTTTGGCTAGTTCTTAAAGACCCACTCTGGAACTGTAACCAATTTTGGATGACTGGCAGACTGCCAGCACCATCCGTCCTCACCAGTAAGAGAGTTTGTGAAAAATTATGGATTACAAATTACAGAGAACTAACATGAGATTTATGAAAGCAGTGCAGAGATAAACTATTGAACTGTGCTTAATTTAACAACTGCTGTAAAGAAAGCTCTAACATAAAAGAGAGCTGAGATATTATCTGGAGCAGACAGAATTATTACAATCTGCATTCTCATCTTTTAGATAAATTTTGTTTTACTGCATATATGTATGGATTATCTTCTCTGTGAACTATAAAATCGATTGTTCCTCTTCCCTCCACCCACTTTTTTGCCAAAAAATGTTTATTTAAAAAGATCAGTGCTTTGCTCTGGTGCCACGCAGCAAAAACGAGCAAGACATAGACCAGCATAGACTGGCAGATTCATCAGGAGAAAATCAAGCTTTGGCAAGATATTAAAGGTAAAAGAATAAATATTCAGTGGTTGATATATTATCCATCAGTTTCAAGACTAAAGAAAATTATTAATATGGAAGGTGGAGCGCTAAGAGATGTTCCTGAGTTTGAACAGTTGATTACAAAATTAAAAAAATCATTTACTATGATGGATATACAAGTTATTACTCCAGTTAAAAGAAGAACAAGTGAAAAAATGTATGCGAGTACTTGCCTGTTTGTATATGTTTTAGATATTGTATTAAATATGTGATAGTAATGATTACTATTTTATTCTTATTGATTCAACTATATACAGCCTCATGCGACAAATGTTAAAAATGATCTTGCAGGTAATTTTATTTTGTTATAAAATAATATATAAAATTAGTAAAATTTATACAATCCATAAAAATTATAAAATCATAAAACTCATTAAAATTACACAAATTTTATTGATAGTTTGAAGTTATACATCGGTCCTATTCAGAAGAAGACTCACAAAATGAATATTTTATCCAAAAATTCATTAATCTATTGTTTTGGACCTTTGTTTTAGACTCTATTGTTATATAGTATTTTGTACCTTACATTGATTCATATTGCATTGTTATTGTCATATATTACACTATTTGGACACAATTTGTGAGTAATTGTTTACTTTAGTGTCTATACACAGCTTTGCATTTTCTCTTTCTTATTGTTTATCTGTGACTGTGGTTCTCTGGGTTTTTTTTTCTAATCTAATTGTGGTTTCCTGTTTTAATATATTATGAAAATTGCACTTTTTCAAATACAAAAGATCATAGTCGAAAGGCACACTAGATTTGACATTGGGAGACCAGAGAACAGATTTTCCCAGCATTTAAAAAAGTTAAATAGAAGCTGTATAGGGCTGGAGTTTTGATTTGGATTATGGTACAGTGCAAAAGGATTTTAATCAACCCTAGGGCCTGACACTGTTTCACCATTTAAAATAGACTTCCCCCCAGCTGTTATCAAGCTTGGGGGTGGGGGCAGGGCTGGTTCATTCATATAGGCAAGGTTAGGCGGTTGCCTTACGGCGCCACCTACAGGGGGCGCCAGTGGCCTGCTCGCCAGCTGACTCTCTGAGCAGTTCTCTGTGACCAGCCGCCCTCCCCCCGCTGAGAGTGTGCACTACGACAGAAGGGAGAAAGAGCGAGAGGGCACCCAGCAGCTACGAGACACCCAGGAGCTGCTGCCTCTGCCCCTAAAGAAACTCCAGCAAGGTCCGGGGGGTGGGGTTAAGCAACTGAGGGGTTTCGGGGCTGCCTGGTTGGCAACAAAGCCTGAAGCACAATGGAGGGGGGGCACCTCCTGGTGCCTTTGTCACCCGCCCCCTGCTGCTGCGCTGAGGTGGTTGATGTGACGCTGTTGCACCCTTTCCTGTGAGGCTAGGTACTGCTTGCATCCTTTCCCCTCCCCAGCGCTTCACGGTGCAGTCTTTGGCTTCTTTGTTGATTGATGAAGGATTAAAATATATATATATATACTGTGCCTTTCCTCCCCCCTGTTCTAGAATGCCCCTTTCTCCCTCCTTCCCTTCTCTTCTTCTCCTCCCATTCTCAGAGTTTCCAAACGTCATGTTCCTCTACATAAACCCATTACCTGGGGTGTGTGTGTGTGTGTTAGGTTATGATCACCAGCGTTGTTTACATTCCCAAATCTCTGTCTCTGGGAAGGCCGAAAACTTTGCAGGGAGTCTGATCATGTGTTGCCTCCCCCCATCTTCTCTACCTTAACCTCTGCGAATGATTGTGTATACCTAAGCCAGACCGCACAGGCAAAGGGGATGTCTGTCTTTGAGGGTGAGTAGACAGCATTTCCTCTCCCTGAGGATCCAAAGCTGCCTTGTCTCCCCTCTCTCTGGCTGGCCCACTTCCCAGGGTTGTACTGTGATCAAACCTTCTAGCATGGAGGGGGCTGAGATCGCTTGAACCTGCCTCCTCGAGATCTCATTTCCCTTAAAAAAAAGAGAGAGAGGAGGGGGGGAAATCTCCCGTCTCTTTCCATTTCTCTCCCCGCTTTTCCCATTTCTGTCCCTCCCCCTTACAGTTCCGTGGAGCATTTCTTGGGACCTGCCAGCATGCCTGCTTCTTGTTTAACCTCCAAAATTCTGCTTCAGTTGAATAGTACTTTTATTCCAGTTTGGTGTAGTGGTTAAGTGCACAGACTCTGATCTGAGAGAACTGGGTTTGATTCCCCACTCCTCCACTTGCACCTGCTGGATGACCTTGGGCAACCCATAGCTCTGTACCAGCTGTTCTCTTAAGGACAGCTCTGGAAAGAGCTCTCTCAGCCTCACCTACCTCACAGGGTGTCTGTTGTGGGGAGGGGAAGGGAAAGGAGTTTGTAAGCCGCTCTGAGACTCCAAGTGAGTGAAGGGCGGATATAAATCCAATCTCTTCTTCTTCTTCTCTCTTAAAGATAGTATACTGCCTTTTTCTTTTGCAAGGACAGAAGCATTTGCAAACCACTCCCTTGTTCTGCTTCCAGCTAGCTTCCACCTTCAGAAATAAAGGCTCTCAGAATAATCTAAAGGGGGAGGGGGGGTCAGTGACAGTGTTCGTGGCTGCAGAAACATTTCTTGTACCTCCAGTTTGGCACTCCATACTTTTTAGATAGCCACTAGCCAGCTGAAGTGGCTCCCCCCCACCTTTCTGATTCCACGTGCTGTAAAAATAAATAACTCAGGACAGCATAGTCCTAGTCAGGGGTCATTTCGAGCAGCAGCTCGGGGGAGTTCAGCTCCGGGAGATGGTGCCAGCCCCCCCCCCCCACATGGGGGAATGCCTGCTTGTGTCATGGCTGCAGCAAAATGACCCCATCCCCTGGAAAGGTTCCTCCGACCAGCCTTCTGAAGGCTTCAGCCACCACTGAAGCTATCCTCCCAGAATAGTGGTATTTCTGAGGCTTGGATTAGTAGCTGTCCCCTCTCTCTTTCTTTCTTTCTTTCTTTCTTTCTTTCTTTCTTTCTTTCTTTCTTTCTTTCTTTCTTTCTCTCTTTCTCTCTCTCTCTCTCTCTTTCTCTCTCCTTTCTTTCTTGCCTTCTGACATACTTCCAGTGATGTCAGGGGGTGTGGCATATGCAAATAAGTTATGCTAATGAGTTATGCTAATGAGCTCCTGCACCTCTTTTTTTACGAAATGACCCCTCAGTATGCCACTTAGTGCATTCCAAGGAGCATGCTCAATAATTGCATGCAAACCTTTGAACAGATGTGTTTTTAAATTGCTTTGACATACATTTTCCCTGGCACATGTGGTATTTGCATAGCTGGCGTTTTCTGTCCTTCCCCACCTGTATGTTTTGGAATGCTAAAATATTTGAGGGAAAGCACTGTAATTTATTTATTCATTTCTCCTTTTAATGAATCTATAGTGTCATTGAAAAGCCACGCTCTGATATTAAACGTACACCAGATCATTCAAGAGTGGCAACATTAAAAAAAAAAAAAAAA
Source organism: Lepidodactylus listeri (assembly GCA_029233225.1). NCBI lineage: Eukaryota > Metazoa > Chordata > Lepidosauria > Squamata > Gekkonidae > Lepidodactylus > Lepidodactylus listeri. Next base: position 50,393,439 of record JARCFY010000003.1, on the reverse strand, counting down.
GAAATTAGCAATTTCAAATTTTGTGTTTTTCATCCTTCCTAAAATGCATTTATGTTTGAAAATTGGAGGGCACACGGGGGGGGGGGGGGGGAGAAGGTAGCCTCACCTAGTGTGCAAAAAAACCTGGCCCTGGCCCTGGAGGCATGGTCCACCAAATTTCAGGCTGCTGGCTTCTGTGTGGGTTGCTCTGGCTCTATTCCCAGCCGGGGGTGGGGCAATGTTATGAAAATCCAAAGTTGGCCAGTGTAGCTCTCTGTCATTATGGCTGCAGTGAACAGCACTTGCCTTTGTTCTCCCCTTTACATCTATTAGAAGGAGGAACATGTTCAGTGATTCTGAACAACCAATTCCACCTGCAGCTAGGGTCCTTTCTACATTTGCTTGACAGTTCAGATTTTCGAAGTGTTCAAGTCAAGGTGATTTAAGTCTGTGGCAAAACAGTACCCAACAAACGCGGGGCAATGTCAGGCTGAAAGTGGGCTGACCACTGAAGGGAGGTAACATAATGAAGAACAGTAAAAAAAAACCAGAATAAAAAGAAGGTTGAATTTGGTTTTAGTGCAGAACTGAGGGGGGGAAACCTGGATTAAAAAGAAGGTTGAATTCAATTTTAGTGCAGAATTGCCTGGAGGACACTGTGGTGAACATGGATTAAAAGCAGAGTGCAGAAAGCGCCTAGTTGTGGTGGAGGACCTTCTCTCCCCCCCCCACCCCGGGCAAGTCTCATAAAATAAGGCCACCCTACATGAACCACCTTGGGTAACTTGATAGAGCTCTTGAAGCTGAATAGGGGCAGGAGATAAATTGTTTCCTATTCTATTTATTCTTGCTGGGCTACTAGTTTTAGGATTACTTGTTTAGTATTACTTGTTCTCCCAATTTATTAAAAAAGAAATTAGCAATTTCAATTTTTGTGTTTTTCATTCTTTCTAAAAGGCATTTATGTTTGAAAATTGGTAGGCGACCAAGGGGGGGGGGGGCGCCAGAAGGTAGCCTCGCCTAGTGTGCAAAAACACCGGGCACTGGCCCTGGGTGGGGGGAGACTGGAAAAGATAGGAATGCCTTCCAGGTCCAGAGCTAATAGCAGCAAAAATGGTGCAGGAGGGTACGACTCTTGAACTACTGCCCAAATATGAATCAGGGTCCAACATGGCAGCTGTTTACTGGAACAAAACAACTCTGGGCAAATCTCAGTGTTTTGTCAAGTGTTTGGTTGATACTTCTTGTCATCTTTTTTCTGTAGTTAAGAAGGGAAAATGGGAAGAAATGGATCCCTCCTCTGCCAGCAGAAGAAGGTCAATGAAGCAAGCTGTTTGTGCAAGAGGGGTGGGTGATCTTCTTTTCCATCTTTATGCCTCCTTCTGCTTGCCATTTTATACATGACATTCCCACCAGCACTGGGTGCTCGATGGAGCGGCAGGGGGGAAAGGAGGGGACCAAAATGGCATCCCACAACATGACATCATTTCTGGCTGCATAAATGGAAAGATGCTCTAGGATCCTAGGTTTTTACCATAGAATTTAAGGGAAATCTTTAGAGCATGCTGTGATGCAATGATATCACTTTTGGTTACACAGCCAGAAGTGATGTTGCAGCATTGCAGCACACCGTTTGGGTAAATCTCCAGTGTCCCAGGGGTTGCCAAGGAATTGTTAACAATCTGAATTATTTTACCTACTGACAGATGTTAATAGACCATGATCAGCATATCCACTTGTTTAAAATGTATGAATTCCCAACCCTGTGCCCATGATTTACCATTGCTCCTGAATATAGAAGGAAAAGGTTCCATATGTAAAGTGTAAATAATACCAGTGATAAGGTGAAAGCTCCTCTTAGTCCCACATTTCAGTGGCTTCAGTGGAGGAGAGTGGATTACAGCTCAGAGCAGCATGATGAAACAGACATTATTTTCAAGGTCTAACCTCAAAATAGCTTGGCAGTTTTCCAGCCAGGTTTATGGATGTGCAGGACAGACCATCGGACTGCTTGAGGCCTGATTTAGTGGTCTCATCATATATTAAGCAACCTGGTCACATACTCCCCATTTTAGAGGGCGAACAGTTTCTCTTTACTAAGTCTCTTCTCCTGATTGCTTCATTTCCCTTGTGATTCTCTGCAGAACTTGTCAGCTTGTTTAGTAATGTGCGCAGTGGAGTCAAATTTTAATTAAATGAAAAATGGAATGCAGGCCATACATGATTATATTATTCCCTGATCTCCTCACACAATATTGTGGATTTTTTTCCTAGAGAAAATCTTACTGCATTTTATTTCTTTTAGTAATTTTCATAAATGTAAGGAGATTATCAGCATCTAGTCTTTAGCAGTAACTCTTAGCATCAACAGTGGACACTCTATTGACAGTTCTGTATGTCAAGTTCATGTGAAGGTGACACTAGGGTTGCCAAGTCTGGGTTGGGAAAAACCTGGAGACTTTGGGGGTGGAGCCAGGAGAGGGCGGGGTTTCGGGAGGGGAGGGACCTCAGCATAGTACAATGCCACAGAGTCTACCCTTCAAAGCAGCCATTTTCTCCAGGGGAGCTGATCTCTGTCAGCTGGAGATCAGTTGTAAAAGCAGGAGATCCCCAGGCCCCACCTGGAGGCTGGCAACCCTAGGTGACACAGAGTCTACAAAGAAAACCAGAGTACACCAAAGTGAATTTTCTTACCCTAAGCTGCTGAGACCATGTATACTCTCCTGCCATGTGGCGAGGAGAATTTTATCACCTACTATTATCTGATTTCTTTCTGTCCTGGGGAAAAAAAAAGACAAGTGAAGAGCATTTTCAAGAGGGGAAATGACAAAACTATGGTCCCAGTTCCTATTGTCCCCATGGCTGTTTTTTTTGCAGATAAATTACACATCTGATTTATTATATCTTGGTTAGCCACAAAGAAGTACAACAGCTTTCTCTGCAAAAAACTATTATAGCTTCCCATGGTCCTCCAGCATATGTTACAGAAGTCTTACAAGCCCTGATGTGCTTATTAATCAACAGAATCATGATGGTTTCTGGTGGTATATATGCCTTCAATTCCTAACATAGCAAAATTTCTTTCTTCTTTCTTTTTTTGTGTTTGTGTGTGTATTTTGTGTGTGTGTATTTGCTTGAAAGCATGGAAGTCATGGAGACTTCTGGTGACCCCTAGTGGAGCTAGGATGTTTCAGGGAGGTGGCTTGATAGCCTGCCTCTGTGTCTTGGCCCTGGTATTCCTTGGAGGTCACCCTTCCAGGTACTTATCAGGGTCAGCCCTGCATAGCTTCTGAGATCTGACAAGATGGGGCTTGCCTGGGCTATCCAGGTCAGGGCAACATAGCAAAATGTCTTTCTTTTCTCGTGTCTATTAGCTTCTATGACCAAAGGTCTTAAGCTCAGCCAAAGTAAGTCAAGTATCAAAAATGGGTATACAGCATTAGCCTCAGGTTATGAAATTTACGATCAAAATTTACAATCAAAATAATCAAATCTAAAATATCTGAAACAGAAGTTAAAACAGAAGTTAAGCTGATAAAAACGATAATTCATTTAAACAGATCATATTATCTGAATATTACAAATTCTTTTACAATTGGGTCAAGCTAGATTTTTGTCACTTTACAGATAAAAATATCATTAAAAATTCTGTAACAAAATACGTAGTTTCAGGATTAGTATCTGCCAACAAGTAGGTTGTTTGGTTAGAACTGGAGTGATCCAAATCAATCTAGAAATTGACCATTGGTGACAAAATAATAGAAGATGGCCAAGTGTGTCCACAACTCCAGTCTTACAACTACAAAAGCGATCCAAGTATGGAACTTTAGAAAAATGACCTGTTAACTCAGCAGTGGGGGGAAAAGTTAAGCCTAGCAAGAGTGAAAACACATCTGTAACTAGGTAGCAAAATTTCTTTCAAAAATATGACACCTGTAATCTTCCAGTGTGTTCACCCAGGCATGGCTAAAGAAGAGTTACTGACCCCTGCCCAAATCCAAATCTCCAGTAGTTACAAATCTTCGCCTTAGGAATTCTCTTTGAGTGCACTTTAGGGGCAAGTGAAAACTGTTACTCAGACATCTGGATGAATTGTTATTCTATTTTGATGATTTGATTGCTTCTGCATCTATTCTGGTATTTGGGTCTCTTTTTTTGCTGTATTACTTATGATTATATGTTAATTGTATTTTAATTAAATATTGAATTTTTTTTAATGAAGGTTCTATATATTCAACTTTTAAAATTTTGAACCACTTCAAAACTACTGGAAAAGTTATAAAATAGTAATAAGACTGAGAAATAAATAAACAGCCTCAATGGGCCAGACCATCTAGTCCAGCGTGCTATATTCTGCAATAGGTCACCAGATGTTTCTGAGAAGCGCCAGATGTTTCTGAGAAGCCCCCATGCAGGACATTAAATCAGTAGCTTGTCCTGTTATCCTGCTTCCATTACTACTGACATTCAGGGAGCAAACTTTTAGCTGTCATGGCTGATAGCCTTTGAAACAAGTAGTCAGCTGCACACACATTCTTCTATTGAGTTCTGAAAAATAAATTTTGTTGTAAAAGTTAAGGTTAAATTTATGGAAAGAGAGAGAAAAATTAATAGGAAATCTTGGTTGGCTATTGTGGTCACATTTTTGCTATGTGTCTTTAGTCCATCTGAAACTTCTCTTGCTGATTTTGTGATCCCCCACGCCTCCAACAGACCTGCCATTTTCCTTGCTCCTGAAAAGAAACCAGAAGCAGGCCGAGTGCCTTTTAAGCTCACCAGAGACTAAAGAATGAAATGGCAGGAAGATAAGATTTGATATTTGGATAGTTTTTATAATGGAAGTCCAATGAAATACAGTCACCAGAGAAGGTGCAGACTTTCCCTAACAGAAAACTGAGTAGTCAGAGATGGTTCAGCTGCTACAGCACGTCCTGCTATATAGGTGATTGCTGAATTCTTCCCACTTTATCAGCTCAAGAAAGACGAATTGTTATGGACTGCTCAATTGGTACCTAACAGCCAAAGGAGCCTTCTGGGATAACATCAGCATGCATAACAACAATAGTCCTCTGCAAAGCAAGCCTCTCTTATTGCTAAAGATGCAGTAATTGCCCATTAGGAGGACACAGCACTGAGTTTGGCTTTTTTGTGTTAAAGACACAAGCAGCCTGAATAAACCCTAAATACAGAGGACATATTAACAAGCTAATTGGCCTTTCGTTCCAGGACACAGTAAAAGTACAATGAGGTCTTTTGTCCTTTAGTATTATATATTTCCTAGGGAGAGGACAGTCAAAAGGAGAAACACAAATATTAGAAAGTAGAAAGGGCAAGAAAATCGCTTGAAAATTCTTTCAGTGCTGCGCTAATTCTGACAGACTACAGATACATGTTCACTTGGGAGTGTTAAAGAAGGGAAACATGTTCTTCTAATGTATACTTTGTACTAACTGCACAACATAAAGCATGAATGTATTGTATTAGTAGGTGAATATTATTCCTCAAGTGTAGCTCTAATTCTATTCCATATCAAAAGGTTAAAATGAGCTCTGAGTTCAGTTGATACGAAATCTTTGCTATGCTGAACAGGAAAGGAGGGGGGAAAGAGTTGTTGTTTAGGATAAAAGAATCAAAAATACAACTCTCTAGAAATCCCAGTATCTTAGCCCATAACTGACTGTAAAAATCAACTGAGATTACTTGTGAACTTCTTCCAACAAAAAGTATAAAGTCATTTTGGAGAGAAAAATATCGAGGCTGTTGTGCCACTGAGATTCTGACAATATTATCTTCAAAATAATCCCACCTAGCTATGTAATAGCCAGTTCCAAACATTCTCTCTTTTTATTGCTCTTTTTATTCCTCTAAGGTGTCATTAGGGTTACCAGCCTCCAAGTGGGGCCTGGAGATCCCCCATTTTTACAACTGATCTCCAGCTGACAGAAATCAGCTCCGCTGGAGAAAATGGCTGCCTTGAAGGGTGGACTCTATGGCATTCTACCATGTTGAGGTCCCTCCTCTCCTTAAACCCCACCCTCTCCTGGATCCACCCCTAAAGTCTCCAGGTATTTTCCAACCCAGAGCTGGCAACCCAAGGTGTCATGTGGAATATGCCAAACAACAAAAGGCAAGACAATGGTTGCAGGGACCAGAAACTACCCAGAATACCCAAAACATGAAAACTGACTTTGGGATTGGAAGGAAGAGGCTGTCCTATTGGAGTGGAGCAAGAAACATTCTCTCTGTGGCAAGTTGTAGTCATTGCTTGGTGAGTTTGGTACAGTTCTGGGTATATAAAAAGATGGGGTCTTGCCTTTTCTATGATAATGGCCTCAATGACAGATGAAAAAAAAGACTAGGCTGCTTCTCCATGCAAGAAAAAAGGATAGAAGAAAGGACAGGAAAAAAAGGGCTTGGCTTCTTCTCCATACAAGGTTTTGTCCTAGGTTCACCAGGATAGGGAAGGAGCAGTTGCGGTGGTGAATTAATGGGGAAAGAGGTTGGAAAAAAGAAGGAAGTAACAAGAGAAGAGTAATGGAAGCAGAAAGGACAGAATTCCCCAATGTTTAAAAACAGCCTCCCCAGTAAGCTTGCCAGTCCCCAGGTGGGAGGGAAGGATTCCCCTGCTTTTGTGGGATCTGGCCTGCCATGGGCCAGCTGGCTAGCAGGGAAAACCCTGCCCCCAAACAGACATCTCCATGTGACATTGCTGACGTGCTGACATCACTTCTGCAAGTTTTGTCCTTGCAGTGGTGATGCTCTACTTTTTGAGCAAAACTCTGTGGTTTGTAGCCGTTTTTACCATGGAGTTTTGCCCCAAAAGGTAGAACATCGCCTCGATGTCGCCAATGCAATGATGTCACTTTTGGAGGTGGCATCAGCACATCGGTGACATCTCTACCCACCCCCAGAATGCCTCCCAAATCCCCCCACTAGCAGGAGGAAGGCACCTGGTATCAGTTGCCCACCACCACCTTTGCTTGCTGCCACTCAATTAGGTGGTGGGAATAAAATGGAAGGTAAAATTAGAGGCCCATGACCCAGAAGTGACATCATCATGTTTGGTGACACTCTAGCACATAGGTGTTGAACTCAATTGTTACAAGGACCAGATCTGACATAAATGTCATGTTGTTGGGCCGGGTCACATGTACCATAAATGTGATGCCAGGTATCAGAGATATAAATTGTATAAAGGACAGCAGCTAGTAAGCTCCAAGTTGGTGTGTCCTCACTAAAACAAAAACCCATATGGGCAGACTGAAGAGCCAGCGGTGCAGCACTGAGCAGATGCTCTCACTGCAGGTGAGGTTGTTCTGCGATTAAAGGTAAAGGTTTCCCTTGCTTGAAAGCCATTTGACTCTGACTCTAGGGGGCTGTGCTTATCTCCCGTTTCCAAGCCAAAGAGTCAGCGCTGTCCAAAGACTTTTTCTGTGGTCATGTGGCCGGCATGACTAAACGCCGAGGTGCACAGAATGCTGTTACCTTCCCCCTGAAGCGGTACCTATTTGTCTACTTGCAATTTCTTGCTTTCAAACTGCAATGATGATGATGATGATGATTTCAATTTATGAATCACCCCATCCCTGTAAAAACAGGGCTCTGGGCTATATACATCAATAATAAAACAACAGATACAATCGTACAACAATCTAATGTACAGTTCAGCATGTAATTAAGAACCTAAAAATCCAAGATGGTGTCCCGCTAATTATTCCCATACTGGACTGCACCGCTGCCCCATGGGCAGGGCAGGAGGAGGGAGACAGATGAAACAAAGAGAAAGAGGGAGGGTGCCAGAGCCCAGTGGAATATCGCTGCCTTACAGGCTTTGCAGAATTGCATCAAATCCTGCAGTGCCCTAATGTTATTTGGCAGAGAGTTCCACCAGGTTGAGGCCAGGACTGAGAAGAACCTGGCTCTAGTTGAGGACACCCGGACATCTTTGGGGCCAGGGATTATTCTCTACCTATTGGAGGGCTCTTCTGGGGACATAATAGAGGAGATGGTCCCAAAGCTGAAGCCACAATTGGAGTGGCTCTGCCCTCTCCCCCTGCCCGAGCAGTGTCTTGTTCCCTGCCTTGTACTGGTTGCTCACGGGCCACATAGGAGCCCTGGACAGGCCAGTTCTGGTCCCCAACCTTTGACAACCCTGCTCTAGCATTTGTCCAAAACTTCACTGGGAACATCACCTTGAATAATCGAAGTCTGCTGAATCTTTTGCAAAATTAAATTGGGCAGTTCCACTTTTGTTAACATGCTCGGCATTGATTGGCTATAGTCCTGATAGTTTATTAAAGTATAAATACAATATGAAGGAAGCAGTCAAATGCTGTTGCTATTCATGAAAATCTCAAAGGTCTTCAGGTTGTGAGATAATATGAAGGTTAATATACACATTCATTTTGGGTTGAACAAAAATTCTACCACAAATGGAGAAATACCTGTTTTATACTTTTGTAATTCAGTCCCTTCAACCTCATTGCCTAGGTAAGTAAAATACAAGAATGGAAAAGTTTTGGTAAAGTATTGCATGTTGTTATGTCTCTGGGTAGAAGAATTAATGGAATTTTTACCTTGCTGTTGGAAAAAAATGATAAGCTTAACCAGTGGGGTTTTTTTTAATGCCAGTACTCATAGATAAGAATGCACCTATTTCCACTAATTTCCCCCTTAGGACTTGGGAGTGCCCCTCCAAAAAGCGTTAATACTCAGTACTGGTGAGTAATGTCACAAAAACGCCCTGGGCTTAATCCATATTTAACTATGGTTCTCACGCATTCACACATTTGTCAAAAAGATATCATTGTTTCAGTTAGTCTGGTAATCTTATCGATTGGGAATAATTGTTTAAAAGGAAGAAATATATTAGATGAAGATGGCATTGGCTTGTATTCAAATATTTGAGTTGAGTGAAGGATCTGGATCCCAAAAGGGTGTTCATATTATACAGCCAATTACTTATGCCCCAAACAATACTTACAGGAGAGTTTAGGGGGAAGTACGGAATGGCTAATGACCCTAGGTGTATGCAATTCACATCACACCCAGGAAGTGATGGAAAATGCTGGATTCTGAGTAGTTAGTAGTTAGTCCCAGTCCACTGGAGATCTTTCAGAATGAAAACTGATCTCCAGGTTATAGAGATCAGTTTCCCTGGAGAAAATGGCTGCTTTCGAAGACTGTATGGCATGATGCACCAATGAAGTCCCTCCCCTCCCCTAACCTCCCCAGGCTCCACCCCTAAATCTCCAGGAAATTTCCAACCCAGAGCTAGAAACTCTACTTTCCACTTACATATCTGTCATAAATTGGACTCTCAGAAAAGGTTTCATCATACAAAGCAGCTCTCACAAGATTCAGGTTTTGGGACTCATCTTTTTTAAGCCTTTGCCTTTATCAAATTAAACTAGATGTAACTCAGATCACAGATCACTAGGAAGGGGCCCATATTTCCATGTAAACAAACCTTAAGCTACTAAACACACACCAGCACTGAGAAAACGTACAATATTGTTCCAAAAATAAGATTGCCAAGATTCTTTATAGTGATGCCCTTATACCACGCTTAAAAGGTGATTATAATTTTCTGTGCCTAACACTGTGGATAGGGAAAAAGAATGGAAAAGGGAAACAGATGTATAGGTATGGGAGTTTATTATTAAACAAAATCATGCAGGCCTTATTACACCTGACACACAGCAGAGAACACCTCAGCTCTACTCTCTTCCATTCTTCCTTATTGTATGTAAACCGTTACAGAATTGTAGACCTTGTTGAAGACGAAGTGGTCTGCTGAAAACAGAAAGAGATTATAGAATGAGAAAAAGAAAGACTGATGGATACCCAAATTACTTACTTTGGGTTTCCAGTGCCTGGCTTCTTCCTCCGGAATATGCTGAGGAAAGTGTTCGACCTACAAGGTGTCTTGCCATCCCCGACATGCATACGCACCACATCAGAAGTGGTGAAGGCACTACGGACATTCCTTTCAGGTTTGGCAATGATGATATACATCTTGGGAGTAAACATGCACCCCAAGGCTACTGTCACACTCAGGCTCACCGCAAAGCAAGTAGTTATGATCTTGTAGTTGCTCCCAAAGTAAATAGGCACAAAGGCCAGCCAGATGATACAAGTAGTGTACATAGTGAAGGCAATGTACTTGGCTTCATTGAAATTTGCAGGTACGTTGCGAGTTTTGAAGGCATAGTAAGTGCAACTCATGATAAGCAATCCGTTGTAGCCCACCGGAGCAACCACGCCTAAGTTGCTGGTGTTGCAGATCAGGAAGACTTCCTTGATGCTAGGGTAGGAAAGGATTGGCATAGGAGGTTCCATGATGATCAGGGTAATTACTAACGTTAGCTGCACGCTGATCAAAATGGAGGCAATGACCACTTGAGCCCAAGCACTCATGAAACGTGGTTTACGGGTACAAATTTTTTTCTTGCTCCCTGCCAGAATGCGTGCAATGCGGTTGGTTTTGGTTACAAGGGCGGAGTAACACATGGCAGAGGAAAGCCCCACAAGAAGGCGTTGGAGGTAGCATGAAGGGACGGTGGGCTTAGCTATAAGGGTAAAGGGGCAGATATAGCCAAGGAATATTCCGGCAAGGATAATGTAGCAGAGCTCCCGGCTTGATGATTTGACAACAGGGGTGTCCCTGTAGAGTGCAAAGATCAGTGTGACAAACATGGTAACCAGGATGCCCAGGCAGGAGAAGACCACAGCCACAATGGACTCTATATCACTCCACTGAAGATATTTTACGGGAATTGGTTCACAGCCTGCAGGACATAGAAAATAAATATATCTTAAAAATTAGGTTAACAGCTTTCCCACCACTTACAACATTATTGTATAGGACTGCTGTACACATGGGTAATTCACACACTTTGAATGCCTAAATTACAATACTGAATGTTCAAACAAGCAGGCACAGAGATCAGGGTTGCCAGTCTTCAGGTGGGGCCTGGGGAACTCCCGCTTTTACAATTGATCTCCAGCTGACAGAGATCAGCTCCCCTGGAGAAAATGGCTGCTTTGAAGGGTGGACTCTATGGCATTGTACCATGCTGAGGCCCCTCCCCTAACCACACCTTCTCCTGGCTCCACCCCCAAAGTCCCCAGGTATTTTCCAACCTGGACTTGGCAACCCTACACAGAGTCTAGCTAGGGTTTTAAAGGGTTAGTCATGGACAGAATGCATCTCAAAGTTAGATTAGGGATAGTTCTAAGAACTGCCTAAACCACACACTCCAGGTATTTATCTACTTCTTATCATTCCATTTCTGACATCTAGTACATGCAAAATCTTTGCTACCCTTAGAATGACTGGATAACTTTTTGGATTTTATTTCAGAACTGATTCATTACATAAGTTTAAGAAATAGCAAAAAGGAAGGTTATATAGAAAGATGGGAGCCATTTATTAATTTTTGGATGATGACATTTTAATTAGATTCAGATGTTAGTAAATTATGGTTTAAGGGAGAAAATATATTTCTCATAAGAAGAAAAGCGCATAAGAGCCCACTGGATCAGCCCAACAGCCCATCCAGTCCAGCATCATGTTTCTCATGCTAACCAATCAGATACCCAGAAAGACCCACAAGCAGGGGCACAGCCTTCCACTGTCACTGACCCTCAGAAATTGGTATTCAGGAGTACTCTGCATCTGAACATGGGCAATTCCAAGGTATGAAATGCTGTATATTTGACTTCATGAAATGCAACAGTCAGCATTTAGTTTGGTAGATAGTAACTGTGTACATTCTTTCCATTTCTGAGATGCAGGGCTTTTTTGTAGAAAAAGCCTAACAGGAACTCATAAGCATAATAGGCCACACCCAACAGCAGAAACTCATTAGCATATTAGGCCACACCCCTGACAGCGCAGCTCCCTCCCAGGATCGGCTTTCCCAGGTGCCCTGTGGGGCGCCTGGGGAACCTGAGGCGGGGAGACAGTTTAAACTGCCTTCCCTCCCTGGATCAGCTTGGCTTCCCCAGGTGCCCCACGGCTTCTGAGACACCTGGGGAACCCAGGGTGGTGGAGGAGGCTGTAGGCGTGGCCAACTCAGAAGCCAGCCAGAACTCTGTTCCTGTGTGTTCCTGCCCAAAAATAGCCCTGCTGAGATGTAATACTGAAAGAGAGAAGTGCCAGGTAAGGAAGACATAGCTTTTAGTTGTGATTCAATGTGGTTAAAAACAAAAATAAGGCAATATTAACCAGTTCTTTTCTTTAAAAAAATAACTATTGGTGTTATTACACTGTTTCTAGCGAATAAGTCTTTGTTGGTTAAAATGACATTTGATAACAGCATCAAAAAAGATTTGAAGTAGAATAATGATATTCAAATTGTATAATTATGACATAGAATAATATGCAGCAAATACATCATATTTTGAATTTTTATACATCATAAATATTTTTGTACACAACAAAAATTTTATCAAAGCACACTGTTGATAGTGTACATTCTGTTGTTATTCTGCCTGGCAATATGTAATCACTGTGTACCCAAGCCAGTATATGGGTATATGACCTCAAAAGCCAGAGAACTTTATCAGCTTTAAAGGTAACTACACTTTACTGTCTTAGCATGTTCATTCTATGTGGCCAATGCCAGATGCTAGCACAGGCTAAAAAGTCATTGTTTCGGAAGCGTAGGCATGAATAGGTATATCAACATTGTGTATTTCCATTATATGTGCATGCTGAGCATAAGAAAAAGACAAATGAGCTGCCAAGAAAATTATGGGTTGGACATTTTCAATAATTGTTGTCACACACAGTTTTACTCCCTCACAATGTTCCAATAGATTCAATACTACTCTATTCAAGCATAAAGATACATGGGGTGATAACTGTTTGAAACTGCTTGCTATTTTGGAGTCTTAAAACATTTTTTAAGTTTTGGGAACAGACCAATATGTATTCATGACAGAGGAGCTGAGCACCATCTTTATAAAGGAAAGTTGCCCTAAGACATTTCTTAAGAACACTTCTCTTTTTCCAGGCATATTAGGTATTTTGATCTGGTAAGTCAGGGAAGAAAATTGAGGAGCAATCCTCAGCATGTCTGCTCAGAAGTAAGTCCAATATTATTTAATAGGACTTGGTGATGGTAAGTGCTGTCAAGTCTCAGCTGACTTATGGTGGCCCTGTAGGGTTTTCAAGGCAAAAGACAAAGAGATGGTTTGCCACTGACTGCCTCTACTAGTGATCCTGGACTCCCTTGGTGGTTGGTTTTCCATTCAAGTACTAAACAGGGCTGACCCTGCTTAGCTTCCAAGATTAGGGTAGCCTGGACCATCCAGGTCAGGGTTCAATAAGACTTATTTCCAGGAGAATATCCTTAGGACTGCCAGCCTTGCTCGTCTAGTTCCTCATGCCAGGTATGAGAAACCTCTAGTCCAGGAGCTAAACCTTAACTTCCTTGTATATCCTGTAAGTTAAATGCTATTTAACTTGGATCAAGAGATTTCACCAAGGAGTTCAAAAAAGTAGCTCAGACCCAAGACTTTACTGAATGTACTTCATAGGTCAGTCTGAGTTCTTCAGCTAATAAATGATTTCTGTCACCAGATTATGGTCAGAACATGTGAGGCTATTGTACAATATTATGAACATAAGCCTAATAACTAGAAATATAATTCAATTATATTTAGGGGCTGGATATTACAAATTCATATCTGCATGCTGCCTTCTCCCACACCAACACAGTTCATAGGGAGAGAATAACATTGTCCCCAAAGTCCCCAAAGTACTTACTGAGGAATTATTCACACACTGATGTTTGAGAAGGAGGGACTACCCTGAATCTACTGTGCTGCAGACCAAAGGGGGCTAAGCACACACATAGCTGGTCCCCAGAAGCAATTATTTGGGTCCCTCATGCTATCTTCTAGCTCCAGATGCCTCAACAAGATGGCATGGCCCACTGTGACAAAGGTGGTGCATAAATCCAGTAGGAGCAACGAGGAGGCCTGACCTTTGTCCATAATTAGACAGAGGTTGTAAACTAAAGCCAGCAGAGCCATTGCCATCCCATAGCCTGGTCTGAAACCAAACTGAAAAGGGTTTCCAAGATCTGGAGTAGGTCTGCTACTGCTCTCTCAATCACTTTGTCTAGGAAGGGCATACTAGAGAGATGGCAATAGTTGGCTATATCATTTTTTCTGTAGCAATGATGGATAACCACTTCTTTGAATGACTGAGGGATGGTGCCCCAAGTTAGTGACTGACTTCTAATAGATACTAAGAACTGTTGATATGGTGTTTACATGGTTTTAGAAGTCATGTTAGGCAAGGATCTAGGGCACAAGTAGTGGCCTTCATGGATCCCAGGAGCCTGTCAATATATATCATGGAAACTTGGTCAAAGTGGTGCATAAATAGAACAGGTGGTCTATTAGACATTTCTCCTGGTGGGCCTATGTTGCAATAGGCACCCAAGTCAGTGTATTCTTGATATTTTGCCAGTGAAAAATTTTGCATGAGTATCACAACTAACTGACTGTTCCTCATACAATGAAGGCTCAGTTTTAGGTGTCAGCAGGTGCCATTTTACCTTAAACAATTGAGATGGTTGTGAATTAGCTGATCCAGTAGTATCTGAGACGTAACATTTCTTTGCCAACACTGCTGCTGCATAGGTCTTACAATGAGCTTCTACAACATCATATGTCAGATTCAGTACAAGTTCTCCCCCTACCTCGATACTAATGATCTGGCCACCTGGATCCATTGTAACATCAAGACCACACTCCTGTAATGCAGTCTGTATACGTCTCCCCTGATAGTCAATCTGGAGACTCCAGTTGATGCTGCAGCTCAGTTATTATCAGGAGTCAGACAGACTATGAATATTATTCCCAGCCTGCAGTCACTCCATTGGTCACCCATCAGTTACTGGGCTTAGTTTAAGGTACTGGCTATCACATACGAAACCCTTCATGGCTTTGGTCCCTCATGTCTATGGGACTATTGCTCCCTCTACACTCTGCCACAACAGCATTGCTCATCTGAACATGGCCTTCTACAGATGCCACACTGCAAATGGACAAAATCAACAAGTACCCGTACACGTGCAATCTCTGTTGTGGCTCACAGTTTGTGGAATGATCTGCCTGATGAGGTCAGGAAGGCTCCCACCCTCCTGGCTTTCCACAAGCTATGCAATGCTGATTTATTCCCAGAAGGCTTTCTGCACAGGCAATATGGCTGCACTGTTATGATGTGACTCAGATAGACATGGGGTGGAGGGCTGGGGGTTGTGGACTGTACCACTGTGTATAGTTTGTACTGTCTGTTGGTGTAAGTGGGCTCCTACAATGTAATGTTTGCTTTCCTTTAACATGTCATGTTAATCCTTACAGTGCACCTCATCTCTGGTTGGTTTCCCAGATCTCTACAAGTCAAATGACTATTGCGTTGTCTTTTGGATGTCCAAATCTGTTGGTTGTACTGATTTATTCTATGTAATCCATCTTGAATTCCAGTGAGAAAGGCAGACTATAAATAATGTAAGCAAACTGTTTTGTTCAGACTTTTATTCCTAGTCTCCTAAACACTATCATATGGGTGACATGCCCTGAGAGAGCCTTTAGAGATCCAGCAGGTAGCTCCTGTCAGACTCAGAGCATGAGCTCACTATCAAGGAGTCTGCATGGCTGAGCTAGCTTGGGCTGATAAAATGTATTTATGGGGAGAATAGGATTGTGGCAGGGAGGACTAATTTGCTATATATAAAATGAAGACAGACCCTGAGAAGCCTGATTACTGAAGCATCTTGGTGATGCAATGTCTACATCATTGCTAGCTCCGAGAGAATTGTGTGTGTGTGGGTTTAATTTAGGAAGTTGCCGTCTGAATACATAGAACTATCTAGGGATATCTCTTTTTATTAATTTAAATGGTTAAAATTACATTTCTTTGCATGGAGGTGACTTTCCTGTATACAACATGTTACTCAGAAGGACCCATAAGGGCAGTGTTGGGATGAAAGCCAAAAAAGTTGAGCACTTTAAATTCCATTGATTTCATTAGGAATGTTAAACACGTGCTTCCCTACTTTCCACTGAAATCAATGGGCTTTGGTTGGATTTTGTACTTTTCTGCTAAGGAGGCATTCCTTGGTTTCAGCTATCACTTTGAACATATACATGACTGCTTCAAAAACTGGGTGGTTTGTAGGGCTGCACTGAGGAGATAAAACAGTCCTGCAGCCATGCCAGCCAACTCCCAAACTGTCATAGTCACCATGACCTGGGTACAAACCGAACAGACCCTGTGGTACTGCCAGTACTTCAGGGACGTCTTGGCTCTGCTTGTTGTTGGCCACCAGAGCCCCCCCCCCCCCCCGAGCAGCAACCTTTAGGGAACTTGCCTGGGAAGCAAAGGACCAGACCCCCCCCCCCCAGTGGTTTACCAGTTTTCTCCTTAGCCTACCAAAGATAGGTGTGAAAGTACATATGCTGTCTGTTATCTTGCTCTGTACCTTGTACACAGCATTTCCATCTATGTTCCATCCAGGCTTTTAATTAAGGGGTTTTTATCATTCCAGCTTTATAATAGCCTGCTCTGATCTGACATCTGTTTTATGGATAGTTTGATGCTGTTCATGTCCCTGGGTTTATTTTATTGGCTTGTTTTTCATATTTATGGGAGAGAAGGTGGCATGGTATAGCCCAATCTCATCAGATCTTGGAAGCTAAGCAGGATCAATAATTGGATGGGAGACCACTGAGAAAGACTGTGCAGAAGGCAATGAAAAACCAACTCTGCTTGTCACTTGGCTTGAAAGCTCCATGCTGGGGTTGTCATAAGTTGGTTGCGACCTGACAGCACATAGCTATGTTTTATGTTTTATTATTTTAATTGTAAGATGCCTTCAACCAGCTTCTGAAAGGGTGGCACATAAATCTCATAAATAAATAAATAAATAAATGTGTAACAAGTACAGATACAATGTGAAGAACACTGACATCTATGTATATTTACTTGGAAGTAAAATCCACTTGATTCAGTGGAACTTATGTCTGCATAAGCATGCATAGAATTGAGTTGCACAACTGCAATTGTGTGCATGCCATATACACATGAGAGCAAGACCTGTTTTGTTCAGTGGAACTCTAGAGAAAATATGCCTCGGATCAAGTTGTAAGTGCCAGTTTGTGATGTAATGTTCCCTATTAATACAAATCGGCCATTTATCTGCTTTCAGCTACAGTAAAGAAAATATATGCTTGTACTGCAATGCAAACCACAGGTAAATTGGAAACTTAGGTGTATTTCACATTCACCCACATTGACATGGTAGCCACTTCTCAGTGGTGTGATCCTGTGTGGCTGCAGTATATGGCTGTGGTCACATGAGCAGTTTGTGCCAATATTGTAGTGTACCTTTGCAGATTTAAAGAGCAGAACCAGACAACATCATTTGCCTCCCATGTCTCAGTTGTTGGCACCTGGTTCTGGCCCATCCTTGAAGCAAAGTAAATGGACAATAGGAGAAGTACGGTCTTTAAATATGCCAATGTTTCCACTCCACTTTTCCAGATGTGTGAACACCCGTCAGGAGCTGAAACCAGACGGGAAGTCTGAATCATCAGATCTGCTTCTGCCAGGTTTTGGGGGGGGGGGGGGGTTAGAGTAGCTGCGGATAGCTACATGAGCACATATGTGCATGTGCCCACCTATATTTTTAAAATATCAACCGGACAGCATGCTCCATGGTTGAGGTGCAGCAGTAATGTGGATGCCTCACCACCAGACGAGTGGGTGGGGAAACCGCCTCAGGGTGTGCAGTCTGGTTGGACCTTCCTGCAACAATTTAAACCGGTGTACTTAGAGGTGCACCCAAACTGCGCCAAACCTCCAGTGTGACCACAGCCTATGTGTGAATCCCAGAAGCATGTCAGTGGAGCTGGCTGTGCCTAACCAAGAGGGACAGCAATGACTGACCAGGAGAGACCCACACAGTCGATGCTACCTATGTTGTTCTGGTACCTGTATGCATATCAGACTTTCAGACGGTAACAAAAATCTAAAAGATGCCCAAAGGTTTATCAAGCAATACAGGTGAATAGAATATTTTGAGTGAATCACTCTGATGCTTTACTTTCTCATATTTATTCTGGTGATATTACTGCCTAACTATAGAACTACTGCAAAATAAATATTGGTGTGCACAGGGAATTTGCTTTAAAGTCTCTATTCCAGGACTAGTGAGAAATTATTACAGAAAATCATTGTCCTCACCTGTCAGGTCAACATTAGGCCACCATCCCAATTCACAAGCCTTGCATGTGAACTCGTCCTGAACGAATTCGTTCTCCTTGCAAGCCGTGCAAATCCAGCAGCAGCTCACTTCCCCTTTCCTTATAACCTACAAGACATTTTTTAAAAAGAAATGAGAAACTTCAGAGTGCATATCTGTACAGTACTATTATACGAAGAACCACAAGCATAGTTTTAGCTAATGATAACAATAGGTGACTATTATGTATTGACCATGCGGTCGCCATGTGCTCCAGTAATGGCGACCGCCATGTGGCCAGAGCACATGGCCAAGAAACTACCTGAGCTTCAGCCAGGTAGAACAAAGGCCAGGTGGATTCTAAGCAGCCACCAATCATGTACCTAGGTTTCTCCCAGGGAACCTATGAGATGTAAATAGACTGATAATAGCCTATCAGGCCAGTTGGGCGAGGTCAGGGGATTGTCCCTGACCAGCATAAAAGGAGGGCTCGGAGCCCTGGGTTGTATGCTTCATCCGGACCAGCAATAAAGATCTAGCTGTTTCATTGTTCCATGGACTCCTGACTCCAATACTTTTCAGTGACTGTTAAAACCTGTATTCCTGACTCAGTTCATTTGGGCTAAAACACGTTTTTAAAAGTACAAGCTTAAAGACTGCTGGTGAGGGAGAGCTCACCACCTCCACAATTAGTTGTGGAGTACCAAATGACTTCCTTTCCCCCCATCCTTAATCTACTGCCCATGAACTTCATTGGGTGCCTCTGAATTCTAGCATTATAAGAGAGAGGGAGAAAAAGTTCTCTCTGGTCACTTCTTCTACCCCATACACCATTTTATGCTCCCTTTAGTCATCTTTTTTTCAGTTCAGGTTATTTCAGTACATGATCAGCTTGAAAGGCATGAATGAAAAAAAAATTAAACTGCCACATACAATACCAAGATCAACAAAATGGACTTGTATGTGCCATTATAATCCAACATCCTAAAATTCTCGCACACTTTTCACAATAAGAGGGGATTAATTATTTGAAGACTTAACCATCTTTTTTCCCTAAATGGAAGGGCCCCAGTCACTTTAGCCTTTTTTAATTAGAAATGTACTCCAAACTCACAGACTTGTTAATTTTTTATTTGTTTAGCAGTCAGAGAATTTCATCTATTGACACCTTAAATTGATTCAGTTCTTCAAAGACTCTTCCCAAAACCAGCAGCTCTGGCATGACCTGCATGTTCCGCCGTAAAAATATATGTAAATAATTATTTCAGGTTCTTGGCATCTCTTCATTCTCCTTAAGCTATCCTTTCACTCCTCTGTCACACAGCAACCCAACTACTTCCCCTGCCAGTTTCAGGTATATTTGAAGAAACACTTATTGTTATTCTCAATGACTTTTGCAATGTGCTACTCAAATTCTCTTTTTGCTGACTTTATTGTCAACTTGTAAAGGGTCAGCAACTGGGAACATGGTTGAAGTAATTCACTCCAGCCCCAAATATTCGGATCACTAATGTATTCATGTTTGGCTGTCCTGCCATGATCCAATAGTGCAACTAATCAGAGTCCCTTTAATTTCTGCATAGAACTCCATTTCCTGCTGAAAAGTAAATAAAAGCAGCAGTACTGGCAGGTACTTTACTGGCTTTTATAATAAACACTACCCTTGGAAACTGACATGTCTTAAATTCTTTCTTTTTTCTCTGGTGTGGGTGGAACACTTAGTGTCTCCAAGTTACTTTAGCCATGTTATTTGATCCTCGTGAAATGTTGCTTTATACCAAATGGGCATGGCAGGTGGCAAATTGCTTTTAGGTAGACACAAATGCAGTCCCCCAGGTAGAGATGTTGTTTGCAACTTTAAAAATCCTGCAATGTGGAATCATTGGTCATAGACAGTACAGTGCATGTTTCAGTTTCCATCCCTCCCTTCCCCCGAGAATTGCTTTATGCTAGGTATTGATTTTGTGCAGCAGATTTTACATTACACACACATTATGGTATGCCTTTGGAAAAGGCTAAGGAAAGTCAATTCAGTAAGAAACTAAACTGGGATTCATTTTTGCCACTATCAGTGCCATCCTGAGCAGTCACTGGGCCTAGAATATATATCTATATCTATATCTATCTGTCAGCTAATGCTGCCATCTCCTGCCCAGGAGGTGGGATGAGTGAACCCTTGACGTCAGGTCTGTGGAATGTTATGTTATATTTCTCATGGCATGCTTATCACTTTTCGAGCTGCTCTGACCTTGGGAGACTGCTGGTGCCTGCCCATGTATCTCTTCTCTTGTCTGACTCTAATTCTTCCCGCTTTTTCCCTGGGAACCGTAAACCAGTATTTTAAGCGACTTTTCTTTGGCTTGGTGATTGGTTGCAATTCTTTTTTGAATTCTGTATAATTGTCCTCCTTGGGGCTGTGTCAGCCATTACTAACACAAGAAGTGTAGATGACCATAGCAGACCTTTCTCAATAAAGCATTCCTGTTTAAGGACACTTGTCGGTGACTGACTCTGTAGGACTCTCACAATAACATCACTTAGAATGGCACTATATATTGTCTAATATCACAACTGGAACCTACCCAAATGTAGATCATAAAGCTTTTCTTTCAAACTATACTGGTTAGTTGCTGTCAATGGGAGAAGGTCCAGTGGGTTGGTTACCCTCCTCCAACATTGGTCAAAAGTACAGGTATCAGCCTAGTTTGCTTTTCTGTACATCTGATGGTTTGGCAGTGATGCACTTTGAGGCACTGTTCCTCTCATCCACTCCTAGTTGTCTATGAAGAAGTACCTTTTGCTTGCACTTTTGAACTATTCTCAACAAATCTAGCTCTTCATGTAACAATATACAAGTCTGACCATATTAATTACTGTTCTCCTTCTGACCTATAGCTAGTAACACCTCCCAGCAAAATCTAGTATATGGCATGTCAGAGGGTGGCAGTGATAACAGTAGACACCGTCCTTGGTGTCCTACAGCACTAAACCCAGTGTCTACCGGACTCAATGGAGCTGTGAATGCAATCTGTAAAGAGCCACATACCAGCCAGCTGGTCTATGGTAGCTGGACCTTTGATTGCCAGTCATCTGACAATCAACTCTCTGTTAGCTCTGCCCTTGGGATGGGAAAGAGGAGTGGCAGGGCAGAATCGCTTTAAGGCTGCTATTGGACTAGGCCATGGCTCCATAGGGCTTCTTGGTAAAGGGAGGTCACTGGATATGCTCCAGTCATGGGAAAGACCTTTAAAGAGGCCTCAGTGTGGAGGCCAAGGTGGGTGCACCAGCAATAACACCCAGCTCAGAAGAGAATAAAGCTAGGTGAAAATTGATGGAATACCTTCTTGTACGAGGGCAAAGGAAGACACTTAATCCAGGTAAAACTCTGGAGTACAAAAGCCATGGTCTGGGACCCAACATGATGCAAGATTAGAGTACTTGTGACCTTTCAAATAAAATCTCTAGTGCTCACAATTGTGGAGAAATAACTGGAAAGATAGAAACATTCCAAGTAGAGTTGATAGAGCATTCTTTTATTTCCCAAGGTTCCCCCCCGAAGTTGTTTTTCTCCCTTTTCCAAGGAATAAGTTCTAAGTTACTTATGACCCCACTTTACCTATGTAATGAAATGTATAGGTTAAGACCAGACCGTAAGCTCTAAACCAGAATTCCTGATTAAAATTCAGCTCAGACATAGCTTGGCTGGGTTTTAGTAAGCACATCTGCAATATGGTAATAATACATTGGCCTTTTTTACAGCATAATTGAAAGGATTCTGAGATAATGCATGTGGGGAGCTTAGGAAGAGTGCTATATCATGAGATGCTACTTACATTTTATTCATTGATATTCATATGCCAATATTTATTATTTACCTTTTTCTGTTACCT
The DNA here is from genome assembly GCA_029233225.1 of Lepidodactylus listeri. Lineage (NCBI taxonomy): Eukaryota > Metazoa > Chordata > Lepidosauria > Squamata > Gekkonidae > Lepidodactylus > Lepidodactylus listeri. The sequence continues at coordinate 50,371,304 of JARCFY010000003.1, read as the reverse complement.
ACTCTAAGAATTTAGGATGGGATGAAATGTACATTTAATGAATGGAACCTAACTGTTCTGTGGTCCCAAATGTTCCTCCCCCACTTTGCTTCTTTCCAGCTCAGAAACGGGCAGAAAATTTCAATGAGTACTTGCATTTTGCAAATACATATTCAAATCTCTCACTGCCCCAATTTCTTATGTCCTGCCCATACTCCAGAAAGCTCAGGATGTTCTCCTCCACTGTATCCTAATCACAGCCCTATGAAGTTGCCTCGCTTGAAGTGGAGTCACTGTTCCAAAATCACACAGTGGTTTTCACGGCTCTATGGGGATTTGAACCAAAGTCTTCCCCGTTCATGACCAACCCTCTAACCATTACATCATTCATCTGTCATCTCATGTTTCATTAGTAAGTCTTCTTTCTATAAAGCAAGATATGGCAACTTACCTTAATCTGACCTTTCAAACAGGGTTCACTGCACACTGACCGGACCATTCCACTTTTGTTCATTTGAATCCGATTATCATCAATATTCAATACCCCTTCATGCCAGGTGCCAATGTGAACATAGTCATAATGCTGAGACCCTAAGTGCTGCAGGTTCATGATGTCATACCTGAAGAACAAATCAGATTGATGGATGTCAAGTTAAATGTTTACAATATGATTAAGTCTCTCACTGCACTCTTACTGCATATTCAAGATGGAAAGTTCTACCTCTCCCCAACAACATTTAACATCACAGACAGATGTTGGTTACGGAATATAAAGTTATTGTTCTGGCCACTGCTTCCTTTCAATTTGCTGAATCAGTTTTGGATAGTTAAGTCCCTGGCCATAAAGGCAAACTGGATGACTAATGAGAGTGTCAGATTCCAAGTGCAGTTGCTTTATCCTGTCACCTATGTGACTGGAGAGAGAGTTGTTCAGTGGAGGTCCTTTGGACTTAAATATTTATTTAAAACATTTATGTCTTGCATTCTCAACCAGTAATTTCCAAGGCAGCACTATTATGAATTTATAGATCCTAATGAGGAAATTAATAGTTATCTATTTTTTCCAATGTCCAGGCAAAATGGGGATTCTAGTCTGCATTAGTGGTGGTGGTTAGGATTCTGTATTTGGGTTGGATTAACTAGTGTGAAGCAAAATAATGCAATAATTAAAATTAAAGTTAATTGTTCAGTCTACAGTGGCTGCACATGAGCTTGCGGGCTCAATTCGAGGTTGGTAGCACAGAAAGGAGGCACAAGATGTGCCATAATTTCACAACCTGTAACCATGATGTCTTGTGGGGCAGAGAAAAAAATGCAAAAAATTTAATGATCTTGTGAAGTAATCAGGAAATTACATTAAAAGTGAGTGGAGAGAAAGTGACATAAATACAGGTATGGGGAAGGCTTTCTTGTGCTAGGCAAAGCACACATTCATCAGCTAATCAGTGCTCACTTCATCACTGGTAACCTTTCCTTCTCAGTTTCTGTGCTCATTTTGATTCAGTCACCATCAGAAGGAGGAATGCCAAAGGCCCTGCCCCAAGCCCCACACTCTAACAATGTAATGGAACTGGCTGTTTGAGTCATACCCAGGGCCTCTCTTAGCCTCTCCCCCTTTATTACTCTGGGAGGAATGTAGCCACCATTGTACCTTCTGAGTTGCCCACAGCACGCAGTTCCAAGATGAAAGTGTACATGAAGCATTTACTCCATCAACTGTTAAATATCCCTCAGAGATACAAAAATGATTGTAACTAATATTTTACTTTTGTCCCGGTCCTGCCATGGCAGACCACAATCCAGCCCCTCCCCCCCCCGTGGCCCCCAAGCCCACCATGAGCCTCTGTCTCAGTCCAGGCCCCCAGGCCCCCGCACTCACTGCAAGGAGAAAAATGCTGATGGATGAGGAAGGAAAACTGGGGGTCGGCAAACCCAACCAAACAGACATGGCACGCTGGCAGCCAAGCCCCCTTGGTCCCCTCAGCACTGCATCCTCAGCTGTGCCATTCCCTGGCAGAAGGATCACCCATGCTGGACCGTGCCCCCATCTCCTGGGCCTGGCAAGTCCCCCAGGTGCCAAGAGGCCAGTTGACAAAGGGGAAGCTCTGGGCTGGAACAGGGAAGCACCTGCCAACTCCTCACAGGACTCTGCGGAAATGCCCACACTCAGTGGGCTTGAAGGGCATCAACAGTTAAGAAGAGGGGCAGGGCTACAAGGGGGTGGGCTGAGGAGGAATGGGGCAGGAGATATAAAGCCGACAGACAGATGGCCGAGGAGGAGAGGAGACTGGGAGCTCAGACTGCTGCATGACAGAAGGAGGGAAGCAGCAGGAGCCCCAGCTGGGCAGACGGAGGGTGGTGAAGTAACCTCAAGATTGAGCCTAGAGATCTCCTGGAATTACAGCTAGTCCCCAAGACAACAAAGCTCTGTTTCCCTGGAGAAAATGGCTGCTCTGGAGGGTGGATTCTGTGGCACTGTACCTCACTGAGGTCCCTTCCCTCCCCAAACTCTGCCCCCCTCAGGCTCCACTCCCCAAATCTCCAGGCATTTCCCAACTCAGAACTGTCAACTTTATGGTCACTTAAGGGAACCTCCACCTTCAAAGGCAGTAAATCTCCAAAACTCAGTGCTAGGAGGCAAAATCAGGAGGAAAGCCTTGGCCTTCGTGCCATGTTTGTTGGCCCTTCAGTGCAACTGGTTGGCCACTGTCTGAAACTAGTATCTAGCATCTAGTATGCTGATCTGATTAGACCACTGGTCTGCTCTGACAGGGCTCTGGGTTCCTAAAAGGCACATGTACTAGAGTGCTGGACCCTTCTCTTGCTTGTCCTCTTTCTCCATTCATTAATCTCTCCAGTCACTTTTATCCTTGCCAGGCTCACAAGGGCCCTTTCTACACTTGGACCTCACCCCAGGTTTTCTCTGTGTTTGACTCGCAGCCATTCACCTTGCAGTTATCTATGGTTTTCTTTTGTCCCACTCCAATTTCCTTGCCTGCCCCGGGTTATAAATGCTGCATTGCGAACAGGGGTGTTTGTCCTAGGTATGGCAGGAAAGGGGCGGGGAGGACTGAAACAGAGTTAAAAATTCTACACTTAAATCTGCATCAGGGCCACTCCGGATCGAGGAAAGCCCACAGCAAAATAGCATCCATTTATCCCGGGGGGATGAAACTGGGGTGACCTCAGTGTAATGTGGAAACAAGAAATACTCCAAGATAATAACAAGGGATGAACTTGAGTGTAGTGTAGAATGTGAGTTCAGGAACAGGGTTGAACCTGGGTTAAAGGTCTAGTGCAGAATCATCCTTCTGGTATCAGAGCATGGTTGCTAGAAGGGTTTTTTTGGGGGGGGGGGTTGCAGGGCTTTATGAAAAGGAAGTCACAAGAAGGAAAGGTTTCAATAACCCCTACCCTACCCTTTCCCCCCTTTAGATTGTGTTCTACTCCTTCCCTTACATGTGAATGGAGCAGAACAGCATTTAAAGACATAAATGTGCAATATGCCTGACCATAGTTTCCCCACGAGCCCTTTCCCTTCTGCCCTCTTTCCTGTAGGGGAGCTGGAAGCCACTCCTTGGTTTGCCAGAAGAACCATTTATCTCTGTCAGGCATGCAGAGGCCCGGACAGTATTTGCCGTGATTTAAGGAAGTTTCATGTGATGCAGCCACCGAATCCTTGACATAAATTAATCACAGAGTTGCATTTAATTATGAATGAAAGGCAGCTTTGCAAGCATCTCATGACCACTTAGCAATCGGGGTGGAAAATCTGCTGCTCGCCAGCTTAAAGGAAGTCGAACAGGCCAGCCCAAGACAAATTCAAAGTTACCACCTGTGGCTGCTGAAGGCAATCCCATTGCACCCTCCACCCACAGTCCTTGGTCCCAGCTTCCTTGCTCACTGAGAGATATTAGCATTAAACTGCAGAAGTCTTTTGGTGCCACTTTGGCAAAAGAAATGATTGACGTTATAATTTCAAAGTGGGGGAGGAAGATGTAGGACTGAAGGAGCAAGCTGAGGGAGGGAGGAGGGATCACCACGGAGTCTGTTCTAGACAGACAAACTGGCTGTTGAGAAAGCAAGAGGGAGAAGAAAAGATTCTTGTGGGTGGCAGGCAGCAGTGTGTTTAGATTCAGAATGAGAAGAAAGCTCCTGCTGGAAAGTGTGATTTCTGTCAGGAAATTGCGAGTGGCATGGTTCTTCCTGGGCAGCTGCATGGCCTATCTGCTTGGTGATTTCAGGAGAGGGCATTTTCCCTCCCTGTCACATCACAGTGCCTTGCTTGGAATGGAGTGACTGGGGAGAAGAAAGGGCAGACAAGCATTTGTGCCCTGAATAATAATGACAAATATGCAAAGCACGCTGATGCTGAGAAGGCAAAAGACAATTTTTCAATCCCCCCACCCAAATGATGTTGAAATAAGATAACTCCTGTTTGATCTTTTTCCCGTGACAATTAAACATTATCTTTTATTGCCCAGGCAAGCAGGGGTCTGGTTCAGATCAGGACTATAGCAAATGGGGACAGGGAGATGAAGCATTTTTTCCTGGACCAAAACAGCTTTGGGGGAAAACTGTTCACCCTCCTTGGGGAAACTTACGTGTAGACATCAGTACACTTAAGTTTCCCCACCAGGGCAAATAGCTGCTCACTTGGTTTTGAATGTTTAAAAAATGTTAAGTTTCATTTCAGCTTCCAAGTCAGGAACTTTCATCCTTTAGCCATTTAGTAATACCTTTTTCCCAGAAGCACCAATATAAAATATGCATACATTATGCATGCCTTTAAAAAGATCTTCCTGCATCTCTCCTCATCCTTATTACTCTCTTTAGTGTTTGCTTCTTAGTTATTTAAGTTATATTATTGTAAGATAGATTCAGGTGGGTAGCTGTGTTGGTCTGAAGCAGCAGAACAAAGTTTGAGTACTGTGGTCCCTTTAAGACCAACAAAGGTTTTTTTAAAGGTATAAGCTTGTGTGTGCAAGCACACTTCTTCAGATACACTGAAATGGAAGTTGCCAGTCCATACATATAAGTAGAGGGTGAGCAGCAATTCACATACAACATAATGAAAATGTTCGACTTATGCATTTTTTTTGCTGTTTGTTTTCATAGTCCTACTGTCGTCTTGCTGTTTATCTTCACAAGATGAAGCATGCAGTGGTAGTTAGTAATTATCGAGTGTAGTAGATTCTACTCCCTTCTCTGTTATGAGGCTTGCTGGGTGACCTCAAGCTGGTCACCCTTTCTCAGCTTAACGTACTCACAGGGTTACTGTGAGGATAAAATGGAGGTGCATAGAACAATGTATTCCACCCTGAGCTCGCTGGAGGAAGGATGAGATAAAATGTACTAAATAAATAAATAAATTATAATGGGTACCCATGAAGACTGGGATTTTCAATGCCATTTAAACAGAGATAGTGTGGTGTGTGGTTTGACCAGAGTGGTACAGCTTCTACCAACAGACTGAACTCAAGTGGCCTTTTAAACGCAGTTTTTCTTATAGGGTGTCTTATAGATGTCTTATAGGACATCAGGGAAACACAATACCCCCACCTTGTATTTACTGCCATGGTTAGAAGAAATAAGGAGGTTCAGTAACAAGGCTTAAAACTCTTTATATTGTTCTCCTTTCCTTCCTCACAACACCCCTGTGAAAGAGATAAGTCGGAGAGTATGTGACTGGCCCAGGGCCACCATCACCCAGTGAGCTTCCATGGCAGAGTGAGGATTCAAACCTGGGTCTCCCAGATCATAGTCCAACACTCTAACCACTATACCACACTGGCTCTCTAATTAACCTGCTTGAACTACAAACCCTACCTGAACTAAAGTAACAGCCTTTTCTCTGTTACTACCTCCTCTAACCATTTCTGGCTCCCTCAGCCATCCACGGGCCCTGATTGGTGTGTGTACCGAGCAGCGAACAACCAGACAGGCATACAGGAAATGAGTGACAGACAGAAAGGGGGCAGGAGGACCTCTGCCCATCCATCTCGATTCCTAGACCTTCTCAGCCATGATGCTCCCTGGGTGCCCTTGGGCCTGTGTAACCATCTCTCACAGAGGAAATTTCCTCAAAAGGTTGTTGTGTACATCAAATGAAGGAGGGAAGAACCATGTATGCTACTCTGAACTTCTTGGAGGGAGGACAGGACAAAAACATTCATTGTTGCTTGTGAGCAAATTTGTATATTCCTACCACAGTGCCCATGAATTCTATTTATTTCCTCAGTGTGTATGAGCATAAGTTCTAGCACACGTAACACATCAGCAATAACTAGAGTTGCCAGCTCAGGGTGAGGAATTACCTGGAGATTTTGGGGGTGGAGCCTTGGGAAGGCAAGGCTTGAGGAGAGGAGGGACCTCAGCAGAGTACGATGCCATAGGCTGCACTTGACAAAGCAGCCATTTTCTGCGGGGAACTGATCTCTGTAACCTGGAGACCAGTTGTAATTCTGGGAGATCCCCAGCCACTACCTGGATACTAGCAACCCTAGCAATAATGTGCCACACAAAGCATGTTTTTGAAAGTGTACTTCTATGCGTACTAAAGCTGGGAGACACTTTTACATGTAAAGAGGGAAACTGAAGCTGAGGCAGTTTACAGGGACACATGCACCTGTGCATAGAACAGGCAGAGTTTCAGCTGACATTTTAGCATCCTTTCACAGGATTTCTTATAGCTTCTTCAAGCATAAGTAACTTATGAAAATCACTGTTACCAGTGACTATAATGATAGACAACAGTCTGATGATTTTCAAAAAGAATTTGACAAATTCACTTAGCGTACACGGGAACGGAGTCAACCGCCGAGCTGCCATTAGGTATAGGTTTTTAACTAGTCATTAAAAATTTTAACCTATTGGAATTAATGTCTTAACACACTACTATTTTTATGGATTTGTTTATTGTATTTTGATATGACGTAAGCCACCCTGAGCCTGCTTGCAGGGTAAGGGGAGATAAAAATTGCAATAAATAAATAAATAAATTTAAAACCATTTAAGCTAGAGGCCATCCCCACATTTGAAAGCAGCAAGTTCCAAAATTATGCAGTCATACAACTACTTCCATTTTCCTGTCTCTTTGTACTGTCAGTGCTATGACTCTGCATCCCCAGACTGAGGATACAGTGGCTGAGTCAAATTAAGAGCCACAATTTTATTGATTCCATGTCTGAACTGCAACAACATTTAACATATTTTAGCAGACTTTCTATCTTTCTACCAAGGCGAGATTTTCCAAACACAGTTGCAGCTGCTTGCCTTATTTGGGCACTTTCAGCCCTGTCTATAGCCACAGGTTAGTAAACTCACTGCTCTTTGTAATTCATTGCTCCTGTGAACTTTTCCCTTCTTTATAAACTTGTACACAAACATATAAATGTTATAAATAACATAAGAATAACCCTGCTAGACAGACCAAATGGCCCATCTAGTTCAGCGTCCTGTTTCCCATATGGTCAGCCAGATGCCTTCAAAGGACCATAGGAGAGACAAAGAAGCCATTAGCAACTGGCATTCAAAGGTACACTGCCTCCAAACATGGAGGTCCTATTTAGCCATCATGCCTAGTAGCTATTAATGAACTTTCCCTCTGTAAATTTGTAAACCTGGATCAGGGCAGGTCAGCATTGCTGTTGCTGCTTGGTCTAACAGCAGCATTCAACATGGTCGACTACAGGGAACTGCCTTGCAGTGGCTGTTCTCCTTTCTCCATGGTCAGGGACACAGGGTGGCACTTGGGGAGAAGGTTTTGTCATGTTACCCAATAGTATGTGGCATCCCACAAGGGGTGATCCTCTGCCAGATGTTATTTAACATCTATACGCGCCTCCTCGCCCAGTTAATCTGGGGGGGGGGGGTTGGGCTGGGTTGTCACCAGGATGCTGATTGGGTTGGGTTGTCACCCAGCTGCATCCGTTGATGGATGGCCACCCAGTCTCTGCCCTGGACATCTTGGCTAGGACTTTAGAGGCTGTGGCTGACTGGCTACAACAGTAAAAGGAACAGATTCATTTTGGGGGCCCATTTCATAGAGGGATGTGCAATCTTCTTTGCCCATATATTTTAAGAGGAGTTCCTGTCACCATAATAAGCACACACACACACACACACATACACCCACACACACACCCGTGGGCCTGGAGGTCCACAAGAACTTCAGGACTGAAGAGGCTGATTCCGAATTCAGGATCCTTTGAGCAAAGATGTCAGTCTCCAGGTGGGACCTGGGAATCCCCTGGAATTACAACTCATCTCCAGACTACAGAGATTAGTTCCTTTGAGAAAATGGCTGCTTCAAAGGCTGGACTCTATTACATTGTACCACACTGAGGTCCCAGTCCTCCCAAGGCTCCACTCCCCCCTCCAAGTCTCCTGTGATTTTCCAACCTGGAGTTGGCAACCCTATCCCATCTCCTGCCAGTAAATGAGTGCTGTGAATGGGTCTAGTTTGCTTTGTTAGCAAAGAGACTATTCTCCTCTTTCTGTATTTTTAATAAAGGCAGTGTGCTGTTTCTGGTAGCTTTGTGGACAAAGCAACTGAAAAGCCTCAGGGCATTCGATGAAATAGATACTGAATACATGAGCATGAATATGTTTATGTCTTGCTAATGAGCAGATACAACATGTAGCCAGTTATTATAGGGATATACACTCATATAACTTTTATGGGAAGTACATATTGGATTAATCTATTGCTCAAAACTTAGCTTTCTTTACTAGGAATGTGCAGTTCTTCTGCTCTTTTGTTATGAGGATATATAAAGCAGAAGCTATCAATAATGCAGCACACACCAGTCCCAAAGCAGAAAACCTTAATCTACCTGAGTCCATAATGTTGGAGTAGTTAATACTTTACATGAATCGAGGTTGTACTAGAACTGTCCTTCATAGCCCTTATGTGATACACACAGTATGTTCAAAATAAAATCTATTGTACGGTCTGACAATCTTCAGAGCTGACTTGATTTGTGACTCTTTAATTGGATCGATAAATAATCCAGCTGGGGAAATAATCAGCTAGGCATGAAATGTTTTATTTTATTACCTGCAAGATGCCCACAAAATAGAAAATGGATTCAGATATAAAAGCCTCAGCACATTTTGAGAGAGCCAGTGTGGTGGAGTGTTTGGAGTGCAGGACTAGGATCTGTGAGACTCAGGTTTGAATCCCCACTTTGCCATGGAAGTTTGCTGGGTGACCTTGGGCCAGTCACATACTCTCAGCATAACCTACCTCACAGGGTTGTTGATGTGAAGATAAAAAGGAAGAGAAGAGAATTATGTAAGCCACGGCTCCCCATTGGGGAGAAAGGGGGGTATAAAAGAAATAAACAAAATTTTAAAAGGCAATACAGATAAAAAAGGATTAAGAGTTCTATTTATAAAAATAGTGACTGTAAATAAAATCATAGAGAAAATATTCATGTTCAAGTATATCTTCTCCAGTTCCATTCCATAACTTAAGCTCTTGTCCTGCCACAAGCTTTTTGCACAAGTGGTGTTCGTTATTATCTTGGAGTGTCAGTTATAATCTTGGATTGTTTCAACAAAAGTAGTAGAATGAAGATTAATTGTATAATGTGGTCCTGTCAGCTAATCAGACTTTACGGCTGTGTTGCATGGGCAGTTAAAATGAAAACCATGCCTTCAAATGAGCTGATGTGCCATGACAGCCAGCAGAGTGCAGTGGTTGGGCCGTCAGACTAGGATGTGGAACTATGGGGTTCCAATCCCAGCTCTGCCATAGAAGCTCACCAGGTGATGTTGGGCTTATCGTAACCTAACTTACCTCACAAGATTGTGAGGATAAGGCGGAAGCTGGGAGAATGATGTGATAAGCCACTTTTGGTCCCCATGAACTACAAAAGTGGGATAGATAAATAAATAAATAAGTATAAAAGAGTTATAAAACTATCAATAGGTTTCTTTCTACAGAACTCTCTTTTTGTTCCAATGCCTTATTTGAACCACTGTTGGAATATGGAAGGACAGTGACCCCTTATGAACCACTGGACAATGGTAATCATTTGGAGCACTGATTTAAAGATCTGGACCCAGTTATCCATCACTGGTCACTTTCAGATTCGATTCACACAATGCATCCTATGTGGAATTGCTTTTTCAGTCTAATTTATGCTTCAAGTGACATACAAATCTTGACTTGTTCCCAATACTGCTCTCAAGTAGACTCCGGCTTGGCTGGAGAGAAGGTGATGAAACCAGGACTTGTTGAGACAAACCAGGGTTTGAGGAATTGCCTGCAACCTGAATTCTGGTTTCATAAACTAACCATAACTAAAATAAACTATCGCTTTTCTCTATGTCTGAACCAAACCAAACCAATCCAGAATACTGCCCCACCAAACCTAACCACTACATCCAATCAAGTTCATGACTTAGCCTGCTCTCACTAGCCCTCCCTTCATCCATGAGTTATATGTAATACAAGTGCTGATGTGGTACTCTGGCATCAGGCTGGGAGAAGACCCTGTAAAACCTAATTGTGCTCTCTCTGCTGCACTCCCAGTATACAGTGGCACAAGTACAAACTTCTAGCTATATGGACAAGCTGTAATTATCTCTTCAATGAACTCTTACCTTCCAGGAGCATCTCCATTTTCATCAATCCGAACTTCTTCTCCTGAAACTCCAATGAATGAAGAATTTAGGAGAAAATCCAAGAGCTTGCTACCATCAATGGGCTTCATGGCATCACATAGTCCAACATGTTCTGGACAAAGGGCATGATGCATGCTTTGTAGGCCATGGGCCATAGCATATATGGCATTGATAACAAATCCCATTTTACTGTCCTGGACATAGTTTTCTTCTAAACTTTCATTCCCTACAATGAGAAGAGGACCATATTACTCCAATTATAAAGTAAATGTATTCCGTAAGATGAAATTTAAATATACCATGATATAGATAAATTCAATGCATTAGTCAACACTGTATGTCAAACAGTCATACCCAATAGTAATTTGCAAGACATAACCATATTCCAGTTTAGAAGAATCATATCATAAATTCTGTTTTTAATAATAGCTTGACTTTATTCAGTTCTGTTAAAGCTAAATATTCTCCTAGAAAAAAGAACCTGCTCTCTCTTTAAAGGGTTGAGGGGGGGATGCTTGAAAAAACACAGCCAATCTCCCTTTACGTCCCTTTAAGATCCCCCCCACCAGTTTATACTGTGCATTGGTGATGGTCTCTTGCTTCAGTTGCGTATGTCTATAAGCTTATTCACAAGATCCCTGAAGCTGGTGGCACCTATAGTTTCCAAACATCCCACAATGACTTTTAGCCATAGGCTAAGATTACCTCAAGATAGGTCCTGGAGTTCTCCCAGAATTACAACTGATCTCCAGACTACAAAGGTCAGATCCCTTGAACGAAACGGCAGCCTCAGAAGGTGGATTCTATGGGGCATCACATCACTGCTGTGCTCCCTCTCCTCCCCAAATGCCACCCTCCCAAGGCATGACTCCCCAAACTCCAGGGATTTCCCAGGGTGGAGCTGGTAACCCTACCATAGGCTGAGCTAGAGCCTATGTTCTAATGCGCTAAGTGTAGCATAGATAGATTTGGAAACTCATTTACTGTGGCAGCTTTTAAAGTGCTGGAGATTAAGGATATATATTCAGATATTAATGAATCAAATAGCTAGATGGAAAAATCATCTGCAGTGGTTGGGTAAAGGAGGGGAAGGGGAGCTATATAACTGATTATAGAGACTTTCTTATATTCCTTCCCCACCTTCTGTGCTACGAGTTAGGCCTGTTGCTGCCACCACTGATGCCCTTTCTGGTTCATCTGGTGTACCTAAGGAACTGTAATTCCAGAGTACTTGAATGCACTATCACAACGCATCAGATGCATACTGAGGAGTATCCAGGGTATTTAGTGTCATAATGCAGGCAAAGAGGTGCGACACATGGTTCAGAAATGTTTATAATCTTCCAGAGAGCGGGCTACAAATTAAATAAATAATAAAACAACAACAACAACAATTATATACATATTACTTTTCTACATAAATAATCAGAATGGTATAACCCTAGAAAACTGCTTCCCATGTATTTAAGTAATATAGCCATTTTTACTACACTGTGAGTTTAAAAAAATCCTTGATTATTTATATTCATATTTAATTTTCTTTTTTCTACAGCTTTCCTGTTCTTGGTCCTATATTAATTTATGGGTTATCTTACTGTAATATGTTATATGGTAACGTGTGTACCTCAAATGGTTTGACCTCTGAAGAAGGCCCCCCAATAGGGCTGAAATGCGTCAACTCATTTGTACTGGCCCTTGTGTTCAGGCCACTTGAACTTTTCTACGAGGCTTTGATTGGGCCCTTATTTGTTTTTAACTACCTTTCTAATAAATACATGTATTTTTGTATAAGTTTTAACTAGGTTTTTAATATTGGCCCTTTATTAGACTTCTTTCTTACCCTTGTGGTTCTTGATTTTAAATTAGGGATACAGCAGAAAAGAGCGGTGTAACTTATTATTTATCTGTTTACAAAATTTATACCCTGCCTTTCTGCCCTCATCAAGGCCCCCGAGGTGGCTAACAGATTAAAGACATACAACATAAAAATACATCAAACATCAGCCAGAAGCACAAGATACAACTGCGTGTCATCCACATATGATAACCCAGCCCAAATTCCCAGATGATTTCACCCAGCAGTTTCATGTAGATGTTGAAAAGCATGGGGGACAAGATGAAGCCTTGTGGGATACCACAAGCTGCAGGCCAAGGGCCTCAGCAGTAGCCCACCAGCAACACCTTCTGAAACCTGCTCTCCACATTGGACCAGAACCACCACAAAACAGCATCTCCCAGTCCCATTCTGGAAAGGTGGTCCAGAAAGATACCATGGTTTATGGTCTGGTGCTAAACACCTCCCTTGCCTACTGGTCCAGATTGCCTTCCAGCTGCTTCTTGCTTCTGCATTGCAAATATGCATCTGGAGTCCTCTCTCACACAAACAGTTGCATCTCCATTTCAAATTTCCCTCTCCTGAAACAGCAAACGTATCTTTTTATTTTTAATTAAATTTTATTAAAAAACAAACAACAGATATATGCATGAATATGAAATTACATAAGATGCACTGCCAAACTATACCGTCTTACATTCTGCCTCCCTTCAGCAAGAACTGACAATTTTAATACTATTCCCAATTATACAATTGCCAGTTCCATTCTTTGTATCACTCTTGATCACAGAAGGTCTACTGCTCTATGTGTATCTCTGTTTTTCTAACAAGCAGTTAATTTCACTAAAGTGCAGAGCTCCTTTATTTTCTACAACAACTCTTGTAGCTTAGGGTTTGTTTGTATGTTTCCATTGCCTGGCAAAAGCCAGCCTGACAGCAGTAATCATATGTAGGGCCCACGTTTGCTGATCTCCAGGGATATCAGGTAGGTAATCCGGCAACAGTGCCTCTGGTTTACAGGGGATTTGTTTTTCCGCCTCAATTGATATAATTTTCACCACTTGTTTCCAATAGCTGGGAGCACATATGCATGCTCGCCACATGTGAAAGAAGTCTGCCTTATCTGCTTTATAGAATCAGCATAAACTGGTACCAGTCTATAGATCTTTACAAACCTTAAAGGAGTTAAATGCCACCTATAAATCATTTTCAACAGGTTTTCTCTAAAGGCAAACTGTAAAGATAGTACCATGGGTGAAGAAATTTTCATTTTGAGTCATCTAAGTTGCTACCTAGGGTTTTTTTTACCACCTAATGCAGAAGTTTTGATCAGGGTTGAATGTCATTTTCAACAATCTAGAATACATACTGGAAATAAAACTTTTACAATCTGCTAGTAGCAGTTCCTCAAACTCTGTTATAGGTCTTAACATAGCTTTTATTGGTATCCGTTCACATTGATAGCCTCTAAATTGGAGATTCTTCAATTCTGAAATACTAGATGCTAGACAATCCTTAAAATCACTATAGGGGATTACTTGGTTGTCAATTATCAAGTTTCTATAATCACTAAATCCTGAAAACTCTACCTTCCCAAGGGGAGAAATTCTGGGCTCATCTTATCAATCATGTCACTAATAACAGATCCTAAGGGAGTATCTTGGTGACAATTTATTTTTTACTTGGTCCCGTACATTAAGTATTACATTTATGATAGTAGATTCAGGTGGATAGCCACACGGGCGTAGACTTTCCAATTCCCCCAGATGGGTGGAGCTGGGGCTGGGCCAGAGACATCACAGGCCATTGTCATTATCTATGGAGGTGGAGCCATGTGGGATTTAGGGAGGGGCTCCCCAGAGCTTCTAAATTTGCAGAGTGGAATGACTCTCTAGCACACACAGGTGTCAAACTCATTTGTTATGAGGGCTGGATCTGACATAAATGTCACTTTGTTGGGCCGGGCCATGTGTGCCATAAAATGTAACACAAGGTACCCAAGATATAAACTTTATAAAGATGATTTCAGATGCTGAATGGCAATAGGCAGCTTGATCGGATTGATATGCAGAGGGGTAGTAGGAGTAGAGATATCAGCACTGGTAATGAACCTAGGACTCAGTTTGGTACAAGAGGATTCAGAACAGGAGGAGGCAAAGAATAAATGAAAGAAGTCTGAAGAAGTGAGCAGTGACTCATAAAAGCACATACCCAACCATAATTTTGTTAGTCTTTGAAGGTGCTACTGGACTCGTACTTTTTCTACTGCTGTTACACACCACCACATTCAAAAACCAGTGGGGGAACATTTTAACCTTCCAGGACATTCAGTTGCTGACCTAAGAGTAGCAGTTTTCTTACAAGAGCCAGTTTTGGAGTAGTGGTTAAGTGCGCGGACTCTAATCTGGGAGAACCGGGTTTGATTCCTCACTCCTCCACTTGCACCTGCTGGATGACCTTGGGCAAGCCGTAGTTCTGTCAGAGCTGTTCTTAAAAAAGAGCAGTTTCTGTCAGAGCTCTCAGCCCCACCTACCTCACAGGGTGTCTGTTGTGTGGGAGGGGGGAGGGAAAGGAGTTTGTAAGCCACTCTGAGACTCTCTTGGGTAGTGAAGGGCAGGGTATAAATCCAATCTCTTCTCTTCTTGTTCTTCTACAAAGGAATTTCAAAGGGAGATTAGAAAGAGAGACTGGAGAATTGCAGCTGATAATGGAGCTCAAGATAATGCAAACTCCTGGACTGAATTGAGACTTAAGTTGTTCCTCTCATTAACAATGCCTGCTGTTGTCATATGGCATCTGAAATCACTTCACTCTCCAAGACAGATGGACTCCCATTCTAGCTGTATCTGAAAAAGTGAGCAGTGATTCATGAAAGCTCCTACCCTGACAGAAACTCTGTTAGTCTTTAAGGTGCTGCTGGACTCTTGTTCCCTTTCACTAATAAGGAATGCAAGCTGTACTGTTAGGTTTTCTTCCCCTCCCCCATCTGTTAGACATGGAAAAGGGGATCCATATTGCTCTGTCCCTTCCAACCACACACTTATTCCCTCTCCAAGGGTTACATACTCAGAAAGCGACATACTCTTTTCCAATCTCACTTCAGTGCCAGTTCCTGTCCTCAAACTCACAGAGAGACCCAAACACTCTCATTTTAGGTAGAATGACACCCCTCCCCTCCTCCACCTGGCTGTTGTGCGTGCTACATGAAGCACGCAGGTGCAAACCAATGCCAGTGGTCTGCATCCGCCAACTCACACAGCAGAACCAGAGCTTCCAGTTTCAGGACTGGACCTGGGAATCCCCTGGAATTACAGCTCATTTTCAGACTACAAAGATTAGTTTCCCTGAAGAAAATGGATGTCCTGGAGGGTGGACTCTATGGCTGTGATCACACACACTAGATAATCCACTTTCTATCCACTTTCAATGCACTTTCCAACTGGTTTTTGCCAGTTCACACACAGTAAAATCCAGTTGGAAAGTGCACTGAAAGTTGATTATTTAGTGTGTGTGATCACAGCCTATGGCACTGTACCCCACTGAGGTCCCTGTCCTCCCCAGGCTCCATACCCAAATCTCCAGGAGTTTCCTAACCTGTACTGGGCCACCCCTCTCCCCCATCCCCCAGAGGTGGACAATCATAGGGCGAACCTGGCAACCCTAACTAGGGATTTTTAACAAGGGAGGGAGGGAGGGAGGAGAGAGGTGGAAAGAAAGGAAATAGGTGGGGAGGGAGGGAAGGAAGGAAGGAAGGAAGGAAGGAGAGAGGGGTGGAAAGAAAGTAAATAGATGGGGAAGGAAGGCAGGAAGGCTTTGTGGCACCAAATTAGTTCTTAAAAGATCACAAAATTACACTCAAAACAAACTCCAGAGGGTTTTCTCTCTTTTAGTCTCACCAGCAACCAGCCAGGCAGGCAGAAGCCTCCATGTGGAAGCCAGCTCCTTCCCTTCCCCGCTCCCAAAAAAATTCAAAATGAACTCAAGGGCTTTTTTCTGCACCAGGGCTCACAGGGAACTAGCCAAGCAGGTTCAAGGCTCCATGTGCATGCCAGCTCCCCCAAACAAACAAACAAACTCACCATTCCAATCTGTTTCTGAAATCCCTTTGCAATAAAGCAGCTACTTTGAAGTCACCCACTGAGAGCTCTGGGTAGTTGAAATGTTCTCCCACAGGTTTCTCAGTTTTGTGGTTCTTGATATCAGCATTGTGTCCATTTATCCTTTGGCATCAGGTTCAACCTGTTTGCCCTATGTAGAGAACTGAAGGGCATTGTGGGCACTTAATGGTATATACAATGTTAGAAGATGAGCAAGTGAATAAGCCTGTGATGGAGTAATTGGTGTTGTTTGGTCCAGTGACTGTGTTGTCTGGGTGTATGTGGCAGCAAACACCTCAACTGTTATACCAGGCTTTAAGACAAATGTCCTTGAAACAGCCTTTCATTTTGGGCAAGTTTATCTGTACTTATACATTTTCAACTTACTTTCAATACCTGTGTTCTCTTGTT
This sequence comes from Lepidodactylus listeri, assembly GCA_029233225.1. Lineage (NCBI taxonomy): Eukaryota > Metazoa > Chordata > Lepidosauria > Squamata > Gekkonidae > Lepidodactylus > Lepidodactylus listeri. The sequence goes on along the minus strand of JARCFY010000003.1, from coordinate 50,354,348 downwards.
ATTACAGAAATGAAACAAAAGGGGATGGAAATAAAACAATGTCTCTCTCAAAAAATTGTAACCCCCCCAGTACCTTCTCAGATATTGAATACACAGAAGAATCTGATTATTTCTTGCTCACATATATGCAGAAGGTCAGCGATGAAATCCAAGCAGTTTCTTTAGAGCTTGAAAAACACTCACCACACTTCTAAGTTACTCTTCGGTATTGCCTTTAGACCTCGAAGTATCAAGGCAGTTCAACTTTGGATACGGTCTTTATGGAGCGTACAGTGCCACCATTTGTTTTCTCCAAAAATGAAAAATTGATGGATAGTAAAGTAGTAAATTATTCTTCCAGATAATTCCAGGTCGATATGCAAGGTAGAAACCAATTAGGGATTGAAAAACTCCCAGCACATCATACTGACAAACTGTGTTAGTTGCCATCTTGAAACCGCTCTAGTAACTTGTACAACACACTTCCCTTTTTTAAAAAAAACAACCAGCACCACAGTGTTAAAGCTCTGCTACATGTCTCCCACCAAAAAATGTTAAAAGCAGATGCGTGAGGCTTGACTGCACATTAAACTCACTTATCACTGAAAGGATACAGCACATGGGTGCACAAGTGGCTCATGCATCGCGTTCTGATGCTCCCATTGCCACAGATTCCAGTTGCCAAGCCATGTTTGTCCTTCACAAGGCTCTGTTTTGATTTTTGGTAAAACCACCTTAAAGACTGACACATTTATTGCACCATAAATCTGTGAAATGTGTTAGTCTCCTTTTTGTGTTTGCTGCATCTGTGTCATCTCTGAAACCCCTGGTCAATTCTGCACAGGAAAAGAGAAAGCCGGAGCTTCATTCATCTTTCTTTAATCCTTTTCATCACTCTGTTTTCATAAGATTGAAAATATGCTGATGCCATTATGATCGTTAGGAGCCTATTTGCTTGCACCTGTGGATTATTATCAGCTACACAAATCATCCCCAAGAGCAACAAAGTATTCTTTTGACTGGGTGATACCTGTGCTTTGTTGGCGCCTTTGAAAAACGTTATTAATATGATATGAACATTTGAAAGGATTGGCGGAAAGATTTTTCTTTTGAAAAGAGAAAGGAAGAGAGAGACGGTACATTGCCAGTTGAGATTTTGCATTTGTAAGCAGAAGCTGCCTACTTATACTCTCCTTACACGTACTTGGAGCAAGGTAGCTGCTGACTCCTCTGTAGTTGTAAGAAAAGCTTTAAAATGTTCTACTTTGTGGTTTCATTTTACACTGTCTTTACATAAAACTCAGATGAAACACCCACAGTCCCTTGCACGCAATGTAAATATAAACTCTAAAACCCAAAGTAGGGAAATGTTTCTGTTGCAACATGAGAGCAACCAAGGGAGGCAGGACCATTGCATCAAAATCCACTGAACTGACCTACTAGGGCTGCCAAGTCAGCCCGGGGGGCGGGGGATCCCCCGCTACAGGGGTCCCCAATCTGCTGGCCCAGATTCGGCCAGCGAGGGGAACCCCACCTCCGAAGTCATCTGGTCAGGACGATTGCCCCAGTGTGATGATGTCACCGGAAGTGACATCATCACGCTGGGGACATTGCCAGGGCGACGCTCTGGCAATCGCCCCAAAAACTCTATGGTACCATAGAGTTTTTGGGTGATTGCTAGAGTGTCACCCCGGCAACGACCCCAGCGTGATGATGTCACTTCCGATGTCATCATTGTGGTGCATGCGCTTTGCTCGCACGCCAGAAAACCCCCAGAAAGAAGAGGACTTCCCCCCCCGCCAGCAACTGGTAAGCACTTGGCAACCCTATGACCTACAAGTAAATATGTTTCATATCTCCTTCCTTCCTTCCTTCCTTCCTTCCTTCCTTCCTTCCTTCCTTCCTTCCTTCCTTCCTTCCTTCCTTCCTTCCTTGTAATTGTAAACCAAACACTCATTTATTCAGTGTCTCCTAATACAGCCAGGGAGGTAGTTAAACTGTCCTAAACTTCTTTGTGCTGTTTTATTGATTTTTAGGGGGGGTGGTGATAATGGTGGTGGTTTCGCTGATTGCATTACAACCTCTGATGATTTCTCTATAAAGCTGCTGGGCTAGTAATAATAGCAGCAACAGCAAAGGCAATATTGCACAGAGAGGACTGATGTCAGCATTCAAAGAAACTCACATCTGAGCTACTTGCTGGTTGGGTGTTATTTCATGCTCTAAATCAAAACAACAGGTTGGAAGCAACTTTTCCGCCCAAGTTGTCTGGTTGCCAAAGGTAAGGAATAGGTGTGTCATGTCGGCTGGCCCATTGGCTTGTATTACTTGTTTTACTAAAATACATGGGGTCATCCTAAAGCACAGTTCTCTGGTGCATTTCACCTCATCTGCCTTCTTCCCGCTCTTAGGAATGGGTTTAAAAAGCTTCTAAACTAACTTCACTCACACTTTCCCCCAAATTCAAAACATAATATAAAGATGCACCGTTCAAGTGTTCAGTCTCATTTTAAGACAGAAAAATAGGGGGCTCAGGAAAACAGGACAGCATGAAATCTGACCCAAACAAGACAAAAACTAAAGCAAAGACTAGGCAGAAGGCCATTTCCCCCATAGTAACTGCTGGCCAGAGGCCTCCATCACAGCGCAGATTAAATTTCCTAATGATTTTTGCAGCTGATCACAGCTCACCCAAGCAGTATCTGGATCCTAGTCTATCAGATGATTGAGTACATGATATGCGACTATGCTTTTTGGGTTACCTGCTGCTCACCCCGAGAAGACACATAGGAAGACTCTGGTGATAAGAAAAGGTACTTTGCCTAAGGCTAACAAATATAGGAAGAGCATCTTGTCTTTGTCTGTTTAGATCTGTAACATTCACTCTGCCTTAGGGTACAAGCACCCAACAGGAATCTCCACTGCCCACCTGCAGCTGAGGATGCAAGACCAACGCACCCCGAGCAGAAAAACAAAGAAAGGAAATTGCATTCCTCAAAGGACTGCTGCAAATGTCTCTTATCTGCCCCTGCTGTAATATCTACTTATTGGGTACTGGCTCAGTAGCACTTTCTCCTTCTAGTTGCTCATTGTGTTTCCCTCACAGTGGGCCCCCAGGCTAAGTGTGAACAGTGTGAACATCACATGTCACCGCTGTGTCTTCATGGTATCATGCTGATGCACCACTTTTTTGGTGTCATGTCATGCCATTGTAACCCTGGCGCTGGCAAGATGTCATGCAAGTGTTGCCCTGTCTGTAGGTGCTGAAAACAGGGAGCATTCCATCCCATCACTCCATTCCATCCCATTGCACAGCCGACCAAACGCTCATGATGTCTTTTGCCTTCAGGACCAGAACCCCATGGTAAAGGCAAAACAGGAGCTGCAGAGTTCCAACACAGAGCAAGGGATTGGGGCCAAAGGCTAGACTGAAGCTGTTGGATTAGGGAAGCTGTATCTATCGTGGAAACACTGTGATAAAGCAAGCTTGACTGCTTGTTCTGCAGTCTTTCAAAGCAGCTTTCAACAGAACCTTGCCGGAAGCTTAGCCACCCCATCCTTCCAATTAGCTTCCAGAGCTCAATTCCTGGTGCTGTTGAACACATTATTATTTCATAGCTGTGCTTCCATTTTAATAGGATTTGTTTTGCAGATGTGGCTGTGTCCTCACCTCCCCTTTATTACTAACCTCACTGGGAGGAAACTTCTGGGACTCCCGGAAGGGCCATCTGGTAGGGCTCGCAGGGCTACCCAGGGCCTCAGGTATGATAAACTTGCGCTTTGTCACAGTGCTGTGGCCTTTACAGGCAGTATTTCCTCCCCTGCCAAATGTGGCCTTTTTCATAATCAGAGCCAATGAGCTGATCCCCAAACCCCCATGATGTCTCCTTTGCCTCTGTACCCAGTGTGGGGACACTGTGCTGTGCCTGAAGTGTGGGTTCTATTCCTGCCTCTTACATCTGTTTTGCTTCTGAGGGGGTTATTTCTAGCAAAAGGATTAGCTTTGCATTGCCTCTATATTTCTATTCCACGGAACGCAAGCCCCTTGCTCCTACTGCCCACATCAGTGATTTTTCCTCAATGAATTCCCAGGGAGATGACTAGAATACTGTCCTCTGTGAATGTGCAGCCATGTCTTCTCCTGTATGCTGCCTGCCAGCCAGCCTGCCTTCTGTCTGTCTGTCTGTCTGTCTATTACTACTCATACAACTTTCACTTTAAGCAGAAATTAGAATAAAAATTAAAATAAAAAGACATTACTTAGTATTATTTCCCTTGTATTTAGTTATTGCACCTATAAATTTTGTCACTGAAAGCGTGACAAGATTGACAGTAATAGTCATGTCACCTGGGCTCTCATATTAAGCAACGTTTAAGTAAAGGGGTGATTAAATTAACCCTCAGCTCATTGAATGTAGGACACTATAATCATGTGTTCAATGGTTTCAACTTTGTCATTTGAACATCTGCATGCTCTGCTACTGTATGGTACTTTATTATATCTACCCTCCAAAACCACCAAGGGAAGGGCATTCATTCTTGCCAGAGTAAAAGCTCTTCTGAGCTTTGGTACTGCCAAATGCTAAAATTACTTTGGCAGTTGCACTGGGAGGACAATTTCCAAGTAAAGTGTCGAACACACCCTATGCACCCTAATGGATGTACTAGTAATGTCCAACTTCCTAACACACTTTTTTGCCAAATTATATCTTTAGAATTTTTAAAAAGAAAGTGTGAATTAGATTCTCATTCTAGGAGGAGATCAGGAAACAAACTTCATTACATTTGAAGGAAATGGGTCATTTATCCACTTATAGTTAGCAAAATTCAAAGGGACAGATCATGTCCAAGCAAACTATCCTGAAGTTGACCCACAGAGTTCACTATGAACATATTTCTCAAGCCTTTTTATTAGAACATAAGAAACCATGGAAGACTGATTCAGATTGGGGCCACGATACTGGGAAACTGGGAAACAGGAGCTTAACTTAACTATGTTAGCAGTCAGACCCATCCTCCCACTGAGGAGCAGTTTATAGGTTAAAAAGCCAGAAACACTTCTCTAAACATCACCCCAGTACCTTAAGTGCAGGGCACTGCTTGGGCCAAGGTGGACCAAGATGGATTCCAGTCAGGCATCAGCCTAGAATATCAGTTTCAAGGCACGAGTCAGAGCGCGGCTGGCTGGCTACTATCCCCTCCTTGCCCTGGAGATATGCATGGCTTTAGGACAATGGGTCACCCAGGACCTATTGATTCACTTAGTATAATCCCATCAATACTTTAGCCTGATGTCCCCTTCACCCATTGCCCTTGATTAAGCAGTAATTACCCTTCCCATTCGGTGCTTGTAGAGCCATCAAACCTCTCCTACATTTTTGTCTACCTCTGGAAGAACCATTAGTTCATTGGTGAGTCAACCTGCCTCAGGATACATTTTGCCCTATAAATATGTTACTCAGCTGACTCAGCTCTCCCTGTGTGTGTTCTTGGATCCTCCACACACACCCCACTTGGATGTGGGCCTTTCCTCTCTTGCTTCCCAAAACACTGGTTTGACTTTGACTTTGCTTCTTCTGAGGACCTCTTCAAGACTGGTAATTATCACCAATAATTGTAATACTTTCCCCTTTCCTCCCTGGTTTTTATAGTTAGTTCTTGTAAGTGTTTGCTGTATGCATCCTTGTTTTAGTCTGTTTTCTTTCCTGTAAATAACTGCCTGTTTATTTTCAAGAGTTCTCATAGGGACAAATCCCTGTATACATAGGTTGAGAGCTCACTAGGACGAGATCTCACACTGTCTCCTTTAGCTAATTCCCCCAACTTAAGTGGAGACTGCCTACTCTGGGTAACATGTACGCCATTTCCCAAATCTCAACCCGTATGCTCCGAGCTATTTGTTATTTTGGAGAAAACATATAGGCAATCTGTGTATTTATCTCAGTATCAAATATTAGGTTCAACAGATCATCTGAAGCTGGGAAATGCTATGGAATGAACAGGTTAACCACCCTCCTCAACCCTCAGTTAAAACCTGAACGGGATCCTTCTTCTTCCCTTAACAGTTTATTGATAAAAACTGCTTGAAAGACAATTCCTGAATGACACAGTGTCTTGTCTGGTTTGTCCATGAGTAGCATAAATTCAGATCTGCACAGACCCAGCTCTTTAGGGACAGGAAACCACAACACTGTGAAATGAACCCTAATTTTCGTAGTGCTAAGCAAAATTTGTTTCCCGCTACAGTTTACTAATTTCATCATGTTTACAGCAGCAGATATTAAACTCATCATGCCAAACAGCAGGGGTGTTTCTTGACGGGGCCTACCAGGAGACTCCACCTGACTTCCCACTCCTAGTAAAATGCCCCAGTCAAGAAACTGCAAGTGCTCTTTCGGAGTACAACAATAACATTTAACAGTACATTGCACCATGTGTTGCTTACTGGTGTTGTCAAGGGAAATCACAGTTTAATGAAGAGAAGTCATGTTATCACTGAAATACCCAACTGCAATCTGAACTAAGCTGTCAACACTTCATGCTGCTGTTCAGACAAAGGAGCCAGGGAACTGTATATGGACTTTGTGCTTCGAGGTCACTGTAGGGCTGCCAAGTCCCCCGGTAGAGCGGGGGAAACACCGATTTTTAAAGCTTTCCCCCGCTTTTCCGAAATTGGCCACCGGGGGGACAAAATGGCTGCCAGCAGGGGAACCTCAGAGCCTGCCCTGGCCTCTTGAACTTCTTAAAAGGGAAATTTCCCCTTTAAGAGCTGATCGAGCAAGAGAGCCCCGCCCAGAGATTAAGGAGGGACTAAGCTCTTTCTACTGAAGGGCTTGCGTGCAAGGTTGCTGCTGAGTAAACTGCTGGGGTAAGCTGCTGGGGTCTGCGAGCTCTTTTCCTTCTCTGTCTCTCCCCCTCCCCCTCTTTCTTTTTTCTGTCTGTCTGTCCACAGTGGTTTTGTCAAAGGAATAAACTGTTACTTCCAAAGAGGTAAACATCACAAGGAGAGGTTGCCTGTAGAAGGTCTGGGAGTGGGATTGTTTAAAATGTCTTGTCGTGGCTGTTTGGGTCCCCCCAATCCTCATTTCCCTTCTGCAAATAAAAGTTGGGATTCCTCAGTTTTATGCCAATTTTCTGTTTCTTTCAACCGTGTCCCCCCCCCCCGGCAGTAAAAATCTGCATTTTTAAAAGCATTTGTACATCAAGTAACCAGTATTTTAAGTTAGGGATGGATCCAACTAGCTTTTCTGCTGGCGAAAAGGGGAGGACAAAGGTCCTCTTTAGCCACCAAAAAGCCTATGCTGGGGGGGGGGGGGGAGAAGTTATGGGACTTACATGGACAACAGCTGGGTGAAACAAGGGCCAGAAATAAAGCCTGGGAATTGGGCAAGAGTAAGTGAAAAAGCTGTCTGTCTGTCTGTCTGTCTCTCTCTCTCTGTCCCCATCCAGCAGAGGTCTATCAGTGGCTATTATTAGCCACAAGGTCTAAATGGAACCCTTTGTCTGGGGCAGTGATGCTCTGCATTCTTGGTGCTTGGGCGGCAACAGTGGGAGGGCTTCTGGAGTTCTGGCCCCGCTGCTGGAACTCCTGAGGGCACCTGGTATTTTTGGCCACTGTTGTGACACAGAGTGTTGTACTGGATGGGCTGTACTGGATGGGCCGATCCACTGTGGCTTCTCTCCTGTTCTTATGATATGAAAATCATATTTAGCACTTGTGTAGCACTTAGGGCTTCATATTCTGCCGAGATGAGGAAGGATTCAGTAGGGCCATTGCTCAGTGATAGAGCATCTGCTTGACATGCAGGAGGTATCAGCCTCTTCAGCTAAAAAAGGATCAGGTAATAGGTGACATTAAAGATCTCAGCCTGAGACCCTGGAGAGCCACTACCAGTCTGAGTAGTCAATACTGACCTTGATGGACCAATGGCCTGATTCAGTATTAGGAAACTTCATGAGTTCATGTGGAAGCATGTGGAAGCAACATCACAGGATGTGACATCACAAAATGATGTCACTTCCTTTCTCCTGGCTCCACCCCCAAAGTCTCCTGGCTCCACCCCCAAAGTCCCCAGATATTTCCCAAGTTGGACTTGGCAGCCCTAGAGGTCAGGCATCTACCTATGGATTCAGTGGGTAGCTCTATGCAACATAAAGGAGATGTAGGCCTTGCTCTTAGGAGGAAAACGACAAAGGTGGGAAACACTATGCATAAAAATAATGTGTTCATTTATAAAACTGCCAGGACTATGAAAGGCATAGTTATTTGAAATTAGCACCAGGATGATTTTTGCATAGCATACCACTGACTTAAACAAAATCGCCACCCTCTGCCACACGCAGCACCAAGCTCCTTTTTAGCTAGAATACAATAAACTTAGCTTTTCTGCGAGTGACAAAATGGAATTCGCACAACCTTCAGGCACCTTGCTGAGTTCTGAAACACATTAAGCATCTGAGAGCTTGCAGGGCTTCATTCTCAAGATGTCAGTAAGTAAGAGAGCTTTCATTTTAGTTCTCCAAAGTGCTCTTATTTCCCAAGCAAACAAATATTGTCCCCTATAAAATCATGTCATTAAAGACTTCCAGTTTTTCACGTTAAAGCTTGAGAGGAACTGGCCAGACAACTAAGGACAACTGCCTTCTAAATATATCAATGAGGGTTGCCAGCCTCCAGGTGGGGCCTGGTGATCTCCTGGAATTACAACTGATCTCCAGACTGCAGAGATCAGTTCCTCTGGAGAAAATGGTATCTTCAGAAGGTAGACTTTATGGTACAAGACCCGTGCTGAGTTCCCTCCACAAACCCCACCCTTCCCGGCTGCACCTCCAAATCTCTAAGAATTTCCCAATCTTGAGTTGGCAATGCTATCAACTGACTCATCTTATATTAGGTAACAATTTTAATTAGTGTAGTCTGTCAATACACTTCTGGTTGTACTGCAGAAGAACAAACATATCTAGCAGAACAAGGGAAACATCTTTAAGTATCATTGGTTTCCCAGACAGTTAGATCAATTTATTTACCGGGGGGGGGGGGGGGGGGAGGCAACAAGATGTGTGAAATTTCCATATATCTGTATGTGTGATGCTGCATGCTGTATACAACACTGTACACTGAAAGTACTGAAGCTTCTTTTTAGTAACATGCAACTTAAAGCAGGATAACAGCAGTAAACACTGTCAGCATTCTGTATCTTAACATGTATTTATCACATTTATATCCGGAGTTTTTTTGTAGAAAAATCCTAGCAGAAACTCATTAGCATATTAGGCCACACCCCTGAGAGTGCAGCTCCTTCCCAGGATCAGCTTCCCCAGGTACCCCATGGCTTGCAGGGTGCATGGGGAACCTGAGGGAAGGAAGGCAGTTTCTGGATCAGCTTCCCCAGCTTAAACTGCCTTCCCTCCCTCGTGGCTTGTGAGGCCCCTGGGGAACCTGGGTGGGGGGAGGCTGTAGGCATGGCCAACTCGGAAGCCAGACAGAACTCTGTTCCTGTGCATTCCTGCCCCAAAATAGCCCTGTTTATATTCCACCAAGACTACATAGATGCATTCCCCCAAAGTGCACAGAGTAATCCCTTTTTATCTTCAAAACAACACTGCAAGGTAGATCATGTGGAGATATTAAAAATCCTGAGGTCATACACTGAGCTTTATTATTTAGCAGGGTTTTGAACTGAAAGGGTAGATATCTTCCTCTGTGCAATGAGCAAGCATGTGTCCATTCAGTGCTTAAGACACTGTTGGTGCTACATAAACAATAATATGTACCTGTGTGCCAGCATGGGAATCAACGTGTATGACTATCCATAAGCACAGGTATTTTGCTGAGGATAAATGAGGGTTCATCCAAGTGGACCCGTCTATTGTATACTTTGCAACATTTCACAGATGCAATGAGGGACAATCTGATATACTTGTAGCACAATATAACCTCCCCCCCAACATTATTACACATTACGTAGGCTCTTTGCTATATGCTATCTATATCTTGCACTGGCTTGATGTCTTCTTCCATTAAAGATAATGCTCAAAACACATAAATCTCTGATACTGAGTTATCACGTTCAACTGTTCAAAAAGAACCTCACTATCTGCAGAATGTGAAATGGAAAGGCTTGTGCTTTAGCGTGTATTGACATGCATGCACCCCAAATATAAGATGCATCCTTCTCCTGATTACATTTTCAGGAGACCGGGAAGGGCAAGATGAAATCTGAAAAATGGCAACAATTATATATGGCAACTTTTACTCTTATGCTACCAGCATTTCATCAAGGCACTTCAAAGATCTTCTGGCAGACAAAATAGGGACAGGGATTTATTAGGGACTAATACCAGCAAATCAAGACTGTTCCTGGTACCCCTGGAGAATTTGCATGTTTTCTCTGTTTTCCCTAAAATGTATGCCTGAATTCTAAGAAACAACATTTGCTGAGTGCATTCTTTTTGTCAGCAAAGATTCCTGTAATATGCAAGCTTAACTTGCATCTTTATAATCACAAGCTTCTGGCAAACGTTGCTTTTATATTTTCAGTGGGAGAAACAGTCTTTGATGAGGTGCTCACTCTTGCAAAAGCAATGAGGAAAACAAGGCCTAAATTTAACCTCACTGTTTTCCAGACACACGTGGTACTATGGCTTCCATGACACTGCAGATTCTGAGAGAAGCTAATGCACATGAACACTAAAACATTGCTTTACACTGAATAAGACCATAGGTTCATTAAGGTCAGTATTGTCTGCTCAGGATTGCAGCGGCTGTCCAGAGTCTCAGGCAAAGATATTTCACATCACTTCCTATCCAGTCCTTTCAATAGAAGATACACTAGCAATTGCTGCATAAATAAGTTAATACACTCTGCATTTCCAGAAGGAAAAAGGAGACTGAAACTGAATGAAACTTTGTATCTTCAGATGTTTTGAAAATCAGGCACTCACTTTGGTTGTTTTTTAAAAGTGCACTAGCCGTGTTATTAAAGATTTTAAAGTAGAGCTATCAATGTTTAATGGCTTCCTCTGTGTTAAACCAAGTAGAACAGATAGTGAAGGAGTAGGTAGATATTATGCTAGGGCTGCCAAGTCCCTCGGTAGAGCGGGGGAAACACCGATTTTTAAAGCTTTCCCCCGCTTTTCCAAAATTGGCCACCGGGGGGACAAAATGGCTGCCAGCAGGGGAACCTCGGAGCCTGCCCTGGCCAGCCTCTTGAACTTCTTAAAAGGGAAATTTCCCCTTTAAGAGCTGAGCCAGCAAGAGAGCCCCGCCCAGAGATTAAGGCGGGACTAAGCTCTTTCTACTGCGTGCAAGGTTGCTGCTGAGTAAACTGCTTAGGTAAGCTGGGGTCTGCGAGCTCTTTTCCTTCTCTGTCTCTCCCCCTCCCCCTCTTTCTTTTTTCTGTCTGTCTGTCCACTGTGGTTTTGTCAAAGGAATAAACTGTCACTTCCAAAGAGGTAAACATCACAAGGAGAGGTTGCCTGTAGAAGGTCTGGGAGTGGGATTGTTTAAAATGTCTTGTCGTGGCTGTTTGGGTCCCCCCAATCCTCATTTCCCTTCTGCAAATAAAAGTTGGGATTCCTCATTTTTATGCCAATTTTCTGTTTCTTTCAACCGTGTCCCCCCCCCCCCTCCGGCAGTAAAAATCTGCATTTTTAAAAGCATTTGTACATCAAGTAACCGGTATTTTAAATTAGGGATGGATCCAACTAGCTTTTCTGCTGGCGAAAAGGGGAGGACAAAGGTCCTCTTTAGCCACCAAAAAGCCTATGCTGGGGGGGGGGAGAAGTTATGGGACTTACATGGACAACAGCTGGGTGAAACAAGGGCCAGAAATAAAGCCTGGGAATTGGGCAAGAGTAAGTGAAAAAGCTGTCTGTCTGTCTGTCTGTCTCTCTCTCTCTGTCCCCATCCAGCAGAGGTCTATCAGTGGCTATTATTAGCCACAAGGTCTAAATGGAACCCTTTGTCTGGGGCAGTGATGCTCTGCATTCTTGGTGCTTGGGCGGCAACAGTGGGAGGGCTTCTGGAGTTCTGGCCCCGCTGCTGGAACTCCTGAGGGCACCTGGTATTTTTGGCCACTGTTGTGACACAGAGTGTTGTACTGGATGGGCTGTACTGGATGGGCCGATCCACTGTGGCTTCTCTCCTGTTCTTATGATATGAAAATCATATTTAGCACTTGTGTAGCACTTAGGGCTTCATATTCTGCCGAGATGAGGAAGGATTCAGTAGGGCCATTGCTCAGTGATAGAGCATCTGCTTGACATGCAGGAGGTATCAGCCTCTTCAGCTAAAAAAGGATCAGGTAATAGGTGACATTAAAGATCTCAGCCTGAGACCCTGGAGAGCCACTACCAGTCTGAGTAGTCAATACTGACCTTGATGGACCAATGGCCTGATTCAGTATTAGGAAACTTCATGAGTTCATGTGGAAGCATGTGGAAGCAACATCACAGGATGTGACATCACAAAATGATGTCACTTCCTTTCTCCTGGCTCCATCCCCAAAGTCTCCTGGCTCCACCCCCAAAGTCCCCAGATATTTCCCAAGTTGGACTTGGCAGCCCTATATTATGCATGTATAGATTAGTCAGAATACTTTGCTGCCTGAGTGGCTTCATAGGAGGGCAGGGAGCAGTGAACCCTTCCCCCATTCCTAACCTGAGGACACAAGCAATTGCAGTAAATTATTCTAAGGAGTCTCTCAAGGTGCATCTCTAGTGCTTATTGGAAGTTTCTTGCACACCAAGAGTAATTATGTTCATGCCATGCAAATTCTGAACCCAAACTGCACAAGTAAGGTTGCGAGTTCCCTCCTGGCAACTGATAGGGGATGGGGGGTACTTAAGAGGAGAAAGGAGAAGGCCTAGGCCTCAGCGACTGCATTGCACAGGAAGTGACATCAGCATGCCAGCAATATCTGGGCGATGCTCCGGTATTTAGGCAAAAACTCTGTGGTAAAACCAACTTCTACCATAGGGATTTTACCCAAATACCAGAGTGTCACCCAGACATCACTGGCTTGATGATGTCACTTTCTGTGTGACACTGGCCATGAGGCCTAGGCCTTCTCCTTTCCCTGGTAAGTCCCCCTCACTGGCCAGCTGATCGACTGTTGGGGGGGCCCTCCACTGGGGGGGGGCTGGCAACTCTACCCACAAGTGATATATTGATAGCAAGTGGGAACTCACAATGAGTTGCAGGAAGCATTTCATTTCCAGAAAGCCCCCATAGCCTCTCCTCTTTTCCTGCTTCCTTCTCTCCTTCTAGGGTTGCCAAACTCCAAGTAGGGTCTGCAGATCCCCTGGAATCACAACAGAGCTCCCAGTTACAGAGATCAGTTCCCCTAGGGTTGCCAGCTCTAGGTTGGGAAATTCCTGGAGATTTGGGGGTGGAGCCTTGGGAGGGTGAGGTTTGCAAGGGAAGCAGCCTCAGCAGGGTATAATGACATAGAGCTCACCCTCCAAAGCAGCCATTTTCTTAATGGAAAATGATGTCTGTCACCTGGAGAGCAGTTGTAGTTCTGTGTGATCTCCAGCCCTTGCCTGGAGGTTGGCAACCCTAGTTCCCATGGAGGAAATGGCTCACTAGAGTTTGTGCCATTATATCCCTCTGAGGTCAGTCCTCTCCTCAAACCCATCCTCCCCATGATCCACCTTCCTCCAAATCTCAAGGAATTTCCTAACCTGGAATTAGCACCCCTTCCCACTGAACAGCCAGCCTAACTTTATCTGCCCCTCTGTCTTAAGCTTCCCCTCTCCCCCTGCCTCAGGCAAGCTCTACCTAAGAAAACTGTGGCCCAATTGTGTGGTGTGAGCCCCTGGCCAGGCCCACTTGCCTGGTAGGGAACCCTGAAGGACTTGTGGGGTAGCACCTCACTTTCCCCTGTATCCCCCTCCCCCCACTATTTCCTCTTTCCCTCCTCCTGGCCACCTCCATATCTTCTCCCTTTTCCCTGCCTCAGTCTCTCCTTCTCAGCCATTCACCAACCCCCCCCCCCCTTATTTGCCTCCGATCTTCAGTTATATTTGTTATTTATTTTCTTTATTATATCCCACCTTTCTCCACAGTGGGGACCAAAGAAGCTTACATTATTCTCCTCTCCTCCTTCTAATCCACATAACAACCCTGTGAGGTAGGTTAGGCTGAAAGTATGTGACTCATCCAAAACCACCCAGTCAGCTTCCACAGCAAGATGGGGATTTGAATATAGATCTCCCAGACCCTACTCTGAAGCTCTAACTGTTACACCACACTGGCTTTCATAGAGTGGCTGTTGTTGAACAGTAGCAAGCAGCCAGGCCTAGCTGAATCATGCATGTCGAATGGTATCAAGTCACCCAGTGGTTGCTTCCAGGCCTAGGATTGCCAGCCTTCAGGTGGTCCTGGAGGTCTCCCAGAACTACAACTGAATTCCAGACAGCAGAGATCTGTCCCTGTGGAGAAAATAGCTGCTTTGGGGTGTTATGTCCGGTGCTTGATTCTTTGTCTGCAGCCAGGGAACATGTCTGGGCATGTTTGCCTGTAATGGGATGTGATAACAACAGAGCTTCCTTCCCCAGAGAACAATGGATCTAGGGATCCTGCTGATCCCCCTGTCAGAGGCTGAGGATATTTGAACGGATCTATGATAGCCCCTGGCCGGAGAATAATCCCTGTTGGACCAATCCCCCTTAGGGGGGGTATGGTCAAGGTGTGGTTTACTTGTAAATATAAGTGGCTTCCCCATCCCTTTGTCCCCATGCTCCATCCTGACCTGCAAGAAACCACCATGCTGTATATATGATCCTGACTCCCTAATAAAAGAGCTATGATTGAAAGCACTCCACTGGCCTCCCGAGTCCACTACTTTTCAGGAGGGTGGACTCTATGCCATTATATTCAGCTGAGGTCTCCTCACTCCTCAAATGCTGCCCTCCTCAGATGCCACCACAAAATCTCCAAGAATCACTCAGGTCTTGTTCTAATGGGGTTGCCAACCTCCAGGTGGTACCTGGAGATCTCCCACTATTTTTATCTCCACGCTGCCAAGACCAGTTCCCCTGTAGAAAATGGCTATTTTGGAGAGGGGACTCAAAGGTATAGTATATCACAGAGTCTATGAGAAACAAAAGTGACATCATAGCTTCTCTGAGATTCTTCCCAACCATCCCTCAAATATCAAAGAATTTCCCAAGCTGAAGTGGGCAGCCCTAAGTATCTGTATGTCCAGAACACTAGCACCATTAGTAGGAAGGAAATCTGTCAGGTCAACATGTAGGGAGTGAAGTTGGGTTGAAATTGCAGGAAGGACCTTTTGGGGAGCCCCTTGCAAGGTACTTCGTTATATTCTTTCCCCCATAACCGAGTCAGGGCAGAAATGTATACCAAGTGTAGATGTGAAGAAAGTAGCTTCCACCCTTGTTCGAGAGGGTTAAATGTAGTTTCCTTCAGGGGACTTCCCTCAGATGCCACAGATTTTTTTAAACCCTAAGGCTTTTAAAATTCAAACTGAAAGAAAAGGTCTTACTGTCACCTTTCCACTCAATTACATGATCAGGTTTGGAATTATGAGCAACAGATGGTGGTGATGGCATGGTATAGTAGTTGAAGAGTACTGGATTAAGATTTGGGATGCCCCAGTTCAAATCCTCACCATGTCATGGAAGCTTGCTGGGTGACCTTGGGCCACTCACGCACTCTCAGCCTAACCTACCTCAAAGGACTGTTGTTATGAAGAGACAATGGAGGAAAAGAGACCTATTTAAGCTGCTTTGGAGAGAAAAGCAGGGTATAAATGAAGTAAATAAATAAATGGTTCATGTGGTTACATTAAAAAAACAATATCAGAAGGATTACCTTGCATTATATTTTTAGCATGGGTTTTAAAAAAGAAGGGATACAATTGCAGTGAGGGCTGCCATTTGTGCAAGGAATGCTGCATACATGGAAATCTTCCGTGGGCTTCACCCTTAAAGCTTCAGTTTAAGCAAGAATTCTTATAGGTATGTTATCTCCAAATCATGAAAATAAAGAAAGCTACACAGACCACTAATAGTTTGAAATCCAGCATCCTAGGTTTTATCTCTTAAGAGTTCAATATTAAAAGAGATAAGAACACTTGTTATCTCAAAATAACCTCAAGAAGGAGAACTGCATTCATTCTGCCCACAAGAGGGAGTATTTTGTTCTTCTCAGGTCATCTGAACATGGTGATTATTATTTTTTGCCTTTCTTAGATGCATGCTGGAAATTAGAGAAAGTAAAGCACCCCTCAGTGACATTTATGTCGCTGGGCTCTACATAACATTAGAATTAGAATCTCTCCCCACCACAATGGAAACAAACACACAAGCAAAATCTTAACATCCATTCTACTTAATTGTCAAGAAATGGTACTAGAGTTGTTGAAATATGGAGCACTGAACACAGTTAATGAGGAGAGAGGAAAATTAGTTAGCTCAAAGTGCCACAAACAACAGGGTCAAGGTCAGGTTTCTTGGGTAACTCTTGCAGCATATAATAAACTTTTCCCCCTCTCCACTGAGGTAATAAAATGAAAGGAAATGGCTGGCTCCATCTTAATGCTGGCCAAAATGTTTTCACCAGCATAACTGGCCCTTCACAGAAGTCTACCTATTTCTTTGCCTACTCAGTGTTTTCTTCACTGCATTTATTAAAACAAGAGTAGGACAGAGATTTGCTGCTATTTCCTGGAATTACCAAGTTTCAATTTGAACTATTATAATTTTTTTTGGCATTCTATAGTATTCAAGGATCAGAGACATTTATTGCAGATGTTCAAACAACAGCTTTGTAAGATAGGCCAGTAATAATATTACAGATAGGATCTGGTTGCCAAAGGAAGGTTTGCCTAAGGCCCCCAACTGAGTTTGTGGAAGAGGTGAGGTTTTACCAGGTGACTCTTTGAGCACAGTGGCTAAACTAATAAACTGAACACCTGATAGTAGTCTTCAGTCCATGAGCTGCCATTATAGAAAAAATACAGTATCCCTTCCCCCCCAATCAAACAATGACATTAGCAAAAGCACTCCCCCAACACACTCAAGAGGCAAAGGGAGATTCTCCTATTTTAATTACATCCATGGTCTCAAACTTTCTCAAGTGGGCCCTACTAGTAAACTTGCTCTGCATTTTAGAATCCACTTGCAATATACTTCATGCTTCATTCCTCCCTCCCCAACATAAAATATAGGAATCTATCATCAGTTAACACTGAACAAGTTTATTTGTGTGTGTGTGTCCATCTATCTGTTTGTCTGCCTGTCTGTCTGTTAGCTAATGCTGCCATCTCCTGCCCGGGAGGTGGGATGAGTGAACCCTTGACGTCGGGTCTGTGGAATGTTATGTTATATTTCTCATGGCATGCTTATCGCTCTTCAAGGTGCTCTGACTGATGGTGCCTGCCCATGTATCCCATCTCCTGTCTGGCTCTAATTCTTCCCACTTTTTTCCCCTGGGAACCATAAACCAGTATTTTAAGCACCTTTTCTTTGGCTTGGTGATTGGTTGCAATTCCTTTTTGAATTCTGTATAATTGTCCTCCTTGAGGCTATGTCAGTCATTAGTAACACAAGAAATGTAGATGACCATAGCAGACCTTTCTCAATAAAGCACAGGCTATCAGTAATAGACCAAGCACCAGGCGTCTGTTGTTACTGAGTTGATGGTATTAATAATCATGGATGGTAATACTGGCCATAGTGGTGATGGTGGTGACTCCTAGTTGAAAGCCTGGTGGAAGAGCTCTGTCTTGCAGGCCTTGTGGAACTGTAAAAGGTCCCACAGAGCCCTGATCTCTTCTGGGAGCTTATTCCATCAGCATGGATCTGCCACCGAAAAGGCTCTGGCTCTGGTTGCAGCTAACCTGGCATCTTTGGGACTAGGAAGGGCCAATCGGTTTTGTGACCCTGACCTAAGTGCTCTCTGGAGCATATATGGGGAAAGGTGGTCCTTCAAGTATGTTGGACCCTGGCCATAAAGGGCTTTAAAGGTAAGAACCAGCTCCTTGAAGTGAATCTGGTATGCTATTGGCAGCTGGATGTGTTCCCTCATGGGGAGACCCACCAGAACCCTGGCTGCGACATTTTGCACTAGCTGCAGCTTCTGGATTTGTGACAGGGGCAGCCCTAGGTAGAGTGTTACAGTAGTCTAATCTCGAGATGACCATCACATGGATCATTGTTGTAAGGTTGTTGTGTTCGAGGAAGGGAAAGGTTGTTAAGGAGGTATCCAAGAGCGCTCCCAAACTCCTAACCTCCAGCACTGGTACCAATGGCACCCCATCGAAGGTTGGGAGTGGGATCCCTACCCCCGGTCCACCCTGACTCAGGCATATCTTCACCAGATTCTATTTCAGTCAGCTCAGTCTAAGCCAAACATCCATGGCTTTTAACACCCAATCCAGATCGTCCAGTCTAGAACCAGACCAGCCACCCAACATCAGATAGAGCTGGGTGTCATCCACATACTGGTGACACCCCAGCCCATAACTCTGGGCAACCTGGGCAAGGGGGCGCATGTAGATGTTGAATGACATCAGGGACAGGGAGCACTCCGCACTCTAGTGGGTATCTCTGGGAGAGCTGTTCCCCTAATGCCACCCTTGAATAATGGGTTATATTTCATGGTCAATTTGCACATTACACAGAGGCAAATGCAGATTTGCCTTTGAGCATATACACTACATGAAATGAAGTCAATCATACCTTATGAGCACATACATTGTTCCATGCTCACATTTACAAATGTATGAAACCAAACCATATTTTAAGCACCTTAGTGTAACAAGATAAGTGGCTCTCATTGTCTTGGTTGGAGAAGCAGGACTCTTTAGGAAAGATGAATAAATAAGGGAAACATGAATTGCCATTTAGTGGCGCAGGGGTCATTTTGAGCAGAAACGCACAGGAATGCCGTTCTGGGAGTAACAAGCCCAGGAGCGGGCACATATGGTGATGTGCTGTGGAAAAAAGCAAAAACATATTAACTTGATCTGTATTTTCATGCTTGTTGTAGGGTAGCTTCCTTGCAAGAGCAAAGGAAACCTGAAGTGTCTTTAGTCAAAGTGTAAAGCTGGCTTCCCAGATCTGAGTTGGGAAATACTTAGAGATTTTTGGGGTGGAGCCTGAATGGTGGGTGTTGTCTTCTGACACACTTCCGGTGATGTCAGGGGTGTGTGGCATATGCAAATAAGTTATGCTAATGAGTTATGCTAATGAGCTCTTGCACCTCTTTTTTCACAAAATGACCCCTGGTGGCAAGCCAAGCCAATTCAGGAAATTTCATCTGCTTATGCTTAGCTACTCCTGGAGAGAATGAAGGACATGTGGACTGGTTTTCTTAAGCAACTGTTCTACCACATTTTTGTCCTAACCTTTGTGCAAAAGAGCTCCAAGTTCTTTCATATGTGGTTCTTTCATTGTCATTATATTCCACACCAGCCCAGAGAAGCAGATTAGGCTGAAAGAGATTGATCAGCACCATCACTGGGGCTCAGTTCAAACCCAGCCAGCCACCAACAGAAGATACTGTCAGGAGTCAGCCAGGGGTCAGTAATAGTGAAAGCTCCTAAAAACAGGAGGAGCCCTGCATAGCCAGCCTGGAGCTGACAAAAGCTGACCAGCAACAAAATGAAATTCAGGCATGCCAAGACTCACAGACAAAAGCTAATGCAGAGCCACTACCACCCTCCAGCCCTGATTCAGCAGGTGAAAATTGGTTTATTGCTCCCAGCCCTCCAAGATCACCTACACCTTTAGAATGCTGCAGAAGGAAGCTGAGGTCAGATTTACAGGTGAGATGGCAAAGTGCACACCTTCTTGCTTGACACAAGCTGCTTGCTGATAACGAAGATGAGTTATTACAGGAGTGTTCCTGAGTAATGGGCTGTAGATATGAAGCCTAGGCATGCAGCTATAAAGTCTTCTTGGAAAGATTGTTGGGCATGGACACAGCATAAGTTAGACCGGAACAGCTGACACTGCCTTGATGGATTCCTGGAAATCTGACCCTTGGATTGAACGACTCAGACTTGTCTGATCTCTGCAACTCTGACCTCTGGACTGAACAACTCTGGACTTTGGAAACCTCCTTGAACAGTAGATCCAGGTGGTCACCTGTGTTGGTCTGAAGCAGTAGAACAAATGTAGAGTCCAGTGGCACCTTTAAGACCAACAAAGGTTTATTCAGTGTATGAGCTTTTGTGTGCAAGGCACACTTTTTTAAAGCTCATACCTTGAATAATCCTTTGTTGGGTATTTGAAAAAGTGTGCCTTGCATACAAAAGCTCATACCTTTGTTGGTCTTAAAGGTGCCACTGGACTCTACATTTATTCTCCTTGAACAGTGCTATCTTTGGCAAACCAACTGAGATGCCACAACCTGATACTCAAAGCCTGCAAGTCAGAACAGATACATGGTAGGTGACATGGCCTACACTGGTTGCCAATTGTACTGCTAGCAGCCAGGAGCAAACCAACTGCAGCAGTGTAGACCAGGGCTTGGATTGGTTCTAGCTTCCAGATGTGCAGGTTTGTAAGGTACTTATCATCTTCCACACCCCTGGGGCTTGGTTGGTCAGAGCACCTAGTCAGGGGAGAAGTACTACCCTTGAACTTGGCAGCTACTAGGCTGAGAATCTCTACCCTTCTCTCTGAGGAACAACTGAGGCCACAGGGCAAAGGGCAGAAGGAAAGTATGGGGCAGATCCTTATTCTGTTTTCTTCCCACCACTGAGAGAAGTGTTCTTCTTCTTCCTCCTCCTCCTCCTCCTTCCTGGCTTCATGACCCACCTGCAAGAGAGTCACAACCCTTTTCTAGGTCCTAACCCACAGTTTGAAAACAATTGAATTGCTTTGTTGTGTCACCCATTACCGGGGGTCCTTTCCTAAAAAAAGAGGTGCAGGAGCTCATTAGCATAACTTATTTGCATATGCCACACCCCCTGACGTCACCGGAAGTGTCATAAGGCCACACATCCCTGACGTCAGGTGTGTCAGAAGGCAAGAAGGGAGGGAGGGGGAAGGAAGGAAAGGAACAGGAAGGAAGGTAGGTAGGTGGGGGAGAGAGAGAGAAGAAAGAAAAAGGAAGGAAGGAAGGAAGGAGGGAGGAAGAAAGAAGGGAGGAAGGGGGGAAGGAAGGAAGAAAGAAAGGAACAGTAAGGTAGGTAGGAAGGTGGGGGAAGAGAGAGAAGGAAGGAAGGAAGGAAGGAAGGAAGGAAGGAAGGGGGGAGAGAGGGAGGAAGGAAGGAAGGGAGAGGGGAAGGACGGGGAAAGGAAGGAACAGGAAGGTAGGTAGGTAGGTGGGGGAGAGAGAGAAGGAAGGAAGGAAGGGAGAGGGGAAGGAACAGGAAGGTAGGTACGTAGGTGGGGAGAGAGAGAGAGAGAAGGAAGGAAGGAAAAGGAAGGGGGAAAGGAAGGAACAGTAAGGTAGGTAGGAAGGTGGGGGGGAGAGAGAGAAGGAAGGAAGGGAGAGGGGAAGGACAGGGAAAGGAAGGAACAGGAAGGTAGGTAGGTGGGGGAGAGAGAGAGAAGAAAGGAAGGAAGGAAGGGAGAGGGGAAGGAACAGGTAGGTAGGTGGGGAGAGAGAGAGAAGGAAGGAAGGAAGGAAGGAAGGAAGGAAGGAAGGAAGGAAGGAAGGAAGGAAGGAAGGAAGGAAGGAAGAGGAAGGTAAGTAGGTAGGTGGGGAGAGAAAGAGAGAAGGAAGGAAGGGAGGGAGTATTGATGGGGGGGAGGAAAGGGGCTTCCCGGGGCCCGCGGCGCTCTGCTGCGGCCCCGGGAACAGTGAGAGGGGGAGGGACAGGCCTCTCTTTCCCGGGGGGGAGGCACAAACTCGTCTTGGGGTGGGTAAATCCTGCCCGATGGATGGCGTCTGCTCCCCCTCCCCAAACTCATCAAAGTAGGGTTGGCGCACGTGTGTGTGTGTGTGTGTGTGTGTGAGAGAGAGAGAGAGAGAGATCCAGTCTCCGAACATGGTTGCGGCCGGTGACTTGAGGATAAATTGGAGGGGGGGGGGGCTTAATGCATCTTTCGTAACCCGGGGTGAGACAGGGCATCTGGAAGCGTCGGATGCCCACCTTGTGTATGGGTGCTGCCAATGACTGTTTCTTTTGGTTTGGGGCTGTTTCTTTGTGACAATGGCGGGAATCCAGGGGGATCCATCCACAGTCTTCGACAGCCCACAGGAACAAGGGGGGCTCAGCTGGCTAAGTGCTACTCGTCCTTCCGCTCAGCCGGCCCTGAGACTGGGACAGCCGCACGGGATGGCACAGAAGGGCGGGCACTGCCAACTTCGCACCGCCCCTGCCCAGGCGTCAGGAGGAAGGGGCGCCTTTTCCGATGGAGCCCAGCACGGCAGTCCCACAGACGGGTTCTGGCTTCTGCAGCGAGACCTCCCACCCCGTCCATGGCTGCGCTGCTGCTCTTGGGGGCCCTGGCGGCCCTGCTGGCGCCCTCCACTGCCCGGCCGGGAGCCGCCAACGGCAGCGCCACCCCGACGGCTGTGGTGGTGACGGTGGGGGTGCTGCTGCCGGGGTGCAACCTGCGCTACCCCTGGGCCTGGCCGCGCGTGGCCCCTGCCCTGAGCCTGGCCCTGGAGGCACTCCAGCCCGAACTGCACCACGCCGGCCTCGCCGGCCGCACCGCCTTCGCCTCCACTGAGGCAATGCACGGCGTCTGCGACTACAGAGAGGCCCGGTTCAAGGCCACGGATCTGAAGCGCTCCCACGACCCCGACGTGCTGCTGGGGCTGGGCTGCGACCAGACACGCAACGAAGTGGCGCCCTTGGCCCAGCACTGTGGGAGGGGAGGGGAGAGGGACAGGCCTCTCCTTCTCAGGGCTGGCGGAGCGCCGCTGGCCCCGGGAGCATTAATGGAAGGGGGAAGGAAAAGGGCTTCCCGGGGCCCGCGGCGCTCTGCCGCGGCCCCAGGAACAGTGGGAGGGGGGAGGGACAGGCCTCTCCTTCCCGGGGCCGGCAGAGCGCCGCTGGCCGCATTGATGGGGGGGAGGCCGGGGGGGCGGGGCTTTGTGAAGTGCCCGCCCCCCCGCCTCGTCTCTCCCGGAGCGCCGCTCCGGCGCACCCTGGCCCCAACGGAGCCCTGCCCATTACTGACCATAAGCAGAGATTAAACAAGTATTTATCAAATACTCAGCATTCAAATGCATCAAAATTTCCATTTTTAATATGAAATCCCCCACTTCTAAACTGAGTGACTTGGACTTCTAAGCATTTTTGTGATCATTTTGAATCTGTGATGATAGCTTTCAAGGATGGAATCTCATGAGTTGTCAGCTGCTAAACACACCTTGTCATCTGTCAAATAAGTCAGAAACTAAATACAATTACAAGCCTGCTATCAAATACTGACAAATACAAAATATCATTATATTAGCATTAATCAGGCACAGTAGAATACCAAGCATGTAATCAGTATTCAAAAATTAAATACCTTTGCAAGCTGATTATGTGATAGCATGTTTAATGGACATATACCAAAATCTGGAGGTTCACGGTTCTCATTATTTCCTTCTTGTCTAGTCTTGAGGAACTGTGTAATTTCTAAACAAGATTCCCTGAATTAGCTAGCACTAGTCACATTGCAGAGCACTTCTGGTGAAAGAAGGAAACAACATTCTCTTAAAAGGAAGCACCACCTGGATCCACCTCATGATTAAGCTACCAGACTGGCACCCTATTCTGAGTGACAAAATACAGAACTGCATTTATCAAGAGCCACAGTAGCTGAGACATCAAATCAGCCTCAAGACAAATTCAGCTACCTTTTTCTTACTCTTGTCTCTCCTATGTACAGCACATTTTTTTCCTGTTCATGAAATCTTTTTCCTCTTAGAATGGACTTCTTAGCTAATCACATGTACATCATTCAAGATGATGGGACCTCTGAAGCCCCATTACAGATGTTCTTAGCCATAGCAGATGCAAGCCTGAAGACATCCTGCACCCCTGTGCTGCATCTTGGCAGCAAACTGATACTTCTCAGTAATGCTTGAGGAGCACTGTGGAAACAGAAGTAAGTCCTCACTTCAATCCATAGTGAAGGAAGCTGTTGTGTGTCTGAACCCAATTAAGGGATTTATGGAATGCAATGTCAAGAACTTTGAAACGTATATATCTATAAACCAAACAGTAGTCCCGGACCTAGAAAGCCCAGGCTAGCCAGATCTCATCAGATTTCGGAAGCTAAGCAGGGTCAGCCCTGGCCAGTATTTGGATGGGAAACCTCCAAGGAATACCAGGATTTGTGACATGGAGGCAGGCAATGGCAAGCCACATTTGAACATCTCTTGCCTTGAAAACCCCATGGGTTTGCCATTAGTTGTGACTTGACAGCACTTTTCACAGGCTACTGCACCAGTTACAACTTCCAGTCAGTTTTAAAATGGTGACTGAATCTGAGCTGTACTGTATGTGGGGCTCATTTCTAAGGAAAATGGAATGACATAGCCACTGGTGCTGTATCATAAAAATTCAGCTAACTTCTAGACAGATGAAGCAGGTGAAAACCAGTCTGGTCTTCACTGCTACATCTGGCATGCTAACATAAAATCCCTTCTTATCCCCTGTCAAAGTGGCAAAATTAACACACAGTTTTTTCACATCAGAAAAAAGGATTAAAATTAGAGGTTCAGTACAAAAATCAACTGAACCCTCCCACCAAGATCTGAACAGGCACTGTCTATTACTTTCCAATATTAACTAGCTTAACTGGCCTTTTAAAAATTAGAGAAATTTATGGAGGCCAGGTCTATAAATGATGATTAGCACATCATAGTCAAGTAGAACTTCCATGTATGAGGTTAATGTACTTCTGAAAACCATATGTTAGGAACAAAACAACTAAGGATGGACATCATCTTTATTCATTGCTTGAGCTCCCAGAAACATCTGGTGGGCCACTGCATAAAAGAGGATTCTGACTCCACAGTTGACAGAACAGACCAGTTATAAATTGCATAGAACACTGTCTTTAATAAACAGGTCTCATGACACAATGTACAGCAACATTCCCTCCCCACCACGTTTGGAGCCTTTGGAAAGTTCAGAGGCTTTTTAAACAACTGTAACGAGAGTCCAAGTATTTGGACTGATTGGGAACAAATTATTTTCTACATGTTTAAGTACAGTATTCCAGAGACACAAAGGGCAATGCTCAGTGAATGGGGCCAATTAGCATTTCAGCATTATATATCTAAAAAAAAAAAACAGTGCCACATTCTGAATCTAGAGTTTACTATTCTGATGCTAACTAATCAGATCTGTGCTGATGACAATAGCTAATGACAATATGCAAACTGGCCGCCATCAGTCTAACAGGAAACAAAACGCCTGGGGAAAAATTAAACAGAAAGGGTTTTGTTTTTAAAATGTGAATGTAGAAAGACATTTATATGTTCTCTGCAAGATAAGAACATAAGAAGAGCCCTGGTGGATGACAGCAGAGAGCTATCCAGCCCAGCATATTCTATTTCCAATAGCAGCCAAACCCTTGTCCTTGAAAGCCCACCTGCTGGGGGGGGAAAACATGTGGCAAACCAGTGGGGACCATAGGGCTGCCAAGTCAACCCGGGGGGCGGGGGATCCCCCGCTACAGGGGTTCCCGATCCGCCGGCCAGCATTTGGCCAGCGGGGGGAACCCCACCCCCTTCCCAGTGTAATGACATCACCCGGAAGTGACGTCATCACGTTGGGGATGTTGTCGGGACGATGCTCTAGCAATCACCCCAAAACTCTATGGTACCATAGAGTTTTGGGGTGATTGCCAGAGCGTCTCCCTGGCACTGCCCCCAACATGATAATGTCACTTCTGGTGACATCATCACGCCAGGGAAGCTCCCAGCGGCAGGAGGACTCCCACTCGCCGGTAAGGAAAAAGGACTTGGCAACCCTAGGGGACCAACTGGGCAGCAGCCACTGCATGGTCCCTTACCACCTGGTAGTGAGAGCTCGCTGGCAGCCCCCAAGCTGAGCATGCAACACAATGGCTCCACCTCCAAGACAACTTAAGGGAGTCCCCAAACAGGGGAAAGGTGGGCACGCAGACCTGTCTTCCCCCCAAAAGGATCTGTCCTAATGCCCAAACTGCCACAAGAGTATGGGAAAAACCCCTGGCTCCCGCCAAATGCTCCTAAGCCTGTAGACAACAAAGCAAGCCGCCTCAAAGTCTGTGGAACCATGTATCCATACCTCATTCAGAAAGGTGGACCCCATCATACCTAAATAGGGCTGTTTGCTGAAAAGAAATGTCTGAGTGTTGATAATAAGTATGCCCAAAGATAGCACAAGTTTCCCAGCAGCCTTGCAGACTTCCTGTTTGGCTAAGTCCACTTTATCAGGGGTGACGGTGCCACACCATTTGCAATGCTCAAGCAGCTCTGACCAGAAAAGTTTCGTGTTTGGGAGACAAGAGGCAAAGATCAGCAGTTATGGCATTCAGCAAGACAATGCTTTTTTGGGCAGGAAGGTTGTTTCCCCTTAGCTGGATGATTATTGCGTCAGGAGGGCCAAGGCAAAAAACTTGGCAGGAGATAGTGTCCATGAGGGAGGACCAGCGCATGCCCCTTTGACCCAGCCAAGTGAGATGTGGCCAGTTGTTGAGCCCCAAAGAGTCCCCCCCCCCATCCTGACATAGATGTGTATTTCTCAGCCCAAAGGACGATACTGCGCCCGATGATCCATGCTGTTTTATTCTGACCTGTGAGGACTAAAATTGAAACCAGTTAGACACCTAGATGAACTGAGGGCAAATATAGGACTGGTAAGCTGATGAGCACCAGTAATCGATAGCCCTGATCTTGTCGGATGGGAGCCCAATTTCAGAAGCTACCATGGTCACTCCTATGCAAAATGAATGTATGCCATATGCAGCGAACAGGGCAGGGCTATCGATTAGTGCCCTTACTCCATTGGTCAGTCTTGGATCACCACAGCGATATCTGGAGCTTACTGTCCTGTAATGGAATGTGACTAAAGGAAATGGGGCGCTCTCATGAAATGTAGTGCAAAAGCCTGAAGAGCTCACTGCTGTGAAAGGTGCCAAAAAAGGCAATGTAAAAGCCAACCTGAATAGTGTAATTTCAAAGCAGACCAAAAAATATGCTTAAGTTGTCCATGTGATGCCGGTTAGCACTTGCATTGTCATAGGCTTCCAGGCATCTGGAGATGCAGGGGCAATCTGCCACCAGCCTTCAGTAATGTGGCAAGCCATGAAGGAATTACAAAGGTTGTTGAAACCTAAAGCCTTGCTATAAAAGGATACTACGGTCGTGTGCAACCCCATGGTTCTGGGTAACAGGCCACACTCCTTGGGGTCTGCCAAGTACTATAGAAATAGTGCCTCGGGGACAGGGAAGCCTGTGTTACAACCTGTGGATGCCAGAAAAGACATTAAGGAAGAGACTGCCAAGTGGAAGGAGAGATAGAATCAAATACTTCCTGTAGTGTCACTTATTCCCAAGATTCCAGAGTTCTTCTGGGAATAGATCTGGGTGTTGCTTCATGCTGGGGGCTAAGGCCTGGAACCACTCTTCCTGAAATCAAGACAAGGCATCTGCAGTGTGGTTACCGGCACCTACAACATGTCATGCTGAAAAGGAAGACTGATGATTAAGAATGTAAAATACAGCCTGACTGTTGCACTGTGATGTGTTTGTCCCCAAAAAATTGACCCCAGATGACTACCGCTAGCAAAATTAGAAAAAAATCCAAAATGTGAGATTTTTAAGAATGCCAGTACCAGACCATTACGGGGGCCAGTGCTGTGCACACCAATGGCTCACAAAGTAGACCCCGAACCCCAGGCTGCCCACTGCATCAAAATTAACCTGCAGTGAATCACCAGATGACAAGGCAGATGGCCAAATTGCAATTCCAAATAAACTTATTTGGAAGGCAAGCCAAACACACAGGTCTTCCTTGATGCCCCTTGTAATTCTAATATGATGATGAGGGATGGAAATGACGGTGGTGGATCTAGCTATGTGAACACCAAAGTAATGCCCTAGAGCAACCTCCCTGCAAACAAAGTTGAGATGACCCGAGGGCCTGCATCTCTTTGAGCGTGCATTTATTCCTATTGATGATCTGAAACAGAAGGGATCTAAAGGAGACAGTTTTTCCTCTGGAAGGCAGGAGATACCATGTTTGGAATCAAGTAATATACCCAGATGAGTAAGCTGGGGGGCTGGGCCCTCAGGTTTTTCATGGGCCTTGGGAATCCCCAGTTTGGATGCTAGGGTTTGGACTGTGGAAAGGTGAGTAGTACAGTCGTTAGACCTGGCCAAGGCAATAACTGAAAAATCATCTAAGTAATGTGTGATGTGGGGGCTTCCAGACCAGCTCCTTACAACTCATTCCAAGATAGGGTTGCCAGCCTCCAGGTAGGGCCTGGGGATCTCCCGCTTTTATAACTGATCTCCAGCTATCAGAGATCAGCTCCCCTGGAGAAAATGGCTGCTTTGAAGGGTGGACTCTGGCATTGTACCATGCTGAGGCCCCTCCCCTCCCCAAACCCCGCCTTCTCCTGGCTCCACCCCCAAAGTCCCCAGGTATTTTCCAACCTGGACTTGGCAACTCTATTCCAAGAAGGTACTAAAGGTCTCAAAAGAGGCACAGGCCACAGAGCAACCCACGGGCATGGCCTTATCGACATACCAAAAGCCATTAAGTTTAAACCCAGCAGGCAGAAATCTGCAGGATGGACAAGTAGGAGGTAGAAGGCAAACTGTATGTTGCATTTTGCCCTGAGGGCATCTGGGCTGCAGGACCACACAAGGCAAACCGCCTGATCAAACAAATATATTTAACAGAGCAAAACTCAGGGCAAAGTGCATCATTAATTGAAGAAACGTTGGGGTATGACAAATGCAGTATGAGTCTAAACTTGCTTGGAATTTTCTTAGGGATGACACCTAATGGACAAACTTTAAGGTGATCTCTCTCAGCTGGAGATCAGTTGTAAAAGCGGGAGATCCCCAGGCCCCACCTGGAGGCTGGCAACCCTAGCAATTCTACAGGGTTTCTTTGCTTATTAAATAAATCTATTTTTTGCAATTATGAATTAAATATGTAGCATGTATTATTATAAAGAAACATGATCTGCCAATGATGACCACTTAAATGTGGTGCCGAAGACCAAACAGTGAAATTAAACTTTTGATTATGAAGCAGTGGTAGCTGGGGCTATGGCCCAATGCCCGTTATTCAGCCCACACAGTTGGAGGTGCAATCCTCTTAGCCAACTACCCATGTGACTACCCCCCCCCCCCCCGAGATGGTTGTTTAAAAAAACCCTGCACCAAAACTACTCAAGTAAGGGCAGTAAGGGCAGGCTGTGACCAGTTTACCCAGCAGCCTCACCGATACGACTGATATAAAGATCTAAGCGGATTTAAAGCACGAACAAGCAGTCTTTACCAAGAGTAAGGCACCAGAACACGCTTGCCTCATTTGGTAATAGTACAAAAGCCAGCCCCAAATAACCCTAAGTGGGGGACCCACCAATATATATAAGTACCTGAACAGACTACCAATGCTGGTGCACAAGCCCCTTAAAGCTCCACTGCTGAAGAGTTGATTCCAAACAAGCGTGCTCTACCCCTTCCATCAGCTGTAAGGCATGCTGGTCCAATGTATCACGTAGCAGTGGGAACTGCATGTCTGTGGCCTCTGTTGGCTGTGGATACTTGTCGTTAAAGGGGAGTCGATGTTCCAAACACATGTGAGGAACTGAGCCACAAACAGAAGAGAGAGCCGAGATTCGGAAAAATCAAGAGGCTGGGTGCCCAGCAGCAGTACTTTAAATAAAGAAAGGGAGTCCTGGCATGGTGCATCTCACACACCCCAAGGTTCCCCTCCCCCTCCCCCTGATGATGTACCTGATCGGGGAAGCACTGCTGGGCATGTCCCTAGCCTTCTGGCCACATGCTCTGCCTAGCTGGCAGCAGCCGGCCCCATTCTTCCTTGCCCCACTCCAGGCTTGGCTTGGGCAACAAACGTGGTGCTTCGTAAGTTAGCACCGGTGCTTACACCTAACCTGTGTTCCAGTTTTACTTGGGGCTACTAGTGGGCCCCCATCTAAGGTAGCTTTCGGCACAAAGGGATCATTAACAAGGTCCCATAGGTTTTCCAGGCTGTCTGTCCCCAGCACCTGATACTTCAGGACATACCATCTTTGAGGATACAGGATGAATACGTAAGCATTATAGCAAACAACCTGTTTCACTGTTATTTCTAGTCCTGTGCTGCAAGTTTGCCTGTCTGGGGACAGTACACTAGTGCTTTTGAAGGGCAAAATATTTTCTGGATAAATATGTCTAATCGTGAGAATGTTCTAACTTTTGTCAAGCCTGTTTTGTCATTCCCTCTCCCCCTTATTACTAGGTCTCGTTCCTGGGAACAGTTATGTGGACAGTCCTGGACTATCAGATGTCATGTACTGAACTGGATTCTGTAATAACAGCATATAACCATTCAAATTTAGCTATATAATGACAATGCTGGGGGCATTCAGGAAGCATTGCTGTCAGTGCTAATCACCTTACCTCCCTTTGTAAAAATGCCTTTTTGATGCTGCTTGGAATGTAGATGAAAAGCACATCTGCTGTTTGCTCATTTCTTTTGCATACTGATTTAGCTGAAAGGATTATATCTACCTGAACCACTATAATACATGGCTTGCACAAATAGTATATGGAAACAAAATCAATATCATTAGCTACTGTGCACCTTCACAAGAATTGATTTTATTTGTGTTGGACTAAAGCCATAAACAAGCAGCAGGATGGGAAGGGGGAAGAGAGATGCAAGATATAGAAACAGCAGTGATTTATGATATAGAGAAGGTAGCATTGAGAAATGCCAATATATACCAGGTCAACTCAAGTCAGAATTTATGGACTGAAAACCATTGACGAGCGTAGGCAGGGAAAGAAAGCAAATAATTCAAGTGTGTGTGATATAGCATAAAAAGGAACCTAGAATTATTCTCTGAACAAGATACCACATTTCAGATCATAATTCATATTGTCTGAAGCAGTGTAGCACCCATAGCAACCACATACGTCTAATATCTACCTCCATCAGATACCAGCTGCATTATTTTTTACTGTGCTTTAAGAGTAAAATATTCTTAAATATTTTCTTCTGAAATTTTTGACTAGGGGGCAGTATATTAAAGCAATATAATACTTGATGTAGTAAAATATGTAACAGTGCAGAATACATTGTTATGTGGTAAGACATTCACAGGTTTATCTCGTCGAACCCCCCATTCAGTGGTGGAAATTCAAAACTAGAAATGTCCCAATAGTATCCCCAGGCTTTGATCTTTCTTTTATTATAGTGCTTTGCCTGACTGGGAGTAGAGGTTTTTAGGACATTAACATACAATGCATATATAGACACAGGGACCCCACATTTATTCTCTGTAGTGGGTTGTTTAAAAGAATTATGTTTTATGTTTATATATTTTAAACTTCAGTGAGTACAAAAGTGTAACCATCACTACCATTTCAGTTCTGAAGTATCTGAAGAAGTGTGCTTGCACGTGAAAGCTTATATCTTGAATTAAGAAGAAGAAGAAGAGGAGGAGGAGATTGGATTTATACCCCACCCTTTGCTACCTGAAGGAGTCTCAGAGCGCCTTACAATCTCCTTTCCCTTCCCTACAACAGACACCCTGTGAGGTAGGTGGGGCTGAGCGAGTTCTTTCAAGAACTGCTCTGAGAGAACTGTGACTGACCCAAATTTTGTTGGTCTTAAAGGTATCACTAGACTAATGTTCCCTCTAAGATGAGTTAGCGTGAGCTAGCTCACAGTTTTTTAGCCTCCAGCTCACACATTTTTGTCTTAGCTCAGGAAGGATGGCTCCAGAACAAACTAATTTATGCAGTAGCCAAATGGCTTGCTCACTTTAATGCCAGGAGCTCACAAAGGAGAATTTTTGCTCACAAGACTCCACAGCTTAGAGAGAGCATTGCACTAGACTCAAACTTATTTCAGCTCTTAGTTTCACTGTAGGTATGCCACAGGGGGGTCAAGTTTTTAAATTCCGGGGGGGGGGGCTTTTGCGTGCATGCGCGCAAAGCGTGCGTGCCTGCTGGGACCATGTCCCCACCATTGCCGCCACCCCCCGCCACTGCCTCCCCCCACCCCCACCTTACCACTCCTGCTTCCGTCCCTTCCTTCCTCTGTCCAGGGGCCAACTGGGCATTTGCTTAGCTGGCCCCTGGACGAATGGAGAGAGGGACAGAGTGGCCAGGCGGAGGGGGAGAGAGAGAGAGACGGCGGCAGCGGCCCTAGGAAGGGCCCGGGGAGGTGCGGCAGAGGGCGCTCCATTTTCCCGGGGGGGCTCAGTCCCCCCCGGGAAATTTCGGGGGTGGCTCGAGTCCTTGAGCCCCCCCGTAGTTGACGCCTATGGTATGCCATGTGGTACCTGCAAAACTAATTCTAAAGAACTGTCCTGAATAGTCACCAGTTTGGCAGTATCTGTCCAACCTGGCACCTTTGCATCAGCACTAAGGGGCACAGCATGTTTTCCCATGAAGATCATCTGTGTAGGTGGAGAGAATCATATGGCTTCCCCTAGATTTAAAATTGTATCTGGTAGGCTGAAAGGCTTGAAACCTTGTGGCAGCATCCCAGTTTTTCTGGTTAGTATTGAATACGTACTCAATTCGTGACATGTCCTGTACTGTCATGAACTAATTTCCATATGTGCAGGTTAA
Organism: Lepidodactylus listeri; assembly: GCA_029233225.1. NCBI lineage: Eukaryota > Metazoa > Chordata > Lepidosauria > Squamata > Gekkonidae > Lepidodactylus > Lepidodactylus listeri. The sequence goes on along the minus strand of JARCFY010000003.1, from coordinate 50,321,626 downwards.
GGCTCTTGAGTCAGCATAATTCTGCAGTAGTGTTTCTGTTCACAATATATCCATAAACAAATATTAAATGACATTAGCAAGTTCTTCTACTGGCAGCAGGCCATGATTATTAGTCATAGTACCACCTCGCTGTCCTTTTAAGTACATTTTTTAACCCATGATGCTAAAAGTGCTTTTCACTTTTCGTGTGTCTGTGCACTATTCAATGTGCATGCACACAGTATGAGAAAAGCTCAATGGCACTTTCAGTGCGAGAGTATGAAAAGAAATTTAAGGCATTGTTTGTGATCCAACCAGGTTTTTACTCTTCCCTTTTACCACCTGCAAATTAGTTTCTGAAGTAAACATACTTCTGCTACCTTTCACCAAGGTTAAAAAGAAATAGCTGAGGAATGGTTATACACAGTAGGGTTGCCAGCTCTGTGTCGGGAAACACCATGAGATTTTTTTCTGAGTGTGTGTGTGGAGTTTGGGGAGGGGGGGGGTTGGGGAGCGAAGAGACCTCAGCAGGGTATAATGCCATAGAGTCCACCCCCAAAAGCAGCCATTTTATCCAGGGGAACTGATCTTGGTCGTCTGGAGATCATTTGTAATAGTGGGAGATCCCCACCTGCCACTTGGAGATTGGCAACCCTTAAACATAGCAAGAAGTTCTCTAAAAACTTCATTTCCATCTTTGAACTTTCACCACAGGAATGCCAGAGACAGAGTTCATGAGCTTAAAGAACCAGCAGGCATCCAGAACTTTTTCCTAATGTAGCACTTTCTCTGCAGCTGCAATATTATTTAAATGGATTTCCAACATGGGTGTTATTTCAGTGCATTTTAGATCCAATCAGAACCAAAAAAAAACCTGTGCAGTTTAGCAAGGCAGGAGAAAGACATTAAAAACTGACAATGAAAAAGGCACCCCATTATTCAGGAAAAATATTTTATAAAACTGTTACCAGTGCAGTTCTTCTGAAAGTTGGGGTTCTCCAGCGGATGTCCCGGCAGGCGACACTGGAATCTGTGCTGCCAAAATTCTGGGAACCAGGGATTTCTTGTGTTCGCATCCAAATGCAGTTTCAAAAAATAATCATCAAAGGACAAGACTTCTGGAGACTGCAGCTTGATTGTGATGCCTCCATTTGCTTCAGCCTCGTACCCTTCAATGACTTCATCTCTATCTGCCCATCCATCACTGGAAGAAAGAAGCGAAAACTATTTGGAAGGGCAAGAAATGGGTGCTGAAGTACATCCAAATTATACTGTATTGCATGTTTTTTTTAAGTAAGTACCTTTTAGGGTTCAGGTGAAGGGAAAACAAGGGCCATGCCAATATTAAGTATCAGACATTATGAGACAAGACCATGTTCTACTTAATGTTTATTTAGACTCCAGAAGCATATAAGATAAGGCACTGTGCAGGCCACAAAATAAATTTGAGGGGCTTCTTAGGGGAGCTATATCTTAAAATGCCTTTTCTCTGTATGGACTAGCTTCCACATATTGCTTATTCCAAATCTGAAGGATATTATATTGCAAATCTTAGTTCTCTATCAGTGCAACCTGATGTAGTTACTCCTCTCTTAACCCACTGGATTAATTTTGCACCATATTGCACTGTAAACCTCTAAATTTATGGATCCTCTTAAGCAATGCATTTGTTCTCCCAGCCTGAACCTATGATACATTTTCAGAATTCAGGGTAATTTAACAAGAACTTTGTGGAAGATAAAAAATAAACAAATGGTGTGTACCATTTCTCCTTTCCAATATGGTTGGATTACAGCCACAAACTTCACTTTATTTTAATTAGTCTCTGGAATGATATACTACACAGTTTATTATTTGAGCAAGCACAGTTCTTGAAAGTGGTAAAATAAACAGAAAGGGACTAAGAAATACATTCACGGTGTAACAGAACACACAAAAATGTTCGTAAGAAAACTGAATCCACTGAAAGCCTGTATGCATTTTATAATTATTTGGGAAATGCAGAAAAATGCCCCAGAGAAAGGACCTGTACCACTTCCCCAAACATACTGCTGAGGAGACAGGGTTGCCAACTCAGAGGTGGGGGGCAGATATCCCCTGGAATTACAACTGATCTCCAGATTGCTTCATTTGTTTATTTTAAACATTTATTACACTTCTCCTGGAGAAAATGGCTTCTTTGGAAGGTGGATTCTATGGCATTATACCCTATCAAAGTCCTTTCCCTTCCTAACCCAAATGCTCCCAGATTATACCCTCAAATCCCCAGGTATTTCTGAACCTGGAGCTGGCACCCCTAGGAGAATCCTATGTCCAAAAGGACAATGGTAACATTATTTAATGTAATGTAAAGCAATGTTTTTGAAATGGATTTCATGGTTGAAGCATCTAGGCCTTCATAAAGGTTACCTCATAACTCCCTAAAACCACAGTTTTGCAGCTGTCTCCACATTTTTCTGTTGCCCCAGAAGAACAGTATCTTGGTGTTTAACTTAAGTGCAAATGCTAGCCAATATGCATTTAATTTTCAATAAGCCTGGTCATGTCTCCAGAGAAACAGATCATTTTGGCATCTAAGAAGTGGCTGTATCCATCTGGAATACCAGTAGATCTCTCTGCCACAGAACGAGTCTAATCTGCTTGCTTTTTACAGTAGCAGAGTGCTACAGAATCAATGAGACTTACCATAAAGAACTTACATCTGACTTGTAGCCACCAAGATAAGGGCTTTCTTCCAAGGGTTGTTCGAAACACCCAGAAGATAAAACATACATGGGTTCCAACATAAGGGGCAGTTTGCAAGCAAAAAAAAGTCTAGTATAAACGATAGATCAATGCAAGAAAAATCTCAAGAAGATTTTGTTTGTTAAAAGAAATGATCCCTTGAAACATGAAGATGTCTTCCCCCTCACTCCTGTGCTTGTGAAATCCATTTCTACTGAAACCTACATGTACCCATTATTAAATGTGGAGCCCCCACTGGGGCAAATAGTGGCTTCCTAGGGCTATTTCAGGTTGGTAAAATGGCATGGGGGGAAAGCTTAAGTATCCCCTCCCCACCTGCCATGATCCCAATCTGAATTGGGCCCACAGGCACCTGGGAGGCATTTGGGGGGAAAGTATTATGAGGTTAAGTGTAGGCAGAAAACCCTATATGCATATAACTGAATCTCTTTGGATGTCCTACTTTATCACATTTTGTAATTTTTAAAAAATCATTTGTATCTTTGCATAATATTACTGTATGTTTATAGCACTTTTAGGACATAAATTGTCTTGGATTTTCTTGCTGGAAAAAAATCAGGTTAATTCTTAATAATATATGGTACCCCCTGTTGGGAAGTGACAACATATGCCCAGTGCTCACAAATATTTTGAAAATTCTCTTAAGGAGCAAAGTGAGATTTACTAATAATGTCAATTAATTTTCAGATCCTTAGAAAGAAACAAAGCAATAATACAATTTACATCCAACCCTAGTTAAGCTTAAGTTTTTACAGCAGGTGGGTTGCTGCTGAGAAATGCTTCTATGGGCTCCTGTTTTGTGTTTGTCTTTTTTTACTACGGGAGCTAAATGCAGGAGGCAGGTGGATTTCTGATCAAGGAAATAGCATGGGGAGGTTAACTAACACCTGCCCCCCCCCAACACACCAAGGCTCTAATTCATATCAGCACACACACACGCACACCTGGCTACTTTTTGTAGCTTAGTTATAATTTGGGGCTTCCTATCACAGCTCCTCAATGACACGTAAAGTTTGGTACTAAATGACCCGATCTCCACACAGCAGCTGCCGTAACATTTGAGTGTCACAAAGGCACATGGGTTGATTCTGTAGGGGCCATCTGAGTTGAAATCACTATGGTTTTCACATATCATCCAGTGGGTGGTGTGGTCAGGCCATTGCATTCCTGTATTTTTCATGTTTCTTTTTCTCTCTTTTAAAGGATCCCATTAAAAAGCAATTGCAGCACTGGACTGCTGCATGTGGATGATCAAGCACTGGTCATACTTCTCAAGGCTGCTGCCCTGTTCAAAAAATTTCATCTCTTCTTCTTCATGTTTTCTTGGGCACTCACGAAGAAATGCTTATCAGCCCCTGTAAAGGGGGGGCCAGAATGTTGAGAACTTGTGGATTTTTTTAAAAAAAGAAAAAGAATTAGCTGTGGCCTTGTCTTGCTACAATTTTTTTTTTAAGTACAGCAGAATCTGAAAAACACTTTCCTGAGAATAAGTCCTTCTAAAAAGACCTAAGTAGCCGATCTGCTTAGGATTGTTTTGTAAGAACCTTTTCCCCACCCTAGCAACAGCATTTGTTCCTGAGAGATGGGACTGAAGTAGGAAGCCCCAAGAAAACAGAAATGAATTAGCCTGAAAACTACAGAAGAAAAGGGAAATTTCAGGGATTAGAAAGTTTACATCGAGGGGAATTTACTTCTAAGTAGATGTATAGCAGGATCTTGTCCATGAAGGGTGGACTTTTATAGGGAATTAGGGTTGCCAAGTCCTTATGACTTACCGGCGGGGGGGAGTCCTCCTGGGTCCGGGAGCTTCCCCGGCGTGCACGCCGCGATGATGTCACCCAGAAGTGACATCATCACATTGGGGGCATTTCCAGGGTGATGCTCTGGCAATCACCCAAAAACTCTATGGTACCAGCTGAATGGATCAGAAACAAGTTAGGTAGGACTTAAATTTTCAGGTGTCATGAGGTATCACAAGGTGACAATCTAGACTACACTGTCAGATATCATTACTGGCGTAACCTTCTGCTCTGAATCTGGCAAGTAGTACAATTAAAAGTACTGATGCTGTCTGAGGGCGTTGAAAGTGTGAAGGCAGAGAATTTGCTTGGAAGGGACAAGTGTGTGGGAGGAGAACCAGCAATCGTGCTCCTCGCTGTCAGGGAAAAGAGACAACCAACTGTTTTCATTGCTGTTTCATGTTGTGCTTGCCACAATCAGTGTGGCTGCCAGTTTTCTACAAGCTGCACTTATTTAGATGCCTCATGTTCCACAACAACAACAAAAATTTATGCTTTTTACAGGCACAATAAAAAACTGAACGCCATGCAAAATAGCCCAGACATAAGGATTACTCCTTGTTGGTTCAGATTTACCATAACTAGCAACTGGCAACATTTCATCAAGCAAAATCCCGAGGAGGGATTTCCTTCTTCTTTGGTTTACTACTGTACAGCTGCTGATATTTTTATTTGTTCCTAGTGTTTATACCAATATACCTGGATCCAATTCTAGCTGCCTTGCAAGCCAGCACTTGGGACTGCATACTGCACAGCTGAGTATTGCCTCGGAGGAGGTCGGCAAGAAGGAACTGGCCTATTCATCTGCCTTCTTTGATTCAAAACATTGTTAGGGTCTATGCAAATTTCTCAAGATACTCAGCTTCAAGACATGGCTCCCTGCCTGCTTCCCCCCCCCCCCTGCCCATGCAAACCTCCCAAAAGTGCATTTGTTATGGTAGACTGCAAACTGCAGGGAGGCTTGGAGTGATAAAGATGCAGGTGGCAACTGCAATATAGTATCCAGCCTCCAAGTAAATCCACATCTTTGGAGGAGACACTAAAATACCCAATTCAGGCAGCTCCACGTTTTTACATGCATAACTCTGCTTATGAACAGTGATTGAGCAGTACTCAAAATAAGTCAGGGGCTGAAATGAAAAGTTCAGAGTTATACCTTTGAAGTTTAAACCTGGTTTGACATTGACTCCCACTCGCATTTCATAAAAATTTGTAGATTCCTGTATCTTTTACAGAGAGAGAGAGAGAGAAAGAGAGAGAGAGGGAAATGGCCTGTCCCTTTAACATAGCTTATGTGTAGAAATGAGTAATTGAAGCTTTTAATGGCATGACGGTAAATAAGACCCTGTTTAGCCTTTGTTAAAGGGATCATTTTTCTCCAGGCAGTTGGCAACCCTAACCAGGATCTATCCAGTCCTAATCTTGCTAAACTCTACTATATGACCCTTTCCTGCCATTTAATACATACAAATACATAGAAGCATTTCTGGATTTTAAATGGTTATGCAGCAGGTAAAAGTTCAACAGACAATGCCAATATTAGATTGCATTTTCTTTACGCTGCTCTTTTATAGTTTCTGAAAAGTAAAACCACTGAGTTGCTGAACATAAAGTAATAAAATGTAAACATGTAATTTAAGTGTTGTACATATTTTGCCACAGCTACTGCTTCAAGGCAGTTTCTCACAAATTCTTCCAGCTTGCTCCCCCTTCAGCTTTATTCAACCTGTGCAGAAATCTTTGCACTTAGCATGCCTAGAAAATTAGCATGCCAGGTAAAAAAAACTAAACTGGACTTCACATCCATGAAATCTAGTTTTCTATGTGCAGAAGGGTTTATTTGCTTCAGTTTATTTATTTCATTTGCAGCCTGGCTTTTTCCACAGTGGAGAGCAAAGCAGCTTACATCACCGTCTGTTCCTTCATTCTGTCCTCACAACAGCCCTGTGAGGTAGATTAGGTTGAGAGTGTGTGATTGGCCTAAGGACACCCAGCAAGAATCCATGGTAGAAACTGGATTTGAACCTGGGTCTCCCATATCCTAGTCCTACATTCTAACTAGTACATCACACTGGCTGTCTCAATTTGTTGTTTCTTTTCTGAATATTAGTGTTCCAGTTTAGTACTCTTTAGGTTGTAGTCACACATGCCAGTTGGAGCAGAGAGAAAGCGAGACTATTTTCTCCCAATGAACTTGACATGTAGTTGAGAGATCACGCATCCTTTTGTGCTGCAGGCTCAGCCAGTCACTGTGTGATCAGACGCAACCGCGGGTGAGTCTTTTTTTGCCATTTGTTTTCCATGTGCATAAATGAGAAATCAAGCTTCTGCACTGAGGGCTCCCTATGGAGTATGCAATTATGTATATACTTCAAAGGGGGGGGAACAGCACCAAGTCGGAATGGAATGATCAGACCATCCTGACGGCATGAGAGCATGCTTGCATGATCAGACAGGGGAAAGTTCATCTGTGGCCCGTCGGAACCAGTTAGAGCTGGACTTTCCCCAGTGTCTTTTAACTCCGGTTCTGTGGTGGAGCAGCATGGGTTGTTGACAACTGTGGGATGTTTACCAGCTGTTGCTGTCTGATCATGCCCTTTAGTTCCATCAGGCATTTGTAGCTATGTCAGATTTAAAGGCTCATATCATCGCAGGCTTTCAGTAGTATTTACATTAGCTAGATTCTTGGCAGGCTGTCACTTCTCCAACATGCCCCCCCCCCCCAATCTCTAGGAACTTCCCAAGTTGATGTTGACAAATATAGTCCTTGGTGTAGTCCACTTCCTGCCCTATAACCAACAGCTGCAGGTAGAACTTGTCCAGGGGTTGTTTTCTGGCACCATTGGCTGTGACTGCACAAGCTCACAACACTATTTAAAGCCTGATGATAGTCATGCAAGGAACATTATCCACCACTGCCAGCTAAACTTAGGAAAGAGAAGAGGACATCAGCAGACATGAATTTAGTACCCATATTTCAGTATCACATTAACCTGATAGCCCAGGCTGGCCCGATCTTGTCAGATCTTGGAAGCTAAGCAGCATTGGCCCTGGTTGGTTTTGGGATGGAAGACCACCAAGGGATTCCAGGGCTGCTGTGCAGGGGCAGGCAATGGCAAACTACCTCTGTTAGTCCCTTGCCTTCAAAAACCTATGGGGTTACCCTAAGTTGGCTGCAACTTGAGGGCACTTTAAATATACATGTTTTAGCAGGGGTCATTTCGAGCAGGAGCTCGGGGAGCTCAGCTCTGGGAGTTGGTGCCAGCCCCCCCCCCTGCAGGGGAATGCCTGCTTGTGGCATGGCTGCAGCAAAATGACCCCATCCCCTGGAAAGGTCCTTGTTCCTCCGACCAGCCTTCTGAAGGCTTCAGCCACCACTGAAGCTATCCTCCCTGAATAGTGGTATTTCTGAGGCTTGGATTAGTAACTGTCCCCTCTCTGCCAGCTCTTTCTTTCTTTCTTTCTTTCTTTCTTTCTTTCTTTCTTTCTTTCTTTCTTTCTTTCTTCAAGTGAACTTATTTTTTTAGCAATTTGTAACTATTCATATTCACTCCAGCCTTTATATTTGGCAGAATTACTTAACATCAAATATTCCATGCAAATCTATAATTGGGGGGAAATGGATTCTTATACAGATCTGAGCATTCATAGACCACCTTGGAATCTTTTGTCAGATACAAATCCTTTGGTCTCACACAAGGTAGCACTCTTTGCATTTGCAGCTAGGAAAGTGAGATCCAAGGCGGCCCTCAGAAATGTTTTATAATGAGTTATACCATGTTTTTACAATTCCAAATCATTGTAATTTTGACATTTTAGTTGTATAATTGAGTTTTATTCTGAATGCAATGTTTTAAATCATAAGTACTCTTTGAATGCAATTTTGTATTGTAAAGGCCAATGGCCATATACAATAAATAAATCTTACACACACACAAACAATTCCTTTAATGGCATTTCACAAAACTAAAAACATATCTTAGAAATAAAAATTCAGATTCTGCATAAAATAGAATTTTGTTTAAAAATGCCAAGACTAAAAAATTTAAGCAGTGGCTGGAGGCAGAGGGAAAAAAGAGAACCTCGGATGAACATCAATTGCCACAACTGCAAATGGAAAGATCAACTTATGTACTGAGATTCCAGGGAGTCCCAGAACGCAATGGAGAAAATCTGAAGAAGCTTTAAAGCGATGCCTTGGCACTGGTTGCAGATACTTCAGCAAAACTTTTACAATCAGATATGGATATGGTTTATCAGACCTATTCAGATTACATCAAGAAAAATAATCTGCCTGGAGAGGTTTTTTGTGAGATTCTCCAAAAGATCAAACAGAGATCAAATGATTAAAGCGACTAATGGGACTACCCTAAAAATTGAAGGTACAGATATAAAAGTCTTAAAAGACATTCCATTTGAAATCAGGAAAAAGAGGAAACAATATAAAAATCTGACAACCTTTCTACAGAAAAATTCCACATCCTACAAATGGCTCTTTCCTGAAGGGCTCACTTTTAAATTTAAGGACAAAAAAGAAAGAGTGGACTCTGTTACAAAAGCCATAGCCTTCTTGGAGCAGTGTCAAACAACGGACAAATCAAAAGGAACAGCACAGGACGACAAGACATCAGATCACAATAACTATGATTTGGGAAGAAATGGAGACACATCGAGCAGCTCCTCTGAGGAGGACTCTGAATCTGAGTTAGGAGCTGCTGCCCCTTAAAGTCAGATGGGACTTTGATAAAAATAAGCTTACGGGGAAGAAACCGAAAAAATAAGAAACATGAATTCAGTTATATGTTTGGAACCATAAATTGCCTGACATACCTATTTCAGCCTTAAAAAAAACTCCTTCTGTATTACTAAATGGTATATAAACATAACTCTTATGCTTCATCTTACTAAGATGTATTATAAGTGAAATCTCAACCAAGCTATGTAACACTGAAAACGACCCCTGCCACTTGGGCTTTTAGTGGCCTTCTTTTCTTTCTCCCATAGTTTGTAGCTCCCCCTTTCTATTTTCTGTTGTAGTTTTAGAGAAAAGCAATTAAAAATTATATACATTAAAAATTACTCTACATTGGGGACCTTCAAAATTTTACTATGTATAGAGGCAGCAGCCAGTAGAAATGTTGTCACAGGTTCAGTCATGTTTTCCTCAGTGTTATTTAGCAGAAATAGTAGTTTGTTCAGCCTGGAACAATCTGACACACTATCCAAAATTGGAGATAAAATTTGTTGCCTAATGCCAGCATAATAACATTCAAACAGCACATGGTATACAGTTGCAATAGTTCCACATGTACGAAGGCAAAGTCTACTGGCAAAGGGAATACCCTGGAATCTTCCAAATAAAATTGCCAAGGGTAAAACATTAAGCCTAGCATAGATTCAAGTGCTTTCTTGCACTCGTGTCAGTCTACTCTGGCTTCTAAATAGCTGCCAGGACTACTGTAAGATCAAGAAATTAGAACTAAATTATGAGAAATCAAAAATTTTAGTTTTCGCAAAATCTATGAAGCAATCCACATGGAGGATTGGTGACCATAAGCTTGAGCAAGTAAGATACTTTAAGTACCTAGGGCTTTATTTTCATGCCACCACAAATTGGACTCTTCAGCCAGGATAGCAACTAACAGCCTTAAGGCAAATGTCAGTGCCCTCCTACGGTTTTACTTTTCAGAGAGAGGGAACCAATTTGTGCCATCAGTGCTAAAATATAAAAACTGAGCCCCAACTACTTTATGGAGTCCCTGTGTGGACTGAGGCAGTTAATAAGACAACTGAACAGGTGCATTCGAGCTTTTTAAGAAAGATACTAGGTGTTCCACCTTGTGCCCCGTACGAAGCTCTCTGTCTGGAATGTGGTCAAAGACTTATGACTATGAGGGCGTGGCTTATGACCTTCAAATACTGGGCCTGACTGCACTTTAACTTGGATCCTTCTAGCTATATAGCTACCAATTTTACAGTCAATCTTACAGTCTTACCTTGGAATCACTGCGAACACTGACAAAGAAAGTTAAAGGAGGAGTAATGCCAAAAATGGTATATCTCTACCCAAATTTGCTAGAATATGTACTGCTTCTGTTGTTCAAGAAGGCAGAAATGTCAGTAGGAAAAATTAGGCTTTGAGCACCTTCTGTGTGTATGTAAAAAGAAGCAATGGTCCCGGACTTATGTGGCACTTCCCTTCCTGCCATGGGGCTGGGGAGTGAGAGGAGGGGAGGGTTTCCCCAGTGTCTAAGGTGAAACGTATTTCTTGCTAAGCTTGTGAAGCAGTCCAATTAGTGTAGAAATGGCTTTTTCAATTCTGTCTTTAGTCTCCCTACTCAGAAGCACAACGAGCTTTTCCCCAGCAGGACTGATGAGCTGCCCAGAATTTAAAACTTGTGTGGTTTTTCAAACATCCTCTTCAGTAACTGTACCTCAATAATGCTTTGGTACTCTTGGAAGAAAAGGGACTGTGGTGGCTCAGAGGTTAAGACGCTGACCAATTTCCCATTAGTGCTGCCACGGCATTCTTCCTCCATTTGCCCCAGTGCTGTGCTTGAATTTTAGACTATTTGCCGTGGGGCGCATTTTGACCCGCGGCTCCACCCGATCTTCCCCGCGGCTTCAGTGATCCTCAAAAAACAGGATCACAGAAACTGCGGGGAAGATCGGGCAGAGCCGTGGGTCAAAATGCACCCTGTGGCAAATAGTGTGAAATTCAAGCACAGCACCAGGGCAAACGGAGGAAGAACTAGTGGGCAGCGCTAGTGGGAAATCGGTCACTGAGCTGCAGATGAGAAGGTCAGTAGCTTGGCAGTTCGAGACCCGAGTGCCGCATGATGAAGTGAGCTCCCGTCTCTGGCCCCAGCTCCTGCCAGCCTAGAAGTTCAAAAGCAAGAAATTGTAAGTAGATAAATGTACTGCTTCGGTTGGAAGGTAACAGTGTTTAGTCATGCCGGCCACGTGACCATGGAGAAGTTTTCTGACAGCGCTGGCTCTTTGGCTTGGGAATGGAGATGAGCACTGCCCCCTAGAGTCAGATTTGACTGGCTTTCGAGCAAGGGAAACCTTTACCTTTACTCTTGGAAGAGAACTCCTGGGATGCCCTGATCCAGATACATGTAGTAAAAGGCTCCTTGTAGAAACAAGAGTAGTGGGTGTCCATTAAATATACATTTGAATGAGGATGTTCAGTGTCTGTATCGTGCTACTTTCAGTTGTGATGAGTATTCAGATGCATATTCATATCCACATTCTTGAGTCGCTAGTCACAGGTAACTTGTGCTGGATCACAGCAACATGCTTGTGACTATTCCCAGCTAAAATGGTTCTAAACAGCATTGAATTACAGCAAATACATAGAAAAGACATAATTCACTGGAACTGACTTCCGGGCAATGTGTTTATCACTGTTGGGTAAGGCTTGAGCAATGCCACCTCCCCCACCATTCTGGAACATTTTGGAACTCTCTGCCCCTCAGTGTGTTCAACTAAATAACATCCATTCACACATGGGATCCTGCTGTTACCTTGAAAGACATAACCTGTCTGTTGCTTTCTGTGTAACATAAGAGAAAAGAACAATAGAAATTCATGAAAGTCAGAGATATCAGCTGCTATTGTCTACCTAGGTCAGGGCAAAGCACTTCCATGTTTCTAAAGCTTAAGAATGAGTAACAGGGACTGCACTACCCTGCTTGACAATATACTGGCTTTTCTGACGTACCTAGAATCGACTGACGATGAATGTGTGTATTGTCCATCAAAGTATTAGATGGGCAATATATAATTTGCTAAACTCTCTTTATTTCTATTTATATACCTGCACTAATAGCTCAGTTTGCCATAACAGAGTCAGAAATTGTTTTATAATTACAGTATACAAACTCAGGCTTTGTACCTGAAGTTCAGCAAATAGTACCTATAACCTAAATATTTTGCTTTTACTCTGACCATCTCTGAAGTGAACCTGGCTAGAACATCTAATTTATCATCTCATCACAATTTACAGAACCTACATGTATCTTTTATGTACTTAATTGCATACAGGTTAAATTTACTGCTTATTGTTTATTTTTATTTGTTTACATAATTTATAGTCTGCCTTTCTCAATAAGACTGAAGGCAGAGTATACACTGTCCATCAGCACAACCAACCGGATGATACATCTAATAAGCAATGTAATAGGACTAGGGGTGGCAGAAATTTGAAATGGAGCTATCATCGGAACAAAGCGTAAGTATGAAATACATCATGTTAAACAGTGCAGCTATACTATGTTAAATGCATGTTAAACAATGTGTGTGTCAGAGACACTGAGAGCGATACCATAGCGAATTTAGACCCTGTCAAGAGACTAAACTCTAGCAGAGCCACTCAAGGTGGAATGGTCACAGCTGAGACACCAGATGAGTTGCAGGAGTCAACGGCTTGCAGGAGTCAACGGCCACATCAGTAGGAGAAAATGGACCTTTCCAATGGGGATGGGGGTGGAAGAACCTTTAAAGGGTAGTTACTGGGCAGCAGCTGTAGTGGAAGGTGACACTGGTGGAGGATCTAGTATTAGCAGCAGCACCGCTTCAACTAATACTAGTTAGTACTGCACAGAAGAAGGCAATGGTAAACCAATTCTGATAATCTCTTATTTCAAAAACCCTATAATGAGGCAATCCAAAAGGTCATATTATGAAAAGACAAGAGTAACTGGAAAAGACAATAAAGCTATGAACAGTTGAAGGCAGCCAGAGAAGAGAGAGACCAAACATGAGATGGACTAATGAAACAAAGGAAGCTACAGCCTTCAGTTTGCAAGAGCGACCAAGGCGGCTAACCATAGGACATTTTGGAGGTCATTAATTCACAGGGTCACCATAAGTCAGAAGCAACTTGGCAACACTTAACAATGCAGAACATGGCATCTGTCAGTAGAAACAAACAGTGCACTTTCCTGTTATGATGTAGCCCTGTTTCCTTTATAAAAACACCTTGCTGTACAATTCTGTTTTACGTACTTCACAAAGTGCCAGGGGCATGGGCCAAACTAAACACAGTGACGTCCTCATGGCTAACACAAGGATCCCATAGCCATCTAAAAGACATTTTAAAATGTCGCAAGGCACTCTTGTTTCCTCCCACCATGCTTCGTTCCTCCCCTGTAGCTGTCTCAGCATTAGAAAAGTCACCGGTGGGAGGGAGTACCACACTAAGGGCCCAGTCAGGATAGATCCCATCCCTCATGGCTTTTAAAAATGTTTTTTTGTTAGCCATGAAGATGCTATCAGGTTTAGTTTGGCTCCCAGGCAGGCCATTCCACACGGTGGGGGCCACTAGACTACTGAGAAAGCACAAGTCTGGGCAATTGTTGCTCTTGCCCATCTGTAGGTGGTACTTACAGAAGGCCCTGTTCATATGAGCAAAGTTGCCACAGCAGGACATATGTGGAGAGGCAGTCTTGTAGATATGGGGGCTTTGTATGTGATAGCCTTGAAGGGAGTGTGTAACTGAAGGACAGCCAGTGCAGGGACTGAAGAATGGATATAATATGCCTGCTACCTAGATCCTGAAAATAATTGAGAAGAAGAAGAGAGAGGAGAGGAGAGGTGACTGGATTTATACAATCCCTTTCCCTTCCCCTTCTCCTCCCCTCCCCACAACAGACACCCTGTGAGGTAGGTGGGGCTGACAGAGCTCTCTTGAGAACTGAATGAAAATTATTACGGCATCCAGCCAGAGCAATTCAAACACTTTAGCAAGGGGCACCAAAATAAAATATTATGAAATATACAATATAAAAATATAGAATACATATAACAGATCCACTAAAAACACACACAAAAAGGAGAGATTTGCGATTTTACAAGTTAAGATGTACTTTTCGAATGCAACACCATGCCACCCAAAATTTAGCCACAATCTTGGTAACAGAGTGATTTTCATCAGATAATAGTTTATTACAACAATTCGAGTCTGTCTGCCCAGGCATCTCTTCAATAAAAGGATGAATTAATCTATCTTGAACTTCACTGTACTACTTACATCTAAACATCATATGTTCGATAGTTTCTATCTCCCCAGACCCCCATTTACAAAATCTTTGTACAAGAGGAACTCTTCTATATCTGCCCTTGAGCACTGCAGAGGAGAGAGCCTCACATATAGCTAGTGTGAAGGCTTTCCTATATTTATTTATATCAAGGTGTGTTAGATGCCATCGGGATTGAACGATATCTAATTTGATTAGGCACTCTGAATTTAGGATGTCTATCAAGAGCCGCTTGTCTCTCTCTATCCATTATTCTCTGTCTGAGAGCTAATTTAGCTTGATCCCAGCTCCTATCTAGAATTGCCTGAGGGGAGAATGCTCTCTTGAGAACTGCCCTTGAGAGAACAAGTCTGAAAGAACTTATGTCACACCAGCAGCACCACCAGTGGAGGAGTGCAGAATTAAACCTGGTTCTCCCAGATTAGAGCCTGCACTCTTAACCATTACACCAAACTGGCTATCAAGCTGGGGCATCCTTTAACAACAAGTCCCCAAAATGATTTCAAGGGGAGACCTATGAAGAGTGCATTACTGTGGTCTAGTCTCAATGTTATTGTGACATGGATCGAGGTGGCCAGATCAGATGAGTCAAGGTAGGCTGTGATGTATCTCTGTCCTAAAGACAGATCCCTTTCCCCACCAGATCTTGGGCTTTGCAACAAAGAGAGAATGTCTTGCACCTTTTTGGCCCATATGTCAAGGGTTTCCTCAGGAGTAGGGAATTCCTTTTTGGACCTGTCTGAAAATGAGATGCCCTTTCACACTTCTTGCAAAAGCAAAATTTCATGTACACTTTTTACTTAAAATCCAAGGGTATGTTTGCCCACAGCTCTAGTCAAGTCTCACTGTCACCATGGCATGGATTCAGGTGGCCAGGTTGGCCAAGTCAAGAAAGGGGGCCACTTTCCAGGCTAAATTGAGTAGGAAAACATCATTTTTGTAGCTGCATTAACTTGTTTCTCCAGCTGTAATGCTAGGTCTGGAATAACCCCTAAGTTCTTAACTGAGTTAGCAAGCGGCAGCTGAACCCCATCAAAAATGGGAAGCACAATGTTGGTTAAGACCTCAGCCTTCTTAACCAGCACCACTTCCATCTTGTCTAGGTTCAGGTTCACTTTCATCCATTTAACCACAGCAGTTAGATAGTGGATCAAGGCCTCTACCGTATAGCCAGGGGATTTGGTTAAAGAGATTTAGAGCTGTTTGTCATTGGCATCCAGTTCCAAAGTGACAAATGATTTTTCCTCAGAATTTTACATCGAGAATGAATAATATAGGGGTTAAGACTGCACCCTGTGGGACTCTATAAGGCAGGTCCTACACTTCAGATAACTGATTTCCAATAGCAATTCCAATCTATAAATAGATTCCATTAGAGTCCAATCTATAAAGAACAATTTAAACCAATCCAAGCACATCCCCTAATAACTACTTCTACCCCCAAATGCCTCAACAAGATGGCATGATATATTGTATCAAAAACTGCAGATAAATCCAGTAGGAGCATGGCCTTTGTCTACATTCAGAGTAATCAACTTGGGCCATCTCTGTCCTATAGACCAGCCTGAAACCAGACTGAAAAGGGCCTAGAGCATGAGTTATCCAAGAAGACCTGAAACTGGTCTATTACTGCTTTCTCAATCATTTTGCCCAGGATGGTCAGGTTAAAGACTGGGTGATAACTGGCCACATATTTTTGCTGTAGGGATGGCTTTTTTAAGTTGATGGATAATCGCTTCTTTGAGTGGCTGAAGGAAGGTGCTATGAGTTAGTGACTGATCCATGATGGATATCAAGGGCTCATTAATGTGATTCTTACAAAATGTTAGAAGCCAAAAGGGGCAAGGATCCAGTGCACATCATGGCCTTCCCAGGATCCTGTCAACATCCATCATGGTCACTGGATCAAAATGGTCCATATACTCTTAAGCTCCCCTGGTGGGTATAGTTCAAGAGGATATTATGGATGTTTTGGAAAGCCACTGAGATTTTCAGGAGGATTTTCAGGATCACACTCCCCCTGCCCCTTTCCCGGCATAAGTCATCCAGTAGGGTAACCAAGGCAGTTTCTGTCCCGTAACTAAACTAAACTAAATCAAATCGATATAGATCTTTTCCCAGCAAGTTAATAATAGCCTCCAATCATCTCTCCATTTAACAGGTAGTTCAGAATTTTCAGGTTTTCTCTCAGTTGGTTAGCTGGTTCCAACTGAGCCAATTATGTTGTGCAAGGTAAAGATTGTTGCTTTACTGTTAAGTTAGAACTACTTGCTGTAGGGTCTGGAAAATTAAACTTCACTTCTCAAAGGATCTCATTTAGCATGATGATTGTTGTGCCTCCTACTGAAACCAGTAGGGGAACTGATGTGGGAATATGGGGTTGAATGCACAGAAACTGCTGGAATATTATAGCACATTCTTTTGGTGCTTCTATTTCTCTTGTAAAAGTGTTTTCCTTGGATCCCATGCAGCTTGTTTATGGGTAGTCTTCTAATTAAAGTTTTTCTGGGTTGCCAGCTAGTATTGTTTCACTTTGAAGCAAGTTGTTCTAATGGAGAATTAAATGCTATCCAGAAATAGCAATATTTGATCAATTTGACTAATCCCACTTGTCAGAAACTGATGTAGTCGCATGAATAATCAGTTCCTCTGTTTAGTTTATTGAAAACGAATTACAGTGAGGAGATAACAGGAGTTCAAGTTTCTCCTTACAGAGGTGCTAACATCCCCATTCTTTTATCATGTGAACTTTTTCAGAGCCGAGGCTATTCGACTCAGTCCCAAGATACCTCTACTCACCACAGAGAGAATGATTTCCTCTCGAGAAAGCAGAATAACAGGTGACAAGTCTGATTTCATGAAACATAAATACGTCGTAGAGAACCATCTCCATTTGCTTAAAAGTTTCTTACTCCCTTAAATGACCCTATCCATTTCCCCTTGCAATCCCTTATACCTGAACTCCACCCTCGAACTCCTGCATCTCGATCCCTTTAAATCTATCCTCAGAATCTGGTTGTTCTCCTTCAGCCTTTTTGTAACCCCCCTGCTCTTCATTCTCAACTGAAACAAAATATAAACTGCCTGTTTACTAGCTCACTGTCCTCCCTCTCCACTTTTGTTTTTCTTTGCTGCTTAGCAGCCTGTATAAAGGCTCCTTTAGGAGAAGGTAATTTATCAGACTCCAAACAGCTACTGTCTCTGTGAGTGAAATCTGATAAATTACCTCCTACTAGACTTTGCACAGCCTGCTAAGAGAGCAAGTAGAATGGGATCGTGATGATAAAGCCCATCCAAATCCCCTTTCATCTTTGAATCATAGCTGGGAAAGGGACAATGGTAAAATTACTCCAGTTACTACCACTGCTTCATACACACTGGTTTAATGTTTAATTTTTTTAAAAAAAATTATTTACTAAAATTACCTGTCAGGCCAGTGTCTGGCTAATGAACCACCATACACTGAAATGTACAACTGCCATGCAGGGAAAGACTTACATGACAATGTTCAGTGACAGAAGAGCTGTGGAAGTGATGACTGGGAAGAGGAAGAACATATTGGAAGTGAGTAGTGGGGAGTAAGTACACCTTCTGCTTCATTTATTTATATGTTCCATTCCACCTTCTTACCAAACTTGATCTTTCAAGCAAGCTTACACAAATTGTTAAACCCCCCAAAGGTAATAAAAACAATAATACATACTGTTAAATAGTGGGTTCCATGGATTGCGATCAGCTCTATTAGTGATTTCAGCAAGGAACAGAAAGACAGTAATCTCAGGCAGAAGCCCGGTTTTTAAGCATGCACAAACCACACCCCAAACACACCCCACTTCCGGCGATAGGCTATTTACATAACTTTGTTTCTCTATTGGTCCATTCTAGGATCCTAGCCAACTATTGTTTGTGGACGCAAGTTCAGCCAGCATTTGTGGATGAAGTGGGATCTAATTCACAAAAAGCCTAGACTAGACTAAAACACAGTTTTATTCAACTGCAAAAGACTGATGTGGTGACTCCTCTGGAATTATCTCATGTTGTGGGAAAGGAAAAGGGAAAGGAAGGGGAAGAGAAAGGGAAAGGAGTTTGTAAACCAATCTGAGACTCCGAGTGAAGGGTGGGGTATAAATCCAATCTCTTCTTCTTCTTCTTCTTTATAGTGAATTCACAATTTTACTCCCTCACCAATCCAACACAGCCCCTTTCAATGCTGACGTATCAAGGACTGCAAAGTGCAGGGCTGAGATTGCTTACCACATCTATGAATATTGTACCATCAGAATTATGACTGCTTCATATTAAACCAAACGATACTTGACACTGTATCATAAAACTTACATTTGCTACAATACCGATCCAATTAGATACTAAAACCTGAACAAATACTGTAATATGATATCCATGCAGTGTAAAGATGCATTAAAATTTTTGCTCTGGAACTAGAGAAAAGTCATTCATTTTTAAAAGATTTATGAACGTTTAAAATGCAAAGCTTACAGTATATTACAGTGATAGCCTATATGGCTCTGCTGGCCCAGATACAGCATATAAATTGATGGTATGTCTGAGTTTGCTTCCTTGGTACTGTAACATGTAAGTAGGGCAGTGCTCTGAAAAAGTCACACTGAAATTACTGATCAGTCAATGTGGCTGAGGATGGTTTCAGGTTAAAATAGTTTGCCAGCAAAGCAAATAGCACTCTCATGAGAAAAGTTGTAGCTTGCTCTCCTACTTCTTATTTTATTTTTTATGGGAAAAGGTGCCTTTTGGTGCCGTCTAGACCATCTCCAGAAGGGACAACACTGGCCTTTTAAAGAGTTAGCATGAATCACTAATTAATATTCTTTGTATCAGAAACTATCCGCTTGGGAAAAGGAAAATATGGAGGGTTGCCAATGGCCAGGTGGGAGCTGGTGATCTCCCAGAATTCCAGCTGATCTCCAGACTCCAGAGACCAGTTCCCTTGGGGAAAAAATGGCAGCTTTGGAGGGTTGATTCTACAGCATCACAGCTCTGCTGAGCTCCCTTCCCCAGGGACCAGTCCCAAATTTCCAGGAATTCTCCAAATCAAATATGGCAACCCTAGAAATATGTCTATTGTAAATGCACATATTGAGGCTGTGATGCTAACACATTTTACTTGGGAACAGCTTGCATTAAAATAAATGGAACTTAAAATGAATTGTTTATGAGAAGAAGAGGAGGAGGAGGAGGAGAGAAGAAGAAGAGATTGGATTTATACTCCGCCCTTCACTTGGAGTCTCAGAGTGTCTTACAAACTCCTGTCCCTTCTCCTCCCCACAACAGACACCCTGTGAGGTAGGTGGGGCGGAGAGAGCTCTGAGACAACTGTCCTTGAGAGAACAGCTGGTGCAGAGCTATGGCTTGCACAAGGTCATCCAGCAGGTGCAAGTGGAGGAGTGGGGAATCAAACCCGGTTCTCCCAGATTAGAGTCCACGCACTTAACCACTACACCAAACTGGCTCTCATTAAGGTTATTGTGTTAGATTTCCTTGGAGACTAATCTATTTTATCTTGAGCCATCATGTTAGGGAAAAGATATTATGTTACATATTTACAGACCCTAGAAATCCCGGCTTCGTGAGACAAATTTGGCTCCATTCCTTTGCCCTTCACAAGTGTATATGTTCTCTTCCATTTGGTCTGAGCTAACTGGTATTATTGTGAACAGATTATTCCTTTGCTGAATTTTGGTATGGTTTCTGGTTTAAATAGGTCTGAGAGTTTTTGATTTTTAATCTCTGGCCATGCGAAATTGTTGTTTAATGCAATTTTGCATTTTGTACAATGTAATTTTTAATTATGATTTTATTAGTGTAACCCCCTTTATAGGTTTTGTAACTGAAAAAATAATAAACTGCTTAGATAAATAACAAATGTTTTGTAAAATCCATAGATACTTGGAGGTGAATGACAGTAAATAGAACTCTGAAAGACAGATGGTAGATATTTCAACATAGGTAGGTATTTCCAGGGGTTATTTACTACAGTCCTGCAGGTCATAAAACTATAGGTTATAACCTCAAAGATAATGACAGTCTAGTTTGTAAATATGTATTCCAGCATCATCAGTAGTACCATATGCACTGCATATATTTGCATAATGCATTTTTAACAGCCTATCATGCCGGTGTCTTTTTGGAGTTGTTACCATGAGGATCCTTGACACTGCTGGCATCTTGAGCATTTTGTAAAAAGTGGCTGATACGCTTGCATATTAGCAGCTATCAAGGGTGCATGCCAAGTAGTGTCTTAGAAAATCAGCTTGACTCACACATAAAACATCCACAAGATTTCCCTTCAAGGTACATGCAGACCATTCCAAATCCTCCCATTCCAACAAGGAGGCATAGGTAAAGCCTCTGGAGAAAATTGCAGGACATGCATGAGGACAACGAGCTTGTAGAAAATATAAATTCTTTTCATTTTTTAGAGGAAAACACCCTTGGAAGTCATACAGCAAATTTTGATTTAATGCTGCCAGATTTAGATGATTCTCTTCCAACTTTCTTGAAAGGATGGGAAGGCAAACTGAAGCTGAGGACAGACTGGCAATCTGCTGTGGAAGGAAAGTGGGGCTGAAAGTTGCAGGGGGAAACTGCTCCGGGGCTGGCCATTCACACTGGCCAGACTCCTGTGTTAGCGTACTGGACCAGAGCGTTCAGACTGCTGCGGAGCGGCCCTGGGTGGGCTGACCTCCGCAGCTCGTGGCAGGGCTGTTTCACCAGTGTGCGCATGAGCACATGTGCGCTCATGTGCACATTGCAGAAATGGCATGTTCACACTGCCGCCTCTGCTTGAATCCCACCTTCTTCCGGTTCACACTGCCAGGAAGCGGGAAACAAGCAGCAGACTGCCCCTGGACACCACTTTCTCCCAGTGTCCTTCTGAAGTGGCAGGGAAGTGGCATGGAAGCGGGTAAGTACAGAAGGGAGCTGGGAAACAGCTGTGGCTGTTTGAATGGGCTCCCTTCCCCCGCTTCACAAGTGGAGCTCTCCCGCTCCAGATTGCCAGTCTGTCCTCAGCCTGAAATAGTACTTAAGCTTTGGAACAGCGTTTAAAGAGACCCTTTAAACACTGCTGGGGAGAGGTGGGGGCCTCTGCTCCCCAATGTGATGATGTCACCTCTGTGTGATGTCATCATGCTGGAGACTCCCCACCCCCTCCAGTAACATCCCCCCAAAGTCCCCTGCTGGGGACTCTGAGGGACCTGGCAACCCTAGAACCAAAACTGGACAAAGGTACTGTGCCAGACTGTCTGCTAAAATAAAGGGGAAAATAATGTCTTGTATCATAGCTTATGTCCCATGTAACCTTAATTATATATACAAAGGACCTATAGATTTTTGCTACCTACACATGCAGACTTAATTCACATTATTTTGGACTTGTACTTATATTCAGTTATTTTGGATTTGCCTTTAGACTTTCAAAAGTAACTGGCTACTCAGTACCTGTAGACCCTATGATAGTTGTGCAATATGGTCTGGAAAAAAGTTATTGTGTAGATAGACTGGAAGCTAATTATAAACTTACAGTTGCTAAGATGTGTATTGTGGTTCACTGGGAGAAGTCTGAACAAGCAAACTGGTTTAAATTTAAAAGTGAATTTGCAGAGCAATCCTAAGCAAAGTTATACCCTTCTAAGTCCACTGAAGTCAGTGCTTAGGAATGCAATGTAAACAACTCAACTATTATTGTAGATATCAGGACTCAGGATTATATAGATCAATGCACACTGAAAGATCTAAAAAACATTCTTTTTTGGAGTGGGGTGGGGACAATAAATTCCAGGATAGTACTCATTACAATCCTATAATTGTAATATATATTTCTTTTTCTGATTTTTTTCTTTGTTTAATGAAAACATATAGAAAAATAGAAAAATGTAATTAATTTCAAATACTGTTTTATAAGAACCTTAAGACAAGGTTTTGTGTTCAGTTTTAGACAAGTAATGAAGGGTTGTTCATTGACTGAGTATGGATATGATATGACAGATATGGAATCTGTGTTTTCAAATTAAAGGTCATAGCAAGTTAGGATGGTATTGCTGCTGTCCTAATACATCATAGGACTACTTTCTCTGTGCTCCCACCTCATTCTCTGATATTTGAAAACTGGACCAAGAAAGACTATAGCTGCTACTTATCTGTATGTTCTTTGTCAATATAGTCATACAAGGATTTGTATCAATATGCTGTGGAAATAAACGGAGAAATACATGCATAAAATATTTACTTGTCTGGTCACACACATAGCCAAGGCAGACACCAGATCTTTAGCTGTTGTGGCTGCTATTTAAAAATAGGGAGCATAACCTTACTAAGTATGCAATTTAACCCCAACATTTGTTTATAGAACATTTGTATATAGAACATTTCCTCTACTCAGAGTAGGGGAACCACTGTACTCCCACTATTTTTTTTCTTCTTGCTGGTGTCATTATGCTAGAAAGTAACACTTAGAGACTTCTGCTCTTCACCATGGTGTTTATACAGCAGGGTTTATCCTATCCCCATGCCAGTGATTTCCCGCATGGCACTTATGGGTGCCATGGAGCCCATTGATGTGTTTTCTGGAATCTGCTTGCTTATTTCTCTAAATTATTTTCTCCAGAGAGCCAGTTCTGACCATCCTCTCTGTCACTGGAGCTCCATTCGCTTCAGAAGACCCCAGGAGGCATGACCGTTGGACTAGCAAGGAGTACCCATTCAAACAGAGCCGTTTCCACCACAGTAGGGTACATGGCTTGGAGCATCCAGACATTTTGCAAGTACAAAATGCCAGGACAGCTATTTAGTTATCAGTATTACCTCCTTTGGCAGCCATTTTGTTATAGCATCCACTAAGTTTTCTCAAAAATCCAAAAGTGCCCACCGGCTCTCTTAACAACCCTTGCCCTAAGCTGTAGTTTAGTTTCTACACGATACCATTGGGTGAGATTGTCTAGAAGTTTTGGGTGACCATGCTGATGACACATAGCTCTGTTCCTTCTTCTCATGTAGAAAGACCTTTGCTGATTTTCTTTGATTCTGGGCAAAATGCAATGAGCTGGTTTTGAACTATAAAGCTCTGGGACCAGAGTATCTAAAGTACTGCCTGCTTAGAAATTGGGCTGTGTACTAAGATAGTCCTCTGAGACCCTCCTCCAGATGTGCTTACCTGCAGAGGTTCCTCTGTATGATATAAGAACCCATCCCTAACCTTGGCAAAGATATAATTATGAAAAAAATTTCAAGGTTTTTAATGGCTATTAATATTTATTTTACTTTATTGTTGATTTTAATACTGTAGGCTACAGTTTATACTTGTATTGTTTCAATTTTGCATGTAAGTCCTTTGATAGGAAGGTAGGGCATCACCTTTTAAATCAAGTAAATCTTTAGATCAATCAAGGTGATATTTATGCTGACACCTAGCAGGGAACTGGGTCATTCTGAAACGAAAAGAATAAATGGCAACTTCCAAAAATCAAGGGAATAGTTGTCAGGTAATATGAAATGACCTCAATTACGGGCACAGTGACTTTTCTTTATAAAGGAAGCCCTATGCACTGCCAGCAAGCGCAGAGAAAGAGGGTCAAGTGTTCTGCCCCCAATGTTTGGGAAAGAATGGGCTCTAGGAGCAACAGAGGGCTCAGGCTCATATGAAGAAAAGTTGCAAAGTCTATGAGCAGATAAAATACCAGAACCAAAAGTGCTTCCTAGAGGGGGAAAAGCATGGAGGGCTCAACAAGGTTGGCAAGGGAGGGCAAACTGCTGTGGACAGGCAGCTATAACTTTCCTGAACAACATACAGTTCATATAAAAAAAGCAACCATTTGCTGAGTCAATTTCCAACTGTCATCTTGCTGAAGTAAATAGCTGGCTCCAAGGAATCCCAGCTCAAGATCCACAGTACCCAATAAAGCACCCCATGAGCTCAGTATGTCATATTTGGCAATGGAAGCCCTGCGCATATTGAAGTCCATGGCATGTGGCCTGGGAGTTCAGACAATAAAGGGTATATTTCGTTTCTTTACATAGAAGCAGAAGATTGTAATGGATTGTATGGATTTATTCCTTAGTCTAACACACTGTTCCACTGCTGGTATATATCTGTGTTGTTCAACGAACTTCTCAGTCCTGCATCTGTATTTCTAGTTTACTGTATTTAGTTGTTCATACTCAGTTTTACTGATGGTTTGAAATTTTATTATACTGTTCAATATTTCCGTTCTGAATACTTTGGTGATTGTACTTAGTTCTATTGAAAGATTGTAATAATATATGATTAAATAAAATATTTCAAAAAATTAATGTATGAATAGAAGTTTTAGCACACCTACTCTATGGATATGAGAAAGTCATTATACATGGATTTTATCATCTTGGCAGCTCTTTTATTTTCAAAGAATGTTTAAAACATTAAAGCTATTAAAACAGCAGTCCTAAGAAAGTCTACTCAGGTCTATTCAATACTCCCAGAAAAGTGTTCTTAGGATTGCACTGTAAATATACATTCTTAGTAGGACTGAAGTGGGAGATTTGTGAATACTTTAATCTGCAAGTGGCATTTCCTCCCCTTTCAGCAATCTTTCTGAGATTACTCGAAAAGTAACAGTGATTCCTTTTCAGGAAGAATTGTACTGAATTTCTCACTTTCTTTGTTGTCTTGTTATCACCCATGTGACCAGTACAGGAGGTACTGTCCTTTCTCTAAATTACTTTTGCTTGTCCTTAGGCATAAAGTTTATTGTCAACATGTAGCCAGCGCTGATTGACTATGCAACATTGCAATGTCATCATGTTGTATGATCCCTGATTGGCTATGATCATGTAGCAAAGGGAAAGAACTCTAGTAAGGGGGCGGGGAAGGATTATTCCACATAAGCAGTAGGTTGGCAGAAAAATATCAGCCCACAACTGTGAAAGTAGAAGATTCTCAGTGGTAGGAGTTTTTCCATTTCATACCATGAACAAATATTTGGCATGGCCTTAAATTCACTTTAGATTTTGCATTGAACTGCACAGTAACTTGCAGTTATAATTTAATGCTCTCTCTAAGCTGTGGAGTCTTGTGAGCAAAAATTCTATTTTGTGAGCTACTGGCATTAACGCTGTGAGTGAGCAATTTGGCTGCTACATAAATTAGTTTGCTTTGGAGCCATCCTTCC
Source organism: Lepidodactylus listeri (assembly GCA_029233225.1). Taxonomy (NCBI): domain Eukaryota; kingdom Metazoa; phylum Chordata; class Lepidosauria; order Squamata; family Gekkonidae; genus Lepidodactylus; species Lepidodactylus listeri. Next base: position 50,295,880 of record JARCFY010000003.1, on the reverse strand, counting down.
TGAGGTAAGACAAAAAATTGTGAGCCGGAGGCTAAAAATCTGTGAGCTAGCTCACATTAACTCAGCTTAGAGGGAACACTTGTTATAAGCAGAGTTCCACTTTTTTAAGTTCACTAAAATCAGAAGGGTGTGACTCTTCTTAGGACTTCACTGTAATTCTAGTAATTTTAATAGTTACATAACTCAGTCAACTGATTAATAGAAGTGATGCAGTGAGACTTCTGAACTCTTCTAACACCACTTGAGTAACAGTACATCTGCAGTGAACAGCTTGTGAAGACTTTTGAGATGAATAGCTCAAGAAATCAGTAGGTATTTCAGAATAATGACACCATCTGAGAGTCTGGCAATCTGTTCATGGGAAGATGGTCTGGGGGAGAAGTCGTTAAAATGAAATTCTCTTATATTTTTCTTAGCCTTTTCAGTCCTCATGTCACCTGAACAACTGTTGCTTTGAACAACCATAGGATAAACATTCTTTAAATTTTATCTTTCTTTTGAGTGCCTTCCCAAAAATCTGAGATCCTAGCTTAAGCACTTAAAAAGCTAAAAGCACTGAGGAGTTGGTTCAATCTCATTTTGTACAATACATACATGTTTAGCAGTTCTTCCTTAACCCTTTTCGACTGGGTTGCCAACCTGGCAATGGTACTGAGATAGCATCAGTAGTTCTGGTGGATACTTTTCATCTGGTCCTTCTAATTCTCTCCAGGGCATCCTATGCTATGGACTGTTACATCTTATTATAAAGGTTAAGGACAGCTAGTGGGGATTACTAGGCTAGCTACTGCGTGGTATTGCTCCTACCTGGGGGAGCATACTTACAGTGCAATCCTAAACAGAATTACCCCCTTCTAAGTCCACGGATGTCAGTGTGCTTAGAAAGGTGTATCTCTGTTTAGGATTGCAGCTATTAGAGACTGATGTGAAGCAAGCTAACTACTGAGTGGCTGAGGTTGTCTTGTGGAATTTGGCAGAGGTACATGCTATCTCCCAGGTTATTTCACATTAATGTGAATCCACTAGAGTTAGGAGTCTCCAAAATAGGAATGTTTCATTAAGTAATACTGCTGTGTTAATGCCAAATCACTATCAGTGTTAGTATTAGCTTGTTGCTAAACAGTTTGACTTGAGAAAGGAAACAGGTAATGTTCATGAGGAAGCTGGATATTCTAGAAAGGCTATCTTTTCCAATAACCAATGGGATTGCTGTGGCTTTTTCAGAACCCGTTGGGGGTGTTCCTGTTTCAGCACTGCGTCGGCAGGCACAGATCATTAGCAGCACCTTCTGTCACTTACACCTAACACAGAAGCTGAACTCTTCTCAGGCAACAATCACAATGCTCTCATCGATGCCTTTGTAACCTCCTGGATTAATTGTTCTGATGTACTTTATGTGGGATTGCCCATGAAAATGACTCAAAGCTGCAAATGGTGCACAATGCTGTTCTCCTTATGAAAAAAAGAGAGGAGAACCAACTGAACCAATCTTGCAATAATGGCACTGGCTGCCAATTAACTTCCAGCTCCAATTAAACCACTAGACCTGCCTTTTAAAAGCTCTCCATAGCCTGTCTTAGAGACTGGTTCTCACCATGTGTGTGCCTTTGCCAATTAGGATCTGTTTCAGATAACCCAAGTGCCAACATTGTGTGAGGTCTGACTAGCCTCAGCAACAAACAGAACTGAGTCTGTGGTTGCCCCAGTATTGTAGAATATATCCTCTTAGAAAGGGTACATTGAAGCATAACATTCTTTAAAATGTGCTGCTGCAAGACCTGCATTTTAGAAAGAGCCTGTGTTAATAGCATACTCTGCTTAAAGGCACACAGCTGTGTGATATCTTCATTGAAATACCTGCATATAGTGAGAAGTTCAGTTTTGTGCAATGTTCTTGTAAGATATGCAGTTATGTTTTAAGAAATTATAACTGTGTCTTAATTTCCAAGGAGTAATTTTGTACCTTCCACCTGTGATTTCATGCCAGAAGTTCTTTCTTCTGTACATAAAAGAGAGTCTTCTCTTAGGGCTATGGGAACTTTCTTCCCAGATCCCCAAGAAAGAAAGGAGGGGTGCAATTTAAAGTATCACTTTAGTAACCAAAGGACCCCTCTCCCCCACTGTTGTCAGCCTTTCAAGTTCCAGCAGTGGCAGCTGGTGAATTTTGGAATTTGGTGAGCCTGCTATAGTGGGAGTGCATGTTTACATATGTATGTGCTGTTCATGCACATAGCATATGCCATTTCAGCATACCAAAAATACAGAGATCATATAGAAAGAAGAATTTGGTTTAGAAGTTTCTAAAGAAATGCTGTGGCTTTGTAAGAACTCTTAAGAATGATTAAACTTTGAGTCCAGTGGCACCTTTAAGGCCAACAAACTGTCGTGCTTGCATACGATTTGGGGAATGCATTAGATACAGAGTTCCACATCTAAAGAAGACAGGTAAGAAATTGAGATAATGTTAATAGGAGCAGGTTAACAGCCACAGCTCTTTGGAGATCAGCTGATCAAATTAAAATTTAGGATACATCACAATGGGCTGATGTGCAACAGCAAAAATGTACCATCAAGTAATCTAGAAATGTGAAAAGCCTGAAACTGTGTAATCCCCCAGCACCCCTCCAACACAGCTTCTATCTGAATGCCAGGTGCACAGCTGTGATGCTCGATAAACTGCACCCCGAGATGGTTGAAAAGTCAGTGGGCACACATATAAATAGAATAATGGAATGATGGAACTAATCTTTGAATATGAACTGATGCTGAAGAACCTAACAAGTTCACAGGGCTCTATTCAGGTTCAACTAGTTTTAGAATCTAGCAACTTTGTGGCCTCTTGACTCTTTGGCAGTCTAAAGCCTTTCAAACTTCCCTTGGCTGTCCACTTTCTTCATGTCAACAGTATTTTGTGACTCTTGGCCTTATGTAAGGTCCATCAGGACCTATTTTTTTCTTTATGTCCTTGCTTTCAGCCCACTGCCTACCCTGTTACACTTTTTTAAGGCACTCCTGGCCAAACAGCATACAAGCACTGTCATCAGCCTGCCAGGAGTATCCCAACCCAGCACTGGAAGCAAGCATGTGAGAACTAACAGTGTGGCTTCAATACACATTGGTTCCTCACAGAGAGGGAACGGTGAGAGCCTCTTACCATGCATGTTAACTTGAAGTAAGTCCCATTGAGGTCAATGGCGTGAAAGGTGTTTCCTCTGAACGCAGTTTTAGATAGTTGGGTGCTGAGGCCGAATAGCATCAACTACCCAGTTAGAGCATCTTGAACTACTGTCATCTCCTAAAGCATCCCAACCTGGCCTGGATTACATGAAAATACAACTGAAATAAATTTGATGCCCCACACTCTTCCATCTGAGTATATCTGGATGTGTAAATTATCTGGTTGCCCAAACTGGTTTGGACCTCATTACAGTTCTTAATCTCATTTCACTTCTGAGCCTTTTTGTATTTCTATTACATGTTCTCATAAATCCAGGAGTGAATGAAGGGTAACAGGCTGCAATCAGGAAGGTTACTGGGGTGAAGGCCAGTTTATTATTCCATCCCCAGTATTAGGGGATGGGGAACAGATTTGACACTCTTTATTGGAATGGTATTCTTAGGACCAGTGCTTTTCTTCCTCCAGTAGAAATGAAGGGTAGCCATTTGTTTCCTATAGAGGGGTAAACTCAGGGCACCGTGATATAGGAATGAAACTTGCCTTCATGGATGTTTTCCCATGCAATCCACAAAACCTCCTTGCTAGTTTTATATTCTGTGGATTGTCTTATCTGTAAAGCTGCAGTGTGTGCTACTAATTTATGACAATAAACAGATTGTTAAGTGGAAGAAACCCTAGGGTTTTTTAAACTGTGAATTGTGATATCTTCACAGTGCATTAGTTCAGGTCATATCATACAGGGTGTGAACTAGTTCCAAAAGAAGATTAGAGAATGGAGAATGTGTAGGTGCTAGAGTACAATAATTTATACAATAAACTTTGCCTGTGAACCATTATAGATAACATTTCATCAGCAATTGTTCAGGAAGTATTTCTGATCTAGGGATAAGTGATATCTAAATATCAAGACCAGCCATTTAGTTAAGAGCAGTTCCACATATGCGTGGCAGACACCATTTCTGTGTACTCATCAGGATCACACTGACGTTTCCTGATACAAACGTGTACAGTATGGAAGGTCTACACCTGTGTACAAGCAATTTAACAAGACCCTGTACACATCTCTTGAAAGGTTTCCGTGGCACATGTAAGTGGATATTTAAAGACCTCTATCTGTGAATCTCTTTTATACTGAGTTTGCAGTAAAAAGCATGACTTTAATCCCAGCGCACACATAGCAAATTGTATTTGCAGCTCAAAATGTGTAGTTGCCCTGAGGTTCAATAGCAGAAAGTATCTGATATGAACTAAAAATCTGTACAGCAAAATGGGAACTTGAATGATATTTTCGTTTGGGGACTCAGTAGGCTGGATCCAAAAAACAGTGATCCGAAATAAAGCAGCAACCAGCACTGTCCTACACTTATCTGGGCAAGAGTGTATAACAGACAGCTTCCTCTAACAGTTTTCTCCTTGTGAATGATATCGGGGAAGCCCCTCCTACCATCTATTGAGCAGGTGGAAGATTTTGTTTTACTTTGCTTGTGAAACAGCTCTTCTGTGAGTGGGAATTATCTTTTGCATGTTTGTTTTGGGGCTGCCTAATTAATGTCCAAGGGGCTGCAGTGGCTCAAGTGGTTAAGATGCTGAGCTGCAGACCGGAAGGTTGGTAGTTCAGCAGTTCGAGACCCGAGTGCCGCGTGACGGAGTGAGCTCCCGTCTCTGGCCCCAGCTCCTGCCAACCTAGCAGTTCAAAAGCAAGAAATTGCAAGTAGATAAATAGGTACCACTTCAGTGGGAAGGTAACAGCGTTCCATGCATCTCAGCATCTGGTCATGCCGGCCACATGACCACAAAAACATCTTTGGATAGCACTGGTTCTTCAGCTTGGTAACAGAGATGAGCACCGCATCCCTAGAGTCATATTCGACTGGCTTTCAAGAAAGGGAAACCTTTACCTTTACCTAATTAATGTCCACATAGAACCCAGAGCACTTATGGATAATAAGTCTGCTTATTATATAATACTATGATGCATCGAATGGATTTACAGGAGTTTACATGTTCTCCAGGAATATGCAGCCAGAAATTTACAAATCAAAACTGAGCCCAAAACATAACTCACTGATAATTATATTAAATGGAAGCATTAAGTGGCTCTGCATGCAGGAGCGGTTGGAAGACTTTCCATCTCACAGTTATTTTGTTCCAGCACCTTGCTGCCTAGTCTAATTTTTCCAAGTACACACGTGCATAGGAGATGTGAGAAACATTAATGGTCAGGAAACAACAGCACATCTCTGTCTGTGACACAGAACCACTGATTCAGGATTTCTCAGATGCCTTTATTGCTGGGGATACACAATGTGTATGCGGAAAACAGAGGGAGCTATTTTTAAACAAAGCTGGAGCATGCCAGACTGAAGTAATTCTGCATAGGACTGCATTGTTAAAAGACCCTCCATTTAAAGAAAGACAAACGGAGTCTCTTTCACTCTCTCTTTTTGCACAGCCACATGCATATTGACTGTGTGTTACATAAGTTACTCCTGAACATAAACATAAGAACATAAGAGAAGCCAATGTTGGATCAGGCCAGTGGCCCATCCAGTCCAATAGTCTGTCACACAGTGGCCAAAAACACCACTGTGCCCTCAGAAGGCCCAGCAGTGGGGGCAGGACACTAGAAGCCCTCCCACTGTTGCCCCCCCCCAAGCACCAAGAATACAGAGCATCACTTGCCCCAGACTGAGAGTTCCTATCTATACTTTGTGGCTAATAGCCACTGATGGACCTCTGCTCCTTATGTTTATCTAATTCCCTCTTGAAGCCGTCCATGCTTGTAGCTGCCACCACCTCCTGTGGCAGTGAATTCCATGTGTTAATCACTCTTTGGGTGAAGAAGTACTTCCTTTTATCTGTTCTAACCCAACTGCTCAGCAATTTCATTGAGTGCCCACGAGTTCTTGTATTGTGAGAAAGGGAGAAAAGTACTTCTTTCTCTACCTGCTCTATCCCATGCATAATCTTATAAACCTCGATCATGCCATCCCTCAGCCGTCATTTCTCCAAGCTAAAGAGCCCCAAGTGCTTCAACCTTTCTTCACAGGGAAAGTGTTCCAACCCTTTTATCATTCTAGTTGCCCTTTTCTGCACTTTTTCCAATGCTATAGTATCTTTTTTTAGGTGTGGCAACCAGAACTGTACACAGTACTCCAGATGAGGTTGCACCATTAATTTATACATTAATCCTGCTTCATTGATAGGGAATGGGGGGGGGGGGGTTCCTGAGAAAGAAGTGCATTTCCAAGATTGGCACTGAATTTCAATTGGAAGCAGGTTTTATACTTCCCAGTGGTTTCCCTGAATGATGATGGCAAAAATCCACTGGTGCACATCCAATTGCCTCTCACTTGGGATTACCACTGAGACTTCCAGAGACTTCCAGAAGAATTACTCTGTTACCTGTTACTCTGACGTCAATGCTACAACTTCCTGGCAGGCATCTTTTTAATTTTTACGATGTAGATATCAAAGACAATTCCAGTCCCAAAACTTTTGCTTCCTGTCCCATCAGCCTTTCCTCTTCCTGCTTGCCATTTTATGAGACAGTTATTTTAAACATAGCATTATCAGGTTACTAGGCAAGACTGTATTAGAGGAGTGTAATAAACAGGTAACACTGCTGTTTGGAGATTTTGCCTTTGTTTGGTACTGAGTATATGGATTTATCTCAGTGAAGCTTCCTGAATAAACACAGCATTGGGATTCTGCTTATTGTCTTCCAGACAATATGAGTGTGTGAGGTGGTAATAGGAGAAAATGCTTCTCTTTGTTTTGGGGCTGCCTAATTAATGTCCAGATAGAACTCAGATTATTTAGCTTGAATGAGATGACAGAAGGGAATTTGTTTAATAAGATAACATTTAGAAACAGAATTGTCACGCTATCCCCTGAGAAGCCTGCACCAAAAGCCAAATTTACCATGTAAAATAACAATAATTGTGGGCACCAGAGTGTGGATAGATTGCTTTGAAGGTCTTTCAATTTTGCCTGGAATCACCAGGTCTAATTATCTAGCACAAAGTGGTTTTATTGTAATGAAACAATGAATACTTTTAGAGCCAATGAACCCCCTCAGGAATAATGGGAAATGGTTCTTGTTGCTGTTTCCACCAAGATATCTGTGGTCTGTATTGTAGTTGTATTCATATGTGCATTGAGCTATAGCAGTTCTCTCTGATAATGTTCACTAATTGTATTGCATGGGCCATGTGACTGGTTGTGAATAATGAAAGCAGAGGTCAGGGACAGAAGGTCAGTCCATAGAGCTCAGAGAAAGGAAGTATTGGAAGAAAGCGCTGAAAGAAACAAAGAAGAGGTTGACTACAATCTGAGCTTAGGTGTCAGAAAGACATTGAGACGCAAGCCTGGGGCAAGAGAAAAGCAGAAGAGGATAAGAAAAAAGTACAGCAAAAAATAATGTTTGATTAGGAGAAACCCCATGTCATGATGACTGGTAGTCAATGCACCAGAGAAGCAATACAGAACATATTAGGAGCAGAAAACTGGTAAGATTCAATCTTGTATGGGAAATTTGCCATTGAAAATGCACTAAGTTTGAATCATGCATATTCCATGTTTATAACAGAAGAAGAAGAAGAGGAGGAGGAGGAGGAGGAGGAGATTGGATTTATACCCCACTCTTCACTTGGAGGCTCAGAGCGGCTTACAAACTCCTTTCCCTTCCCCTCCCCACAACAGACACCCTGTGAGGTAGGTGGGGCTGAGAGAGCTCTGAGACAACTGTCCTTGAGAGAACAGCTGGTACAGAGCTATGGCTTGCCCAAGGTCATCCAGCAGGTGCAAGTGGAGGAGTGGGGAATCAAACCCGGTTCTCCCAGATTAGAGTTTGTGCACTTAACCACTACACCAAACTGGCTCTCACTGATGTAGCATCAATAATGCATGGCAGTACCCCAGCACTATCAAATGTACAGCATAGCCATCTTCCCCACTTGCCAGTTCATTTTGTTGCTACACTGCCCAGCCTAGCCCAGCAGACAGATCACACAGATATGGAAGGGTTTTAGGCACTCCATGAAATTGCTGAGCAGTCAGGTTAGAACAGATAAAAAGAAGTACTTCTTCACCCAAAGAGTGATTAACACGTGGAATTCATTGCCATAAGAGGTGGTGGTGGCTACAAGCATGGACAGCTTCAAGAAGGAATTAGATAAACATATGGAGCAGAGGTTCATCAGTGGCTATTAGCCACAAGGTATAGATAGGAGCTCACGGTCTGGGGCAAGTGATGCTCTGTATTCTTGGTGCTTGGGGGGGAGGGGGGGCAACATTGGGAGGGCTTCCTGCCCCCACTGCTGGACCTTCTGAGGGCACCTGGTGTTTTTGGCCACTGTGTGACAGAGTGTTGGAATGGATGGGCCACTGGCCTGATCCAACATTGGCTTCTCTTATGTTCTTAGGTTTCAGCATTTCTGTTTTGTTTTTGAGTCACAGTCCTTTTTCTGCTGCACCACCTATATGAACAGTCACCCTGTGCCCATGGGTATACTGTCTAACAAACAGATTGTTCTAAATATATGTTTAGCTATATGCTTGTTTTTACTGTGTTAACTTTATACACCTCATGGCCTGGGTTTACCCTGGTCTGGGAAGGTTGAGGCACCAATGCCTTTAGGGACTGGGAGCCCCTATCATTCCAACTGTAAGTCATTCTAATTAAGTGATCATATTTTTTTCTTGACTACACAGATGTGATATAACCAGTGAGGCTAAGCCCAATTATCCCTAATGATCAGGCTTCAAGGCAATATGAAACTGGCTCAGAAGAAAGAAACCACAGTGACTTTGAAAATAAAATAAAATGACTATTCATGAAAAAAGCTGACTTCAAAGATGTGAGTTTTCTCTGATAAAAAAAATACCTGCTTCTCAAGTAAAAAAAAAACAAACCTCTGAAGGAGAAAGGGTTGATAGCAATGTGGAAAAGCTGGAAAGAAGCAAATTCCATGTGAGCCAAGGCTATGTACTGAAATGGGGCAAGAAGGAATTCCTGTGTAGATAGAAATGTATCATGCCAGAGGCTGCAGAAGACAAAGTGCAATATCTTAATTTATCACCTGGGGGACATTTTCCCTTGCCACTCCTAACTGTGGCATGATAGGCCACTTACCTGACCTCTGCTTTGGATAAACAAATGACTAGAAGAAAACAGTAAGGCCCTACAAGTGCACATGAAGAAATAATGTTGCACCTAAATAACTTGGATGGAATTCTGTGGAAGGCAGCAAATACATCATAGATTTTTGGACGCAACTTGCAAGGAACCTGGATATGCTGAGTTTACATAAAAAACCTTAAGGGCTGGTACATTTTCAAATATAGAAGAGAATGCCCTAAAAATATGAAAAAGCCTCCCAATAAGGAAAATAGTCACCAGGTTTAACCTATCTTATTCCGAACTAATCATCTTCCCAAGAATACAGAATTATTTTCTCTCCTGCTTCTCCAGGTGTCTAACCAAGATTCTACTCACCACTTGGCAGGACAGCACAAATGAGAGCTTACCAAGTGGTTACATCTCACTAGGGTAAGTGTTTGGTAAAGGGTCATCCGTATTACCATCACTTCTTCTCCAGTCTCCTCTGACATCTCTTCGTGATGCCTTCCTTCCACACATTTATCTACTGTGGGGTGTCTCCAGCTCCAGCTCCTTCTTCCATGAAGTTTATTCTGATGGTTTGGTGTCCTCCAAACCACCAAAAATCAAGACAAATAACTCAAAATTCTGGAGTCACTGATGACGATGGTAATGATGATGATATGCTTAGGCTACAAAACAGATGACATTAATACTAACTTTGTCTCATTTTTCTTCATCCATTTGACATCATTCATTCATTCATTCATTCAATTTATACCCCACCCTCCCCACCAAAGCAGGCTCATGCAACAAAGTGAGATTAAAGGGAGTGGGGCTTTAGGAGGCTTTGGAAGAATGTCTGTCTTTCTTTGTGGTTGTTTTTGAGGAAGCTGATGATGCTTTAAAGACTAGCATTATTCTGGACCCTGCCTTGCTGTTTGAAAAGCAGGCTGGCATAGTGGCCAGGAGGACCTTCTGCCAGCTGCATCTGATTTGCCAGCTCAGCCGATCTGGCCATGCTGATCTGTCTGGCATCAACCAGAGCTAGGGCCTTTTCCATCATAGCTCCAGCTCTGTGGAATGGGATCCCTGAACAGGTAAGGGGAAGCTCATCAAGAGGTGCTGCAAGGCCTACCTGTTCTCCAGAGCTTTTGAGGATGGCAGGCAACTTTTAAGGGGGGGGGGGAGATCTGGTGTTTGCTACTTTATTTGTTGTTTTACTGAGTGTTTTAACAAGTATTGTCAGCTTCATTGAACGGTGAGGAAAAGTGGAAAATAAATGTTTTAATAAATAAATAGTCAGTTCCCCCCTTTTCAAATTCTGTATTTGTAAGTAAGAAGATTTCTCAAAATTGCCATAAGCCCTGAACATCCCAACCACTCAAGGCAGTGTAAAGAAGTAAATGCCTTCAGGATTCAGGTCCTGCCTATAGAGGCTGCATTTTCCCCAGAGTTGTATACAGAGTGCCAAGCAATAAAAATGACCAACAGAATGACCAAAAAACAAAGAGGCTGTAAAGCAGAATGATCTTTAAATGTAGTCTCATAATTTTTTAAAAAAGCATGCACAAAGAAATCAGGCTTCCTAATTGTACCCTGAGAAATGAAATCCAGGAGCATTTAAAAAAAAAATTCATGGGGATCTATCCTAAACAGGAACCATGCCAGAGACTGTAAATGTCAAATAATGAACTAGTATTCAGAAAATATCAGCAGGCTATAAATATCTTCTTCCTCATAATATGTTTGACGTTTGTAAGAGTTTTAAATCAGCAGAACAACCTTAAAGGAAGAAAAGTGCTCCACTTTTTGAAAGTGACCTGTAAGTTTCCCAAATGTACAAATATAACATTAAAAGTCACATAAACAATGCAATAGCAACATACAGATCCACAAATATGAGACTGAATCTGAAAGAGAATATGAAGAACCGCAGGAGAGATTTACCATGCTGAGGATTTTTTTTTTAACCTTATGTGTCCTTGGGCATATTTACCTATCTCAGAGAAGTCATATTAGAATGGATTTCGGAATCACTGTAAAATTTCCACCCCTGCTAAAGGGATGCCCCTGAGGAATTTCTCTTTACTACATTGCAAGGGAACTTCCTTCTGCCTTTGAACCCGCCTTCTAGTCTGCCCACCACAGTCTGGAAGGAATCCATTTGTTTTTCTTAATTTTTAAATGGAATGTAGCTCTTCTTTCTCTATAGGCCGCTGGAAACAGCAAGGGTAATCTAGTACTAGGAATCAAAGGAGGGCTCTGGAAAATTACTGATAATGTCATTGTTTCATATTTCCTAGAGGCAGATAACGAACAGAAGGGCTCTTACCTAGGTTCTTGAGGAGAAAGGATGTTAACATTTTATCTGATATGAAAGCCCTGCAAAAGATGCCATAACTTAGGGATAGGAGCATTCCTAACTGCCCTTCCTTCCTGAGAGCCAGTCTGGTGTAGTGGTTAAGTGTACAGACTCTAATTCTGGGAGAAGTGGGTTTGACTCCCCACTCCTCCACTTGCACCTGGCTGGATGACCTTGGGCAAGCCATAGCTCTGTACCAGCTGTTCTCTCAAGGACAGCTTGGGAAAAAGCTCTCTCAGCCCCACCTACCTCACAGGGTGCCTGTTGTGGGGAGGGGAAGGGAAAGGAATTTGTAAGCCGCTCTGAGTCTCCAAGTGAGTGAAGGGCGGGGTATAAATCCAATCTCTTCTTCTTCTCTTATCTGAAGTTTGAATGTTTGACAACATTTTGTAGTGCAGATTGCAGATTGTGGGAAGGACCACATTAAAAAAAAACGGGGAACTGACTCTCCATTTCCTTCCACTTCTTGTTCCTGCAAGCACCATCAAATTCCTTTATATGTTGAGCTGTTTCACTGGCAGATGTTCTACAGTGAACACATTCCTTAATGGAACATTAAAACAGGGTGCAGTAAAGAACTTCTTTGTCCTAAGACATGTCCTCCAACTGTGATGTCTGTAAAACTCATTCTTGGTTTTCAGGGATAAATTGAGGTTTGTTGTAAATCTAGCAAACAAAACTCCATAAAACACCCCACAATCATCCCCAAATGGTTCTCTGAAGGTTGATAGGAGGTTGCCAAGAAGCCAAAAATCACAATTACAGCCAAGAAAGCACACTTTTGCATTTTTCTCCACTGAAAGTATAATCTAAATTAAACCCATCTGGAAGGGGCAGCCTGCATTAAAGTACCTGAGTCACTAGTAATCCAAATAGCTTCTCAGCAGGAATGCTGAGGAAGGGTGCAGAAAGCATACACAATAAGAGAAAATTATACAGTATGAATATCCAGCCTAACCTTTCTAGCACTAAAAAGCTTAACCTCTGGCTACAGTTCAGTCATGGACATACAGAAGTATTCAGGAAACCTACTATAAAGAATATGCCCCTGGCAGGGTCATTAAAATAGTGTGCATATGTTGCTAAACATATGTGGGCTTGGCTAAAAGAAGTTAGGACTGCCATTCTCTGTATAATGCTCCCATTCCAAATTGCCTGAACACCATGTAATTACTGATTCAAAAGGGGTAGAATGTACCACAGTATTCAACATTGCTGCCTCTTATTTTCAGCTGGTTCTTTGCAAGGGTACAACCCTTGCATTTTCACTTGGTGCCACTCAGGCAATGCAAAGATTTTTTTTTAAAAAAATCTATGGTTATAGTTTTATGCACACCTACTTTGAAGTGAGCTCCTGAGAATATAGAAAGATTTACTTCTGAGTAAACATGCATAGTGTAGCTACATTGTTAACCTAATCTAATGGCTGTTATAAGCATGCTCCCAAAGCACAGAATTTGATATTACATATAAAATTCAACTTTCTAAAAATCTGAGTTTTGATTAACAACAGTAAAATTTTCTAGCCATTTATGGCCGAGAACAGACTGGGAAAATGAAGTGCAAGGGAAGTGGGGCAAAAAGCCAAATGTGCATATGCGCATTCGCCACATTACCGGGTTCACATTACCGGCGCCATTTGATGCGCGGCTGATTTGCGTCCACACTGCCATGAGGCGGGATGAACACACACTCAGACGGCTTGACACCGGTTTCCAGGGGTATCTGTTTGAAGCGTCATGAAACTGCTTCAGGATAGGGTGAGTGCAGGAAGGCAACGCCGGACAGCTGTGGCTGTCTGAACGGGCTCTCTTCAGCCGCTTGAAAAGCAGACCTATAGCGGGCCAAATTGCCAGTCTGTCCTCAGCCAATGTGCTGACATTCTAGATTTCAGGGGGCATGGACAATGGCTGATAAAATATCTTGGAATTTAAATAGATTTGGGAGGGGGGGGAAGGAAATACTTCCTTACTCAGTGAGTAATTAAAGTGTAGAATTCATGACCAGTAGACACAGTGAAAGCCACAAGCATTAATGTCTTTAAAAGGGGATTAGGGAAAGTCTTTGGTCTCTATGTCCTGTTTGTTATGCCTGTTTGTTGATCCTCCAGGGCAACTGGTTGGCTATTGTCTGAAACATGATGCTGACCCTGCAAGGAGCAAGAAAATAGGAACAAATGTGAGAAGGCAGGCAATGTTTGTATGACCTCTGCCAATACCTTGTCACTTTTCTTTTCCTTAGAGACCACATTTTGTTTGAAATTCTCAACTTCTCATGGAAGTTATAGATTTAATTCCATTCAGTACAAGGAAAATTGAGGAAATGTTCTAGCCAGGTGGTCATTTGATTTTTTTTTTTGGTATGCATTTATTAGCCTTGGAATTTCTCTTAGAAGATTAGAGGTATTTACACTGGGGATGCCAACCTCTAGGTGGAGCCATAAAGTTTTTGGCAAATCCTAGAATGTTACCCCCTACATCATGATGTCACTTCTGGGTTTTCACCAGAAATGACATTGCATGACATCATGATACTGGCACGCGTATCTTTTTGGGGCTGATCTCTAGGTTAGGCTGAGTGGGAGTGACTGACCCAAAGCACCCAGTTAGCTTCATGGCTAAATCTGGATTTGACCCTGGTTTTATCAAACCTACTCTTATTGTATTACACTAGGTTTCCAGCATGAAAATGTAGGTCTACATCTGTTTCAGTTCAGTTTGACAGTAGCTACTAGCTTGCAATCAAACGAAGAGAAACGTCAAAATGGACCATATGACTATTTCATCATTTATTATTTGAAATTTCCCCTATTCCCCCATACACCCCTCCCCCTCCACACACACCATCCTTCTCTGTATCATTTCAAAGAAAAGTCATTTGAGCAGGCTGGATTTCAACATTAATGGAAAATCAGTGTGCTGTAGCAAATGTATGCTAGGTGCCACAGTAATCTACTGTTCAGGTTCAATTTCCTGCATGAGTGAAACGCCTTCTGAGGAATGGTGCTAACATATTGTGAATGTTTGGACATGTTTTACACAGTAGTTAATTCACATCTTGCTGGCTGGCACCTCCTTGTAGACAATTGGGCCATAAAAAAGAAAATTGTTTTTACCTTCCAGTAGGCTGTTGTGGAAAATATTTTCACAGGCATGTTAATGTGGCCCTCTTTTAAATTATGATACTATTTTCCTCTGGTGTTTTCTATGATTGCTTTATATGACCTTTCCTCTTAAAGGATTTTACTCTCAAGCGCTCTTTCAACTCCTTTTAAAATACCTCTAAATGTTACAAGGAGCATGGAGTTACTGCCAAAAGGGGCAGCTTCATGCCAAGCTCCCCCTTCTTTTCCATAACGTGTAAGGTTACTTTTAAGTATTGAGCCGGAGGCGATGAATTCAAACAACAGGCTTTTATTCAGTGATATTGCTCAGCTCCAAAGACAGCTCTGTGAGAGCGGCACCTTAATTTATACTGTTCCAACACATAACTTTCAGCAATGTAACTATATACAGGCAATACTATTGGACCCGAGCAGGGCTCAGTGATTGGGTAACTAGATTGGCTTCAGGACCAATGGAAGTCTTTATTCATCAGCCAATAAGAATGAAGCTATTGCTGCTTCAATGCTCCA
The DNA here is from genome assembly GCA_029233225.1 of Lepidodactylus listeri. Classification (NCBI taxonomy): domain Eukaryota; kingdom Metazoa; phylum Chordata; class Lepidosauria; order Squamata; family Gekkonidae; genus Lepidodactylus; species Lepidodactylus listeri. The sequence goes on along the minus strand of JARCFY010000003.1, from coordinate 50,280,600 downwards.
AAACACAAACACAACAGTTACTCTTCTCAGACTTTACTAGGATATGGAATGGGGCAGGAGAAGCACCGAGACAATCATGTTGCCTTGCTGTCTCAGTATCTGAAGAAGTGTGCTTGCACACGAAAGCTTATGCCTTGAATTAAACTTTGTTGGTCTTAAAGGTGCCACTGGACTCAGACTTTGTTCTCCTGCTTCAGACCAACATAGCTACCCACCTGAATCTATCAATATTATACATTATGGAGGAGAAGGAGGCAACCATTTTCAGCAGGAGCCTTGTGTTTGTTGTAACGTTTAATTCTGCAAGAGACTTTCATGCCAAGCCACGCTCATACTGAACCTTCCCTGCAGTTCCATTTCTCCATGCAATAGACATGGCACCTGCCATCCCTGCTGTTTACACCTATCAACTTCACAAAACATTTGTTTATTTAGGATTTGTTCCAGCTTATGAGTAACTGGATAAGGAAAATGCATATTCTTCTCTGGATATTTTCACACCAGCCATTTTGTTAATCATCATAATTATGCAGTCATGCAAGGGAGGGTGGACTGAATGTGTGGAACTTGAAAAGGAGGGAATTAAGTTTTACCTATGAAAATGTCTCCACCATTTAATTAATCTTACTTCAACAGCGGCAAGCCTTCTTTGTGTAATACTTTAAATAGCAACTTTAACCTTTTAATGTTGTTCCTAAAATATTTATTGCCAAGGGAGGGAGTTAGCATAGTTCTCAAATTTCTCCTCTCCACCTTTTTCTTCTGTCTTTGTACCCTTCTACTGGAAATGTGGAAAAATAAATAAATATAATTATTCTGCATGTTTGTTTCTTGTATTTGCATCCTACTTGTTTTTCGGTCAGTGTCTCATCCATGAAACTAACCATGTCCAGACATATTTCACTTCAGCAAGACTGGTGCAACATGTTGTTGCTGACATACTATTCCCATAGGCTACTGCATACATTCCCTTGTTTATCACAGAATTAAAACTCAGCTAACCATATCTAGGGACTTTAAAATTTGCAATAATATTCAAGAGTGAAATCCTCTATCTGCCTTCTGAAGCAGAAGAGTGCTGAGAGGACTGAAGTTCACTTTGTTTTTGAATGTTTGAATCAGCTCTGTGACTAAAAGTCACTTCACACATTATAGGAAAGGCGAGTTATGTTTGTCTACCACGTTACATTGGACAAACAGGCCAGGGCCTACTCAAAAGAATAAATGGACACAAATCCACAAAAAATCATAAATCAGTGGGAGAACATTTTACTCTCCTAGAATATTCCATTGCTGACTGAAGAGTGGCAGAGAAGCTTCAGAGGGAGATTGCAATGTGAGATTGCAAACTCGAATTAATTAATAAGTTCAGGACAAGAAGCTGATAGGGACATATGATTATTATCCCATTAAAAATTCTAATTTCCTGCATTTCCTACCTCTGTTTTGCATTGTACATTGTATACTTCTTCCACCTTCTTACCAAGATGTAAGGGCAGATGGATCTTCATTTTCATTTGTATCTGACAAACTGAGTTTTGGTTCATAAAAGCTTATACCCTGAAAAATTCCTTTCTTCGCTAAGATTACCAGCCTCCAGGTGGTGGTTTGGGGATCTTCTGGGATTACAACTGATCTCCAGGTGACAGATCAGTTCACCTGGAGAGAATGGCTGCTTTGGAAGATGGACTCTGCTACATTTTACCCCATTTCAGTCCATCCCCTCCCCAAACCCTCCCCTCCTCTGGCTCCACCCCCAAAATCTCCAAGTATTTCCAAACCCAGAGCTGGCAACCATACTGGAGTGGGACAGGGCAGCCATTTAAATGAGGTGGAGTACATGGCTGGATGCCAGCCTGGCTCAGTCACACCTGATTGGCAAGACCTATTACCAGTCAACCCAGGAGGGTGAAGAAGAAGAAGAAGAGATTGGATTTATACCCCACCCTTCACTTGGCATCTCAGAGCGGCTTACAAACTCCTGTCCCTCCCCCTCCCCAAAACAGACACCCTGTGAGGTAGGTGGGGCTGAGAGAGCTTTTTCGCAAGCTGTCCTTGAGAGAACAGCTGGTACAGAGCTATGGTTTGCTCAAGGTCATCCAGCAGGTGCAAGTGGAGGAGTGGGGAATCAAACCTGGTTCTCTCAGATTAGAGTCCGCACACTTAACCACTACACCAAACTGGTGAGGCAACCTTCAGGAAGAAGGGTTGGGCATACCCCAATCTCCCTCATAAAGGCCAGGGTCTCAGGTCTGGGAAGACATGTTAATTCTATTGCCAGCTAACTGGCTGAAAGAGAGGGCAGGAAAAAAGAGGAGGAAGACCTAGGGTGTTGTTAACCCATTCCCAGATCTAGTCTGAGGCCTATCAAGAGCCCCATGGGGAGATTTTAGAGTGTGTGTCAGCCCCACTCAACCCCGACAGTCTGGCAGAAACTCACAACCCTGTTTCTGCCAGTAAGGCTAAAGAGAAAATGAAAGATTGGGCAGGATTGCCAGGCTCAGAGTGGTGGTGGCTGGGGGGGGGGGGGGGAGATGACCATCAGACCTACAGTGTGACATCAGTTCCACAGAAAACCCAGAAGCAATGTCAGTCCTTTCTAGAATTGCTGGAAACTCTATGATTTTACTGTCCCACCTACCCTAACTACTTGTTTGCCTCGCTGTTCAAGGTGGGAGCTGAGAAATCTCTGTAGGAGATATGCTACTATGTCTGTTTTTTACCACTCTAATTTTAATTTATATAAAAATAACCATTTGAGTTTTTGTTTATTATAGAAGAGAACTGTGTTGCAGACTTGGATGTAATCACAGAAATCTTATAAGGCCAACTTATAACATGCTCAGACTGTTTATTTTTGCATTTTATATTTTTTAGGCAGTATTAATTTGTTATACATTTTAATGAATTTGTAGCTGTACGTTATATTTTATAATAGATCCCCTGACAAAGCTCATAGCGAAACACGTAGGAATCCTTAAGAGCTAAATAAACTCTCTACCTTGCACCTAGTTCTTGTTTGTCTTTCCAACCCTAATAAAGAGCAAAGGGAGGAATCACATTTCCTCATTTCTTTTCCTGTTTTTCTTCTGCCTCTCCATGTCAGTACCTGTAAGTTCTCCCCTTTCCTTCTTGCCCTTCTCTTGCCCAGCATGCCTCAAAATGGCCTCTCAGATCTCATAACTTAGGGTCACGCGATCTCAATGGTATTATTTTCCCTTGTAGCATTCTCCCCACAATACTCTGTTTCCCTTCCCTGACAGCCCCCATAGCCTCTCCTCTTTTCCTGCTTCCTTCTCTCCTTCCCATCCATTAGCCAACATAACTTTTCTGCTCTCCTGTCTCCAGCTTTTCCTCTTTCCCTCCCCATTAGTGAGATGTGGTGGATGCAGATGCCAGGCCATCATGTTCCCTTGTATGGTGCTGGCTCTGGCTGGGCCCAGTTGTATAGTGCTAGCCCTTGGGCCAGAACCAGTTGCACACTGCCAGCTGCTGGGTTTTGCTTTATAGAAACCAAGGCTTAGAAGTCTCAATAATATTGCTGTGGTTGCATAGCAACTTCTGAAATAGCCACTAAGATTTCAGTGGGCACTCTTTTCTTAAAACCACAGGCATTGTTTCTATGGGGTGGGGGTAATCTCCTGACATTTTAAGATTTCAGATTTTCTACATATCTGGGACTTCTTCAGGTTTGTAGAGAAATACTCTCATCTGTCCCTAGCTCCATTTTGCAGTTATTGACCCACACTTTATGGCCCAGTTCAGAATTAGATATGTGATGCTGCTGAAAATGTGTGAGAGTTCATTTCTGTGATGGTCATTGATATAATCCCTTTTCGTAACAGAGTCTTATAGTTAAACACTTGTGCTAAACTGACATAGAGGACAGGGAATCAGAGGGACATATTATTTACCAGAACAAAGTCTGAGTCCAGTGGCACCTTTAAGACTAACACAGTTTTACTGAATCTATAAGCTTTCATGTGAATGCACAATAAACACATAGACACCAACTTATACTGGAAACCCACTGACCGACAAACACACTTACATGCCTCCAGCTACCATCCTAAACGTACCAAACAATCCATTGTATACAGCCAGGCTCTACGCTACAGCCGCATCTGCTCCAATCCTACAGACAGAGATTCACACCTGAGGGATCTAAAACAAATGTTTTTGGAACTAAAGGATCCACCTGATGAAGTCAGGAAACAGGTCAACAAAGCCAGAATGATACCCAGAGAAAACCTGTTGCAAGACAGACTCAAAAGAAACAATTACAGAACACCACTAGTGGTCACATACAGCTCTCAACTCAAAACAGTTCAACGCATCATAAGCCCATCAATCTCCAATTTTTACATATTTATTTCCTGCACTATGGAGGAGGACAGACTGGCAGAATGAAGCGCAAGGGAAGCGGGGCAAAAAGACCCAGGCCAAGTTGTCGCGGGGCTTTCCGGTTGCACTGCATGGACTGATGCGGGACCATACCAAGGAGGAGGCGGAATGGAGCATTTGCACTGCTGGGCAGCCCCTGGCGGCAGCACCCCAGTTGTGCATAGCATTGGTCCATTTCACCAACCTGCACGTAAGTGCATGGGTGCATAGGTGCAGCAGCAATTGGGGCAGGATCCCATGTCTGGGAGCTTTAAACTCAGCGAGCTGGAAGCATCCCCATGGGCGATTGTGTGCTCAAGCGCACAGCACGCATGGGCGGTTATGCTGGATCAGCGGGTTCACATTACCAGCGCCACTTGATTGAGGCTTATTTGCATCCATACTTCCAGGAAGCAGGATCAACATGCACTCAAACGGCTTGCCACAGCTTTCACCTGGTACTTTTTAAAAGCGGGATCAAAACACTTCAGAATGGGGTGAATACGGCATGGGAACGCCAGACAGCTGTGGCCGTGTGAACCGGCCCACTTAATCTGCTTGAGAAACATGCCTATATCGGGCCAAATTGCTAGTCTGAACTCAGCCTATGTTTTCCCATGGAATTAGACCCAAACAAATGGTAACCATATAAACTAAACTTGTTATTCCTGTTTGGTCCTTGAATCTGTTAAACATCTTTGTTATGTTGTATGCTAATTTACTGCTCACCCTCTACCTATACGTATGGACTGGTAACTTCCATTTCATTGTATCTGAAGAAGTGTGCATGCACGTGAAAGCTTAGCCTTTGAATAAAGCTTTGTTGGTCTTAAAGGTGCCACTGGACTCAAACTTTGTTCTGCTGCTTCAGAGCAACACAGCTGCCCACCTGGATCTATCTTATTTACCAGTTGTTGTTCACATAGCACTGGAATGTATAAATCAGTGATAAGGTTTTACAATGAGGTGACTGAGTTTCAAACCTTTTGTAATCATCCTGTGAGCTTTAAGGTCAAGTCACCCTCCCTATTACACCGTTTTACTTTATTTTCTTTTCACAAGCTTGACATGTGCCATTCAGCTTCTTCATGCAGGGATAAATGAAAAATATAACAAGGCTATGAGTCATTCTTTAAAAACTCATGTATCATAAAGGACATTGTCAGGTCAAATTCTGGCTTTTTGAATAAACTGTCTACTTAATGCTTGGGGCAATAAAAAGTTTTGCTTATATTTCCCTGAAGACTCCTAACATATAAGCACTGAGTTAAATATTTCTAGAAAATACTACACAATTTCCACTGTATAATATTATCTTAATGCAGGAAAATTCTACAAGGTGTCCCAAACGATGACTGGGTTCGTATATTCAGGGTAATGCTGCAAAAGCATTGGTAGAGAGAGAGATGAGGTGGGCTGTGGAGGAGCCCGGTTCATGTGTCTGTCTCCCTTCAAAGAAAGTATGGGAAGTTCACTTGAACTGCGCCTCTGGATGGGCTGTCAAACAGCCTGGTTAACAAAGCACGTCTGGCCCATTTACCATTTACCATTGGCCCATTTACCATTTACCTCCCACTGTTGCCCCCCCACCCACCCAAACACCAAGAATACAGAGCATCACTTGCCCCAGACTGAGAGTTCCTATCTATACTTTGTGGCTAATAGCCACTGATGGACTTCTGCTCCATATGTTTATCTAATTCCCTCTTGAAGCCTTCCATGCTTGTAGCCGCCACCACCTCCTGTGGCAGTGAGGGAGGTCAAAACTATCATGAACACGCAATCAACTGAATTTGGAGACCTCCAGAGTCTACCCTGAAGATGTCCCAATAACCTGCCATAATTAGACAGAGGAGCCACTGAAAAGTAGATTTCACCCTTGAATGACTCCCTGCATGATCCACATGTTCCTCCTAGCCTGTGGCCTAATGATGCAACAAAACTGGACAGGCAAAGTGCCTTTGCCTTCCGTATTGTATCTAGGCTGCATAGGAAAGTGAGTTATATAAATGGGAATAATTTGATTCCTTTGGACTGGCACAGGTTTCCCCCCCAGCACAATACCAGTCTTATGTGCATTGTAATGATGCCTCTTGGCTTTGTGTTTTGACACTGACCGGTAGTTATAGTACTAAGAAGAAATGAGAAGTTCTATGACTTCCTGTTGTTATGGAGAGCAAGACGGAGTGGAAAGAAAAGATCTTCTCTAGACTAAGATTCTCAAAAGCACTTGATTATGACGACATCATGCCCCCTTTTACTGAGCTATGTTTCCTGGTCACAGCTGAGAGAAGCTGAATTCGGCACCCCTCTATTCCTGGCCACTACAATTAGTGAAGCTCCTTTGTCGCTCTTGGATGTTGATCTTCCTTCAGTTTATAAATAGATGGCATTCTATTAGCTTTACAACTCAAATCTATGAGTAGGTCTCATCCTTGCTACCACACCAGTGCTTCAACAGTATGATTGTATTACGTGAGGGATTAAGAGCCTTTTTCGAGATGCAGTGAGAGTGAAGTCAATCACAATATTTTACACTTTATCATACATGTCATTTATCAGTCTGGGAGGCCACAATGCTGTTTAAAAAGCATCATGGAATGGAGGGGGTTAGGCATCTACAGGGGTCATTTCATAGAAAAAGAGGTGTAGGAGCTCATTATCATAACTCATTAGCATAACTTATTTGCATATGCTACACCATCTGACATCACCGGAAGTATGTCAGAAGGTAAGAAAGAAAGGAGAGAGAGAGAGAGAAAGAGAGAGAGAGAGAGAGAGAGAGAGAGAGAGAGAGAGAGAGAGAGAGAGAGAGAGAAGAAAGAAAGAAAGAAAGAAAGAAAGAAAGAAAGAAAGAAAGAAAGAAAGAAAGAAAGAAAGAAAGAAAGGACAGCTACTAATCCAAGCCTCAGAAATACCACTATTCTGGGAGGAAAGCTTCAGTGGTGGCTGAAGCCTTCAGAAGGCTGGTTGGAGGAACAAGGACCTTCCCAGGGGACAGGGTCATTTTGCTGCAGCCATGACACAAGCAGGCATTCCCCCACAGGGGCGTAGGGGTGGGCTGGCACCAACTCCCGGAGCTGTACCCCCCCGAGCTCCTGCTCGAAATGACCCTGGGCATCTACATTTGCTTGGCATTAAGTTTTATGTTTCTGAATCTCTAGCATGTTCATAGAGGTCGTAGGACATATATGCCACCAGGCATATACACTACATATTCTGTGTTCAATCCCGTAAATAGGTTTGCTCCCTTTCCCCACTGCTAATTGTCCATGGGTAAGTGTCTTTGTTATCATTATTTTGCTGTTAAATCACAACACAAAATCTGGAAAGGATAATATCAACTTGGATAGGAGAATGGTTAGGTTCCTCCCCACAAATCCATGCTCAGAAAGCAGGCTCAAAGCCCGTTACTGGTTCAGAATTTGAATTGGCTTCTCCTTCCTTAAAATTCCCTGCTGTTGGAAGATGTTGGCTTATATGTTCCAAATCTGATGAGACATGTTGTTATTGCTATTGTTCTGTTACTGCTATTGTTCTAGTAACAACAACAACAAAATACATTAAAATACCATAGAGAAAGTTATTGCTTGGTCCATCTGAACTATTCATCTGTCTCCCTTTATGGTTGTCTTCCACCAGTGGGTGAAGACTTTTTTGTTTTGTTTGGCATCCCCCCAATAATCGCTATTAGCATTCCTTCCTGGTTTTGATGTTAATGTGTGTTTATATGTTTTTATTGAATTGTTTCATATATTTTATTTAAAATGTTGTTTTAATGTTTGCCACCTTGGGGACCCTATTTGGGTGAAAAGCATGCATATTAACGTTTTAAATAAAAACATGACAATACTGAGTTGCAGTACTGACACACAATACAGAGTGTACCAGATGTCTCAGTAGATCTCAAGAATTCTTTAGAGAATTTGGCTTTCACATTGACTTATGTCATTTGGGGCACATATCTTTAATATTCTGTCACTTAATAGATACCTGAACAATCGGATCCTGCAGCTGCTCAACAAAGTTAACCCAGTTGAATTAGTATATAAAGCTATAGTGTTGCTTCTCTGCCTGAAACTATTTAAGGTATTTAAAGGTATTTAGAAGAGAAGAAGAAGAGATTGGATTTATTTGGAGTCTCAGAGCGGCTTACAAACTCCATTCCCTTCCCCTCCACACAAGGTGGGGCTGAGAGAGCTCTTTCGAGAGCTGCTCTTTCAAGGACAGCTCTTGCAGAACTATGGCTTGCCCAAGGTCATCTAGCAGCTGCAAGTGGAGGAGTGGGGAATCAAACCCAGTTCTCCCAGATTAGAGTCCGCGCACTTAACCACTACACCAAACTGGTTTCTCCTCTTGTTTACCTTCAAACTGGTGATAAGAGAACAAATTAATTTTAGACATAGATGCCCCTTGGCAAAGTTTAATATGATATTGACTGGCTCTCATCTATTCACCTTGTGATATATAATCCCCTACTGTATAGGAGGTTAGACATCTTTCCTTTTCTTTATAGATTTAAGCCAGTAGTCCTAAAAAAAACCCCTAAAATATTAATTGGGGTTTCAGTTTTGTTCAGATTTGAGTTCAAATGCATCCCACCCAAGTTGCAAAGGTTGCCTAGTAACGGCCTTTAAAGAGTGTTATTTGCTTTCAAAGCGACAAGCTGTTATTTCTCCCTTCTTTAAAACAAAAACATAAAGAAAGAGTAGCACTAACAGAAGAGAACTAGTAATTACTGCACCAAATAATAGTGTAAATGGCCCCATTAACATGAATACCATGACGACATCTGATGTCTTCCGGGTTGCCACAACATGGCTTCTTAGGAGAGAAAGTAACCCCTCCTCCCCCAGTCACTGTAACCATAAGAAACAAAGCTCTTACTAAAATAACCCAACTAGCCCTAGGGAACATGAGTTACATGGAAGGCAGACATCTCGATGAATCACTGTGTCTTCCTCAAACAAGTCAACAGCGAATGAGGATGTCTGTCTGTCACAGCATCACAAAACAGCTGCGTCACAAAATACCCCTCAACTTTATTGAAAAGTCACAGTGCAGAATCATCACACAGTTCCCATGACTAATTGTATAAGAATCCCCACTACAGAAAGGCAGAAAAAAATGACACGGTTTGGCTCCTTTCCAGTCTGGATCCGGATCTTGTTGTGGGACTGAAACAGACTTGATCACCCTGGTGGAAATAAGTGAATGTTTGGGTTCCTGTAGCAGAGAAAATCAGATAGTATTCCTCCCCCCCCCTTTCAGTTTGAGTTAGTTGATCTGTTAGTTTTTGTTTTTTTCCTGTGTTACTTTGTTCTCCCTCTCCCCCTTCTTTTTTTATTTCATGTACAAAAACTTTAATAAAAACTTGAATTTCAAAAAAGGAAGGAAGGAATGCAGAAAAAATGGCATTGTTTGGTTCCAGTCTGGTTCCAGGTCTTGTGAGACTGAAACAGCCATGGTCACCCTGGTGGATAACCTGTGCTGGGAGATGGACTTAGGGAGTGTGACTGTTGATTCTCTTAGACCTCTTAATGTCTTTTAATGCCATCAATCATGGTATTCAGGGCTCATTTCATAGCAGGAGCTCCTTTGCATATTAGGCCACCCCCCCCCTAATATAGCCAATCCTCCAAGAGCTTACAGAGCTCTTTTTACAGGGGCTACTGTAAGCTCTTGGAGGATTGGCTACATCTGGGGTGTGTGGCCTAATATGCAAAGGAGCTCCTGCTACGAAATGAGCCCTGATGGTATCCTTCTGGACAGCCTATCTGGCCTGGGATTGGAAGGGACTGTTTTGTGGTGATTCCAGTCTTACCTGGAGCATAGGTTTCAGAATGTGGTGCTGCTGGCCTGCTACTCAGCGTCTTGGCTTTTGACCTGTGGTATACTTCAGGGCTCCATCTTGTCCCTTATGCTTTTCAACATCTACAAGAAACTACTGAGGTCATCCAAAGGTTTAAACAGTTAGGGAACTGTGTTGTTGCCAATATGTTGATTGCACTCAGCTCTATCTTGCATGTCTGGCAGATTCTAGGGAGTCTGTAGAAACCCTGAACCAGTGCCTAGAGGCATTTCTGGAGTGGCTACAGGCTAATAAACTGAAGCTTAACGCCAACAAGACAGAAATGGAACTGGTCAGAGGAAGGTCTGACTTGGGATTTAAGGTGTCACCCATTCTGGATGGGGTTCCACTACCCTTGAAGTAACAGGTTTGTAGTCTGTAGATACTCTTGTATCCAGGCCTACAGGATAAGTAGGTGGAAGCTGTGACCAGGAGTGTTTTTTTACCAGTTGGTTAGCCAACTGTGGTCTTTCCTGGGCAGAAAAGATTTAGACACTGTGGGGCATGCCCTGGTTACATCTATTACTGCAATGTGCTCTGTGTGAGGCTGCCCTTGAAAAGTGCTCAAAAACTTCAATTGGCACACAATACTGCTGCTAGGATGTTGGGTGGAGTGAGTTGTAGGGACCATATCACTTCAGTCTTGCCCAGTCTACACTGGCTCCCAATCTGTTTCTGGACACAATTTAAGATGCTGGTGTTGACCTTTAAAGCCCTATAGGATTTGGGACAAACATACTTAAGGGGCTGCCTACTCCTGTATTAACCTGCACAACCACTGTTGTCATCTTCTGAAGCCCTGCTTTGGGCCTTCTGAGGTTAGGTGGGTGGCAACCCAGGAGAGAGGGTATGGCATCAAAACTTCTCAGGTATGGCATCAAAACTCTGGAACTCTCTCCCAAGGATACTTATCTCTTCCTTTCTACCGCCATCTTCCACCCATGGGTGAAGACTTTTTTTGTTTCATTTGGCTCTTTTTCACCGATCTCTTCCCTGCCCCCAAAATTGTTGTTTTTATGTTTTTGTGCATGTATTTTAGTTCTGGTTTTAACTGTTTTAATGATGTGTTTTTGTTGGTTTTAATAGTTTTCAGGTGTGTTTTTATTATGTACGTTTTAATTTATTAGCCATCTTGGTGGCACTTACAAGGGGCAGAAAGGCAGGTACAAATTTTGTAAAGCAAAGAAATAAATAAAATAGAGACATATCCATTCCAAATATGTGAAAAAAGCAATGATTGTGTCAGTTGGGAGGACCACATGGGGCCGAAACCGCTTTGAAAAATGACAGTGTCACCGTTGTTGCAGACCCAGCCCTGCTCCTGGACTACAGCAGCATTGCTAGTGTCTGTCATTGTGGAGCCGGTGCTATGGCTGCTGTCTCGCTTTTTCACATCCTCGGAACCATGGGAGGAGAAACCGGAACAGCACTGTGGTGTTATTGTTGTTTCTGCCTAGAAATGGAAAGCAGCAAGATTGCCACCCAGAGATGGAGCTCAGCTGAACTCTCCAGGCAGTAGATTCCTGTACTCAGAACCCTGATGTTTCTCTGGCACTCTCGGGCAAGTCATAGGTCATGCAGCAACTGCTGTGTTGTGACCTGGCCCAGAGTAAATGGCCATGCACAGAATGGGAAGAGGATGGAGCTGAGTGAGGCCTTGCAAGACAGGCTGCCTTTCCCTGCTTTGATCCCCTAATCCCAACCCAGGCTCCACCAAGCAGCACAGGGCTTGGATCCTCCCTGAGGGTGAGCAGGGATCTAACAATGCAGCCAAAGTAGGTCACGTTTTCAATCTAACATTTACATTTTATCACCCAAATCAGCAGTTAAGAGTTGAAGAGGAAAGTTACAAAACATGTGTTGGGTTTTGTTTTCCCCCCATATTTCCCAAAACAGTAAAAAGAGGGAAATAGAATGGTGTATCAGCTTAACACATTAGTTCAATTTTAAATGTAAAAGAGCAAACACAGATAAAAAATCTGAACTTTTAAGGCAAACATAAATGAGGGGGGGAAATGAATAAAATAAATGAATACATGGCCTTGCCTGAGGCAGAACAAAACTCCCGTTATCAAGACCAACAGGGGTGGGGGTTGGGGGTTGGAATCACAAAATAGTAAGTTCTACAGAGCATTTCCCCCCAAAATGAATAGTAACACAAAAAAGGGAGAATGGGGGAAAGATGAAAAAATAATGGAGAGTATGAAAACAGTCATTATGATGTTGTACTTACAGTACTGGACCAGTACAGGAAAGAGGCTTAGGCTTAAATACCTACTCTCAACCATGACGCTCCTTACATGAGTTGACCTTGAGCAGGCCATTCTCCTTCAGCCTAAACAATATCACAGCACTGTTATGAGAGTAAAATGGAGGAGCAGAGAACTATGTGTACCGCACTGAATGTCTTGAAGGAAGGGTGGTGTAACATTGTAACAAAGCCTCCACCAAAACCTATTATGTCAGTTTTATAATGCTCTTTAATGACAGATCATGTTTTCTCTTCATTTGCTATCCCCCCTTTTGTTTAACATTGAATCTGAGGAAGACTCCCGTGAAGTTCAACCATTAGTTTACCATTTTATGACTTTTCGCTGGAACTGACAAATTGGGTTTTATGGGCACCATGTCCTGTTCATTTGCAAGAAAGCCCCACTTCGTGGTCCCTTTTAGAAGTTTTTTTTAAAATATAATTTAGCTTTTCAGTAATGCACAGAAGAAAAATGCCATTTATTCATTCTCCTGCCACGTGCACAACTGCATAACATGTTCAATGCTTAATTGAGTTGTGAGCATAGGCATCAACTACGTGGGGGCTTGGGGGCTCAGGCCACTCCTGAAATTTTCCAGGGGGACTGAGCCCCCTGGGTGAAATGGAGCGCCCACCCGCCACTGCGCCTCCCTGCCCTGCAGGCCCCCAGCCCAAGAAGAAGCCGCTGCCACTGCCAGAGCCGCTCCCCCGCACACCTCTCCCCACCCACCTCGCCCTCCAGGCCCCCAGCCCAAGAAGAAGAAGAAGCCGCTGCCGCAAGAGCCGCTCCCCCCCCCACACCTCTCCCCCCCACCTCTCTCCCCCTCCCTCCAGGACCGACTGCCCAGTGTGATGACATCATCCAGAAGTGACGTCATCATGCTGGGCATGTTGCCAGGGCAACGCTCTAGCAATCACCTTGAAACTCTGTGGCACCATAGAGGCGCGCACAAACCAATGCAAGATAAAAGGTAATAATGGGCAACCCTACTCTCTCTCTCTCTCTTGCCCCCCCTCCCCCCCTCTAGCCCAGCCCCCCCCCCCGGGAAATTGGAAAGTCTATGCCCTGGGTTGTGAGAGTGGCCTGAGCCCCAGACAGTGTAGGTACAAGCGATCTGCTGCTGCCTGGAGCCTGCTACATCAAGCCCTGGATGGGGCAGGCATGAGTGGCCATCACATGGAGCCAGCTGTTTGCATTCTGAATAGAGCCCCAGTGGCAGCCACCATGGAGACAGCTGCCTGAGTGCTAGACAAGGGATGTGAGTGAAAAGCTGCTACTAAGCCAGTGGCCCAAGACCTGGTTGAGGCAGGAGCAGTTGGCCAACACCTCATGCAGGTTACCTGAGCCCCCAACAGGGTGAGCACAAGCAGTGTGATGGCAGACACCTGCCCTTCTCGTTTCAGCTTCTTGTGGGCAGTTGGGACCCCCCCCCCCAACATGGGGCCCAATGCAGCTGCCCGAGTTGCCCATTTGCTAGCCTAATTTAACCTCAAAAACACTGCCCAGGCTATTTCATCTTCAGACTGTTACAAAATGCACAGTGGGCATGCTCTGAAAGGTTTTACTTCTCTCTCCCTTTTTAATTGAGCATGAAAAGCAACAGTATTTTTCCTCAATAAAAATATTGACTCTGGTTACTGCTTAATTGCTTAGACAAAAGTGAAACCACAGGATCACTTAACATGGATGAATTACCCACTAGTTTGTCTTCATCCGATAGTTAAAAGAATAGACACTAGTAGCTTTTACAGCGATAGCCTCAAGCAGAAAATAAAGTTATAAAACAAGATAATGCCACACTTTCAATGTATCTCATGAATATGAAGCTGATAATTTGATCTTGTGTTTGCCATTGTGAGGAGCAAACTAGACTGTAGCAATTCTGGTTTAATCCCACGGACTATTCAGGTGTGATCCTGCAGACTATTCATTCTGTTCTTTTTAGACAAAACTCAACAGCTCAGCCTTCTTTGAAAAACTAGCAATGATAATCTGCCTCTTCACAGGACAACAGAAGCACTTTCTGTGGCAGTATTATTGCCATCAAAGTAGAGATACATTTTGAAAATGAATCCCAGGGGGTAGCTGTGTTCATCTGTTTAAAAAGAAACTGTTTTCGCATGCACAGAGGCAGACATTTCAGGTCACTTGCTTTGTTTCACAATATGCATCATACGTGATCCTGTTATTGCATAACAGGGTGGGGCTAACCTATCCATTAACCTATCCCCCGCAATGAAAAAATACACTCAAAAAGTCAGTGTGTAATGTGTTTCTTTTTAAAGTTACATGGCCAAAATATGCAAAACATATTTGGAATCATTTTTTAAATTCTTTTCCCACTAGAAATTCATGTATGTTGTGCTTTGATCATAACTCATATATGATTTTAATAGGACCTTTTTGGACTCAAGGCTTAGCTGGGTTTTTTACTCCTTGAGATGCAGATCTGGTATATAAGAATGCTTCTTATTTATCCTACCAGCTATACCTAGCACAAACCAGAAGCGAATAATTAGAGACTCTTCAAATTTTGCAACCAACAGGTTGGAGAGCTGAACATACTTTGTTCAACAGCAGTGATCACCCGTGAGCTGAACATCCCGTCTGTTTCCCTGTCTGTTGACAACCTCAGTAAGCTGTAAAACAACTTTAGGAACATAGAGCTGGAAGGGATCTCAAGGGTCATCTAGTCCAACCCCCCTGCACATGCAGGGAATTCACATCCCCTGCCCTCCGTTCATTAGCTGTGGTGGTAGAGTTTCATTTCCTTGTGGCGGTGCAGTTCCATTTCTTTTTTCTTGTTTGGCTTATACATGTGTGTGGTAGGTGAGACTGATTCTACCCAGGGTCATAGATGGTCATATCAGGTCAATAAGTGATGGGAAGAGGAAACTATGCCTCCCAGAAGGCTATGCAAAATGTGCCTGCATGATAATACAAATATATACGAGTAGTAAATATTTTTAAAGGAAGCACTTCTTCACCCAAAGAGTGATTAACTCATGGAATTCACTGCCACAGGAGATGGTGGCGGCTACAAGCATGGACGGCTTCAAGAGGGAATTAGAGAAACATATGGAGCAGAGGTCCATCAGTGGCTATTAGCCACAAAGTATAGATAGGAACTCTCAGTCTGGGGCAAGTGATGCTCTGTATTCTTGGTGCTTGGGGGGGGGGGGCAACAGTGGGACAGCTTCTAGTGTCCTGACCTCACTGATGGACCTCCTGAGGGCACCTGCTGTTTTTGGCCACTATGTGACAGAGTGTTGGACTGGATGGGCCATTGGCCTGATCCAACATTGGATTCTCTTATGTTCTTAAAACAAGTTAGTTACGATCGTTGGCTGACTGATTTGCCTACTGTTTATTTATTATTACATTAGACTTGCATCCCACCCTCCCTGTAGGGCTTGTGGGGGGTCACATCATATAAATATATATACAGTATAAAACATTCATTTAAATACAATAAATAATAAAATACAATAAAACAATGAGATGTCACGCAACTGATGGTGTCAGTTCTCAGGGAGGGGGAGCAGGAGGGAGGAGGCCATTCTGATGGAAAACCCCATCATTGTCCTCAACCATATGCCTGGCAGCGTGACTCTGTTTTCCAGGCCCTGCAGAACTGCATCAAATCCTGCAGGACCCAGATCTCACTGGGAAGAGTGTTCCACCAGGTTGGAGCTTGGGCCGAGAAAGCCTTGCCTCTGGTTGAGGATAGCCAGACACTCTTGGGGTCAGGGATCACCAGCAGGTTTTCATCACTTGACCATAGTGCTCTTTGGGGTGTGTGCCAGGAGAGGCGGTCCCAAAGGTATGCTGGTCCAGTACTCAGTCTGGAGCCAGTGCAGCTGGCGGTGCACTGGTTGGATATGTGCTCTAATGGACATTCCCACAAGAACACATGCAGCTGCATTCTGGACCAGTTGCAATATTCGGGTCAGTCTCAAGGGCAGCCCTACATAGAGAGAGTTACAGTAGTCTAGCCTGGAGGTGACCATTGCATGGATCACTGTGGCTAGGTTGGGTGGGGGGGACAGGAAAGGAACCAACTGTTTTATCTGGAATAGATCATAAAATGCCAGTTTAACTATATTTGTGACCTGGGCCTCCATTGAAAGGGCGGCATCCTGACTCTTGATGGTTGATGCTGATGTTAATGGCACACCGTCAAGAGCCGGGAGGTGGCATCCCAAACCTGCATTCCCCCTAGTCCAGCCATAGGACCTCCATCTTTGATGGATTTAATTTCAATTAGCTCTGCTTTAACCAACCAATCATGACTTCCAGTACCCCGGCCAAATTTTCTGGGATGGTAGTAGGCTGGCTGCCCATCAGAAGATACAGCTGGGTGTAATAAGCATACTGGTGGCACCCAAGCCCAAAGTTCCACACCAGCTGGGCAAGGGGGTGCATGAAGATGTTGAATAACACTGGGGAGAGGATTGCCCTGAGGGGCACTGCATGCCAGAGGGTGATGCGTTGAAACCGTGTTCCCTAGCGCCACCCTCTGTCCCCAGTCATGGGGAAATGAGACACACCACTGCAAGGCTGTCCTTTGAATACCCACATCAGCAAGGTGGCGGGTCAACAGGTGATAGCAGACTAAGTCAAATGCCGCCATGAAATTAAGTAATATCAGCAACACTGACCCGCCTTGATCTGACTGTTTGTGGAGGTCATCCGTGAGGGCAACCAGCACCATCTCTGTCCCATAGCCAGGGCGGAGACTGGATTGGAAGGAATCCAGGGCCGAGGTGTCAGCAAGGAAGGTCTGGAGCTGTTTCGCTAGCGCTGTCTCAACTACCTTAACCAGAAATGATAAGTTGAAAACCAGGCGGTAGTTGGATGGATCTGTAGGATCTAAAGAAGGTTTCTTTAAGAAAGGTCTCACCACTGTCTCTTTTAATCTCCCTGGGAAGACCCCTGAACTCAGGGACAGATTTATAATGTCCACCAGGGAACCCATGTTCCATCACTGCCAGCTTTTACCAGCCCTGAAGGGCACAGATCCAAGAGGAACATAGTGGGCTTCACAGAATCCAGAATCCTGTCAACATCAACCTGTGAGAGTCAGCTGAATTGGTCCAGCCACAGACCCGAAGATGGCCAAGCAGCCTCCAGTTCCTGTACTGTATCAATGTTGGCAGGAAGGTCCTGGCAAAGCAACAAGACTTTATCTGTGAAAAAGCTTGCAAAGGCCTTGCAGCTAATTGCCGAATTTCTAGTATTTTGTGTTCTCTCTGAGAGAGAAGATAGTGGTCAAATTACCCTAAATAATTGTGCCGGGTGAGAGCTAGTAGATGCAATGGAGGCTGCATAATATTCCTTCTTAGCAGCCTTCACTGCCACCTCATAGGATTTCATAAACATCCTAGAAGCTGCTCTTGTAGCCTCGTCACCTTTCTAAGAGGGTTGCCATGTCTGGGTTGAAAAATACCTGGAGACTTTGGGGGTGGATCCAAGAGAAGGTGGGGTTTGGGGAGCGGAGAAGCCTCAGCATGGTACAATGCCATACAGTCTACCCTACAAAGCAGCCATTTTCTCCAGGGGAGCTGATCTCTGTCAGTTGGAGATCAGTTGTAAACGCAGGAGATCCCCTGGCCCCACCTGGAGGCTGGCAACCTTAGATATGCAGCAACAACATGTTTGCCAGGGAAGAGGAAAGTAGGACTACCACTGGGCTCTGTGAGAATGCGCATGTGTGAAATAGTGCCAGTTGCTTTGTACTATGTAATGGGAATAACTAAAAGTAACCTCATAAATAGGCTTGAAATACTCATAAGTATCCTGACCTGGATGCCCCAGTCCGGCTTACTGTCATCAGATTTCAAAAGCTAAGCAGTGTCGGCCCTCATTAATACTTGGATGGGAGACCACCAAGAAAGTTCAGGGTTGCTCCACAGAGGCAGGCAATACCAAACCACCTCTGTTCATCTTTCACCTTGCAAACCCTATCAGGTCACCATAATTTGGCTGGGACTTGATGGTACTTGCCACCACCACTCATGAATAGCAAACTGATTGATAAACCATCAGCTCCCTGTTGGCAGCCAGCAAACAATATTGAGCCAAAACAGTGGATGTTTGAGCATCACTGCAAATGATTTCACACTACCTAGAGACTGAATCATCCTCGAAATGATTAGTAGTACAAGTAGTGGTAATAGTTTTAGTATTTGTTGTTGTCACATCCTCAAGAATTAGCTATTCCCTCCAAGTATATTTTTCCAATTCTATGGTAGATCTCTGAAGGAAGAAGGGATTTCTTTCACTTCCTTGGTACGTTGATGTTCAAAGTTAACCTGTTTAAATGAAGACATATTGCTGTTATTATTTACTTGTAGGCATACTCATCTGTGTGTTCCACCTAGCTGAATGTAGCCTGGGTCTATAAAACTGGATGGAAGGGGGTGGGGTAGATTGCAAAATGCCTGACAAGCCCCAATACATGACTAGTTTGTTGCATTTAGTTTGGTGGCTCACAAAATGCATAGGCCAGAGAAATTGGTAGCAAAAACTCAGGAGAGTGATTTATAATCATTACCATGAATTGCCACAACAATGCAGTCTGTAGGAATTTTGAGCAAAGAGTACAAACCTAAACACACAATTTTGTCAAATAATGTTAACACTGATATGAGAAAGGGTAAATAAAAAACCTGCTTATTGCATGAACTGAATCAATTTTAATATATTTACTGCCATCACAAGGCACCACTATGGAAACTGGAGAACTTACTATGATAAATACCAAGTTTAAAATCATTGTGCAGACGCAGTCTGAGTATAATTTTTCTTCCTCTCTATAAAGGAATACAGATAGCATATTTCCTTTTCAGTTTAAAAGGGATTGTAGACTGTTGTGCTTAAATTGTGTCACCATAGAGACGGCAACAAAATCCAATAACATGACTAGACATTGTAAACACTCACATCCTTTCAAAACAAACGCACCTGACAGGAAGCCAATGTGTCCCATTCTTTACACTTACAATGGAATCAACACCAGATTGCTCATATTCTGAAATGTTGATGTATTTCATAATTTGATTCTTAGAATCTGCAACAAACCAAGGAAGTGAAAGAAATCCCTTCTTCCTTCAGAGATCTACCATAGAATTGGAAAAATATACTTGGAGGGAATAGCTAATTCTTGAGGATGTGACAACAACAAATACTAAAACTATTACCACTACTTGTACTACTTCTACATAAGATCTAGGCATTGTACAATAATTAGATACAGTGAATGAACCTTGTCTGCAGACCTGCAGATTCAATACAAGGCAAGTGAGACACGGAAAAGACACACAAAGAATGGGAGGGAAAAGAAGAAGTAGAAATCCATGTTTAAAAGCTAGAGAGATGTGATACATTTTCAGACACTGTTTAAAGATTTGCAAGGGAGAGAGATGTTAGGATTGCTAGGTTTTACCTGGCTACCGGTGTGTGTGTGTGGGGTCCTTTATCCCTGTCCAGGAAATCTTTGGTGCACACATTAAGCGCGCACCACAGTGATGTCCCCCAGAAATGACATCATTGCGCAGGGCACATTGTGGGCTGGGCCTCTATCATTTGAGGAAAAACCATAGAGTGATGTAACTGAGCCAGGCACGTTGGCCCAAACATGGCACTTGTGGGGTGGGGTTCCCCCCGCTGGCCAAATCTGGGCCAGTGGACCAGGGGCCCTAAAAGTGGGCAACCCCCTCACCCCCCCTGGGGCAATGGCAAACCTAAGAGATATGTAGTTTTCAGGGCCATGAGTTCCAAAGAAGGAAAGAAAGAACAGAAACGTGACATAAGGGGAGCTCTGACTATAATCTGTGCTGGACTGAAACAATGTTTTATGATGCGTCATTTTCCTATCTTGAACTTTTCTTACAAATGGGCTACAAAACAGACATTCTACACACACAGCTAGTGCTTACATTCAAATGCACATTCCTTGAGTGCCACTGGACTCAAAGTAGGGTTGCCAAGTCCTACCTCTTCTATCAGCAGGGGGAGTCCAGGCCTGCCAGGCTGGGCCTGGCAACCCTATGCAAAGCTAGGATACCTTAAGGTGGTGAACAATTCCTAGAGGGAACTGATGGTCTGATTCCAGCAGCAGGAATCCAACTATTATCTAGGGGATTAAGTATGCCCCAACTAGATTGTTTGTGTTTATTTTAATTACATTTTCTTTTGCAAATTTAGCTGCCAGGATTACTTTCTCAGAGAACAGAAAGATATGGGGAACGAGAGAAATGTGAATCCTTCTGCTGTTGCCCCTTCCCAAAAAGGTTGTTTTCTTTAAGTGGATGTAACTTGTGGAGATTGAGAGACATTTTCGGCAAGTTTGCTCAGTATTCTACTGAATTCTATTGAATGAGGCTTACTCACAGGAAAGTGTTCTTAGGATTTTGCTGATTGTTTACTAATGTGCTGGAGGCAACATCCTAAAAGGACAATGTTGTTGAGCCACTTTCATATGCATTCTGCCCACCCCCAAAAAACAACTGATGTGGAATTTTATGCTAGTTTTTGGGGGGAGAGGAAGAATCCCTTCACTTATAATCATAAAATAGGGTTCCCAGCCTTTCCAATAGAGGCAGGTGCCCCCCGCCACCAGGCTCTGCCCCCTGCTGCTGATCAGCAGGACAGCAGGGGGACTTACCAGGAGAAAGAGTAAGGCCTAGGCAACAGGAAATGATGCAATCACATTGGCAACTTTTGGGCAATGCTCTGATATTTGGGGGGAAACCCTATGGTAGACGCCATTTTTACCATAGAGGTTTTGCCCAAATACCAGAATAATGTGGGAACTTGCTGCATAATGACATCTCTTCCTGTGTGACATCACCTGGGTCTTCCCCTTTCTCCTGATAAGACTCCCCCCAACCCCCACATTGCCAGGAAGGACCCCCATCCCTCGACAGTTGCCATGAGGGACATTTTGCTCCTCAAGAAAAACATAAACAGAGATTAAACGAAATATTTGCTAAAGCATACATTTTGGATTCTGTATTGTGGCATGCATTTGCCAAGATATTATTAACATCATCCAACTGATGTTTTATTCATTCGTTTGTTTACTTAATTTATACCTCACCTTTCCCCTCAGTTGGGACCCAAAGGAGCTCAACATCATTCTCCTCTCATCCATTTTATTCTCATAACAACCTTGTATGGTAGGTTAGGCTGAGAGCGTATAACTGGCCCAAAGTCATCTAGCAAGCTTCCATGGCAGAGGGGGGATTTGAACCTATTTCCCCCAGATCGTCGTCCAGCATTCTAGCTACTACACCATGCTGGTTAAAGTGTAGTGCCACTTAACACACAATGAATTATTTCTGTCCTCTTTAAATCAATGCACTGACCCATCACCTGCTGTCCTGAAATCTGTGTATATGTTTTATTCATTTTGAAAATATTTTATTTATACATGGCTTTGTGATTCTAACAAACTTTGTCACAATACCACAGATGTATTACCTATTTATGTATCATTTATGATTCCTCAGCATTACCTACATTCTTGATGCCAGCTCTTCATTTCTTCAGTAGTGGCAGGAGAGAAAAAAAATCAGTTGCTGCAATATATTTTGGGGTATTTTTACAGATCGTTACAAAAGTATTACATAAGCATTTTTTTTAAACTGCTTTCTAAGAAATAGGTTTTTGAAGACAAGAGACAGAAGAAATTTGTAAAACGGAAGGGCTGCTTTCATAATAACTGAACACAGTATCTCTTAAACAATTTGAGTGGACTATTGAAATGGTACACACTGAGAGCAGCTTCGCACTGCAGCCCTACATGAGGGTCACCAAGTTTTGAAACTAACCAAGCATTTTTGTTAGGGTCGCCAAATTCCAGGCAGAGCTTGGAAAGCTTCCGGAATTACAACTGATCTCCAGACTACAGAGATTGATTCCCTGGGAGAAAATAGCTGCTTTGGAGGATGGACTCTATGGCATTATACCCTGCCCTTCCCAGGTACATACTGAGCCAGCAATAAATACTAACAGAGCATGATGCAGGGTAAAATTCTTGCCACTCACCATTGGCAGACAGTGAAACCATAGGCGTAGAGTACAGGGGGGCTCAAGGGCTTGAGCCACCCCCGAAATTTCCCGGGGGGGCTGAGCCACCCCCGGGAAAACAGAGCGCCTGCCGCCACGCCTCCCCGGGTCCTTCTGAGGCCCAGCCGCCACTGCTGGAGAGGGAGAGGGAAGGGGTGGTGGGGGGGAGAGAGAGGCACCAGCAGCAGCGGCTGGTGGGCCTTGGAAGGGCCCGGAGAGGTGGGGCGGTTTCCGGGGGGGGGAGAACATCACTCCAGTGAGCGCGCACGTGAAGCACACGCGCTAAGGAGCCCCTGCCCCCCCTGGGATTTCCAAAAGTCTACGCCCCTGAGTGAAACTGCCAGCACAAAGTGGGAACACAGGGAATGGCCCAGTTGCCTGAACTATGGGAATGTGGTCCTTCTCCCTCGATTCTCAATTTTCATGGATGGGCATCAGTAGTCAGGAGAACAGTGGCTGTGAGCAGATGCAAAAAAAATATAAGAAAGGTTGGTGGGGGGAAGTTCTGTGTGAATTTCCCCAGTCCGTTAAGCAGAAATGTTCACAGTGAATATTAAACCTAGCAAAAACCTCACTGCTTTTGACCCTGAATTTTCCTTTGATGTCAAATAGAATTTTCATACCATGAAATTTGTTTAGACAGACACTGAGTCCTAATTGGACTATTTTGTCCCCTGTTTTCTGTAGCTCCAGCTCATTGGGAGTCCAAGCTCATTGGGAGTCCAGCAGTCTATTTGGGCTAATAGAACCACCCACTGTTGCTGCTTCTGGATTTAGTTTTACTAGTGCAATTGTTTATTGACAAGGATTTCTGCATAAAAGGTCAGTCCTGCAGAGCATTAAGTATGCTTAATGATTGATTATTGATTCTACTTCCACAGAATGTAACAATGCAGCACTAAATGTCCACTGCTAAATTTTGAACCAGAGAATGTTTTCTTTCCAGTCCAAGAAGGCAGCAGCTTTGCTGAAATACACAGCACAAATGACTAAATTTTGTAGGCCTCCTGTTTCTTTGCAAACATTCCCATTTAATTTTTGTTTTCTCTTGATATTAATTGGACCACTGAGTCTTTAACTAGGATCCAGATTAGTGTTTCTGTGGGTGCATGGATTTCTGTCCACGGGTTGCCATTTCCCTCTTCCTGCAACACCCCAAAATGCCCCCCAAATCCTGTTCTTTCTGATCCCTTCTCTCCAGGAATAGGATTTCATGGGTCATTTGGGCTGCTGTGGAAGGGGTAGGGCTGCCAAGTCAGCCCGGGGGGTGGGGGATCCCCCGCTATAGGGGTTCCCGATCCGCCGGCCAGCATTCGGCCGGGGGGGGGAACCCCGCCCCAGAAGTCATCCGGTGAGGACGACTTCCCCCGTATAATGACGTCACCCGGAGGTGACGTCATTACGTTGCCGTGGTGTGCGCGCAAAGCGCACGCGCCAGAAGAGCTCCCGGGGGGAGAACAACTCCCCCCCGCCGGTAAGTAGATCCTACTTGGCAACCCTAGGAAGGGGGTGGGTGGATGGGGGTGGGAATTTCTGTTTGCAAGTGGAAGTCATTGTGCCCATGGAAAATGTTAGTCTGGATCCAACCAGTGTTCCCTCTAAGCTGAGTTAGTGTGAGCTAGCTCACAGTTTTTTAACCTCCGGCTCACAAATTTTTGTCTAACTCAGGAAGGATGGCTCCAGAGCAAACTAATTTATGCAGTTGCCAATCACTCGCTCACAACTTTAATGCCAGTAGCTCACAAAGTAGAATTTCTGCTCACAAGACTCCACAGCTCAGAGGGAGCGTTGGATCCAACCCTTTATGTTCACGGCCTTTACAGTTTCCTCGTGCAGAACGTTTCCTGTAAAATTTACACCATTTTAAATGTGCTGATTAGATATAATTGGCATAAAATAATACGTATATGTATTTTATTTGTTTACAGCATTTATTCTCCACCTATTGAGACTCAAGGAAGATTTGCATTGTAAGAACAGTAAAAAAATCCCTAGTATAATAGATACAATGAAAAATGAAGCAAAACTGGGTTACAAAAAGGCATAAAAGTGTTTTGTGTAAAAAAAAAATAACCCTAACCCTAACCAATTTGAAATAGCAGTGAGTGAAAAGAATAGGCTTGCATTACAACTTATTTTTAAGAAAGAAACTAAAAGGAGAGCATTTTCATTCATCCCTGGTGGGTATCTCTGACAGGAGTTGTACGGAAATATATTCAGACTTAATTACAAGAAGCTCATTCTTTTTATTTGACATGCTGCTGGCTCTGCTTTTTCAGTACCATTTCTGCTTTCTGTTATTTTATTTATTATAATGTCTTCCCTATTAGGTAATCTTATAGAACCTGAACAGAAAACCAACAGCATTAGGAAGAAAGGCTTCACATTCAAAACAATGAAGAGTAACACATTTGAACTTTCAAATTGTTGGCATGGTAACAAAAAACATTTACTGCTAGAAAAAGGAGATGACAATGTGAGAGATTTACTAGGAAAAAAATAATCCCAAATGTTTGAAATTCATTGTTTGTGAATATTTTATACTCTTTAGTCAACAGCCTCAGTTAAAACCCTCCAAGAAAATGGTGGGCTAAGGTTCCAATTCCTCATTCTCTCTTTACAAAAAATATTTGTCCTAATAGTGCTGCTGGTATGTGCTTGTAAAGCAAGCCTGAGAACTATCTTAGGCCCAATTTACACCTCCCCTCTGAAGCAGTTTGACTGCTGTCTTTTCCCAAGCTCATTTCATGCTGGTTTCAAATTTCACTCCAGGGGGTCTGAAGAGTACTAGCAACAGCATTTGTTTAAAGCAGTATAATGCTAGCTTGACCACAGAAGGGCAATTAATGAATGTAAACATTAATTTATAAACTAGAACAAGTATGGTTTGAAACTAGAAACAGGTATAGACAGGGTTTTTTTTTTAAACTAGAATGATTCTAGCGGGAAAGTCAGATGTAAATTTAACCTTACTCTCTCCATCAATATGCCTCCTGCAGAACAGCCAGACCATTCAAATCACACTGCTATAAAGCAGCAAGAAGTCAGAAATAGCATATTAACCATATGAAGTCCTTAGATATGACAGTTGAAAATCTAGAAATTAAAACAAGATTAGAAAGGAGAACGAAAAATAGTAAGTCTAAGCTAATGGAAATGTGCCACAACAGACTTAATAGTACACAATTTCCATTTTGTGATGAACAGAAGAATCTGGTTTATGGTTTACGCAGAGCATAGAATGCCAGATTTGTGGGAAAGTGGCTATTGTACCTATGAATAAGAAAGGAAGTTTGATTGTAGAATGGGTCACTGCTGAAAGAGGAAACTGCCCCCCTCAGTCCTTCTATATTTATTGGGTTATCAGGAGTGTCAGCATGTCCAGTTAAAGAACCTTTATAATTCATATTGTGTGAGTGGGAGCTGTCTGCATAGATATTTACATGCAGGGCCCATGGGTCATGAAGTTCTGCACCTAGCAGAGAAGGGCATGAGTTATATCTTAAGTCTCCAGATGCCTTCGACAGTACTTCTGAGGCAGATAGAACCTCTTTAGCTGTAATATAGCAGGAGTTTCCCCTCTTCACACCCCAAATTATCCTAAGGTCCAGTCTGATGGAAATTATGTAGTGACATCTAAATAAGAAAGACTTGATGCCTACGTTTGAGGTCAGGCGTGTTGGTAGAGTTTAAAAATGCAAGGAAGTGGAGCACCAACTGTTTTTTTAAAAAGTAAGTAGGTTTATTTAAAGAACAGACAAGAAGAGAGCCTTAACTGTCTAACCTAACTGCTGAGGAAGGAACAACAAGAAGAAACGTCTGCAGGAGCAGGAAGTCTCCAGAAAAGCCAACCAGGAGACAGCAAGGACAGGATGTGAAACTGGTGGGCAGTCCCTAATCTAGCAATATGAATAAGAAGCTATAAGAATACATGGAACTGCATGACATACGGACCAGACAAATGCATCCAGGACGTGCTCACTGTGACTGGTGTGGTTCTTCAAGATCTCACACAGACCGATTTCACACAAGCCGCTGCTCCGCGCCCACTCTTCCCTTTCCCCCAGTTGCACGAGTCAATTTCCCATTATATGCTCTGCAGCTGCATTTTGACCTGCAGCTTCGCCTGATCTCCTCCGCGTCTTCTAGATCCTCAAAAAACAGGAGCACGAAGAAGTGGAGGGAATCGGGCAAAGCTGCGGGTCAAAATGCAGCCACGCAGAACATAGTGGGAAATTGACGCCTGCAATTGGGGGAAAGGGAAGAGTGGGAGGTGGAGCAGCGGCTTGTGTGAAATCAGTCATAGAGTTCTTTCTCGGTGCTCCTTTTTAAGCAGAGATGCCAGTGCCAAGGGCTGAACCTGGAATCATACACATTTAAAATATATTCTTTGGATTGGATCTTGTGGGACTTTTCTCCTAATGGCAGAGCTTTCATCTTTGGTCCCACCACTTTGATCACCCCTGGGGCCTAAACTGAGTTCAGTTTCTGGAGCAATGCTCTAAAAGGCACTTGTTGCCCCCTTGCGTAACTGAACATTTCCCTTTTGTTTAAGGTTGAAATGCTTCTCTTGGAATGTTCTGAATTAATTGTTGTAATAAAAAGACTGATATTTATGATAATTAGCTTTAAAGGGCTTATTTGTTTGATAATTTAAGACTGCAATAGGAATGCCTTAATGAAAACAGCAAATTGCATACGGGCATGATAACTCATAGTGGCTGGTGAGCAGAAATCAGATCGTGCAGACAACATTTCTAGACAACAGATTTCTCCCTATTTCCCAAATGCAGAACAATTAGAGCACAAGAATTCAATTTTGCTGACTGTATTTACTAAATAAAGAGTTTCTTGGGGTTTTCTGCAATTGTGTCCTGTTTCATTGCTCTGTTTGCACAACTCACCGCAATTAAGCTAAATTCCTAATTATATTCTCAGATGCATCAAACATTGGTTTTATTAAACAATATTTTAGCCACATGGTATTATAATAGGCAAACAAGGGTTTAATGGGAGAATGTAAATTTCATTTACTGTACTCAAGGTCAGCTTTTATGCTAGGAAACTACCCTTCTGTCTGACACAGCCACAGAAGTGAATGCAAATATATTTAGCTTCATTTTCCTCTGCCCTTTTGAAGACCAACACTAGAGATACTGAACCTGAAAAGCATGAACACAAGACCATTACATCCATAGGGAGAAACCTTTCAGTCCTTAGTGGCCTAGAAGGGCAAAGAACCCGCTGGGCTTTCTTGCTTTTAAAAAGTGACTGCACAAATTAGCAATGGAGAGCTGCTAACCTTGGACTGGAATGAAGTCTGGCCTTTTTAGTCAGCAGGGCACCTAACTGAATCTTCCTGAATTTTGTTACTCCTCTGTCCTAGGAGTTCTTTATTCTTGAAACTAGGATGTCCCTCGCTGCCTTCAAATGAATGGATCCAGCCTCAGGGGGGAAAAAACCTTAGAAAATTAATTCATTAAAATAGGGTTACTTGCAGAACTAGCCAGGAATCAAAATTAATATTTAAACCTTGGTTCAGGCCTGGAAAGCCTGTGACACACCAAACAGCTGAAGTTATTCTATCAGCTATCTACTGTGGCTTACTAAGGTGCCCAGTCAAACGTTTCTTTTTCAGTCCCAGGCAGGAGAACAGCAAACAAAAGGTTTATCAAGTCTGTGATGTACACTTGTATGAGGGACTCCTGTATTCAGCTTGGTGGTTCACAAACTGTACACTAACCTGTCTTGCACCTACCTTGAGACATCTGTACACAGACATACAAAGTCCAGAGCATAATATGTTAAACCTTTTCCTCTAGTCTCAGGGATCAGACTGGACAGATCCAGTAACGAGGAAAAGGTACTTTTCTTGTTGTTAAAAGCCATTCTACCTGCCCACCTACCCTTCGCCTGGCCATGGCCCCCTCACAGGCAGGCAACACCGTTCTTCACCTTTTCCACATCACCCCCCTTCTTTTGCCCCCTACCCATCATGGTGGGTAGACTCTGTGGAGGTCCTCAGCATTTCAGCTCAACCTGCAGGTTGCTCAGAGACATGCCTGCTGGGAGAGGAGGCGGAGGGGGAAAACGGCAGATTTGGCCATGTCAACAATTAGATATATTGATAACAACATATGTAATATCAACCGCAATTGTAACATCACAAGTCAGGATTAATATTGAAAATGATTCCTGAACTCAGTCCTAGTGAATCTCTGTTCAGCTTAAGTAACGCACAAGCCTGAGAGACCGTGGCGGAGTTCTCAGCACTGGAGAGGTGGGATGTCAGTCTCTATGGTAATAGTGATAAGAATGCCACTCTTGTTTTCTTGATCATGCTATGCTTTAAAAACCACAGTGGCCTCAGTCTTTGTGGAAAATGTCTTCAGTGAATGATCTATTTATCTAAGAAAATAAGAAACCAGCCAGTTCTGCAAACAGAAGAAAGCTAAATTTGTCTCATAAATTATTCATTAGTAATTGTTCACACAACCATCCGCCTGATACATTATGTTGTGAAAAGCATTTGAGTTTTACATTTTAAGGAGTTGTGCAGGAGTGTTGCAAAAAAAAGTGCAAGCACTGACAAAACCTATAAACGTCATTGTCTTATCTAATGATATGTCCTAGTTTATCAAAGGGAGTTCAAAGACACTACATGTTTTTTAGGGCAAAGTAATCCCAGGTGCTAGAGGTTTCTATTCCTGTCTCTTTTGGTGTTCTTCCTAAAATGTCTTATTTCAATAGGTATTTGTTACTACAGACTTAACCCAACAGTTCTTGTCGGGACATAGCAAATTATGAAGGTGTGAGCCAGACTTATTAGCAGGTCACCTCAAATCGAGCATTCTACTTGTGACATGGATGGATGAGTTAAGGTGATTTTGGGGTACAAAACTATAAAAACCCGACTGCATCTTTTGTAGGCAAATTAGAAAGGAATAAATTGATAGGGATTGCTGGGGATGCAGCACTTGAAAGTATCTTGGACAAAGAAAAAGCTTTGGATTGGATGCAAGCCCCCACTGCACTTTCTCCTGTTGTGACAACAGGGCTGCCAAGTGCTGAAGATGGTGGAGACTGGGACTTTCGTTTTTCGCAGGGGGTGATTGGTGTCCCTGGTGTAGTGACATCACTTCTCGTGTGACCAGAAAGTGATGTCATCTCACTAGGAATGAAGCTCTAGCACTCTCCAAAAACTCTATGGTTTAACATGGGCATTTTCTCCCACCATCCCAGCTGAGCGGCAGCAGGCAAAGAGAGCTGGGGGTAAGAGATCCCCTGCCCCCACTGGGAAACTAGCAACCCTGTGCAATGGTCAACATCAGAAGGTGAGCGGATTAGCAAGCAAACACCCTCCTGGGGCAGGGAGGTAGCACCATAATCATGTTTATCAGTCAGTTTTTCAACTAAATTGCCCGAAGTATTGCACAAAATGTAAAACAATAAATAGATATTTTCATCTTTATTTTATAATTATACAAAAAAGAGCTATGCAACAAGATGCCGAAACATGAACCAAGCCAGAAAATGTTGCCACACACAGTGGAACTTCAAAAAATTCCACACGCAAGGAACTTCAAAAAAAAATTTTTGTACAGTTCTTTGGAAGCTATGTTAATGATTGGAACTGTGTGATTCTTCTGTGTTACACTATTGCCACGTTGTTGCCTAATGAGTGTGGCAGCATTTTCCAGCTTTGTTCATGTTTTGGCGTCTTGGTGCATAGCTCTTTTTGTATATTTATTGTAATTACTGTGCAATCCGCTTGTTATTTGCATCTTTATTTTATATGCACTTCCTTTATGGCTTTCCTTTCTCACTAAGACTCAGTGTAGATTACGAAATATAAGAAACATTTCAATCAGATAGCATAGGGTATCCAAGAAACAGTGCAAACAACACAGAGATGCACATACTGTCTAAGGCATGACCTATCATAATGTAGAAAGTGGGTTACAAAAGTAGAAGACAGGGCAGTTAAAGGAAGGTGATAATCCAATATGCATTGCAATAGACTAGAACCCCATTCTTTTTTCACAGCAACGTCCTGAGCTGTTCCATTATACTACAGGTGTAATCCCTTTATAAAGATGCCATCTTGAATATTTCTGTTAATAAAATAAAACAATATTAGCAAAGTAGCAACTGACCACCACCAGCAGCAAGAATACAGTTTTAAAAGAAAATGTCGTTAATAAGCAATTGGTATTGAGGTCACTTGACAGAGTATGTTCAACATTGTCAGTGCCTCCTCCTCGTAGTCTGCTCCCCCCCTTATACTGAAGACAAAAGTGACCTGCTGTTATATTTAGGGGAAAATATCCTTCCAGTTGCAATGATATTTAAAATCATGGATATTGCCAACCAAGGGGAAAAGTACAAATACCTTATGAGTAACATGATATCATTACAGAAAAGTTCTTGAAAATTCTTGCCAGTCCTAGCCCAATTTACTTTGAGTAATCTCTCTCTCTCTCTCTCTCTCTCTCTCTCTCTCTCTCTCTCTCTCTTGTTCACTCACAAGCTAGCTGAGCCAAGTGCAGTTGTTTGATTTTTCATGCCTTGGTCACTGAGCTGTCACATAATGGTCAAGTACTTCAAGTATTATTACAGTTGTAGCAAAGAGAGGCACTTCTGCTTGTGAAAAAATGAATAACTATTGTTATGAAACACTGACATTCAATTCTAAACCATCACAATCAATTATTTATAATTCACAAATGTATGCAAATATAAAATATGTTAATTATAGTCAAGAAACTGAGTATATTGATTTTCTGTCCTGGAACTCCAGGGATAGCCCCATCGTAGTTTATTTCTAAAAAATGAAATTAGACAACCCACATCATCACTACATAAAACAGGAATTTTTAAATGCTGTTATCATTATATTGCAAAATTGAATGTGCACTTGTGTTTGTGTGCATGTGTAATTTCCTTAATAAAAAAAGAAAAATTGTGTGCCTGGAGGATTTGTATCCTAACATCCAGTGTGTTGTAGGGTACAGTTTAAAGTTCTAATTCTTAAATGTGCCGCTACTATGAGGCTAAAACCAACCACCAGGGGCTGCAAGTACGAAAACCCGGGAAGGAACAGGAGAGAAGCAGCAGCTGAAAAGGGTGGGGTGGGGAGGGGAAGCAAGGACAGAAAATATAAGTAGAAGGAAGGGAGGTAAATGAGGACAAACTGGGACCAGCATAGGAATAAAAGCAGGAGCCAGAGAAAGTAGGGAGAGAAGTAGGGGCAAGTAGTGAGGGACAATGGGGGAAAATAGGATTTCCCCTCTCATCGAATCCTCATGGGTTCCCCTTTGGAAAGTTCCAAAGGACTTGGGACAAGGGTATTTGAAGGATTATCTGCTTCCATGTCAACTTCCCTGTACTTTGAGCTCATCTTCTGAGATCCAGTGTCCCTATCTTCTGAGGCTTGGGACTTTCCCCCTGTGGCATGTCAGCTGTGGAATGTCCTCCCCAGATACTCATTTGTCCGGTTAAGCCTATCCTGCTATTATAAAGAATTCCTGCTGTTTTGTCTTTATGTTATTGTGTTTTATGCTGTTTGCATTGACATTGAAAGATTTTCCCTCAGCATTTTTGAAAACATTTAAAAAAAAAAGGTGGGATATAAACTGCTTAAATAAATGGATGATGTTCAACCCTAGTTTAATCAATTAATGTCGCATGGCTCTTGGCCATTTGACTGTAACAAAAGAAGCTTTCATTTATTAAATGAAGGGCTCTTCTGATGTTCTTAATAATAATACCTAGCATATATACAATGCTTTCACTGTTCAAAGTGATTCATACATACATTATCTCCAGGGGTCATTTCGTAGAAAAAGAGGTGCAGGAGCTCATTAGCAAACTCATTTGCATATGCCACACCCCCTAACATACCGGAAGTGTGTCAGAAGGCAACACCCACCCCTCAGGCTCCACTCCACAGGTGAGTGAAACTGACCTGCTCTCCCTCCATTCCCTTCCCCATCCAATACCTTGTGCAATAAAAATAAGCGTAAAGAACACACCCTCATTCTCTTCCTGCTCCCTTAAAACCACCAGGTTCCAAGTAGACTTGAGATACCCAGGACATGTGCACCACTTTCCCTTCCCCTCCCCACAACAAGACACCCTGTAAGGTAGGTGGGGCTGAGAGAGGTCTTTTGAGAACTGCTCATGAGAGAACAGCTCTGGGAGAACTTGTGACTGGCCCAAGGTCACACCAGCAGCTACATGTGGAGGAGTGGGGAATCAAACCCGGTTCTCCCAGATTAGAGTCCAACTCCTGACCACTACACCAAACTGATAAGGTGGAAGCTGCTGAAGGGTTGGTGAAATTTCTCCAGTACTTATGTGCCATGTGCCCAGATAAAAAATGGTATACTTAGAAAATTGCCACCTTGAGCAAGTCTCTGGAAAAGCAGCACACAGTCATAAAAGGAACAATGATAAAATTATCAATATTAAAACAAAACATTAAAAACAATAAAGACCCTAGCAGGGCTTTCCCCGGGGCGCTGCGCCTCTGCACTGCTTGGGGAAGCCGAGGAGGGGGTGGGGCTTGGTCATGGGCTCCTCACTCCCAGAGCTGCGCTCCTGTGCGCTCCCACTCCAACGGACCCCTGATTATCTCAGAGAAATATTTATAACATCCCTGTAAGGTAGACCAGTATTATTACTCAGAGGGCTGAAGACTCAGAGAAAGTAGTCTGCCCCAGGCTATTCAGTGAGTTTTGAGCAGAGGCAAGAACTGAACTCAGGTCTCCTATGTCACATTTATGGCCTTATCCACTATGGTTGGTGAACCATATTGGTGAATCCTATTTATTTGGCAAGAAAAAAGTCTTGGTATAACAAATCTAATACTTTATTGGGGCCAAACAAAGAGCAGTACCCAGTCCTCCCCAGCTAGTCCTCTTTGTCACCTGGCCAAATTGTCTGTAAAATATTCCATAAGAGATCTTGGTGGTGGAAAGTGCTGTCAAGTCACGGCTGACTTATGGTGTCCCCGTAAGGTTTTCAAGGCAAGAGATGTTCAGAGGTGGTTTGTCATTGCCTGCCTCTGCATCACAACCTTGGTATTACTTGGAGGGATCCCATCCAAACAGCAACCAGAGCCTACCCTGCTTAGCTTCCAATATCTGATGAGATCGGGCTAGCCTGGGCTATCCAGGTCAGGGCTAAGAGATCTAAGAGACTTTAGAAGCTTCATTATCCACTTCATTCAATTCATGCTATAAAAATATGCTTTACACAAAATTCCTCTATCATTTATGACACTGCTGCACAAGCTGGGTATGTAGAGCAATTACAAGTGTAAAGAAATAGCTATCGTCTAAAACTCTGTGCTCTAGGCACTGACACTCCATCTTCATTTTTAGAACATTTTAATTGGTATCTGCATATCTGGGATTTTTCCCCCCTGCTCATATTCCCAAGCAAGAGAGGAAAATGGAAAAGAAGTGTTAATCCACTTTATAAATTAGCACATACACAATGCTGGAGAATTGCCTGCCTTTTATCATTTTGACATTGGCTTAATAACACTTTAAAAAACAAATCCTGTAACTGCATTCAATTAACACTTAGTAAGAACCTTATATACACAATCTCAGTGTGCTGAAGAGCACTTTTTCATCCCCCCTCCCCAGTCCAATCCAGTCAGCTACTAGTTTAAGTCAGCCAATAATTATGCCAGTGTACTGCTGTTTCCTTCCCCCAAATACTTAAAAATTATAGATTAGTCAAGAAGGGGGATCCGTGATACTCACAGGGGGGGAGTATCCCAATCCTCCTTCGCCCCCAGGGCAAGCAGCAGCAAGCCCCGCCGCTCCTCCCCCCAGTACAAGCCGTGGTAGCAAGCCCTGCCGCTCCTCCTCCCACCCACCCCCTCTCCACTGCAAGTGGTAGCGAGCCCCACTACTCCTCCTCCCAACCCCCCACCCCAGTGCAAGTGGTGGCAGCGAGCCCCACCGCTCCACCTCCCACCCACCCCCTCTCCACTGCAAGTGGCAGCGAGCCCCACTACTACTCCTCCCAACCCCCCTCTCCAGTGCAAGTGGCGGCAGCCTGCCAAGCCTTCTCCCTCCCCCCCACTGGCGACAGTGAGGCCTGAACAGCTCACAGCCACCAGGTCCGTCGAGCCTCCCCCTCAAAGGCCAGAGCATTTCCTGTGCATGTGCAGGGAATGCTTTTACTTTGGGGGGATTTAAGTATCCCCCAAAGTTTTTTTAACTTTTAGGATTTTTCTGCACATGGGGGAGTCCCCCCTGTGTGCAGAAAAATCTCCCTGCCCCCCAAGTGTCCCCCCATGCGGATTTAGATATTCGCATGCAGGGGGTGCCTTAGGAATTAGATATATAGATGGTCTTCTGTCCAGAAACAAAGAAGAGGGGAAAGGCTGTATCTGAAAATGATAGATTCCCCCAAATGGTAATGTATTTATATTCCACTTTTCTCCCCCGTAGGGACCAAAGCAGCTTACATCATTCTACAGTCCTCTCTTTTGTCCTCCCAACACGCTGTGAGATAGGTTAGGCTGAGAATGGATGACTGGCCCAAGTTCATCCAGCAAGCTTCCACCGAGGAGTGAGGATTTGAACCTGGGTTTCCCAGATCTCAGTTTGACAATTTAACCTCTATACCATGCTGGCTCTCATGTTAAACCCCCACTGGTAAACACTGGTATTTCTAACACTGCATTTACTAGCCGTTCTTGGCCATTTCACATACTGCACAGGAATAGGCCTCCTTTTGCCAGTGACTGAGAGAGAAACAGCCAGTCCTTAGTCTCCAATGAATGTAGCTGTATGGTAGGCATTGTTGGAGACAAAGGGCTGGATCCAGACAAAACTGCAATTTCCACCAATTCCTTCTTCCTTATGTTTAAAGACTACCTGTGGGGCTCTGATCCAATTATTTATGCACCTTTGTCTCACAGGTAAATGTGCAGGACATCAGGAAGAAGGGACTAGCTACCTTTTCCAGTGGGCTTTGGTGAGCATACGAGTGACTCATTTCTTACATTTATATCCAGCAATTCTTTCATTCAAGGAGACAGACATAACATTCACAGGTGGCCTCCTGCACATGCACCGATCTGATCTGCAGCTACAACTAGGTTGTACATCAGGCACATTCCAAACATATTCTGGGAAGGAGGCTCTCTTGTTTCAGTCCTCTACTGTTAACTGTGCATAATAACAAACCAAGTGAAAAGCAAGGGGGACAACAAGGAAGGACTTTGCCATTACTGAAGCTTCTTTGGAGTGAAAAACGAGACAGTTTTGTCCTTATGTCCTCTTCTCCTGTACTTGAAGCCAGGCAATGTAGTCCAGCTGGAGATGATATCACCACCACCCACACCACCACACACAGAGAGAGAAACTTTTGGGGGAAGAGTCTGACACTCCACATTAGGGAACTGGACATTACCAAACTAGCATATCAAGACAGTTTCAGTGGGTAGCCATGTTGGTCTTCTGCAGAACAGTTAGATTCGAGTCCAGTAGCACCTTAGAGACCAACAAGAGTCAGACATGTCTGCTGAAGGGAGCTTAACTCTCAAAAAAAATATACCCTGAAACTCTTGTTGATCTCGAAGGTGCTACTGGACTCAGATCTAACTGTGGCATACAAAGGTAAACAAAAACTGGATGGATATATATATTTTTGGAGCAACAAGCTCTTGATGGAAGAAAGTAAATTACATCGCTGGCACTTTGAGGAACAAAGGCTGATGTTTACAGTAGAGAAAACATCTCATCAGTGTCACCATTTCACTCAAGTCAGGAGTAATTCTTTCCGGTTGTTCCTCCCAGCGCCACAATTCAGCCAAGCAAATCTAGTGAGCATTTAATTTTTTTTGAGAGAGAGACAGAGGAAATCTGGAAATACCCAAAGGCCTTTTGAAATCTCATTGACAATAAAGCAGGAAAAAGAATAGTTGTAAACAGCATATGTACGAAGGGGTAGTTGTGTGCTAAAACCGCAGCTCAGGAAAGAGGGAAGAAAATTATCACAGAGGCGTGACAGTGAAAATCACCTCAAAGGACTTCACTGAAGGAACCAGGAATTCTGCTTCGTACTGCAAAAAACATGTTAACAATTAATAAAGTGGTATTACTGCAAGAACCATCAGATATACTAAAAACATTCAAGTCCAAACTCATTTGAATCAAGAACCTTTCTGCGGACCTATATTTAGTATTACTTTTACCTCTTTTTAACTATTATTTTGATTCCATATGATATTTCTCCTCCAGAGTGTTTTTTAGATGTTTTTATTCTTGTATATATGTATGCAGCTCTGTTTGACTAATTTTAAGATATTGTATGTTCCTATCATAATTATTTAATTGATTGTTGTTAAATGTGTTGGCTTTCAAGATTTTATTGTTATGTTTTTTTCACTGTTTTTCTTGTTATTATATTTTTATTGACTTTAGTGTTAGCCACTCTGGGAGTCAATTTGTCTGAAAGTACTGGACTAACCCCCCCCCCCCCAAATCCAAACAATAAATAGCATTTACAGTAGAAGGGGGGGTACTCAGGAAGCTGACCAGCTGCTTCATTTGTGTAACTTAGAGATACAGTGGCATAGCACCTCATTGTGGGTATGCTGCAGCCAGGCGCCAGTGAGGCAATGCTGTAGAGCCCCGCCAGAGCACTGCCAGAACAATGCCCTGTGCTGGTAGTGGAAAGGGCAGGGTTGTTTCTGGACCCTGTCAAAATAAACATATAACACTTGTTCTCCTACAGCTACTTTGGCTTTCAGTTTGCTTCACCTGCTGATTCAAGATGCCGATTTTGACTTTTACATGTGACTTTCCCGCTGGAATCATTCTAGTTCCAAAAAAACCTGCCCATACTTCTGTGCGGTGTGAAACCGTGCTGCCACTGAAATGTCCATATCTACTAATTGCCCTCCTGTGGTCAAGGCAGTATAATACCGGCTTCATTCTGCTTTAAACAATTGCTGTTGATTATTGCACTTAGACCCCCTGGAGTGAAATTTCACACCACTGTGAAATCAGCACAGGAAAAGACAGCAGTCAAACTACTTTAGAGGGGAGGTGTAAAATGACCCTAAATTTCCTAAAGGACTGCCTGTGCTTTCTCTTGTGCCAATCTACTAGGACCTTGATGTCCTTCAGGAACCTGTGCTGGCTGAAATGAGAATGCTGCTGATCTGTGTGAGGACTTTTCAGTTGCAGTTAGAGCTCCCTTTCCTGGGAAGTAAGCCTCTCCCTTCTGGAGAAAACTCAAGGCCTTTCTAGTCTAGAAAGCCTTTTTATCTGACTACTGCAATCCTTATCATCTTTTATTAGAGTCTACAGATAGTTTTATGGTGACTAATGTTTGATGCAATGTAAAGTCTGCTTGAATGTAAAGTTAAATATTGTTTTCTGTTATTGTTATTAGCCGCTTTGAGAGCTCAGATGCAGTCAAAAGATGGCATACAAATCAGCAAACTAAGTACCTCAGTAGCTGAATTGCTCAACTCTGCAGTAGGGGTAATAACATCTTAGGTGTGTCAATGAAGCAACAGGTAATCTTAGAGGTACTCACCCCCGCCACCACCATGCAATGTCAACAGCAATTACTAGGCATGATTCTTGAAGGGGATTCTAAGATCAACCTCTGACGGTGCTGTTGAATCACTTGGGATAGGAAAATGTCTTGAGCTAGCCTTATCCATGTGCCACAGGAAGCACTGTATACAGTAAACCCACTGAATTCATTGCAGCATGGTCTTGTGATAGGTACTATTAAGCTCTTTTTTAAAAAAAACAAAACCAACCCCTAGGCAAATACAAAGAAAATAGGTGTGATAGTGGCAACAAGCTGTGATGGACACATGCTGAGAGGGTTTAACAGGGACAATCACACATAGGGTATTAGACACTAGGACCAAGAACAGGGACCTACAAAGAAATGTGTACCCACCCTGTGTCAACTACTGCATTACTTTTCATGGCCACTGGCTTGTTTCAGACACACTGTAAATCCATGGCTTATTTTAACTGGAGCAGTTTGTGAAATGAGGATTTCGATCACAATCATGCAAATCCTAGTTTGCCTTGACAAAAAAAAACAGGATTCATTTTCAGCTCTCTAATATCTGGAAGGGTATCACCAGAGGAAAAGCCAGGACAAAGCCAGGATGCCTGCATTCAGGCATCATATGAAAGCATAGTTAGATTCATTGTGGATAAATAACACCATTTCATATACTAGTTTGTTGGTCCTAACCATAATTATTGGAATGCGCTGCATTCAGACATCACAATAAACACACTCAGGCTGAGTTTAGACTGGCAGTTTGGCCCAATATAGCCTCTTTTCTCTAGCGGATTAAGTGGGGCCAGTCACACAGCCACAGCTGCCTCCCGTTCCCCTCTCGCATTCACCCGGTCCTGTGCCACTTTGATTCCGTGTTTTTAAAGTACCTGGTGAAAGCTGGGGCAAGCTGTGGAGGGCACGTTGATCCCGCTGCCCGGAAGTGTGGACGTGGGCAAAGCCACAATAAAGTGATGGTGGTAATGTGAACCTGCTGATTCGGCAGGGATGCGCATAACCGCTCAAGCATGCTGTGCACTTGAGTGCACAACTGCCTGTGGGGACGCTTCTGGCTCGCAGAGTTAAAGCTCCCAGCCATGGGATCCTGCTCCAATTGCTGCTGTGTCTATGTGCCCACGCACCTACACGCAGGTTGGTGGAGTGGACCAAAGCTGTGCGCAACTCCACCACTGCTGCCAGGGGCCGCCCTGCAGTGTAAACACTCCATTCCGCCTCCTCCCCAGTATGGTCCCAAATCAGTCCACGCAGTGCAACCGGAAAGCCCCGCGACAACTTGGCCCGGGTCTTTTTACCCCGCTTCCC
The DNA here is from genome assembly GCA_029233225.1 of Lepidodactylus listeri. Lineage (NCBI taxonomy): Eukaryota > Metazoa > Chordata > Lepidosauria > Squamata > Gekkonidae > Lepidodactylus > Lepidodactylus listeri. The sequence continues at coordinate 50,241,150 of JARCFY010000003.1, read as the reverse complement.
TTGCACTTCATTTTGCCAGTCTGTCCTCAGCCTTAGTTTAATTAAACCAGGATTTCATACAGCGTCTGAATTGAGTTAATATCTGGCTATTCCCAACTGGCAAGAAGCCTACAGAATGCAAGCTGAAGAGTCTAAGGACGCTCAGATTCGAAACCAGAAGCAAGATAGGTGGTATTCTATTGTAAGCTACAAATGTCTTTCATATGGCTCAATAACTTGACTTGAGAAAATTACTGATTCAAGCGCTGTGGCATAATCGGAAGAACAGATGTGCATGTGGTGAAGCACAAAGCTGAGGCGGGATACATGTGCTTTGCGGATTCTTATTATACAGCATTGTGTCAGAGAATCAACATTAATGGAGAGGATACGACAGACTATAAGTCTATTGAGAAGTGTGTTTGGGGACAGGTGGTGCCAGCAAAACAAGCAGGTTTTCCAGTCCTTGAGATCGCTCCCACTCTCTTTCTTATACATTGTGATTGCAGCTTCACTGACAAGCAGTTGACAACTCTTGTCAGTTTCTGAATAAGTTTTCTGCCTTTCTTAGATGGTGTATTGTCTTTTATTCAGGAAGGATGACAGAACATTCAGTGATTTATTTAGGGGGCTGAGAGAAAGTAAATGAAATAATAAATTAGTATAGCTAGCATTTTCCAAGCTTTCATCACAGCTGAGATGCCAGTCTGTAAACACTGCCTATTTGGAAGAAACACTGATTGATAATAGTATGAAACATTCCATGTGTGCCCGAGACAAGTGTTGATGACAAAAATAGCTGCTGAGATGCCTGGTTTGGGGCCTGCAAAATACTTATGGGGATGCTTAAGTATAAATACTGGATACTGCTTAAGTATAGATACTCTTTCATATCCCCCCTTTTCCTCTTCATTTCTCCTTTTCTATACAATCCACACCCAGGCTATCCTGATCTCATCAGATCTTGGAAGCTAAGCAAAGTCAGCCCTGGCTAGTATTTAGATGGGAGATCTCCAAGAAATACCATGGCAAGCCACCTCTGAACCATCTCTTGCCTACAGGGTTTCAGTCACCATAAATCAGCTGTGACTGGATGGCACTTCCCACCACTATCCAATCCACCGACACTTCTTCCTTAGCAGAGCTCTGGCTTAATTCTTCTGTTTCAAGCCTTTCTCTCTTGCTGATTCTTTTCTCTGACCCAAACGTCCACACCTCTTCCTCTGTACAACAGTTTAAAACAGCATTTTTTTAAAAAAATTGTATCTTTTGCACTTTTAACCTTTGATCTCTGCATCACCTATTTCTTTCCCCTCATTTCTCCATCCTGATTTAAGGCATGTGTTCCATCTGGGCCTCAATTAGTGTAGATTTAAATACTTTCCATGCAGGGGTTTTACTGTCTTAACTTCCTAAATTCCTTCTAATTAGTTCACTCGTTTTAGCAAAGTTCCCTCTTATGAAATGAAAAGTGATTTGTGGGCAACCTTCTGTTGTTGTGAATGCTGGACTTAATAGCATTGTGGTCACTGTTCTCTATCAGTAAACAACATTTGTATCTCATACTGGGTTCTGAGTTCCACGCAGAACAGGTCCATAGTTACTATACCTCTAGTTGGCCCTGCGACCAACTGGTGCAGCTTAATTCTTTCAGGCTGCTGGTGGCTTTTTCAGGAGCTGGTACTATGTGCCTTTTCTTCTCCCTTGCATTCTCCTGTAGGACACACAGTCTAAGGCCAAATTTACACCTCCCCTCTGAAGTAGTTTCACTGCTGTCTTTTCCTACACTCTTTTCACACTGGTTTCAAATTTCACTCCCTAGGTCTGAAGAGCAGTAAGCAACAGGATCTGTTTAAAGCAGTGTAATGCTAGCTTGACCACAAGACAACAATTAACTGATGTAGATGGTGATTTTTAAACTAGAACAAGTATGGTTTGAAACTAGAAACAGGTATAGACAGGTTTTTTTGGAACTAGAATGATTCCAGCAGGAAAGTCAAATGTAGATGTGACCTAACTAGCCTCTAGGAATGGGGGGTGAGAGTCCAAAATGGCCTTTCTTCCCAAACATAAAGACCAACAATAAAACTTTCTTCAAATACATTAGAAGAAGGAAACCAGCCAGGGAAACAGTGGGGCCCTTGGATGACCAAGGGGTAAAAGGTGTACTGAGGGATGATAGGAAAATGGCTGAGAAATTGAATGTATTTTTTGCCTCTGTCTTCACTGTGGAAGATGAGAAGTGCTTGCCCACTCCAGAACCACTGATTTTGGGAGGGGCGTTGAAAGACCTGAGTCAGATTGAGTTGACAAGAGAGGAGGTCCTACAACTGAGAGACAAAAACAAATAAATCACTGAGCCCGGATGGCATACATCCGAGAGTTCTGAAAGATCTCAAATGTGAACTTGTGGATCTTCTGACAAAAATATGTAATCTTTCATTAAAATCTGCCTCTATTCCTGAGGACTGGAAGGTAGCGAATGTCACTCCTATCTTTAAAAAGGGTTCCAGAGGAGATCCGGGAAATTACAGGCCAGTCAGTCTGACATCGATACCCAGTAAATTGGTGGAAACTGTTATTAAGGAAAAAATTAGTAGGCACATTAATGAACAAAATCTATTGAGGAAGGACTCAGCATGGGTTCTGTAAGGGAAGATCTTGTCTCACTAACCTGTTAGTGTTCTTTGAGGGAATAAACAAACATGTGGACAAGGTGGACCCAATCAATGTTGTTTACCTTGACTTCCAGAAAGCTTTTGATAAAGTTCCTCATCAAAGGCTCCTGAGTAAGCTCAATAGTTATGGGATAAAAGGACAAGTCCTTTTGTGGATCAAAAACTGGCTAATTAAAAAGAAACAGAGAGTGAGTATAAATGGGCAATTTTCTCAGTGGAGGGAGGTAAGCAGTGGGGTACCACAGGGATCAGTACTCGGCCCAATGCTTTTTAACTTGTTTATTAATTATTTGGAGTTGGGAGTAAGTAGTGAAGTGGCTAAATTTGCAGATGACATGAAGTTGTTCAGGGTGGTGAGAACCAGGGAGAATTGTGAGGCACTCCAAAGGGATCTGTCAAGGATGGGTGAGTGGGCATCAGCGTGGCAAATGGGGCTCAATGTGGCCAAGTGCAAAGTGATGCACATTATAGCCAAAACCCCTAACTATAAATACACATTGTTGGGGTCCGAACTGGCGGAGACTGACTTAGAGAGATATTGGAGTCGTAGTAGATAACTCAGTGAAAATGTCAAGACAGTGTGCAACTGCAATGAAAAAGGCCAATGCTCTGCCGGGAGTTATTAGGAAGGGAATAGAAAACAAATCAGCCTGTATCATAATGCCCCTGTATAAATCGATGGTGCAACCTCATTTGGAGTACTGTGTACATTTCTGGTCGCCACACCTCAAAAAAGATATTATAGCATTGGAAAAAGTGCAGAAAAGGGCAACTAGAATGATAAGAAGGTTGGAACACTTTCCCTATGAAGAAAGGTTGAAGCACTTGGGGCTCTTTAGCTTGGAGAAAAATGGCTGAGGGGTGACATGATCGAGGATTATAAGATTATGCATGGGATAGAGCAGGTAGAGAAAGAGGTACTTTTCTCCCTTTCTCACAATACAAGAACTTGTGGGCACTCCATGAAATTGCTGAGCAGTTGGGTTAGAACAAATAAAAGGAAGTACTTCTTCACCCAAAGAGTGATTAACACGTGGAATTCACTGCCACAGGAGGTGGTGGCTACAAGCATGGACAGCTTCAAGAGGGAATTGGATAAATATATGGAGCAGAGGTCCATCAGTGGCTATTAGCCACAAAGTCTAGATCTCGCAGTCTGGGGCAAGTGATGCTCTGTGTTCTTGGTGCTTGAGGGGGGCAACTGTGGGAGGGCTTCTAGTGTCCTGGCCCCTCTGCTGGACCTCCTGAGGGCACCTGGTGTTTTTGGCCACTGTGCGACAGAGTGTTGGACTGGATGGGCCACTGGCCTGATCCAACATTGGCTTCTCTTATGTTCTTAGGCGTTGTATCATCTACTGACTGAGATTCATAAATTTAGCTTAGCTTTAGCATTGCTTTCTGCCAGAGCAACATGGGCATTTTACCATTGCTTAAATCCATTTTCGTCCCTTGTGATGGTTAGTGTCAGTCTAAATAATCACACCTCTTCTATATGCAGGCTCCCTCCCACAAAACCTGCACATGGAAAATTTACATGCCAGGGGAAAGACTAGGCTACCACCTGCTTCATAGTTTTATAGAACAGATTTTTTTTGTTCATATGGATAGGTCACAGGAAGCTCTTACCCAGGAGGGCCTCATTAGCTCTTACCTACCTATATGAAAATATATATGAAGCTGCTTTATGCCAGGTCAGACGTTGGACATCTAATTCATTTTTGTCTCCTCTTAGCAGCTTTGGGCTCTCTTGGTTGCCAGCAGAGAAAGGTATCCTAAAATCTGCTTCCTAGCATCCTTTAGGAGGAGGAGGTGTCAGGGACTAAACCAGATGCTCCTCTGCCATGACCATTCCACAGATCCAGTAAATCACCATACCAATTTTATTCCTGTTTTGTCTTTTGAAGAGATAGGGAGGATGCCTGTTAAAAGTTTAATGCTGGGCATGCATGTCCACTAGATTTCTTTATCTAGAATACTTGTATCTCTCCTTTCTCTAACTGTGTATACCCAAAGCTATCATACATAATGTTAACATTTCTACAATAAAAGAATCAAAGAAACACCAGAGTATCACTCCTAATAGCAGCGCATACAAGCACAAGAATGGTTAACATATAAAAAGCTGGTAAATGGCTAGATGAATTTATTTATTTATTTATTTATTTATTTATTTATTTATTTATTTATTGTTGTATTTGTGCCTCGGCCTCCCCGCAAAGCAGGCTCAGGGCGGCTCACATTCTTAAAACACATTTACAAAATATAGAAATAATAAATACAATTTAAAACCAATAAAACATCATAAAATTCAAACATAGAAATAATAATAGTGCTGTTGGTGTTCTTATTCCGGATTTCAAAGATGGTCCGAGGTTTCACTGACCTCTACAGTCAAGCCGACCGTCCAGGCCGCAATTCAGTGATGGTACAGTGGGGGGGCGGCTCCTAATCGAAGGCCTGGTGGAAGAGCTCTGTCTTGCAGGCCCTGTGGAACTGTGATAGATCCAGCAGGGCCCTGATCTCCTCCGGGAGCTCATTCCACCAGTAAGGAGCTGCCACTGAGAATGCCCTGGCCCTGGTGGCAGCGAGCCTTGTGTCCTTAAGACCAGGGAGGGTCAACCGATTGCCAGACCCAGACCATAGTCCTCTCTGGGGTATGTGAGGAAAGACGGTCCCTCAGGTAGTGACTCTCTCTCATAGGGCTGCCAGCCTCCAGGACCTGGAGTCCAGGTAGTAACTGGAGATCTCCTGGGATTACAGCTGATCTCTGGGGGATGGCAATCAGTTCCCCTGGAGAAAATGGCTGCTTTGGAAGGGGGACTCTGTGCCATTATACCTTGTTGAAGTCACTCCCTTCCCCAACCCCAGATTCCATTCCCCAAATCTCCAGGAATTTCCCAGCTCAAAGCTGGCAACCCTAACCTCTAAACCGCCTTTTTCAGGGTTTCCAGGAAGGGGGCAAGTGAACCTGCCAGTGGGGAAGCCTCAATGCTACTGCTCAGAAGACTTGGAGAGGCACCAAGAAGTTACAATCCCCTCCCCCACCTCCTCTGCACAGGGACTTGTACATCTTGATGTTTTTAAGAAGTGATGTCTTTGATATGCCAGCTCCTCAAACACAAGCAATTACCTCCCCACAAATTCCAGGAAGTAATGAAGCATTTGATTAATTGGATGTGGCCTTTTGCTATGGATAATCTGTCTTTTAACATCTATAAATGTCCTATTGATGAAAGAAGCAAGTAGTTTTGTTGCAAGGCCTTCCATTTTGCAAAGCTCAATTAATTTCAAAGAGTATTAACATCTTCAAAAACAATAACAAAACCCTTTTCTTTGCAGTAGTTACAGAGGAAGCCAGAAGGTGCTTTGCCACAAACAATGGCTCATCACTACTGGGCTCAGAGATGCATTACAGTATTCTTATACTCTGTCGGCACTTGTGGGTTTCTTTGTTTTCCACTGTTTTAGTGATATGACAAGAACATCAACAGTAGATCAACATAAGTAAGAAGAATAATATTTCTATTAATAACTCTCCCTCTCTCACCCAAGCCTTTGGAATCAACGCAACTTCAGTAGCATAAAACTGTCTTGTGCCAAAGAAGCTACAGCAGAATCCAAATGTGGATGAGGCAAGTCCTCCTAGTGTGCCCTCTGTTTCCATCAACTGTGATCTCATTACAACCAGCTTCAGGTCTGTATGCTATTTCAGGCATGTTGGGTGACACGGATGAATCTTGCTCTGAGGTATCCAAACAGCACTGAGAACTGCATGTGCGCCACCTTGCTCTACACCCCAACCCCCTCTGTTTATTTCTCTGCCATGAAACCAGTTGTAGCCCGCAGTGATGGTGGCTTGTTGTTAAGACAGAAGAATGACACATTCTCGGCTGATTTGTTTTGCAGATGGGGTATCACAATGGTGTGATATTGTAGCAGTACAACTATCTATAGGCTTGATGCTGTGTGTGTGCACTCATTCGTCAGCTCCTAGGCATGTGCCAAAAAAACCCCAACCAAACCAGTTTCTTCCCCATTTCCAGTTTTACCCTTCCCTTGATCAGCCCATTGTTTTCTTCCCTTTTCTGTGTTTCTTCTTCTTCCCAACTCTTTAACTTTAAAAAAAATTCCCTTTGCTTTAATGGCAGCAGGCAAGGAGACTGCTTGACTTTTACACCCCGGGTTCACAAAGTGCTCCCATTCTTCCATGAGGACAGAAGTATTATTATTAATTATATATGAGAGTTCAGAGGAAACAGAGGCCATGTCTCAAACATTGCTGTTCACACCACTGCACTCAACCACTGATATTGCAATTGAAGGTGGCGAGTTTGTGAATTCACTTTCAGTCCTTCCAGCATATTTTGAGCTTATTTTATATTCACTGTAATTGCACTTATGAGTGGAATTCATTTGCTATTCATTCAGCTAAACACATCTATTTTTGTACTATAGGTGTTCCATTGTAAATTAACCTTAGCATTGGATGCTAAACCACAATACTTTGTGCTGGATCTTTGATAGAATTATGTGCCTTTAATGAATATATTTGCAGTTGAAAAAAATTACGTTAGCTGTATGTTAAAGAATGTGTTGAAAATTATGTGCCATTCTGTAATATGCATCCAGAGGGGTAGCCCTCTTAATTGGTTGCAGCAAACATAAATGGGTGTCTGGCGGTACCTTAAAGGCTAACAAATTTTATCCCAGACTAAGCTTTCATAGAGTATAGGGTGAACTGTAATTATAAAAAAATATGAATCTTATTAAATAAAATATAAATTTCATTTCACCGTGTACTTCCTATATGGCATTGTCCCTTCTCCCTGCTGTTTGATTTTCCATACTCTTACATAAATGACAGCATATTAAAGATACACAAGTTGCCTTTGGAGGAGTGGGCTCTGTTCCACTAAAGCATAAGCTGGAATAAAACTGTGTTAGTATCCTACAAGATCACTGTTTGTTTACCTTGAAAAAGCTTGGCACAGATGAACCTTCAGGCAGGCAGCAGTGAAAAGCAACCAAACACCATAGACTAATGCCATTCCCTAGAACCCAGGGCAGCCAATAGGACTCTTCCAGATAGAAAGAGCAAATGACGATCATTCTTCTGGGAATAAAGAAAACTGACTACTTTCTGTTGCTGCTGTCCATCTGAGATTGGGGTATGGAAGATCACAATTTTTGCATTGGGGCCAGTGCTATTCAGTTTGTTCATAAATTATGTACGACTGGGGATGAACGGCGTAGTGATCAAGTTTGCAGATGACAAATTATTCAGGATGGTGAAAACCAAGGCTGACTGTGAAGAGCTCCAGGAGGATCTCCACAATTTGGGCGAGTGGGCAACAGTGTGGCAGATGAAATTCATTGTAGATAGTGCAAGGTGATGCATATTGGAACAAAAATGCCAGCTTTAAGTATATGTTAATGGGATTTGAACTTTCTGAGAGGGAAAGAGTCTTTGGGGTCACAGTGGAAAGTGCCGTCAAGCTGCAGCCAATTTATAGTGACTCTGTAGGGTTTTCAAGGCAAGAGACAAGCAGAGGTGATCTGCCCATTGCCTGCCTCTGTGTAGCAACCTTGGTGGTCTCCCATCCAGGTACCAACCAGGGCTGACCCTGCTTAGCTTCCAAGATCTGACAAGATCAGGCTAGCCCGGGCCATCCATATCAGGGATGGGGTCATAGAGGCTCAGTGAAAATGCAGTGTGCCGGAGCAGTGAAAAAGGCAAATTCTGTGTTGAGACTGATTAGGAAAGGCATTGAAAGTAAGACAGACAATACTGTAGTGCTCCTGTTCAGATCTATGGTACAGCCTCATTTGGAATACTGTATGCATTTCTGACCACCATATCTCAAAAAGAGCACTGCAGAGCTGGAAGAAGTACAGAAGAGGCCAACCAAGATTATTTGGGGGGTTTGATACCTTTCCTATGAGGAAAGGCTGAAGAGTATGGGAATGCAGTCAGGCGGCAACCTTAGCGTTGTCTGGTCACATGTCTAATTTCATCAGGTGTATTTTGTCATGGAGAGTTTTAGATAAAAATGCACAATCATACAGCAACATCTGTCATTCCCCAGTCATCTACATCCTGTTCCTGCCCCCTTTACTGCATGTTTATTTGACACCTGTGAAAGTCCAATCTTTTTGGGCTGAGCAGGTTTTACACCAGATTTCCTGTTGTCTGATCCCTTTGTTGCAAACCCAATCCATCAGGTAGATCTGACTGGTCTCTTTTGTTTTCCTTGCCACCATTTAAAAAACAAACAAACACTAGTTAGCTATGTGCACATAAGAAGAAGAGGAGATTGGATTTATACCCCGTCCTTCACTACCCGAAGGAGTCTCAGAGCAGTTTACAATCCTTTTCCCTTTTTCTCCCCACAACAGACACCCTGTGATGTAGGTGGGTCTGAGAGAGCTCTCTTGAGAACTGCCCTTGAGTGACTGACCCAAGGTCACACCAGCAGCTTCATGCGGAGGAATGGGGAATTAAACCCAGTTCTCCCAGATTAGAGTCCGCGCTCCTAACTGCCACACCAAACTGGCTCCAAACCACTACACCAAACCATACCTCCATGCCCCAGCTGTGAAGCTGAGGGGAGGGACAGGCTGCTGCTGTGTTTTCAGCTCCTTTAAACGATGTCCTGTCAAACAATGTGTCCTGTCAGGGGAAAGGGCCTGTAGATGAGATAACAGCCCACCTGCCCACTCACTCCATGGTTGCAAATCTGAATAATCAAGCACAATATGAGTGCAAAGTGCGGCGGTTAAGGGTGGGACAGCTGATCAAAACTCTCCATGACAAAATACACCTGATTAAATTAGACACAAGGCCAGACTGCCCTAAGCTTGCCGTTTGACCACAGTCTCAGTTATCATTACCAAATGAATGCTTATAACAAATGAAGTAGTTTTAATTCACACTGAAGAACACAAACACCATTACTTTCCCTGGTGTCCTGTATTTCAAACCATATTTCTATTTCCAGATCATACACTATGTATGTTCATTTTTGAAGTATGAACTGTTCCTGTAAACAGATAAAAAACAAAGATTAATTTGATGGTATTCACATTAACTTCACCTGAGGGTAAACTAGGCAGATGAAGCAGAGAAGGGATACACAAGCTTGAAGAAAATTCTAAGACTTCCACATACATAAAGGGGCAAAAATAACAAAAATGTGTAATTAGCTAATTTCTTAGTACCCGGCAGCATTATAAATGAAAAGGTATTGCTGATGGTGTGTAGAACATAATATCACTGCAGCTTCATGCCCAATCAAGAGAAAGACAAAAATGTTGGGCAAGGTCAAGAATGTGATCAGGTTTTCAATTGAGAATCCTGCTTTATTTTGAAACCAAACTAAAACCTGAAAGGATATTTTTTAGAAAGATGTTCAATGTACCATATCCATTGTATAGCATGACATTTTGTGACAGAACTAGCTGGTAAAATATAAATGGTATTGACACTGAAAAATGCTCAAAGCACAGTCCATTTTGTTCTCTCTCAAGTAATTTCCCATTTGGGAGGTTTAAATGTGTATACTCTAGCTATTGATCCTAATGTATGTTAGACCTCTTCCAAAAACTGGCCTTGTTATATATCTCACTGACAGGGATTTAGAAAAAATACTACGGGAAGGAAGGAAAGGATCCAATAATATGAGGCCCAGTTGCATGGTGGCCACCAGCTCCAGGACAGGCTGAGTTGTGTGTGGGTAATTAGTCTTTGGTGTTCACCACCAGGCTTGTTCCTAGTGAGTCCTCCTCAGTCAGAAGTAGGGTTGCTAGCTCTGGGTTCAGAAATACCTGGAGGTTGTTTTTTTTTTTGGGGGGGGGGTGCTAGAGCCTGAGGAAGGCAAGGTTTGGGGAGGGGAGGGACTTCAATGGGGTATAATGCCATTGAGTCCACCTTCCAAAGCAGCCATTTTCTCCAGGTGAACTAATCTTTGTTGCCTGGAGATCAGTTGTAATAGCAGGAGATCTCCAGCCACCACCTGGAAGTTGGCAGCCCTAATCAGAGGAGATGAGGGGGATGATACCATTTCCAGAGCTGTTTTGACTCCCATGTCTACCCCAGCTCCTCCACCATGGCTTTACTTTATACATAGGATTGCCAACATCCAGTTGGGACCTGTATCTCCCGGAACTAGAAAGATCTGTTTTCACAGAGAAACTGAATGATTTGGAGAGTGGACTCTATCACATTATACCCTGATGAGGTCCTTCTCCTCCACAAACCCCACTCCACCAGACCACCTCAAATCTCCAGGAATTTCCAAACCTGGAGTTGGTAACTCTGCTTACAGAAACCAAGGTTTGGAAGACTCAGCACTGTTCTTGCAACCTCCAAAATGGCTACTGAGAACTCATTAGACATTCTTTTCTTAAAATTATAGGTTTTAGTTATTTGGGGGGCAGTTTTAATCCTCCAGTGTATTTTTTTTAAGATTCCAGATTTCTCTGCAAACCTAGGAATTTCTTCCCCTCATCTGTCCCTCACTCAGTTTTGCTGATCTACTGATCATATAATGTATGGCATGGTTCATAATTATATATCTATATCCAGGGCTTTTTTTGTAGAAAAAGCTCAGCAGGGACTTATTAGCATAATAGGCCACACCCAACAGCAGAAATTCATTAGCATATTAGGCCACACCCATGATATCGCAGCTCCCTCCCAGGATTGGCTTCCCCAGGTGTTCTGCGGCTTGTGGGGTGCATAGGGAACCCAAGGGAAGGAAGGTAGTTTCTGGAGCAGTTTGAACTGCCTTCCCTCCCTGAATTGGCTTGGCTTCCCCAGATGCCCTGCAGTTTGCAAGGTGCCTGGGGAACCTGAGGGGGGAGGCTGTAGGCGTGGCCAACTCGGAAGCCAGCTGGAACTCTCTTCCTGTGCGTTCCTGCCCCAAAACAGCCCTGTCTATATCTATATATTGTACCTATGAGTGCAATAATTTAAATGCATTAATTATAAATACAGACTTTGCTGTATTACATTATAATGCTTATTTTTCAATCACACCTTTATCTTGATTACATTTATACTGTTGAATGAGCTCCTCCATTCTGACTGGTTGTTTCAAGGATGCAAACCATGTGCCAACCATGTGCCTATCCATGCTTGCCCTTTACCCCATAAATCCAGTTCAAATTCATCACAGTACAGGAACAGATGAAATTTTAATCTGTATTTGTCATTGCATGAAAAAATATGGAATTATCCAGGCTGAGCATTTATGACAGGCCCAAGGTCACCCAGCATGCTTCCATGGTCAAGTGGATATTTGAACCCAGGTCTCCCATGATCCTAGTCCAACATTGTACGCATTAAGCCACACTGGCTCTCAAGACTAATAACACAGTGTAACAGTGGTTGTAAAGAATAACAGCATGATATAAGAATCAGCGATATAACCATTTGGCTGTCCATTTGGCTATTTTACAGATACTGGGTGAAAAGCAAACATTATTATGTAGATAGGACATCCACATATTAGGTATACCATCTGATCTAAGCAAGTACTGAAACCAAAATATTTCTTCACAGGTTGTAGCATTGCTAGCTGAGCTTTTGTAGAGCCGTCTGTTTGATGCTGTCAGTGGATATTTGATCTGCTTTCTTTCTTGTCTCTTTGTACACCTCGAGGTACAAGGAAGCCAGAGACAACAGTATTATCTGCCTTCATTAATCCTGTTTCCACAGTACATTCAAACCCAAAACATTATATATATATATATATATATATATATATATATATATATATATATATATAACAGAAGTTTTCTTGAAAATGTTGTTTTAAGCTCAGTTGGAATCATTTTCATTGTTTTCGCTTTCTCCCACTGTTTCCCTTTTTTTGCCATTTTAAAGTAACCCAATGAATTGTATATCTCTACCAACCTTCGTCTGATGGTAGGCTCTGACGAACAATACCTTATTCCACAATAAAGTTATCTGTCGCTTCTGAAGGAATTCAGTGAGAGTAGTGTCTCTTCATCTCCACAACACTTTTAAGACAAACATTGCTTCTTAAGGCATTTTTGGAATGAAACAATACATTGCAACCTTACCCACAAGCCATTTTCCATTTAGAATCACATTTGGTTATGCCTTGCAGTCATCCCTGATCATTTACATTATTTTCCCAGTCTGTTAGAACAACATGATCTGTATGCCAAAGGCTGAACTTCTGTGTACCTGTGGCTTGCAACTGTGTGCGCTGTATGGCGTATTTGTATGCATGAACATTTTGGCACGTTGTATATTTTCTATGCATGATTTTATGTTGCTAAGGCTAATGGCCAGAACAACAAATAAACCTGAGAGATTCAGTAGCTCTACCTAACTAAGAAAATAGAACATGCAGTAGGATGTGACTTTTTGCCTGCTGAGTTAGAGAAGGGATAGGATATTTCTCTCTTCTGTGAAAGCCGACAAACAAATGTCAAACTAAATTTGACATTGGCATTCGGCAGTAATCTTTCAAAAGGCTCCAGCAACAGTTATGAAGCTGAATGGAACCTTCATGCATTGTTAATGAATCAAATAAATGCAGTTCATTAGAGAAGGCTATGGAATATGAAACTTAATTAAAAAAATAAAATTAAGACACTAAAGTTTTTTTGTTATGGGGGCAGAAGAAATGGGATTTTAAGCAGGACAACATGGACAAAACACTTTAATGGGTCTACCACAGCTAAACTAAGTGCCAAACAAGACACCCCAGTACCCAACATACACTTCTTTCCACCTGTCCCCCATCCTGTGAATACAAGAAGCAGAAGTTTGGGGGTGCATCTAACTTTAATAGCAAGACAGGAGCAGGTCCCTTGCTCCTCTTAACTTTTCTCCATTTGCAATTCTGCTTCAGGTAGTACTAGAGCCAGGAGGGAGAAAAGAGAAAGGAAAAAAAATGTACAATGCTCGGAAGAAGGGTGGTATAAAAATGTAGTAGACAAAATGTAGTAGACAATGTAGTAGAAAAAAAAAATGACATCCTGTTGCCACATATCAGTGACCAGTGACTTTTGTCCAAGGAAGCAGAAATGCTTTTGGAAGCACATTTCTTCCCAAATGGTGGCAATTGTGGTTTTGCACCCATCCTCCTCAAAGAACTGGAGGTATCAGATACTGGGGGTGGGAAAAGGGAAAAGTCTGCAGTGCAGTGCATGAGAAGGCTGAGAATGGAACACTATTCCCGCATTGTCTGGCACACTTTGTTTTTCTTCTTTCCCTGTGACGACAATGTGGGATTAGCTGGTTGCACTCGGGCCAAGAGAGAATTTTTGGGTTCCCTATCTGATTGGCGAGGATTAGGAACACTTTTTGCCTGCTTCACTTTTATTGTTGTGAGGTTTTCTAAATGGGTCCAATCCTGAGGGGCTGATGAGGCCATGACAGGATTTGTGTGGGAGAGGTAGGGTTTCCAGCAGGAGACTGGCAACTGGCTGGAAATTAATCTGTGCAGGGTCCCTGCTTGTCAGTGACATACTGATGTTGCCAGTAATGCATTGTGTCGCTGGTGCCAGCTATTGCCCCTCATTCCTTCTGTTTTTCTCCCACTGACCAGCTGAACAGCTGTGGGAAGAGCCAAGAGGTGGCAGGAAGTCTCCCTGGGGTGGAGTGTTCTAGCCTCTGTCTGGAGAAAGAGGCAACTATATAGCTCTTTGCTGGATCAGGGACCTAATCCTGGCTACAGGAAAGGGAGGGACTCTCATTTCCCAATATAATCTTGCAGTTGAGTCCCAACCTTTGTTGGCTCAACATCTCTCTTTAATCAGCTTCTACTTTAGGCTAGAGATGTAAATAACATCCCATTAAGCCTCTGTTAAAGGAGGAGGACACTTTTTCTCCAGGTTGTTGGCAACCCTGCCCTTTGGTAATGAGGCAAATTGTGTTTAGGTGTTTCTGAACTCAACATTTAAGGGCTAAAAATTTAAGGGCTTAAAAGAGACATGACTTAATGTAAAATATGAGATGCTATATAGATACCAATAAACCTCCTATGTCATATATGGTGGAGACTGACATTTTTTTATCAAGTGCATCCAGTGGTTTTTGTTGAAACGATCTGACCACCCTAGATACAGTCCTCTGCTTAGGACCAAATTTAATAATGTCTTAACCCAAGTAGGAGCTTGGCATTTAGGTCTTCCCATCCCCCCCCCCCCCGGCTTTTTGCAAGCTCAAGGATGCAGGGAAAAGGTGGTTTCTCAAGCCTTTGCTATGCTTAGCTGGGGGTTGAGCTGGCTGTGCTTGGTTTGGTGAGTCAAGCTGTACAGGCATGCTGGCTGACTAAAGTCATTTGCAGTATAGACTTCCCCATGCAGCCAATAACATGGGATACTTCTAACTCATAGCATATTTCCCACCCTAAGGCTTCAGGAAATATATAGCCTATTTTTAACATTTCCATGTATGAGGAGAAAATCAGAAGGATTTTCACTGCTCGGCAGAAAATACTGACAGACACCTCCCTCTGTGTTCTGGCTTGCCTAAATGAGATGCAGATTTATGGAAGCCATAAAGATTTTGCTGTTTTTTAATGGTGAACATTTCATAGAGATGTGGTTTCTTGAGATATACTACCCAGTGTGGAAGTATTTATTTAACATATTAACTGCTGCATTCAGAGACAGCTACATACTAATCTTGTAATTTTCCCTACATCCATGCTGGCTCTAATATTTCAATGACTTTTTAAAAAGCATAGTGATAAATCCTCTGATGAAATGCCACATGAAACCATCATCTCGGTGTTTCAGTTTCTCAAAATCCATAGAGTGATCACATATTGCACTGGGTATTAGTCCGTTGCATATGTGTGTCATGCAAAGGATCTTAAGAAGCTATAGTTAGCAATGTGAACAGGCAATAATTTTCTTCATTAATTCTTTACTAGTTATCTTCTGCATCAAAAGTAATGGAAGGAGCCAAAGGTTACTGGAACTCTCACATTCCTTTCCATAACAGTACAAAATGTGCATAGAATACAGACTTTTGCTCTGCAGAAAAGAAAGTTTCATTTTAATATAATGAAACTGGTTCCCTAGATCTTTATTCTCCATGAAGTAATTTTCTCTGAGTCTTCAACATTAAATACATCAAGGCTTCAATAAGATGTGCTGAAATCAATGAGGCTTACTTCCTCAGTATGTAATCTAATGATTCCAAGTTAGACCTAGGGCTGAGTGTTCATTTGAAACCCCCCTCCCTCTCAAACCACCCTGAGCCAGTCTGGTGTTGTGGTTAAGTGTGCGGACTCTAATCTGGGAGAACCGGGTTTGATTCCCCACGCCTCCACTTGCAGCTGCTGGATGACCTTGGGCAAGCCATAGTTCTGTCAGAGCTGTTCTCTCTCAGCCCCACCTACCTCACAGAGTGTCTGTTGTGGGGGGGGGAGGCTAAGGGAAAGGAATTTGTAAGCCGCTCTGAGAAGGGCGGGGTATAAATCTAATCTCTTCTTCTTCTGAGTTTCATAGGTAGTCTTAGCTAAAAGTCAGCAGGGTCACCAACTACAGTTTGTAATTTCTATGTCATGTTTCTATTAATTTGTTGCAAAGACTATCCCCACCCACTACATTTGTGGATCTCAGCTTAGTAGTTTTTTTTTTTGGGGGGGGGGGGGGGGTAGTTGATCGTACTGCTTACCAGGAACATGAGTTGAGCCAGTTAGTGTTCCTGGTGTTACTGGCTATGGCGAGGAGTCTATTACCATGTTCCCCAGCAGGGCAATGAGCCAACCTCCAGCCTCCATGTATAAGAATGGGACAATTGTCCCATCCCCAACTGTCCCACCCCCTTTAAAAAAAAGTGTGCCCCAAGCTGGCTGGGATTTCCTCATTATCTTTTATGAACAGAAGAACAGGAAATATAGAATTCTGCACACATCTGTATGCAACATTCACTGTATATGCCTTTCACACCTTGCATTGTGTATGAGCACCATTTATGTGCCTTTCACAGGGAGCTTTTCATTTTAAGGGAAAGGATGGAAAGCCCCTAAACAAACAGCACTAGTGAGTGTAATACTGGCAATTTTAAAATTGCATTGTTGTTCTGATTATGTATACCTGTATTACACGTCGGAGACCTGTGATATAATTTCTATCTACTCTTTCCTTTTTATGATTGGCATTTCTAATTGATGCATTGAGGACAAAGAATTCAAAAACCTTCAAATGATACACCTGGCAGTCATAATTTGCCAGTTCTCATTGTCTTCAGAATCTGTTGGCATAGCTATTTTCTCGTGAGCTTTCATTACAGCCAATCCAATGCCAAAATACCAACCTGTTTACATACCCAACTTCCCTCTCCAAATGATCACCTTTATCATTTTACATTGGAGAGGTTATTTTACCAATGCAGTGCAGTAATTCCACCAGGGCTACCAGATGTGTGTTTGTTTTTTAACTCATTTCTATAGTGTACATCAGCTATAGCATCTGATTCAAAAAGCATATGCAAAAAGGGGTGACTACAAGAAGGAAGATGGCTCTACACACTTACACCACAGTAGTGGGCAAATCTCTAAGCAACCAGGGGTTGCACTGCTTACATCAAAGAGGCTTCTTAGCCTTACCGAGATCCTGGATAAATTCCCCAAGCCTCCTCCTGCAACATCTTCACCATGGTAACAAAGGATAATGGCTTGGCTTGTGTACTATATACTTAAATCCAGTTTGATCAGGCATATAGTTTTTTATGTCAATTGTTTGAAGATTCAGATCATTATGGTTAGATCCAGGAAAACTATAAATTAATAATTAACTCTTTCACACTTAACTTCTGGGGAGGGTCCACAATGCAGCAGTTGAGCACGTGTGACGAAGCAAGTCCCAAGACCAATCCCAGGCATCTGCAGGCAGAAGAACCTGAAGTAGCAGGACTGGGAAGGACCCATGCATGAGACCTGCAGCTCGTCTTCTACTGTGTTATATGGGCCAGTGGTCCAACTCATTATGAGTTAGATTTGTACATGTGCATCTAACCAAAAGAGTATTGTCTGAGTGGGTACACAGTGTGGTGAATGATTCATTTATGGAGGGAGTAACACCAACCACATAGAAGGAGAGAATCGTGAAAATCTTCCTACAGAGGACTTCCCAGAACCAAAATGCTTTCCACAACTGTCATTCTGCAACAAATATCCCCTTTGAGAGCCATATCTTCAAGTGAGTGGTGCCTGGGAATTATCTGAACCTATTTAAATCCTGCTTAATGCCTGGTTCTGGAATTAAAACTCTTCAGTCACTCTGATGGACAACCTTTTCAGCAAGATAGGGAACCTGTGGTCCTATTGATTTGCTTGGACCTCTTAGTGGCTTTGATATTTTGGCTATGGTAAATTCATGAACCAGCTGGTTGAGATAAGGTGAGGGGGCATTGCACCTGAAATTTTACAGCTGATTGATATAGAAAGACGATGCTGAGTGACAGCTGGCCAACGTAAACATGTTTTTGTTATGCAGTTTTGCATGATTCCATCTTGTTCCGAATGCTGTTTATCATTGCTCTACAAGGAAACCACTGAGAAATGTCATTCAGATTTGGGGTGAGATGCCATCGCTATTTGGATGATTCCCTCCCCCCTCCACCAATATTTTTTCTCCTTTTCAGCAGAGTCAAGTGAGATGACAGGTGTTCTGAACCAGCACCTAAAGGTGGTAGTCTGCCGGATGAGGAACAGTAAACTGAAGTTCAATCCAGATAAGACAGAAGTGTTGCTAGTTCACAATGAAGCTGACTAAGTGAGGTTGTTTTGTACAGGATTGCACTCTTTTGTATACTTACTTATGTTTTTAACTTTTGGCTCTCAAGTTTTCTAAACATCCTTTGGAGATTTGGGGGCTAGAGCCTGGAGAGGGTGGGGGTTTGAGGTGGGGAGGGACCTCATAAGGGTTATAATGCCATAGACTCTACCCTCAAAGCAGTCATTTCCTCCAGGGGAACTAAGGAAGCCAACCTCCAAGTGGTGACTGGAGATCACCCAGAATTAGAGCTGTTCTCCAGATGACAGAGATCAGTTCCCCTGGAGAAAATGGCAGCTGTGGAGGGTGGATTCTATGACATTAATACCCTGTTGAGGTTGCGTCCCTCCCCAAACCTCACCTTCCCAAGGCTCCACCCCCAGAACTCCATGAATTCTCCAACCTGGAGCCGGCAACCCTAAGGGGAAACTGATCTCTGTACTTGGGAGATCCATTGTGATTCCAGATCTCCAGGCCCCACCTGGAGGCTGGCAAACCTAGAAGGAGAGAAGGAAGCAAGAAAAACGGAGAGACTATGGGGCTTCCAGGATAGGGAAAGAGAAAATAGTGTGTGTGTGTGTGGGGGGGAATGAGATACCTCCAGCAAGTCTTTGCGGGTTCTCACTTGCATCACCAAATTCTTAAACAGAATCACTAATGTGATCCATTTCCAGGTGCAATTCAAAGAACTGATCACTACATTTAAAACACTAAAAGATTTGGGACCAGGGAACTTAAAGAAGTACCAACTCCCATATTAGCCTGTGTCAGTTGAGGTCATCCATGAATACTCTACTCATATTCTGCCAGCCTTGGAATTCCTTTCCCAAGCCATACACCTAACATCAAATGTAATGCAATTTTGGTGCCAGGTAAAGGCTTCTCTTTTTGTCCTTTTTTTTGTCTTGTCCTTTTTATTATAATTGTCTTGTACTGCTTTGCTTCAGTTGTTACGTATTTTGCTTTTATAGTGTTTTAGCTATTATTCTATATAGTTCACATGAGTGAAGAAAACAAGTCCAGTTGTTTCCTGTGGGAACAGATTGCCAGATCCATAACACTTTTTGATCAATTCCAGCATAATTGTCTCACCTGACTCATCACCCCAAAATATTACCACTACTGTCTCTGTTTCATGTTTAACCTAGACATTATTTTACTCTGCTGCTGTATTGTTATTTTCAGTGCCATTGAACTATTTCTGATCATTTGTTATGTTAATACTGACTGTAGAGATACAAAATTGCTGTTCTATTAGTTTGGAAGCTGTCTCAATAGCTGAAAGTATAGGAAACGATTATTTCAAATAAATAAAAAAAAATAAACTATGTAGAGTAGGATAGAGTGGTTAAACTATTCAAGTTCAAGAAGTCACACTTTCCAGGCTAGTTATTGTCTATCTCTTCAGAAGAAATTGTTCCCTGCTGATTCCAGATCACCATTTTGTGCACCTGTTAATTTCATGGGGATGCTTGGAGTGGAGGCACAAGAGGTGGGGGATACACATTTATCCTCAAGACATATTACCTGCAAAGAGCAAATGCATGCATTTTGTATGACCAGTTAAAGTTAGGGAGAGAAACTGATTCAGACATTTCCCATCATGTTGGTCTGCCCTTGTGCTTTTAGGCATTAAATGATGTCTGTGCCAGCTGGAAAAATAACACTCAGAGTTCCCTGTTGTCATCATACTTTTTTCGAAAGTTGCAGTATACAACATCTCACTACAATTCATTCCCATTTGGGGCAATAAGATACGATATAGAGAAGCACTGACAGGAATAATCACTCAGGTACCAGGAAAAGGAGGAGCTGCTATCTGTCATTAATGTTTAAAGTCTTAGGAGAAGACATGAGTGAAGACAATGTAACGAGATCCACTTGTCTCCTTTTGGAACTGATGGCCAGATCCACAACACTTTTTGATTAATATCAGCGTAACTGTCTCACCTGCGTCCATCACCGTAAGGAATCATCCAGAAATACTACCTCTACTGTCTTTGTTTCATGTTTAGCCTCAAGCAAGAGTGGTAGGAAACTTGGATGCATGTAACTTAAAGACCTTCTCAGTGCTAACATAGCTAAAAAGGAGAAATCCCAAAGCAGCACTGCTCTTAACAAGAAGATGTCATTTTATGTTACATATCCAAAGCCTTTCCCCAGACTAAATATTTTAAATACTTTCTTTAGTTGACAGTATGATTCTCATGATATCACTGAACACAATTATCACTTCAAATGCACAGCTAAAATAATCTGGGAAGACAAAAGATATGGATGACAGCCTGCAGAAGTTAATCATTAGTCTATAGGAGTGCCTTATTCCAGACACAACCTCTACCAAAGATCTTTACAGGGGCTTGTGTTCTCTGAGACAACAGGACTTTTCCGCCTACTCCTCTGGCTGCAGGCAACTGAACTCCCTCAAAACTGTTTTGGAGGATCAGTGAATCCTCATAAAAAACAGCAGACGAAGTGGGGATCTGCAGTAACAGAGGGAAACTGGCAGAATTCACCACCACCCTTCAGTGGAAGGGCCTTTCTCTCACTGGAAACAGACAGCAGGATGCAAGCCATTTTCTTTATAAGTAGTGACTTAGGCCCTCCAGCTCTGGGTTAGAAAATTCCTAGAGATTTGGAGGTGGGCCTGGGGAGGGCAGGGTTGGGGGGGGGGACTTGTGTGGGGTACAATGCCATAAAGTCCACCCTCCAAAGCTGCCATTTTCTCCAGGAGAACTGGCCTCTGTAGTCTGGAGATCAGTTGCGATTCTGGGAGATCTCCAGGCCCCACCTGGAGGTTTGCAAACTTAAGTAGCATAGACTGTATGCTACAACTGTCATGTAGAAACAGTTCAGACGTAACTAATTTCCTAAGATCTAGGGCTAGTTATTCTCATCCACAGGGCCTTACAGAAGAAAATTGGCTGGGTGGAATACCTAATTGCACTCCGTTCTCAAACACAGACACTGAATTGAACAATAATTTCCTTTTTGGATCAGACCAAAGGTGCATCTGGTGCTATATGCTGTATCCAAGACTAGACAGATGATCCTGGGAAGCACAGATCATAGTGCAAGCCAATCCCTTTCTTTTATTCAGAGCCACAATGGAGGTCTTATTTTTAGCTGTTTTGGTTAATACATAGACCTAACAGCATTAAATTGTTGAATTCTTATAAACAGCAGCAACTCTCGGTAATTATACTGCACTGTTCATAATTCTGTCAGCAGTCTTTACAAAATGACCTTGTAAAATAGGCCTATATTACCCACACACTGGAGACTGTAGATTTCCTAATTCTAGCCAGTTCATGGCAGAACAAAACTTGGATCTAGAGACTTCCCAGCTCATAGTTAATGTTCTTAACCAGCCATGGATTACTTTTTAAACTGCTGAAGTGAATCTCTAAATCCACAGCCAAAATCTGGGTAAATGACAAAAAGAATCAGCTGCAATCTTTTTCATAGCAAAGTTATGGTGACCGGCAGGAGAAAACTACTGCAAGGTCGTGTTGGTATGAAAGCCTGGAAGCTTGTTTGCCAAGTTTAGACCCTTTTATAAAAGGTGAACCTAATTTCTGGCAAAAAGCCACATTGATGCATCAATGAATCCATTCTTCAAATAACTAATATGGAAGTTATGAATAGGAATATATTTTGTCTGGAAGATATATTGAGAAAACTTTCCTGAAGGAAATTGTGGCTATGTAAAAAGGTTGCCTTCTAAAGGATAACAGCATTTGCAGAATGCTTTGTTTATAAGTCTTTGAATTTAACTAACGATGCTCAAGCTACACATTCTGCATTGGTGGTGAAAAGTGCCATCATGTCACAGCTGATTTATGGAGACCCCGTAGGGTTTTCAAGGCAAGAGATGTTAAGAAGTGGTTTGCCATTGCCTGCCTCCATGTCACAACCCTGGTATTGCTTGGAGGTCTCCCATCCAAATACTAGCCAGGGCCGACCCTGCTTAGCTTCCAAAATCTGATGAGATCCGGCTAGCCTGGGCTATCCAGGTCAGGGAACCATTCCGCCTTAGTATAATAGAAATTACTTCGGACTAGGGTTTCCACAGGAACAAGGATTTTTGCCCACGAAGCATTACTTTCTCATCTTTCCCCTCCATAGGGCACCAGAGGCATTTCAGGCTGCCACAAGGGGTGTGGGGGAGGGTTGTGCTCCACAGGCAGATACTCTAGCACCAATAGAAACACTAGTCTGGATCCAAGCCAATGGTCTTTGTCAGGAAAGGTGTTTTGTGGGTTCCCCCCGCCCGAATAAAATTGAAAGCCTCTCTTTCATCTAACATTAATAAAACTTGCCTTCATAACGCCTCTCGTTGCTATTCAGCTCTGCGTTTCCATGCAAACCAGAGAATATTGTGTTAACCCACCCCACCCGTTAACACTTCTTTCCATGAATTCTTCTCTTTAATTCACCACTATAACAGAAGTTGAACTCTGGAAAGTGAGAGAATATTGGGATGAAGCTTCCATGTGCCTTCCAGTCATGAGGGAAAAAACTGCTGGTTCGTAAAGCAGACCCTTTTCTCTTGCAGCACCCCATTGCTGGAACCGCATCCCTTGAAAAGCCATCTCAGCCCTATCCTTGTGTGCTATTTGCCTGAGGGTGGAAGATTTGTCTGTCCCCCTCTATCACTGTTTTCCACCAGTTTCATTTGGCTTTCCCCACCTCACTTCCACAAGCCTTGAGCAGCTGCTGAATAGTTCTGTGGCTGTGCAGCAGTTGTGATTGTTCAGCTTCCCTTCTTTCTGCCTCAAAATCCCCCACTGCATTCGTACTGCAAGCGAAAATGGCTGCCCCTTAGTGGAACAGACAGTCAGGTCAGGCAATTAAATTAGGTGGGGGGGGCAGGGAAGATACTGAAATCCCACAAGGCTGCGCAAAAATGTCCATAGGCAAAACACGCGCAATGACAGCCCAGACCCAAACAAACACTGAATAATAAGGTGCCTTCAAAAATATAGTGTTTATTTACAGTCACACTGGCCAGTCCGTTCACTGTTTATCCATATGTCTGGCTGCCAAGTGGCAAGGAGCAGCAACAGATCTGTGGGAAAGGGAGGAAACTAGGACTCCCATCTGGTGACGATGTACATGCATGAAATACTGCACCATAAGGTCCCAGCATGTGAAAAGTAACCCAATGAACCTGGTTGAGCCCTCACAAACTCCAGCACACACCACTGAAAAATCAACTCCCTACTTGCAGCTGGTGAGCAGAACACCAGTGGGTGTTCAAATATTCCTAATAATGGATTTTCAAGTGAAGGAATGACAGACACTTGGGTGGTCAGGACCTTGAAAGGTTCACCACCAAGGTGAGTGGACTAATTGGCAAGCAAGGAGTTTGGAAAGTGTTATAAAAGATCTGAGAGTGACAAGTAGTCATGCTGGAGGTATGTTTCTCTTAAGACACCTGGTTTTTGGCCCCTTTGTAACACAGAATATTGGACTGGATGAGCCATTGGCCTGATCCAACATGACTTCTCTAATCTTTTTATGTTCTTAAGACCCCACCCCAAAAGAGACAACTACCAGGAGTTAAGGGAACCATTTTTAAAGGGGAGGGAAACAAATTTTACCTTTGTGCCTATGAAAGAGTAGCAGAGAATACCTCAAAGAAATAGCAGCCACTATGTGTATGGCCTGTCGCCTATCTTCTTCAGCCTGTGAGCACTTTGGGAATTTTAAGCACAGGTATGGGGCATAACTGCCCTAACCTAGATAGCCCAGGCTAGTCCAGTCTCATCAGATCTCAGAAACTAAGCAGGGCTGGCCCTAGTTAGTATTTGGATGGGAAACCACCAAGGAGTACCAGGGTTGCTATGCAGAGGCAGGCAATGGCAAACCACCTCTGAATGTCTCTTGCCTTGAAAACCCTATGAGGTTGCCATAAGTCAGCTGTGACTTGTCGACACTTTTCACCACCACATTGGGCATAACTAACAACCAAATGGCTGCAGGGGGTACCCACAAAATATTGGAAGGTTTCAAGCAAAGCATCTTCCTATGATGGAAGAAGCTAACTGTTTCTGAATGAGGTCTCCCTGAAGATACAAAGGTGATGCCTCTTGTATTCTACTGAAACTCCTCCTATTGCAGAGGGTAGAGGAAAGCCAGGAGTGGCTCATTGGTGGGGGGGCGAAAGTGCTTTGTCAATGAGGCAAATTGGTACCAGGAAACCCATTCTCCAGTGTCCCATTGGGGAGCACTGCTATATGGAATCAGAGCCTTCTGTAATTGCTGTCGACATGTTGGGAAGGCAGACTTATCAACACAATCCTCTTCAATAGAAAGATCCATGTAATTCAGCTGATTGGAAAATGTCTATGTTGGTATCTGCTGACTTATTCTTCCTTTCTTCTTGTGTCCAGCTTGAATTGTAAGCCAGAATAATGGATAGATCCAAACTACATTGTGCCATTTTTTCCTCCTATTTGATTCTGGTATGACAGCAACGTTAATGAATAGATTAATGAGTGCATAAGTGTGAATGAGAAGTCTTAATATAAGCTACACACATGTGTGTCTATGCCTGTGTATGGCAGTGAGACAAATGGGACATAAAATAAATAATATTCTTGATGTAGTTTTCACAGGGGGGAAATGTAACCAAGGTAAAGCCACATTTATTGGTCTGGAATGCTTCATTCCATCTGAAGACATTTGTAAACCATACCCATAGTCTAAAAAGTAGCACCTGTGAAGCTTTCTTCATATGTGCTTTGGAATTAACAGCTTTCGAGATGTGTTTAATCAAAAGTTCAAGTCTTTAAAGATTGTATTTCCCATGGTATCTTTATATAAGTGGGCATGAAGAAGATGTTTATTTTACAGTTTCTGAGGGCTTTGCACATTTTACCTAATATTGTATCCAGAATAATTCTGTGCAAACACCCCACGGTTGACTCTGTTTTTAGCAATAACAGTTAAGTTGATCCATGCTGGTGCTGAGGAGAAATCCCAACATGAGATGGATTGACTCAGTAAAGGAAGCCATGGCCCTCAGTTTGTAAGACCTGAGCAAGGCTGTTAATGACAGGACATTTTGGAAGTAATCCATTGGAAGGTTCATTATAAGACAGAAATGACTTGACAGCACATAACACACACACTCGAATAAGGAGCTGTCGCTTGGCGTAGAGGAGCACAAATATGAACAAGGTGGCATTGAGCAAGAAGAAACACAGGCAAAGATGAATCTTCTGGTCAGTGAAATGTTCAGATTTCACCTTTGTTCAAATCCCTCTACATCTGAGAATGCATTGGTCAGCTCGGTCAGGCCTGAGCAATGGGTTGTCCATGTGTCATATTTGGAGCAGGAAAAGGGAAGCATCAGAAGAATATCTTGCCAGCTGCATACCATCTCAGTTGTGTCATAGTCTTCTTCCTACCTACAGGTATAAGGGCTGGCCAAAGATGTGAACCAAAAAGCAAGATCCAAAGGGCTCCAGGCCCTTGGCTCTTAGCCCATGATGACTTGCAGTTGGTGCCCTTGGAGGAACCAGCTATAGAAACCTGACCTGGCCAAGATCTATTCTTTCATTTTCAGGGGTAAAAAGTAGGATATAAATGTTTACATAAATAGAATAAAATTTAAAAATAGTTATCAGTACAATCTTCTTTTTCACAAACTGTTGAGATGTAATGACTCATCCTTGGGATAGTAGTGATTCCATGAGCGCCTTTATGGAGGAAATGACATGAACACGTGACACTGCCTTATACTGAATCAGACTATTGGCCCATCAAGGTCAGTATAGTCTACTCAGACTGGCAGCAGCTCTCCAGGGTCTCAGGTAAGAAGTCTTTCACATAATCTACTAGCCAATTTTTTTTTACTGCTGGAGACTGAACCTGGGACCTTCTGCATGCCAAGCAGATGCTCCTCCACTGAGCCACATCCCCTCCTTGTTAGACCAGATCATAAATAAATACATTATACCCAACAATGGTGAACAAGTGAAATCTTTGATTATCAGAAATGGAAAATATTTACGATATCAAAAAGTTTTACCAGCACCCCCATAAAACCCACATATAAAGTGAAGGATTGGATCCAATAGAGAATTTCCCTTTTCCTCCTTTCAGGACAGCTGTAAGCATGACTCCAGTCACTTACCTTCCAATCAGGAGAAGCTCCCCCAGCACTTTCAATCGCCTCATAGCTATGAGAATCCCCCTGACAGTCATTCCTTCACAGAAGCAGACCACAACTCGGGCCTTCGGCAGCCTGTCCCGGAGCTTCTGCAACAGTCGGTCAAAACTCTTTTCTCCAGCATTGCTGTAGATCTTGTCCGAATGAGCGATGCAAAGACCTTCTTGAGCAGCCAGCTCTTTGAAGGCTTCCATGCCGCTCTCACCGTAATTTCCTAAACAAAACAAATGATTATTTTATTCCAGTGGGACACCAGCATCGTCTAATAGTTGCTAAATTACCAGAAGCTGTATCTACCACTCAGATTATGTAAATTTTAGTTAAATGAAGCTTTCAAGTATCTAAAATCCCTGTTGGAACCTTACTTGCCACTCATGGTAATATTAACACATTGAAATACAGCTCTCTTTTGTATAAATATAGTTGTGAAAATGCCCTGGGTTATAGAATCAGTTGGGTATTAGCTCATTAATTGTAACAAGAACAATTGTGGAAGGGCAAGGGCACCCAAGTATTCTGCGCTTAGCTTTGTTCTCCTGCAGAATGACATTTTTAATATAATGAGACTTTCTAGATTCTAAAACATACTTGACTTCAAGCCTGACTTTTCTTTGCTAATAGAGGATACTGAAAGTAAGCATTTGGAAGAAAGACAGAGGGAGGCAAGGGATATAAAGGTTAACCAAGAAAGTGAGGATTTGAGTTTCTCTGGGGGCTTGTTAATACCGAGGACTTAGGAGACAAAAATCAATGGTGCTGTCAGATGTTAGGGCACTATGAATAAGCAGTGAACTAAGCTCAGAAGTGTTGGAAAGGAAATGTTCAGATGGGCAAGGTATCTACTGTCTCCTCTAATTGCTGCAATATGAGCGTGATTCAAAGCATCCTTCCACGTGATTTGTAGCTCACGGGTTACTCCACTCTACTTTTGCACTTTGGCTGTTTTACTATCCTCCGCCCTTTAGGAATCTTCAAATTGTTTGCTACATAAAAGCAACACTTTGATTTTATTTGGAAGGCCATTGTTGTGTCCGGACGGTTATTCTGCTATGCAGGTACTTGTGGGAATGGGATGAACTGGACCAATTGCCATGCATAGGTTTTGCTCTAGAGGAGCTATTTTCTCCTTTTTTCCAAAAAAAGGTGTCATCTCCAATTGCCTCATCAATATGTTTTCCACTTTCAGTAACATGACAGCAGATTGACAGCAGAACAGTACACAAATAATAACACAATGAAAGGTGAATTAAAAACTAATATAGCACTCTGACTATTCTACTAGGTTCTTCTTGTCATCTAGGAAATGCTGGGGAAGCGGGGCAGAAGCAACCAGTTTCAGTAGTTTGGACAGTGCTTTACTTCCTAACCAATGGAATTTACAACAGATCAAAGATAAGAGAAATTTGAATCTCTCCCAGCTAACCTGATTTAATATCCTCACACACTACTATTAAGATTTAGAATCTGAAGGGGTGCACTAGTTGAAATGCCCTCACTGCCAATGCTAAGAAGTAATGAACACTTAGAGGATTTCCCTGGGGTGTTGCTCTCACAGTTTAGTTTTTCCACATAGTCCAGCTCTATCAACTTCATCTTGTAGAGCTAGAAGCCAATTAGCCTCATTCAGAAAGGGATCAACCATGCTTTGAAGTAGGTTTCTGTTATGGATGAATTTGTAGGTTTTTTAAAAAAGAAACTGATGTGAATTTGCAATAAAGCACAAAATTTCATTACAAGGAGATAGACACAGCATTGTGGACTGGGGGAGGGGAAAATAAGCATATAGCTTTCACACCTTGGATTTTAAGAGAGATGGGGCTGGTGGGAGATTTATTTATTTTATTTATATCCCTCCTTTTCCCCCAATGGGAAGCAAAAATGGCTTATATCATTCCCATCTCCTCCATTTTATCCTCACAACAACCCGGTGAGGCACATTAGGCTGAGTTTATGACTGGCCCAAGTTCACCCATTAAGCTCCCACAATAGAAAGGGGATTCAAACCTGGGTTTACTGAGATCTTAGTCAGACACTTTAACCACTGTGCCATGCTGACTCTCACTCTTTTCTCACATAAGGGCACAGCCACACCTCTAAGGGATGCAACATCCTCTACTTGAAGCTGTCTGAAAAATCTGAATTATTTATTTTTAAAAAACATTTTTCTACTGCCTTTTCACCCAAAGGGTCCCCAAGGTAGCCAACATAAAAAAACCCTTTAAGACGCCTGAACAATTTCAAATATATGAAAAATAATAAAAGGATTCAATAAAAACATACAAACAAACAGCACCAGAAACAGGAAGTGTAGCCAGTAACCGTTATTAGGAGTATGCCAATCAAAACCAAAAAGTCTCCACTTGCTGGTGGAAGATCCCAATGAAGGGATACAGATGAATCTCCCTGGAGCAGTGGTTCTTAACCTTGTTGGAGGTACCAAACCCCACCAGTTTCATATGCGCATTCACCGAACCCTTCTTTAGTGAAAAATAATTCTTAGTACTTAGTAATAGTACTAAGTTGGAGGCTCCACCGAACCCCTGAGACTGACTCGCTGAACCCCTAGGGTTCGATCGAACCCAGGTTAAGAACCACTGCCCTGGAGAGTGAGTTTCAAAGCTTTGGTGCCATGACCAAGAAAGCCCTTCCTCAGAATGCCATCCATCTAGCCACAGATGGTGAGGACAACAGGGCCTCCAAAGAGAAATGGAGTGTATCAGTAGGTTCATATGACAGTAGGCAGTCCTTAAGACATGTTGATCCCAGGTCATGCAGGGCTTTAAAGGTCCAGCACCTTGAACTGAGTCTGGAAGCAAACTGGAATTATATGGTCCCTGTGACCCACTCCAGTCAACACTCTGGCTACAACATTCTGTACAAACTGGAGTTTCCAGACAGTCTTCATGAGGAGCTCCATGTACAGTGCATTGTGGTAATATAAGCTAGATGTTATTAGGGCACACACCACAGTGGCAAGATCATTTTTGCCTAGGAAGGGTGGCATCTAGGCTTGCCAGCTGCCAGGTCCAAGCAGGGGATGCCCCAATTTCAGGGGCTTCTCCCTGCTGCGGACCAGCTGGCTGGCAGGGGAAACCTACACCTAAACAGCGACATCATTGCACTGGGCACATCATGCAGCAATGCTCTGGTATTTGGGCAAAGTCTATGGTTTGGGCAAACTCTATGGTCTTGCCCCCTTGTATTCCTTGGAGGTCGCCCTTCCAAATACTAGCTAAGACTGACCCTACTTAGCTTCTTATGAGATTGGGCTAGCCTGGGCTATCCAGGTCAGGACAAGAATGTATATGCCCTCAAATGGTACATTTGAGAGTGGACGGTAGTTATTCAGTTCTCCTGGGTCCAGAGTAAGTTTTTTTAGGAGTGGGGGCACCATTACCCATGTCAAGGCAGGTTCAGCTACCCCCTCATTTGGGCAGGCATTTGTTGTCTCCTGGACCCAGCCCACCAGCCCCCTCCCCCCCGGCAGATTGAAGCAGACAGGAGTGGCAAGAATCATACAAGCATGTGATGGGTCTCAGAATTCCAGGAATCCTGTCTACATCTCCAGAGGATGGCAGAAGAAGGCTGGCATATACAGAGTGCATACCTGGAGTCAAAGCAACACAATAACAGCTTCTTGGTATCCCTAGTTGGAAGAGGAACCATATTCAAAACACGATATTGTGAGCGCAATTCCCAGATCAATGCAACAGCCAGAGCTGCACATTTATAACCCTGGTCGGCTTTAGAGGCCACCTCCATTCTGTGCTCATCACAAAGAGCTGATTGTTACTATAGTTAATTATTTTACCAGGATTATGCATATGCATAGCTGGAAGGTGGCATTCATCATCATCTTCATGGTACTTTCCTCTTGAATCCTGAACATACACGCATTGATCAAGGGAGTTATCACTATCAATAGATGCACACTTCTCCAACACTAGCATGTATGGCTTCCTTAGACCCGCGCATAAAAATTATTTATTTATTTTAAAAACTTCAGTGGGTGTAGAAGGATGTAACTCTGCTTTTTATTGTACTGTTATAAATTTATATTTCTCCCGGAAAACTGGGACCCAAGATGGGTAACGACAATAAAACCTATACATCATGAAAATATAAATTAAAAGCCATTAAAATAGCCAGCAATAGTTCATTGAAAATAGTGTCCAATATAGTGGATTGGAAATTCGAATTCCCATTACTATACAAGCTGTGGCCACAGTATGATCATGTATCAGTCTGGAAGCACCATATTGTTATTGAAAGGAACTGAAAGAATAGCAGAAGGTCCAACATCAGCTTTTTATCTCAAATTTTGTATAAAGTTCTACTGACTTTAATGGGAGCAAATTTAGGTCAGAACAGAGTAAGCATTAAAAATATTCCCTGGAGAGATTTTTTTTTAACTGAAGCACTTAATCACTGCAGTTAATTGCTTGTGACAGCCAAGGACACTTGTCTGCTACAAGGGAGTTTTCATATATTCCTTACCTGTGCAACTCAAAATGAGGCCTCAATGGCTGCTCATTCTATAGCAATAAGAATGTGCACAAGTTTTATGGAAAGTGTGACCTTGAACAAGTTTTCAGAGGAGTGTAGCTGTTCCTCCAGTGACAGAATTTAATTGGCAGCGGATACATTTCAACACATACAATGACTGAAAAAATTCAAAAAAATCATAACTATGATGCAATCCCCATTTGTTGATTCGGCATGAAATGCCCCTGGTGTGTGAAGCACTACTTCAGCCTATGGAGTATGGGAGAGTTGTTCATTCAGTATATCTGTGTATTGATTTCAAGAGAAGTCAGTCTCTGGATGTGTCTGAATGGTCTGTAAACTCAGGGTGAAGGATGGGGTGTGTTTAGAAGCCCCATTTTGAGATACGAGAGCCAGTTTGGTGTAGTGGTTAAGTTTGTGGACTCTAATCTGGGAGAACTGGGTTTGATTCCCTACGCCTGCTCTTGCACCTGCTGGATGACCTTGGGCAAGCCATAGCTCTGTCAGAGCTGTTCTCTCAAGGACAGTTCTGGAAAAAGCTCTCTCAGCCCCACCTACCTCACAGGGTGTCTGTTGTGGGGAGGGGGAGGGAAAGGAGTTTGTAAGCCGCTCTGAGACTCCTTCAGGTAGTGAAGGGTGGGGTATAAATCCAATCTCTTCTTCTTCTTCTTTCCAACTTTCCTGTGTGTGTGCCTTGTCTTGAAGTCTCAGCTGAAGCAAATGACTTAGGATTTCTAAAGGGTGTTTATCTCTGAATTCTTAGGGAGTGTATCTGAAACAAGGCATTCTTTAGCCTTTTATGACCCTTGGCCATTGGCTGGTTGTGCCCATTTGCCGGTGTACCCATCAACAAGTTCTGACATAAAGTCTTCAAGTTCTGTGGGCATGAAAACTAAGCAATGTTGTCCAGTGCCACTTTCCTTGATATCTGGGGTCAGATTTAATTGGCTGGCTCTTCTATACCTCTTTTGTGCTGTGATTAGCTGCAGAATTATCCCAAATCCTAACTTTCCTTGTAGTTGTAGGATGGATATGGAGGAATAAATACTCTTCTGGAACTGCCTATTGACTTAAATGGCACTTATTTTACAACTACTGCCAGTCTTACATTCTGCCATTGCAGTGCTGGGGGAAAAGTCTTGTTGAGCGAAGGCCCTGACTAGGGAATTCTCATCCACATTCCACCTACTTCTGACATTTGTGCTGATGAAGATACTTCAGTAGCCAATACTACCAGTGCAATGGTGGGACTATGCTGGTGCAAACTATCATCTATGCTAGTGAATCTTTGGAATGTAATCAGCATAGGGCTACTTTACATACCCATCAGGTCTATGTTTTAATTTCCCCCTCTCAGTTTTCCCTCCATCTGCATGTATCAATTTGATTTGTGTGAAATGAATTTATGAGCACCATCTGGTGGCCAAATACAACCTGTAAAATTGCGTATATCCTGGCAGGTACATGTTTATGATTCAGTCGTCTGATTGCTTGCATATTCTATTGAAATTGCAGTAAATAAAAATTATCGTGTCTTCTTTGCTTCATTGCTAGTAGAACATTGAACAGCTAATGAGGTTTCAGATATGTGCATGATTTGGGTGAGGTCAATGAGACAAAAGCACAATATTTTTTATGTGATTCCTGGGATTAGGAATACTCATATCTTAAATATTTGTCATAATATTTATATCTTAAAGTATTCCATGTTTCAGCAGATCCAGCCAACCTGATGGGTGCTGAAGAGTGCAAGGATAAAACCTATGTAGCAGGGTGTAGGCTGGGTTAGAATTACACTTCCTAGTAACTGCTGGGAACTTTTTATGGGATCCTTCGAAATGACAGTTCCTACATGTAGCATGAAGTGAAACAATCTGCTCCACTACTCAGCATAATCATACCACAGTCTGCTGCAAACGTAGAAGAGACCAGAGTTGCATTTCCTCCGTTCAGAATACATATCAATCAGAACTATGCAAGATCGAACTGACAGTTTGAAGACCTTTTTTTGGTGAGATGAGGCTTAAAGATCTTGACCAACCTAGAAGAATCTAAATGTGGATGCATTTGAATAATCAAGTGGGAATATTAAATGAAGACTATGCGTACAAGGACCAGTCTCCCTAAACCAAGCATGACACTTAAGTGGTAATTCAGGAAAGGCTTATTAAGAACAGCAATGAATTACCCACCCTAAGAATCTGAGGGCTGCCTTTTTAGTCCTCTGAGATGCAAGAGAGAGTACTCCATAGTTTTGTTCTAAACAGCCTCCATGTTTCTTTTTCTTGAGAATCCTCAGTTGTGAGTTCACACATGATCTCACGGAGCAGTGCCGTGCATTACAAATAAGCATCACCAGCTGCCTGCACAGTCTCTTCTCATCACTTATAAAAGGTTGTCTTGTGCAAGATCAGTTTTAGCTCTTACGAACAGCCACCACTGGACAAATGTGGAAGTGATTGCACAGTGGCTGGATGAGCTTCTGAAGCCCTCAACATATTTGAAATTAGAAAGCAATTCCTCACACCCCACCCCCATCCAGTCTGATTATTTGGTGACCTTTGCAGTTTTCAACTCCCCCCTTAGCATAAGGCACATTTCATGTGTTTGAGCCATCTGCCTGTCTCTTGTTTTACTAAATGTATCATTTGTTATTGAGCATCTCTAGCATTACACACCTTGGCCTCCTCTATCTGTCATGGCACATTATTTAGCTGTTGGATATAATGACTGGCCTCCATCCAAGCTTTAGGACTTCAAGACATTCCAGCCCCTTTGAGACATATTCTTTTATGATCCTTTTTTTCCTTAATTTCTTAGCTACAAAATGTATGGTTTAGAAATATCCTGCCAAATAAGGGAATTGTAAGGATAAATACATGGGGGGAAAATGAAGAGATCTGATACTATGGTAACAGAGTGCCTTATAAGAATCTCATTGGGCAGGCTTTAGAGATAGCAGCTAATAAGTAATAACGGTGCATTTTTGACACTTTGAACAGAAGCTTTATCCAATAGCTTTTTTTTTTCAGTTTTAAGAAATAAGCTCTGCAAAAAAAAAATGAACGTGTGTGAGATTTTGCGCAGACAGATTAAGCTGCTTGCTCAGAATCAAGCAAAGAACCTAATGACGTGATAACCACATGGTCTTCAGCTGCCATGAAATATGTATAAATCATATATCTAATAAATAAACCTTTGAATTTTGGTCAAGCACAGACCACCACCACCCCAAGTTTGCCCAATCTTTGCCATCACAATCCTTTATTATATAACTCCAGTTTGGTGTAGTGAGAGCCAATTTGGTGTAGTGGTTGAGTGCGCGGACTCTAATCTGGGAGAACCGGGTTTGATTCCCCACTCCTCCACTTGCACCTGGCTGGATGACCTTGGGCAAGCCATAGCTCTGTACCAGCTGTTCCCTCAAGGACAGCTTGGGAAAGAGCTCTCTCAGCCCCACCCACCTCACAGGGTGTCTGTTGTGGGGAGGGGAGGGGAAAGGAGTTTGTAAGCCGCTCTGAGACTCCCTTGGGGAGTGGAGGGCGGGGTATAAATCCAATCTCTTCTTCTTATTCTTTATTATATAACTCTTGGCTGCATACTGCATCTTGATATGGCACCACATCATGCACCAACCACCACACATTTATTAGTATTCTATCACCTAGTTAGACTGTACTAGTCCTATCAATACTGTCCTGAATAGTTATACCCCTCTAAGGCCCAATTTACACCTTCCCTCTGAAGTAGTTTGACTGCTGTCTTTTCCTACACTCATTTCACGGTGGTTTCAAGTTTCACTCCCTGGCTCTGAAGAGTACTAAGCAACAGGATCCGTTTAAAGCAGCATAATGCTAGCTTGACCACAGGAGGGCAATTAAATAATGTAAAGAGTAATTTTTAAACTAATTTTTAAACTGGTTTGAAACTAGAAACAGGTATAGGCAGGGGGGGGGGGTTTGAAACTAGAATGATTCCAGCGGGAAAGTCAAATGTAGATTTGATCCAAGTCTATTGACTTCAATTGACTTTAAAGAGTGTAACTCTTTTTAGGATTCCAATGTATGCCTCATCCTCCCCTCTCATCTTGGACCTGGCCTACGCACGCAGTAGAATTAGATGAGACTAAGGTGACAGCATCCTGAGGTGAAAGAACAGACTGCACCACTTCAGGATTTGTCTCACATTTTGTATGCTCTCCATGTAAAAAATATCCCGCAATTTGAAAAGAAACCCAGCAGGAAGCAGGTATCTTCCCTCCCGTGCTGAGATTTTTACTTGCAAAAATGCTTTTTGCATTGAGGATCATTTAGTGGTGACTGCCACCATCTACAGCCTGAAGTTTTTACAGT
Organism: Lepidodactylus listeri; assembly: GCA_029233225.1. NCBI lineage: Eukaryota > Metazoa > Chordata > Lepidosauria > Squamata > Gekkonidae > Lepidodactylus > Lepidodactylus listeri. Next base: position 50,205,685 of record JARCFY010000003.1, on the reverse strand, counting down.
TCATTACAGTCAGGATTCTACCATATCATTTTTCTGCATGTGTAGACCAGGCTTTATATAGGAGCAGAACTGAAATTAAGCACGAAAACATACCCAAGAAAGCATATCCAGCACAAGTGGAAAGAAAAACAATATTGGATATTGTAACACTGCAGGCAAGAGGACCTGGGAAGGAAAGGGTTAAGAGAATTTTCTCACTCAGGTATACCTCGCATTTCGTCACGCCCTCTCATCAATTAGATATTAAGCCTCTTTGTCCCATTGCTTGCCTTCTGTTTCATCTTAGATAGGACCTCTCTTCTCTCTCACCTGGGCTTGGAGATGCAGCAAGTTAATCTCTTTGAAATTAATCTGTTCACAAGAAATTAAATGCACCTAACATTAATATAACAGAGTTTGAGTCCAGTGACACCTTTAAGACTAACAACATGCACACAAAAGCTTATACCCAGAATTAAATTTTGTTGGTGCCACTGAACTCAAACTTTGTTCTATTGCTTAAGACCAATATGGCTATCCACCTGAATCTATCTACATGAATATGTCATGTAAGATGTGCTTCTATTTTTGTAAATAAAATTTCTTTCTCTTGTTACCATTGGAGTCAGATCATCTTTTTCATTTGTCTGAATAGCATTTTCTCCTTAACCAGGAAATGTGGAAGACTGGGGATACTGCATAAAGCTCCTGTGCTTCCAAGTCAAATTATTTTTTTATATTTCACCCAATAAACAGGAGCCATTATTCTGGGCAATGCAGAGGTGTAGCTGAAAAGCTTTCAGTTAAATACATGTTCTCAGTTTATCCTGGAAGTACCCCTCCCCCAAGACCAAAGAGGTAATGGAATCCCCATGCCCTCAATATTCCATATATCATAGTCTGTCTGGAAATGCGGCAAACTTGATGTTTCATGTTTTGATAGGCACAAAAATCCCATTTTTTCAGTCTTTAATAGCAGTCAATTAATTTTGCACTATGTGTGCCAAATTAATCCTAGGGAGCCTGGAAGCACCTTAAGTATTTCATGGTCCAGCTTAATTTCATACTGGGGAGAGGGGACAAACATTCGTCACTTCAGAGTTTTATACCCTGCAGGGTTTTGAACTGTACATGTGCTGAATTTCAGCCATATATTTCACTGGAAGAAATTTAATCATTTCAATCTTCCAATAAGTCACTCATCCCAATTGTGTGAATGCATGCAAAAGCTGGGGATCAATCTGTTCCTCATAACAAAGGAAATGTCCCTGGCCAAATGTCCATCAGGTATGAAGGAAATGGATTTCCTGCCTAGCTGGTGGAAGGGTGGATGGGTGGCTGCTGTCAGATAATGCTGCCATCTCCTGCCCGGGAGGTGGGATACGTGAACACTTGATGTCAGGACAGTGGAATGTTACATTTCTCATGGCATGCTTATCGCCCTTTGAGTTACTCCAACCTTGAGAGACTGTTAGTGCCGGCCCATGTATTTCTTCTCCTGTCTGACTCGTATTCTTCCCGTTTTTTCCCTGGCAACTGTAAACCAGTATTTTGAGCACCTTTTTCTCTGACATGATGATTGGTTACCATGCATTACCAGACTCCTTTTTGAATTATGTATAATTGTCTTGACCACGGTGGTGTCTGCCGTTACTAACACAAGAAGTGCAGATGACCATGGCAGACCTTTTTCAATAAAGCATTCCTCTTTGAGGACTAGGGCTGCCAAGTCCCCCGGTAGGGCGGGGGAAACACCGATTTTTCATGCTTCCCCCCGCTTTTTCAAAACTGGCCACCGGGGGGAGGCAATGGCTGCCAACAGGAGGGGAACGTCGGAGCCTGCCGGGCCCTCTCCCTTCCAGGCCTCTTAAAGGGAAATGTCTGAAGAGCCTGCAGTGAAAAGCCTCACCAGACATTTCCCCTTTAAGAGTTAGCAAAAGAGCCCCGCCCAGAGATTAACGAGGGACTAAGCTCTTACTGAAGGGCCTGCTTTTGCATGCGGCTGGTGTAAGATTGAAAGGTTGCTGCTGCTGGGCCTGGGGTAAGTCCTTCTGCCAGCTCTTTTCCTTCTCTCTCTCTCCCCCTCCCCCTTTCTTTCTTTTTTCTGTCTCTCTCTCTCTCTCTGTCCCCATCCAGCAGAGGTCTATCAGTGGCTATTATTAGCCACAAGGTCTAAATGGAAGTAAGTGCCTGTGCCAGCTCTTTTCCTTCTCTCTCTCTCCTTCTTTCTTTTTTCTGTCTGTCTGTCTGTCTGTCTCTCTCTCTCTGTCCCCATCCAGCAGAGGTCTGTCAGTGGCTATTATTAGCCACAAGGTCTAAATGGAACCCTTTGTCTGGGGCAGTGATGCTCTGCATTCTTGGTGCTTGGGGGGGCAACAGTGGGAGGGCTTCTGGCCCCGCTGCTGGACCTCCTGAGGGCACCTGGTATTTTTGGCCACTGTTGTGACACAGAGTGTTGTACTGGATGGGCTGTACTGGATGGGCCGATCCACTGTGGCTTCTCTCCTGTTCTTATGATATGAAAATCATATTCTGCCGAGATGAGGAAGGATTCAGTAGGGCCGTTGCTCAGTGATAGAGCATCTGCTTGACATGCAGGAGGTATCAGCCTCTTCAGCTAAAAAAGGATCAGGTAATAGGTGATATTAAAGATCTCAGCCTGAGACCCTGGAGAGCCACTACCAGTCTGAGTAGTCAGTACTGACCTTGATGGACCAATGGCCTGATTCAGTATTAGGAAACTTCATGAGTTCATGTGGAAGCATGTGGAAGCAACATCACAGGATGTGACTTCACAAAATGATGTCACTTCCTTTCTCCTGGCTCCACCCCCAAAGTCTCCTGGCTCCACCCCCAAAGTCCCCAGATATTTCCCAAGTTGGACTTGGCAGCCCTATTGAGGACACTTGTTGGTGACTGACTCTGTAGGACTCTCACTGCTGCATGAGATGAAGGTGCAGCATCTGAGACTGAAAAATAAGAGACACAGGGAGAAATGAGGACAGCCATTGTTGAGGACTGAGATGAAGCCCTTGGTGCAGGTATAATGTCTCTCTCTGTGTGTGTCTCTCTCTCAATGTGGGTTGTAGATCTACTGCCCTGTAGAGGTGGCTTTTTGATTCAGTCAATATTCTGCAGTATATCTATAGATAAAAAAAGACGGGAACCAACCCAGGTAAGCACTACCCCGCCTGGAACTTCTCACCAGAAAGTTTGATAAATGTAACAATATAAATGAAAAGGAAAACTCTCTTACAAATTCTGTCTAGTAGTCATACCTACAGTTTCTGTGGGACTCATAATATCCATCATAAATCAATCACTGACTCAAGGCACCTTCCTTCAGACAATCAGTGGTGGTTTTTTCATTTGCTACTTATTATCATCCTCTGTCTCTAATCTCCACTTTCTGGAAAAGGTAATTAAGAGAGTGGTGGTGGACCAGCTCCAGCCCTTCTTGGATAACTCATGTGTTCTAGACCCTTTTCATTCTTGCTCAAGGCTGGACTATGGGAAAAAATGGCCCTGATGGCTTTATTCATTTATCTGATTTATATACTGCCCTCCCCATAAACGAGCTCAGTGCAATTTACATCAATTAGTATAATACAATTAAATCAATCACTGACTCAAGGCACCTTCCTTCAGACAATCAGTGGTGGTTTTTTCATTTGCTACTTATTATCATCCTCTGTCTCTAATCTCCACTTTCTGGAAAAGGTAATTAAGAGAGTGGTGGTGGACCAGCTCCAGCCCTTCTTGGATAACTCATGTGTTCTAGACCCTTTTCATTCTTGCTCAAGGCTGGACTATGGGAAAAAATGGCCCTGATAGCTTTATTCATTTATCTGATTTATATACTGCCCTCCCCATAAACGAGCTCAGTGCAATTTACATCAATTAGTATAATACAATTAAAACAATGTTAAAATAACAATTTACACAGAGTAAAATCATAAAATACCGTATAAAAACAGAGAGATCAGATGTCAAATCAATGGTGGGTGTCCTAATGTCTAATCAGATCCAGGCCACTTGTGGGAGATTGGCCAAAAAATGGGGGGGACGTCCACCACCTCAACCAAAAGCCTGGTGGAAGAGCTCCATCTTGCAGGCCCTGTGGAGCTGCAGTAAGTTCCACAGGGCTTTGAACTTGTACGGAAGCTCATTCTACCAGGTGGGGGCCAGGGCCAAAAAGCCTTGGCCCTGGTTGAGGCTAATTGGATGTTCCCTGGAACCAGGGAACACCAAGAGATGTTGATTTGTCAGTGCCCTACAGTGCTCATATGGGAGAGGCAGTCTCGAAGGTATGCTCACCCCTGGCTGTATAGGGCTTTAAAAGTAAGGACCAGGACCTTGAAATGGATCCAGAATTCAATAGGCAGTTAGTGCAGTTCATGCAGCACTGGGTGGATACGAGCCCGCACGGGCATCGCTGTCAGCACTCATGCTGCCATATTCTGCACTAGCTGTAACTTCCGGTGCAGAGTCAAGGGCAGCCTCATGTAAACAGAGTTACAATAGTCCAGTCTGGAAATGACCAGTGCATGAGGGAGTGAGATATGGGGCCAACTGCCTGATCTGTCTCAGGCAGAAAAGGGCAGACCTGGCAGTGGCTGTAACCTGGGTCTCCATGGAGAGGGAAGCATCCAGGAACACCCCCAGACTCTTTACCCCTGACATAGGCACCAATGGAGCCCCATAATCCCCCAGATCTGGCTGGCAGGGGAACCCGCCCCCAAAGTGCTGGAATCATGCCAATGTGCCCAGCAGGATGACATCACCCAGAGGAGACATCATCATGCTGGGCACATTGCTGGGGGGATGCTCTAACACTCAGCCTAAAAACTCTATGGTACCATAGAGTTTCTGGCCGAATGCTAGAGCACCCCCCTGCAATGTGCCTAGTGCGATGATGTCACTTCTGGGTGATGTCATCACAGCATGCACACACTATGCATGAATGCCAGAAGATCTCAGAAAGGAAGGGACCTGGCAATCCTACCAGTGTAACTGGTGGAGCATCAGCTAAATGTGGGCTCTGAAAGAAGTTCCCTTGAGAAAAAGCATTCTGGACTAGTTGCAATTTCTGGGTCAGCCTCAAGGGTAGCCCTGCATAGAACGAGTTACAGTAGTCTAGTCTGGAAGTGACTGTTGCATGGATTACTGTGGCTAAGTCAGGGCAAGACAGGAAGGGAACCAGTTGCCTGACCTAGTGCAGATGGAAAAACACCAGTTTGGCCACATTTGTTACCTGGGCCTCCATAGAAAGGGAGGTATCCAGAATCACACCCAGGCTTCTGATGGTTGGCAACTCATCAAGAGCCACAAAACCTCTTTCTTAAGAGGGATTTAATTTCAGCCAGCTCTGTTTCAACCAACCAACCACAGCCTCCAGATCCTTGGCCAAAATATCTGGGGTGGTATTCAGCTGGCCATCCATCAACAGGTACAGCTGGGTGTCATCTGCATACTGGTGACAGCCCAGCTAGAGACTCCATATCAGCAAGATGAGGGGGGATGATTGCCCCTTGAGGAACAGGACACACCAAAGGGTATTGTGGTGAGACCCTGTCTCCTAGTGCTACCCTCTGTCTCTGACCTTGAAGATGACCATTAGCATCTTGTTGAAATGTTTGGAGGCAGAAGCTGGCATGGGGGGTATGCTTTGAACTGATTTAAAATGTTCCTTATGGACTGGACTCAAAGGGTTGCCATTGGAGACCAGTTATTATCAGTGTGGGATTTGTCCTGTGAAGGTCCACAGAGTGCAGTCTTTCCCCCCACACTATTCAATATCTGTGCAAAGCTCTTAGAGGAAATAATTTGTGGTTTGGTAATTGGGTGCCATCAATATCCTAACAATATCCAGCTTTACCTTGCTCTATCCATATGTCCCAGTGATGAAACAGAGGTCTTGAACCATTGCCTGATTGCTTTGGTTAAATGGCTGCCAGTGAACAAACTGAAACTGAACCCTGAAAAGACAGAGGTAATGCTGGTTGGGAAGCCTGAGGTCTTGAAGACATCATGCTTCCCACTCTCAGTGGAGTTCAGCTGACCCCTTACTGACTGGGTTAAGAGCCTAGAGATTACACTACACTCTACATTACTACTGGAGAAGCAACTTAACACAGCTATGAAAAAAAGCTTTCTTCCAACTTTGTGTAGCCTGGAAGATGGCCCCCTACTTTGGCTTGGCCAATCTGGCCACCTGAATATATGCCATAGTAACACTGAGACTAGACTACTGTAATGCACTCTACATAGGTTTCCCCTCGAAGTAAACGCAGATACTCCAGTTTGTGCAGAATGCCACAGTTCTATTATTATCAGGAGCTATGTAGAACATCTATATTACCTGACATTTCTGCAGTCACTCTTGGATTTATTTCTGTATCACTCCATTGGGTTCAGTTTGAGGTACTGGCTATCACATACAAAGCCCTTCTTAGCCTTGGACCCAAGTACCTGCATTACGGCCTGTCCTCCTATGCTCTGCCATGACAGATTTGCTCATCAGAGTAGGGCCATCTCCAGCTGCCACCCTAAAAATCTGCAAGATCGACTGCCCAAACACATGCATTTGCTGTAGTAGCCCCCACCTTGTGGAATGGGCTGCCTAAGGAGGTCAGGAAGGCCCCCAGGCTTTTAGCGTCCTGCAAACTATATAAAACAGAATTGTTTTGGAGAGGGTTTTCTATAACAGTACCAGGGCTATACTATAATGGAATTGTTCAGGAAGATACTTTAATAAAGGGAACAGGACTGTGAACTATAGTACTGTGAATAGTATGTTTATTGTTATTTAACAAGTCATGTTTAGTACTTGTTAAGTCATGTTTAGTACTTAGGCACTGTTTCAGATTTTTGCAGTCCTCGTCCTACATTGCTTATTAGACGTTGCTTATTAGACGTTTCATCCTGTAGACTGCATTGACTTGCATTGTGCAATCCACCTTGAGTCTCCATGAGAAAGGCAGACTATAAATAATTGAAATAAATAAACTATGGAGGAGGAAGGATAAAAAAGAAGAAAAGCCAGTTCACTGAAAGCAGTGTAGTGCAAATAGATGACATTTACTCTCTGATGAACATTTGGAAGTACACCTGGCTTCCTTTTTTATTGACAAGCTACCAAGCGATACACACATGGAAGCCTGCTTCCTCACACAGATCTTGTTGTTTGGATCAGGGACAGCCATTGAGCTTGCCACTGCAACCCCTCCTCTGCAGCTGGGAAGTGCCTGCTCAAGCTGAGAGTCCAGGGATGGGGGTCTCCTATAAAGAGGGGAATTAGACGCACCTAAGAATGTTGTTCTCAAAGACCCACTTATTTTGCTACAGTGCTTTTGACTGTGAGGATGTATCCATCCGTGTAATTCAAAAGTTCCTATGGGACGGAGGATCAGAGAACACACACCTGAGAGTACACAGTCTCTGACATGAATTTCTGTTGCTAAAAACTAAGGGTGACATGCTGCAAATATGCAAGAAAATTTTGGTTGTTTTGGAAAAGATTTCCCAACCCAAGATTTTCTAACATATTTGGAACATCTCTCCTTGAGCTCGTTTTAGTACATACCACATGCACACAGGCTGCTAATAATGGGAGTGACTATTATATTTATATTCTGTCCTTTCCCCAAAGAGTTTTCACTTTTATACCCTTTTATATAGTCTCTGAGGTTACGCTAATACAAAGAGTGGTCAATAGTGGACCTCATTGCTAAGAAGGCGTTTGAACTCATTCCTCATTGGTCCAAAACCAGTAGTCTATCCATTACAATCCACTGGGTTCATCAAGTACATCTGAATACTGGCCTTTCTCCAAAGAGCTCAGGTAGTGAGCAACAACTCTGTGAAGTGAGGCCCTGTCTGCACGCATAGCTCACTGCAGCTTACTGCAGAGAATCGGAGCAGGCGAGCCTTCAAGTCTGTCCTTAGAGTTGTGCTCCTGCCATATGAAACATTCTTTTTCTCCTGTGTATTCATTCTGTAGTATTCTGTGTATTTATTCTGCAGTTACAACCAAAATCTGCTGTTGTTCTTAATTGGAAGAAGAAGAAGAAAAGAACAGATTGGATTTATACCCCACCCTTCACTTGGAGTCTCAGAGCGGCTTACAAACTCCTTTCCCTTCCCCTCCCCACAACAGACACCCTGTGAGGTAGGTGGGGCTGAGAGAGCTCTGACAGAAACTACCCTTTCAAGGACAGCTCTGACAGAACTATGGCTTGCCCAAGGTCATGCAGCAGGTGCAAGTGGAGGAGTGGAGAATCAAACCCGGTTCTCCCAGATTAGAGTCTGCATACTTTACCACTACACAAATGTGGGGATATCAGTTGTAATGTCAGGGGGGGAGGTGTCCAAAGGTTTTAAAGTTAAAACAATGAGGCACCATTTTTGTATCATTCCAATTTTTAGTATATGTGCTGCCGAAGCGAGCCATTTTAATTTCAGGCTTCCAGAGACTGCCAAAATGGTTCCTTCCCCCCAATGAGGAGCATCAGGGCTCAGTTGGAACCCAAGCAGAAGCCCGCTGAGGGCGCCCAACCCAGAGTTGGCCTCCCTATGTCCTGCACAATGAAGGACTACCAAATCCACTTTCTCTTCTACTGGGCTGCTATCCTAAACACACTCAAAAGGCAGTGTGCTCAACTTATACACAGGGCTTGCTTCCAAAGTTCGGAATGAAGGTGCTGAGGCTTATATTACATCTAACTCAGATTCTCGGGGGGGGGGGATACTGGCCCAGAAGGAAGCAGCATGACAGGAGGAGCAGCTGGGAGCCCAAGCAGAAGCCTGCCGAAGGCTCAAAGAAAGTGACTGCCCCAAAGCAAGCTTCATGGCAGTGTGGGGATTTGTAACCCAGTCTTCCAGATCCTAGTCTAGTACTCTGAGGTCTTTACTCAGTAGGTCTGACACAACTTCACTAGACTAGCTCTCTCAGACTTAAGGGCAATCTTATAAAACCCTTTTCTTTTCCTAGGATTCTGACAAAAGTCCTCTCAGGCCTGTTGTCCTGTGCCGTCTGCATTCTAATTGATTGTTTTATGGTGATTTTCTATAACATGAACTGGGCATATGGGCTAAAGCAAAGAATGAAATAAATCTATAGGAGAAGAACAGAAAGTTCAGTCCTGTAAGAGACAATGCTAAATTGTTTGTTATACAAAAAAAAAAACCCACCACATTTTAGCTAGTGCCTTAGATTCTCTGAGCAATCCTTTGTGTTTTGTCCCCGACTGGGATGTGCATATTTATTATGCAGGGTGGAGTTCAGCTTTATTTCTTGTAAAGAGAACTGTACAGGATTGTGGGAAGCTAGGGGCCAAGGAAAAGTGTTTACTAACCTCCTACACTGGCATTTGAAGCTGGTTCCCTTAAAATATTTTTGTTAATAAAGGAAAGGGTAAATATTGCTACCATAATGCACAAGGAGGGCAACTCTCTGCCCACACCTTACCTTGCCGTCCTTCATTTCTTTCAACTATACTGGAGTTCGGCAAGCAAAAAATACGCTTTAAATAGCAGTATACGATAAAGTAAGATGGGAGTGGAGAGACAAGTTCCCCTTTGTCAGAGTGCTTCAGTTTGTTCAAAAATAGACCCTCTTGATTTACACATGAATGGTCGAACTCATGCATATTTGTGCTTTTAAATCAATATCAAAGGGATATCAGATACTGAATCAGTGGTTCTCTCTTCTATAATCTGATCCACCATCATCAGTGCTCTCTCTCATATCTCATGTGTGCATTCGTTCTTTTGTATCATGTGGTACAGTCTCTATCTCCCATTCAGTCTGCAAGGAAGGTTGGCTGCCTATTGGTATGGGGGAAACCTGAGGCTTTTGCCTCTGTTTCTTCCCCTTCTATGCCTGTAGCCTGCCTGTTTGCCAGCATACACACACAGCCTTACCTTCCCCCCCCTTTCAACAGCAAGTGGACTTCCTGTCATGGTTGGAAGAAAATGTAGCCTAAGAACATAAGAGAAGCCAATGTTGGATCAGGCCAGTGGCCCATCCAGTCCATCACTCTGTCACACAGTGGCCAAAAATACCAGGTGCCATCAGGACACTAGAAGCCCTCCCACTGTTGCTCCCCCCACCCCCAAGCACCAAGAATACCGTGCATCACTTGCCCCAGACTGAGAGTTCCTATCTATACCTTGTGGCTAATAGCCTCTGATGGACCTCTGCTCCATAGGTTTATCTAATTCTCTCTTGAAGCCATCCAGGCTTGTAGCTGCCACCACCTCCTGTGGCAGTGAATTCCATGGGTTAATCACTATTTGGGTGAAGAAGTACTTCCTTTTATCTATTCCAACCCGACTGCTCAGCAATTTGTTGATCTGCTTCCTCTGTTCCTCTTCTGCCTTGCTGTAGACTATGTGCAGTCAAAGCCTTTGCCACAGCCTAACAGGTGCAGCCACAGAAAATGAAATATCTCTCATAAACAAGATCTGTGGTTATGTAAATCAGGAAACCCCAGTATGCTCATAAGCACCATTCAGGACAATCCCGTATGGCAGGAAGATGGGCTAACTAGATTACAACCCTAACACGCAGATATCTGCTGAGTCACTTTGTACTCTCACTGCCCCCCTCCCCCTACGCTCTTGAAAATGAGAATAGACAGCCAGATAACAAAATAAGCAAGAGTGGAAAGTTTCTGACCACTTGCAGGTCATAAATATTTATTTTCAGTTTTAGAGCGTTTATGAGTAGAAGTTGTTAGATTCTAATCAGGGCTTTTTTGTTTCGTTTTGTTTTTAAAAAGAGGCATTGAAACTCTCAAAAGGGAAATGAAGTTTTCAATTTGTGTACTGAAAACTTACGAACTTTTAAACATTTTAAAAATAATTTTGTCAAAGAGGTTCTGGAACTCCGTTCCGGAGTGTTCCCCCAGAAAAAAAGCCCTGACTCTAATCAAGGATGGACTTGATTAGCAGACTTTCAAATGCACATCTCTCTAATAAATGACATTAATAGGAAAATTTAATGGAACCCATGCATTCCCTAAACATTTAATCAGTAGTATAGAAGATTCCTAACAAAAAAGAAAAGGTCATTCACCAAAACTGAAACAGAACAACTCAAACCATTCTAAATATGCTCACACATATGTATGCTGCTGGCTACTAAAATATTACAGTACCTAAACAATGCCACAAAGCAAGCTAAAGAGAACCACCTCCTGTGGATAACAAAATCTTAAATAAAAAAATATCCCAAGTATTTATAGCTGTTTGGCAAAAGATCAGGAGAAGTATTGCTTCATTAAAAATTAAGTGAACTGACATTTTTGTGATCTGAGCATTCACAAACGATTAGTTAAACTTCACTGCAGGTACCTAGCTGCTGTGATTCATCAAAGTGGGTATGTTATTTTTTCCCTCACAAAACACCAAAATATAACAAAAAAAGAGAAAAGGCACACTGTGCTGGACTGCAGCCAAAAACCTGTTTAGAGAGAAATTAACCGAGAGATTTGATCCTCAAATGCTGGATGAGATCAAATATATTCTAAGTCCCCCTCACCCTAGTGCAGGAATCAAGAATTCTCTAGCAGAACACTATAATATGAGAGGAAAAATTGGGTTCAGCAGATGAGGTAAAGATTAGACAGTGCTATGGGATTCATTCCTGCCTGGTTAATGCAGTAATGTTTTCCTTGCAAAAAAGGTGGCCTATGTTAAAACCCACTCACCAGCAATGCTGCCTCTTACGCTGTGGAGTCTTGTGAGCAAAAATTCTACTTTGTGAACCACTGGCATTAAAGTTGTGAGTGAGCAATTTGGTTACTGCATAAATGAGTTTGCTCTGGAGCCATCCTTCCTGAGTTAAGACAAAAATGTGTGAGCCGGAGGCTAAAAAACTGTGAGCTAGCTCACACTAACTCAGGCCGTGGACAGACTGGCGTTCGGCCGTGCCTCCATGGCGCAGCAAAACAAGGCGGGGGGAATTGCCCCCGCCGTGCGGTGTTCGCACACCGCCGCAAGGAAGCTGCCTGCAGCGTCCAGACTGCGGGCGGCTTCCGGTGGCGGTGTCTGAACGCCGCGCGGCTCCCCCGCCCGGCGCACATCCACACCCGCCGGAAGCGGGTGGAACTTTGAAGTTGTGCCCGGCTGCTGCAGGAGGAGCATGGCGCCAGACGCGTTGTGTCCGGGCCGCCTCCTCCAGGCAGATGTGGCAGTCTGAACGGCTGCTCTGCCTCCGCTTTTAAAGTGGAAGCAGAGCGGGCCAGACTGCCAGTCTGTCCTCGGCCTCAGCTTAGAGGGAACACTGCTCACAAGCGTAAATGAGATCTGCAAATGATGGCCCTCATATTCCTTCTTCTTCACAGCCTCAGCAGAGAATTCTGACCAACTCTTTGGCAAATCATCACACATCACCAAGCGTATATAAACTCAAACCAAGACAAGATAATACATATTAAGATGTGCAGCATCACACCACATCATTCTGTCATCATACTAAAGGAATTGACAGCACAGCACGTCTGGTGATGGAGGTATGCTCTGCATAAACAACAACTGCTAGCAAGACAAACAGAAGCGAAGGGCAGATAAATAAAGCTAGTCTTTCCAAAACCTTTAACGAAACCTTGCCTGTGGAATGCCCTTCTTCCCAAGGCTCGTTGGAAACTTTCCCTACTCTCTTTTAGGCACCAATGCAAAATCATTTAATAGGCTTTTAATTAAGGGGTTGCACTTTTAAAATTGTTTTTACAATCTGTTTCTAACCTGAAAACTTTTTTAAAAAATGAGGCTCGTTTTAGGCCATTAAATGTTTATGCTTTTTAAAGCTAGGTTCTTGATGCTGAGTTTTAATAGTTTGTTAATTTTTAATGATTTTATGCTGCTTTATGATTTTATCATGTTTTGCTTTGTAAGCCACTCCAAGCAGGTTCTCTGGAGTAGCAGCATATAAATTTTCTAAATAAATACAGAAGTGTCGTCATCCTCACAGATGCTGTGATGTTAAGCCTGAGGGGGAACCTGATTGTGAACGTTGTGCATTTTGTCTAATTTTCCTTTAGTACTACAAGGGCAAGTCATTCCACACAGGTACACAAGCTGGAGGACTTGCCAGGCAGGAAGTACCAAACCATTTCCTATAATGAGGGCTTTTTTTCTGGGGGAACATGCTGGAACAGAGTTCCAGAACCTCTTCAAAAAAATATTTTTACAATGTTTAAAAGTTCATGAGTTTTCAGAACACAGACTGAAACCTTCATTTTCCTCTTGAGGGTTCCAGCACCCCCTTTTCACACACACACACACACACACACACACACACACACACACACACATATAGAGTGCCCTGGATATAACTGTACTTGCTGAAAAATCTCCCCTCATTCAAAAGCTTGTAGCAATGTACTTACACATAGGGAAAATACACTGTGTGGCAAATGGGTTCCTAATGGCCCCTTAAATCCTTAAACACTGATCAGCTCCTAGCATGCATCTCTGAAGGCAATGGAAAGTAAAGCATCAAACCTCCCATTCCACCTATTGCCACTGCTGGCTGTGTGTCAAGACTCGTTGTTCTTGCAGTGCCAGGGTTCTTTCTGCAAAACAAACAGAACCTGCCAACAGTGTTTCAGTGCAACTTCCTACAGTAAATGTCTATTGCTGGAATGATTACATTTTTGTACCATCCCTACATGGAATCTAAGTGGCTGTGGGTGCTCATTTTACTAGTGAGTCAGGTCTAATAGGACAAGCGGCAGGGATCTGCTCTGTCCAGCCAGGTTCAGAGCAAGATTCTAAAAGCAGGAGAGATGTAGCCTAGCAATAGGGCAGTTCTGGGTCCCAGGACTGAGCACAGTCCAGAGAAATAATGCAGTGACTTCCTCAGGGTGTACTGACAGCCACATATATCTAATTTAGTGTTTTCAATGAAGGCCTGACAACGACATCTTTCAGAGTTGAAGGAACTGACCTTCTGTCAGAGACACATTGATGATATTTATCATCCACTAGGAATAAGGCCTGTTGTGGAAATAAATACAACGGGCTCTAGAAAGAGACTCTGGGAGAGTGCCCCGGCCTTGGGCACTCAGGGTCAATTTGCTGTGGCAACCTCAGCAGGGTATAATGACACAGTCCACCATTTTTTCCAGGGGAAGATCTCTGCCATCTGAAGAGCAGTTGTAATTCAGCATGATCTCCATTCCTCCCCTGGAGATTGGCAACAATGGTTCCCCATGAGGGAATGGGTGGTTTGAAGGGTGGAGTTGATTACACTGAACATTTCTGAGGTCTCACCCCTACTGAAACCTCACCCTCTCCAGGGTCCACCCCTCAAATCTCCAGGAATGTCCCCACCTGGAGTTGGCAACCTTACCTCCCAGCCAACCGTCAATGTATCGTTATCTGCCCCCTGGCTTCAGCTTTCCATCTCTTCCCCCCTCCCCCCTAGAGAGCAGTTGTAATTCTGAGTGATCTCCAGCCCCCACCTGGAGATTGGCAACAATGGTTCCCCATGAGGGACCTGCTGGCTTGGAGGGTGGAGTCTATGGCATTGTACCTGTCTGAGGTCCCACTCCTCCTCAAACCTCACTGTCTCCAGGCTCCATCCCTCAAGTCTCCAGGAATTTTCCACCTGGAGTTGGCATCCCTATCTCCTTCCCAGCCAATCATCATCCTCACTCTTCAAGTTTCCATTCCCCCCCCCCGCAGCCTCCAACGTGCTCTGAAGCCCTGACTGCTGTGTCACATTGGCTGTCATAAAGGGTCCATCTCAGCAGGGTATAAAGAAGTAGAGTCCACCATTTTCTCCAGGGGAGAGCATTCTCCATCTGGAGAGCACTTGTTATTCTGAGTGGTTTCCAGCCCTCGCCTGGAGATTGGCAACCATACTTCCCCTGGTGCAAAAGTAATCTTTCTCTGCAATGGGGACCAAAGCAGCTGACATCATTCTCCTCTCCCCCTTTTTGACTTGCACAACAACCCTGTGAGGTAGGTTAGGCTTAAAGTCTGCGACTGGCCCAAAATCACCCACTCAGCAAGAAACTGGGTCTAGCAGATCCTGCTCTAAATCACTGACTGCTACACCTAGGGTAGCCAACCTCCAGGTGAAGCCTGAAGATCGCCAGGTATTACAATTGAACTCCAGACAACAGATTGCCCCCCCCCCAGAGATAATGACTGCTTTGGAGGGTGGCCTCTATGGCATTCTGTTCAGCTGGCCCCAATGAGTTTTCTCCCAAAGGCCATCATAGGTGTGGAAAGGGGCTTTCACAGAAGCAAGCTTGGTTGCCTAGCAATGGGCACTGAGGGGAAAGTTGTCGACTCTGATGATGGAATAGGGTTCCCAATTTCCAGGTGGGGCCTGGGGATCTCCCACTTTTACAATGGATCTCAAGCTGACAGAGATCAGCTCCCCTGGAAAAAATGGCTGCTTTGGAGGGTGGAGTCTATGGTATTGTACCATGCTGAGGCCCCTCCCCTCCCCAAACCTCACCCTCTCCTGGATCCACCCCCAAAGTCTCCATGGATTTTCCAACCCAGACCTGGCAACCCTATTATGGAAATACCTGAAGATTTGGGGGGTGGATCCAGTGGAGGGCAGCATTTGGGGGGGGATGGAAGGACTCAGCAAGCTATAATGCCATAAGGTCTACCCTCCAAAGCAGCCATTTTCTCCAGGGGAACTGATCTCTGTCATCTGGAGATCAATTGTAACAGCGGGAGATCTCCAGGTCCCACCTGGAGATTGGCAACCCTAGGGGGAAAGTCAGCCACACAGCAGGGGGTTGAAGGGAATGGTTTGATGGTTGCTGGCCCACCTCATTTGCCAGCCAGCCATGGTGGAGCTAAGCAGGAGAAAGAACCTGAGGAATTTCACAGAGCCAATATGTTCCGTTTCAGGAACTCTTCAGTAAAGGTTTCTGTCAGGCATTTTACACAGAACCATATTAGTACCGGTTCCCTAATGGAACATGTTGGCCCTTTCACACAGAAACGGGCCTTTCCCATTGGGGAAGTGTTCCTGAGCCGGTTTACCTTGAAACCTCCTCCCAAGTGTTCTTCAGTTCCTGAAGCGCTACGGGGTGCTGTGTGAAATGGCCCCCTGTTTCTGACAGTTTATTCTGACAGTTTATTCTGGGCACGCTGGCAGTGTGCGGGGGAGGGGGTTATGCTGTTAGTCTATTGTCTTTTCACTGACAGAAGCAGGCCACTGAGGGAACAGTCAGACCCACCTGGCAGTGGGCGGAGGAGAATAGTGGACCCAGCATTCAGTTGGTCCTTCCCCTTTGCTGGCTCCCTCCAGACTGAGGCCGAGACGCTGGCCGGTGGCTCTGTGGGCGGAACTGAGGCAAAGCAGGGAGAGAATGCAGCCAGTGGCCAGGGACCCCCTTTTGAGTGGCAGTCCATCTAGCCAACTGATTTTGGTGCCCCATGGAATCTTGCCCCATGGAATCTTGAAAACGGCTTTATATAATAGGAAAGATTATGGATGTTTATCAAAGAGAGGCAAGGTTCTGTAAACATGAAGGGGTTTTTAATGCTCCAAGCATTTTTCCATGTCCCCAGTGTGGCTCCAAATGAAATGAATCCATAGATTCCTGAATAATAGCTCTTCAAGACCATTCATAACCTTTTTAGATAATGTGGTATCAAAGTCAGATAGGATGACTGATAAAGTGTTTGGCAAATTGATTTCAGTGAGTTTCTGAAATATTTGTTACTACTCCCAGGGGCCTAGAGGCAGCAAGCCTCTTCCAGTTCAAAACAACATCACTGGTTAGCATTGTATGGATACGATAGTGCCTAAGTAGTAAACTTCTCATCATTGTCACACACCAAGAAAATTCTAAGATGGACAATATACCAGAGCTGTCAGGAAACAATTTGATTCATCTGTCTTGAGGTCAGAAAATGTTAATTGATCTCCCACCTCAGCATGCCTTCTGTGATTCATTAATGGTAAATACCTATTCTGGGAAGTAGATACTTTCCAGATTTAGAATGGGGACGGAAAGTACAGTGAAGGAACAAAAAGGCTATCATAGGCATGCAAAACTTGTGAGCCACCACAGCTCACTCCTCAATATAACTGACTACTTCAAACCCGCCTGTATTACTACCTGCATAGGACTCTATAAACACAGGGTTTTCAAATAACCTGGCCATCAATCATTGCATCATCATTTTAGCTAATTATGGGGGAATCACTGAAAAACTTATCTCAAGGCCGCCTCTCATATCAATTTTTTAAACCAGAAGCACTTTTAAATTAGCAAGATGACTAGAAAAAGGCTGTGCATTTCCCTTCTTGATCATCTTGAAGCCCCCACAGGCTTTGTTCAGACGGCTCACCAGAACATGATTTAATTAAACCAGCTGTGGTTAGTGTGACTGTTTACATGCACACCACTCCATTAACTATAGTTAATGAGGGTTATCCAACCAGGATCCAATGCCAGGATCTGAAGAGTCTTTATTAAATTTTCTAAATAAATTGAAAATAAATAACTTTGATTTTACATGATGCACAAATGCAGACAAATTCGTTTGATCTTAGTTTAATTTTGGCTTGCTCCCCAGTGATAGCTTTATTCACTAAAGACAGAATAAATGAAATACAAATTTGTTGAAGTAAACCAGGAGTTAAGTGATTGTCCGTGAACCGAATCGTGGTTTCACAAACTAGCCGTAATTAAAATAAACCATGATTTAATGTGATATCGGAACTGACCCACAGAGTTCTAAGGAAGATGAAATACATAGCTACTTATCGCCACACATTCTGAAGCACAATTTCACTAAAAACAAAAGTAATAAAATACTTTTTTTATTAATCTCATTCAATTATATGAAATTAATGGGTTGTTCTTCTCAGTATAGTACAATTTACAATGCACAAAGACTGTGTGGTGCACATATATCTATTTAAAGAGTTTTTCATAAGGTGATCAATTCAACAACGTACATTCAAGATACATTCAAATGCATTAAAATCATAGGTCTTCTAGTGATGCTTGCAGAATGCTGAAATGCTGACGAAGTTTCCCAGACTATACATTAATTTCAAGATCTTCTTCTGAACTTGACAAATGTTCTGGACGAAACAGGTATTCTAAGTTTCCTCCCAAGTAGCAGTCTCCAAAGTACATTCATTAACCGGTTATAAACACCTCCATTTCGCCTGAAGGCTACACTACCATTCTAAGATTCTATCAAGGCCTCCTAAGTATAATAACATTTGATATATTAAGCCAAACTCATTCTATATTATGAATAGTGTAGGCTCTTGCAGGATGCACTGAGATCATTAAGAGCCTGTCTGCAGTTATGCTAATAAATTAGTAAATAGAAAGAATATTAGATTTCAATAGCAGTACAGTGATTATTTTATTATTATCATTACTACTTCTGTTCCTACTGCTACCACCACTACCTCCTCTGTTTAAACTAGGGACACATCTATTTGACATTTAATCAAAGCAGCAACAAAAAAGACGTATCTCTAGTTGAAACAGTTTACAGTCTAAATTAAGAGTGGAAAGACACATAAAAACAGTTATTTGGATGTAATCCACCGCTACAGATGGAGGCTCAGGTCTCATCTGTGGTTCATATCACCTTTAACAAACAAATGTGCCAGCTGTAACTCTTGTTTGAATGACATAATTTGGGCATGGTTGTCCATGTTTTGATCACATCCAGGTAGAAGACTGCAATGTGATCTAGTGTTTGAAAATTGTTAAGAAGGTTGAATTGGTGCACAATAAGGCAGTGAGATTACTGAGCAGTATAACATGAAAAACATTTCCCAGTTTACAATTGCTGCACTGGCTCCCCTTTTGTACACAACTGAACACTTTTGTACACAGTTTAAAAGGATTCACCTTTGAGTGGTCTGGCAGCAGGATATTCAAAGGTTCTTGTGCTCCCATGTGATCGTACTTGTCTACCGAGGCTCACTTTCTGAGGCAAGGTGTGTGGCTTCTAGGGACCCACAGTCTGTTCTGTTGCAGCATCTTGACTCTGGGGAACTCACCCCCTATAGCCATCCACTATACCCCAGATCTATTAATCTTAACAATACTTTAGTAAGATGTTTCTTTTTGACTGATAACTACCCTGGTCTGCAGTAGAAAAGCTAGAAGATTCAAGTCTAATATCACCTTAGAGACCAAAAGGATTTGGGGAATATGAGCTTTTGAGAGTCCAAGCTCCCTTTGTTAGGTACTTTTTAAAAAAAAACAACTGAGGGGTTGTAATGATTATTTTGTTTCTCTGAATATTCTCTTTTAATTTCTATTTTATTGTGGTGAGTCAGCTTCACCATGTACTGGTTTTAACATTATGAGTGCTGATTAAATAGCTTAAATGGCTAGCTATTGTTGATGTGAAGAAAAGGATGCCTGTCAGGTCAGATCTCCCTCTGTGTTACTGTGGCCACTGCATTCATTGCCAGGTTAGTTAAATGAAGGGATGGGCACAGCACCACTGTCCAGTACCTCATGGGCTGCTGGGGGCATTTGGAAACCATGCTAGATACCTGATGAAGTCATTGGAATTTCCAGATTTTGGAACAGGACTTGTGGGGTGAGCTATCTTTCAAGTTTTTGATAAAGTAGCCAAGTTTGTGGAATGCAAGGAAGTTTATTCATCACTAGTTTCAGAAGATGTAAGAAAAGCAAATACTGTGTCTATTTTTAAAAGAGGCTGGCGGACCACATCAGATTTAGACAAGTTAGCCTGATTAGTTTACATCAGAGTTAGAAGGACAAATAATAAAACAGCTAATTTGTAAGCATCTAGACAAAAAAATGCATGATTACTAGCAATCAACAAAGCTTTGTTGAGACCAGCCTGGTTTTCTTGATAAAATAAATGGTTCCATGGACAAAGTAGATGAACTCGTGGCTAAGACTGTGGTCTATATTTTATTGATATTCTGACATCAGCTGGTTGAACCGCCATGGTGCTGTGAAATACCTAGTTGTTCAAAGAACAAAACAGTTTAGAGTCCAGCTTCTAACCCAGACTAGAGCACTTTACATACTGGAGACATAGGGAAGTGTTGCAAACCAGAGGCAAGGAGGCTGAAGTTGCAAAATAGGCGGTGGATTGAAAAACAGGAAGAGTTTTGAAGAAAAGGGCAAAGAAGAAAAAGGGACTTGAGGCAAATATAATGAAAATAGCTCACAGATTTTAATGTCAGGAGAGAAGACAAGAGTTCTAGGGAGTTGGGCCACAAAATAGAGTTGCTAAGGGAAATGGGGCAGAGTAGGCAGGAACCCTCAGAAGCAGTAGATGGTAAAGATAAGGAGTAAAAGAAAGGAGGAGCAAGAGATAAAATAAAATAAAAATAGCATTGGGGCTTTGCCCATTGGTATGAAAAAATGGATAGATTTTTTTTTGGGGGGGGGGGCGGCTTGGACCAGGGCACAAAAGCAAATGGAGGTTTTATTTGTAGACTCCCACAAAGCAAAAAGAGTTGGAAAGAGAGCAACCAAAGTGAGTCTTGCAGGTGATTTAGACCTTGATGGCACAAAATCTGTTATTGTGACTCCTGAGGTCACTGCAGAATTGTGAACTTGCAAGATAACATGGCACTGAGTGCTAAGAGGCAAAAGAAAATTGTGGTACTGTTAGAAGAGGATTTTTTTCAAATAGGATGAATGGCAAACGAGGTTCAATGCAAGTTAGTGAAAACTAATTTCCACTGGGGTAGCCCCATAGCTTTACATATATATACTAAAGGGGTCTGAACTGGTGGAAAATGACCAGGAAAGAGATCTTGAGGTTGGACAGCTCAATGAAAATGTCAACACAGTGTTCGTTAGGACTGGAAAAGGAAAATTCTTTGCTAAGGGTTATCTGAAAGGGGACTGAAAATAAAATGGCCAGTATTACCATCCCCTTGTATATTTATGGTGCCCTGCATACTTTTCTGGTCACCCCCCCCCCCAAAAAAAGGAAACTGTAGAGCAAAAAAAATGCAAGAAAGGACAAAACAAAATAATGAAGAAGCTGGAGCACATTTCCCATAAGAAAAAACTGAAGACTTTGAGGCTTTTCAGTTTACCTAAAAGACGACTTAATTGGGACATAATGAAATTTTGTATAAAATGGGGAAAGTGGTGTGAGAGAACTGAAATAGTAGCATTCAAAAGCACTTAATGACAATGAACAGCGGATTCAGAACAGATAAAATAATGTAGTTCTTCACAAAATATATATTTAACTTTTGAAATTGTTATTGTCAGAGGGTGACTCACTATCTCACATTTTCTTCCATTGTCCAAAACACACAACAGCAAGAGAGAAATCCCGTAGAAAATGGATGCTGAAGTATTCAGCCTTTTCTGATACTACGAGACTACTCTTGTACTGTAGACATAATGAATTTCTGTTTTACTGTGTTTTTAAACTCTTAAATTTTCTTCTACAGTGCATGGCAACTGGGCTATTAACCCTAAATAAACTTGAACTTGAAACTATTGCATAGGGTGCAGTTATAGCCACTTGAGTATGTTTAATTTAAAAGAGATTAGACAAATGCATGGAAGATAGGTCTAGCCTTGGTAGCTAAAATGAAGCTCCCATGCTCAGAGGCAATGTATGTGTGCCCACAGTTGCTATGGGTAATAGGATACTGGATGGACCATTGGTTCTCTACCAGCATAAAGCTTCATCTTTCAGTTCTCAGAAGAGAAACATCAACATTTCACTCTGAAGTCCCTTGCTGGAATTAGGAACTACTTGTAAATATCACCTGTGATATTAAAACTAGAGATTACTATATTTTCTTGATTTTCTATTTTTATGTCAAAAAACTGCAAAGACAGTTTCACAGAGCAGCATGAGCCATAGATGCTAATCTCAGCTCAGCTCAAAGCTGTGCAAAAAGAAGACCAATTATTAAGACTCCAATAAACTACGCAGTCCCTGAGCCAGACCACAAGGCACAGTTCACGGGAGTTTTCAAGCCTTGAGAACAAGGCAACCGTGAACTTCCCTGAGGTGACTAACCTAAAATTATGCAGGGAATACACTCTCTGAGAGCCTTCCCACAGTCTATGTGACTGGGAGCAACTTTGCCTTCCAGCCCTTCTGACAGACACGTAGGTTGAACATGTTTGTGTGCTTATAAAGAGGATGTATAGGAATTCAGTTGAAGTTCAGGGCCCTTCTTCAGACTTGGTCAGAAAAGTTAATCAGCTGCAATGCTCCTTACTCCCAAGACTCAGGATCTTCCCTGAGATGTGCCCAGTGGCAAACCCAAGAAGCTGAACAGTTCCTGGAAGCCCAAAGCAATCTTTGGGGATGTTGCACATTTACTTCTAGTGCCCAAGACTTGAATAAAAATTAGATGACATTTTGAGGGATGCAGTCAAAACTACACCAACAGCACTTTTTTAAAAACTCAGTGAATATGTACATTAAAAAGAAAATTTAAGCTCAGCTAGTCCCTGAGGTTAGGACAGTCTTTGGCACTGGATTTGTTTCTTCTCATTTTATCCAAGTGTTCATGATGTTTCCAGTGGGGTCGCATCTAGGCACTGATAAGGCTATAATGATAGGGGCAGGTTGTTATGCTAGAAGAGTGGCATTTGATGTTCTGCAACACTGATTATCCCCATGCTGTCAAGTTAATGTAATAATTTCCAAATCATATGGGAGCTCCCCAAAATGTGGCTTCTCCCTACATTTGTCTCACTCTCCTTGAAACTGGGGGAATGTTGGCATGAAGAGGAGCCACAGTGTGGACTTTTCCCGTGTGGCTCATGAGTTCATGTGACCCAAATGGCAAAGAAGTAGCACTGCGGTGGCTCCCACATTGCCACTCTAACATCATATCCCAGTCTGAAATGTCCTCCATGCTTCAGTATCAAGTTTAGCCAAACTATTCACTGTTCATACAATTATTTGTATGCCTTTGGTGCATAATGAGCATGTTTGTGTCCAATGAAAATCTGAAAATTATTTGTGTATTTGAATTGTTTCCATCCAAAGCACTATCAAAATATCCATCTGAAAATCTTGCTAGAAGAGCTATCGTGCCAAAGGTACATGAGTCCAAAAAAACAAAGTTCCAGATTCCATTGTGCTCCCGCATAAGTTAACATTGCTGTCAGGCCTTTGGCATGAAATAATATAATGCCTTGTGACAAGATGCAAGAAATGTACAGGGAAAAGATAATGAATCTTTCAGACACACAGAATGTTTTCAGGCCAAATATCATCTGCCTCTTGTAGCCAGTCCAAACACACGACAATTAACTAAACAGAAGTGAATATTAAAACACATGCGGCATCCAAGCACCAGCAGCTTTTCAAATGGATAATTGTGTTACATTTAGCAGAAGACATAAACAAAGAAAATAAAAGTAATTACATGGGAATGATTTTTTGTGCATAGATTGATGTAGTGTTTCTTGGAAAAAATGGAGTTAAAGAGTAAGAGCATATTCCAGTTTAAAGGCTGTCTCTGCTATATTCTCAAAATACACTATAGGGTTTAGGGATGGGAGCTTTCTAATAAAAATGGTAGTAGGAATCAAACTCTGCAAGTTGAAAATGCCAGTCCTGTAAACTGGCAATGTTATAATCATAGGGTTAGATCTAATTATTCTGTTTTAGAAAGTGAGGGGACATCTTCCAGTAGAAGTGGGCTCATTGAGCAGAGAGAACAATTGGAACCAACCCTGGCAGCAGAATGGTGGGACCTGACTGTGCGGAAAGGTCTAGTGCTCGACCGAGAGGGTTGCACCTGGAGATGTCGTTATGAAGGCGTTCTCTCCTGTACAGAAAACATGTCTTTTATGGAATATGTGCTAACACATTAATAATCAGCTAGTCAGGTTTATCCTTTGTAAGGAAGGTTCCAGGATGTTACTTCTTTGGATTGGGCAGAAACAACCTTCTAAGTAATACTATCAACTTACTCCTCATAATTCGTTTCTTTAAATGATGCTACAGCAATTTCATCTCAAGTCACTGCCAACATTTTCTTCATAAATAAGGCTGGAATATATTAAAGATCTGTAGGTAGGTTTTATTAACGGCTGTTCTCAGCTATGGAACATCTACATCCTTTGAAAAACATGCCAAAGTCCACACTTAATCAGGTGGAAGCGCCCTGAAATACTGCTTTAAACCTGCTTTAAGTAATTATTTTGTAGCACTTGTCTCCATATAGTAGGTGGGTATCACAGAGATCAGACGATTTTCTCCATTTCAGTGCAATCCTTTAAAGAAAATACCTTTAGAGAAAATACCACAGAGCCAGGGCTATTTTTGGGCAGGAACCCACAGTTATGGAGTTCTGGCTGGCTTCCGAGTTGGCCATGCCTACAGCCTTCCCCCCCCCCCGGGTTCCCCAGGAACCTCACAAGCTGCAGGGCACCTGGAGAGGCCCAGCCGATCCAGGGAGGGAAGGCAGTTTAAACTGCCCCCCCCCCTTGGTTTCCCCAGGCACCTTGCAAGCCACGGGGCACCTGGGGAAGCCAATCCAGAAACTGCCTTCCTTCCCTTGGGTTCCTCATGCACCCCGCAAGCCGCAGGGCACCTGGGGAAGCCAATCCTGGTAGGGAGCTGTGCTGTCAGGGGTGTGGCCTAATATGCTAATGAGTTTCTACTGTTGGGTGTGGCCTTTTATGCTAATGAGTTCTTGCTGGGCTTTTTCTACAAAAAAAAGCCCTGCCCAGAGCACACTGCAAACACCAGTGGTTTGCTACTTAGGAAACTCCACCAGAGGCAGCAATTTAAAGTGACCTGCTAGGGCAGCCAATTTGTGCATATTGGCCCAAAAGCCTTTCTATGTGGCCTGATGTGGGGGGTGGGGTGAATGTTCAAGTACGGTTGTAAGGTGAAATGGGCCTTATGGGCTTCATTGAATGGTATATTTTAGCAGCTTGATTGGATTTTCATTGGATTTTCATTAAAACATTATCACCTTGAGGATGCCATGTAATTCAAATAAATGAATAAATGAATAAAGACTGGAGCTTCTAGAGCATACAAGGGAACCTAATCTATTGAATTTCATCCAGGAAGTTTATTTCACATGGCATAGTCTTGATTGGCATATCCAGCAAATGAAACCAAGCAACAGTCCCAGCTCCTTAAATGCTCTGCCAGCTGTAGTTATCTCCACAGCATTCTTATTAAGACCAATTGATATCTTTGATTTTCCCACCCCCACTTCCTTCATGTTTTACAGGTGGAAGGCAATGGGTATTTCAGTTTCATGCAGCTGGGTTTAATGAGCACATAGGTGCTGAATTACCATCCACCCCCTTACTTCTATAGTTCTCTTTAACTTCCTGCTTCAGAATCATATAAGAGAAAACTAAGAACATTCTTTCAGAGATTGCACACACACTCCCCTTCCCTGGAGAAACAGGTTTGTAGCACTACAGATGAAGGTGTAGACCTCCTCCATGGCATGTAGTGCCTTTGTGCAGGGTTATTTGGCACACCAGCAGCACATGCTCCATGAGAAGTATGACCTGGCCCCAGTTACCCTGCTGAAGTCTGTTCAGAAGTTTCAGTTCTCGGACTTCTGGCAAGACTTGCGAGCATGGCGGACGTGCTCCTCCGCATCTGTGGGGAGCGCGATCCGTACCCAGCGGGAAGAAGGGGCTCTGGACTGGTGCCGAGACCCCAGAGACCCCAGTGAGGGGGCTCTGCCTGGGGTGGCCCGAAGGGGATCTCTCCCTACGGTGGCAACCGAGGGATAGAGATCTCTTTTCATCACCCCCATAGGTTCCCCCGCCGTGGGAGCCGTATGGCTGAAAGCGCAAATCCGAGAAGCAGCAGAGAGTGCGAAGCAATGAGGCTGGAACTGACAGTTACGCATGGAGAAAACGTGAGTCTGAAGTAAGAAAAGCAGAACACAGCAGGAAGACGGCGGGAGGAGTGAAACCCACCCACCCCCTCTCTGGGACTAGCGTACTTACGAGACTCTTTACGTGGTGTTACTGCAGGAATAAAAGCCCATCCGCCTTGCTAGATGGCAGCATTGCTCACTTGGAGATATAAACTTTAGAAGGACATAAGTGCTGTTTGAAAATTTGCTCCTTTCGTTCATCTTATCTATCTATAAACAAAGAGCATAGTCTCAACAATGACGGGGAAACCGAAACCTTCCCCCAAACTAGGAAGTACAGCTCCGAGTTCAAAGGTTGATACCACGGAGATGAGTGCAGTGTTCTCCTCGTTATTGCGACCTCTAGTGGACCAAATGACAGCTCTCAACGTTAAAATGGACAAAATGCAGCTAGAACTAAAAGAGTCGAATAAATCCACAGAGAAGCTGCAGCGAGAACTTCTGGAAGTAAAAACTTCAGTAAAAAACCAAGACGCAAGACTATAAAAGGCAGAGAAGGAAAAGGCCTTCCACCACGATCAGCTTTTGAAATTACAAATGGATAGATCGAATTTTTTCCTAAGACTTCAGAATGTGCCAGAAAACACAGGAGAAGACCTTAAAAATTTGCTAAGTGAAGCACTTGAACCAGTGACAGGCATGAAAGCAGCGGATATAAAAAGCGATATGGATATGGTTTACAGAACCTATCCAGATTACACTAAAAAGAAAAGCCTGCCTGGTGAAATTATGATAAGGTTCTCCAAAAAATCTACAAGAGACGTGGTGCTTAGGACCACAAACAAAGCAGCTCTGAAGATCCTGGGAGAAGAAGTAAAAGTGATGAAGGATATCCCATTTGAAATAAGGAAAAGAAGGAAAGCCTATGGAAAATTGACATCTTGGCTCCAGTCTGAGTCTATCATCTATCGTTGGAATACTCCAGAAGGACTATGCTTCAGCATCAAAGATAAGAAGTATAAGATTGACTCTGTTCAACAAGCGAAAAAATTTCTGGAAAAAAGCAAAGAGCAGAAAACTGGGAGAGACTCAGATGGTTCACTGGCCTCGCAAGAAAGCATGTATGGATTTGATAGCTCAAAGAGTGAAGAAGAAGTGTCTGACTCGGAAAAGGGAGCTGCAGCTCCAAAAATAGTTGAGACTGTTAAGACAAGAAGAGGACGAAAGAAGAAATAGTGATTAAACTGTTTTATTAAGCATTGCACTTATGTATTATAAATGGTTTAATTAACCGTATTTCTCTAGGTGGGCGTGCCTGCCAAATAGTTTTGATAACTTTTATAGTAGCAGTAACAAGTAATTGAAATTTATCCAAGGTTTTAAATGCTTCATAATTATTTTATGTAACAAGGTAGTATTAAGCAAATGATAAAGTACTCTCTGTATAAGGTATATGTAGCTTAGATTGTAGCGTTATAGTTGTAGTTATAGAGAAAAATCAATAAAAAATTTATAAAAAAAAAAAAGAAGAAGTTTCAGTTCTCACCAAGGGAGGCAGCTGGAATTTTCAGCAGCAGAACACATCTGACCAGTAAAGAATTATAGGGCTGTTAAGAGAAATTCTCTTAATTCCTCTTTCCCCAATATCTTCCTGAAATCCAACAGTCCTTTCCTTTTCCACCTTTTTCATGAATTTGGAGTCAGTTTCCAATCAATTGCCTTTTGGTCAAACAGAAATTTGAACAGAGGATGGGGCAGGAAGGCAGGGTCTGCAGAATTTCAGAATTTCACTCTGTAGATGCTTGGAGGACGGTGATGTCTTCCCAAACCTCCTTAAATGTATAAAACAGCTGCAAGCGTTGAAGTGACATCAGGGTGCTTTGATTTCTCTTCAAAGAGAAATGAAAGACAAAGCCCTCTCTTAAAAGTGAAAACAAGAGAATAAGAGGAGCCAATGCCTATATTTTAAAAAATGAATTTTGGGAAAAGAAATTCCCTTCCCCATAACTACCCTAGTAAAGAATTATCCTTATCAGCAATCTCTTTACTTCTCAGCACTATGCAAAGTGCTAGGTGTTACCTCAAAAGTCCTAAATGGTCCTGGCTAGAGCTGTTTGCTGTCACATGTGCCTTCTTTTCTTCTGAGGTTGTACTGTAGGCTCTCTTCCTGTTTGTGTCCCCACCTTCAGGGATAAAGTATCTGGCTATTAGAGACAAACCTTTCTCTACAGTGGCACCTCATTTATGGAACTCCTTCCCCACAGCTGCTTACCAGGTTAAAAAAAATCCTTTAGCTGAGTTTTGTTGATGGCTACATGGTAGTTCTGTTTTGGCTGTTGCTGGATTTTACCATTAGCTGCTGATTTATTTATTTATTTTATTTTTCTGTTGTAATTTTAATTACTTTTATTGTTTATATCCCCTGTAGTAGTTGAGCCTTCTTGTAAAACTGTGACACTTTATTGGGGGAGATACTATTTTATGACAGCCAGTGTGGTATAGTGGTTAGAGAGTAGGACTAGGATCTGGGAGACCAAGGTTCAAATCCCCAGTCTGCCGTAGAAGCTCACTGGGTGACCTTGGGCCAGTCACCCACTTTCAGCCTAACCTCACAGGATAAAATGGAGGAATAGAGAATGACGTAAGCCACTTTGGGTCCCCATTAGGTAGAAGAGTGGGGGCATAAATAAAGTAAATAAAATTTAATAAATAACCTATTTGGCTGATTTATAGACTGAAAGAGTGCAGGGCAGCATTTATAGAAGTAGGTGCAGGCAGGGCTTCTTTGTAGAAAAAGCCCAGCAGGAACTCATTAGCATAACAGGCCACACCCAACAGCAGAAATGTATTAGCATATTAGGCCACACCCCTGACAGTACAGCTCCCTCCCAGGATTGGCTTCACCAGGTGCCCCGTGGTTTGCGGGGCTCATGGGGAACCCGAAGGGGGGAAGCTGTAGGTGTGGCCAACTCAGAAGCCAGCCGGAACTCCATTCCTGTGTGTTCCTGCCCAAAAATAGCTCTGGGTGCAGGTCTCTGGAAGTTGTTATTTAAGACTAAGTAGGAATGTAAAAATGGTTTCCAAATTAAACCAGAATTTCATCTGCTGCCAACCCAATGGCTCAGGAAGTTCACATGATGAAGCTCCTGAAATCTGGTGATTCCTAGTTTTATTGCCCCCAAGAGCTTCTTATCAAAGCTATACTGCCTGAACATGAATGTTCTATTTAGGTACGATGGCTAATAGCTTTTGATAGAGCTGTCCTCAATGAATTTGTCAAGTCTGTTTTTCAAGCCAAATAAGCTATCAAATATCACAAGATCCTGTGGCAATTTAATAATTCCACATTGACATTGTAATTTGCTAATGCTGACCATCTGCCAAAGGATTGGTCACATCACTTTTTGCTTTTTATTAATTGTGAATGGTGAGAAATTAAACTAGTATTATTTTCCTAAGAGACGTAGGAGCAGGTTTTCCTGGGCAACAGGCTGGACTCCCTCAGGGTAATTCTTTGACAACCATTGGTGAAGTACCAGTGAATTTCAAGATTGCTCAATGTTGAAGAAGATTCTATAAGCATCTAGTCTCTCAGTGAGAAATTTCTGTTGCTGCTGTTGGCTTTAGTTTTCATTTATTCTGAAGCCTCTGAGAAGCTTTTGTAAGAATAACTTAAGAAAGAGGCATGAGAATAGGAATATTATAGAAAGACATCTGTATGCAATATATAATGCATTGCCAGAATTATTCAAACTTGACCTGATTGTTCAGTACACTGGCTGATTCAGCAATGCTGTTGAGTTTATGTTTAGTCTGTTTTTCTAGTTTCAGAAACACTTGTTTTCCTTGGACCAGAAAGGGCACATATAGAGCAAAAAAATAATAATGTTGGAATTACTGTATGATGGTCTTATCTGCAGAACATCTTGCTTTCAAGACTTATACAGATTACAGTTCATAAGGTACACGCTACTTCATTTTTCCTCTCAGTTCCCAACTTGCTATAGGGACTATCAGGGCTATTTTGGGGTTGGAATGCACTGGAATGGCGTTCTGGCTGGCGTTCATCCCGCCCCTCCCTGCTGGCGGGAAAGGGCATTGTATGCCCAGTCTCCATGCAGAGATCAGGCATCTGGCGCCTTTCAGTTCCTGATAAGTGCTGGTCTGGCAGAGCCCACCTGTGCCGGCGCGTGAGCTAGGAGAGGCAGGAGGGGGTGCAGAGAGGCATTTAAATGCCTCCCTGGGGCTTTCTCTGCCCGCCTGCTGAAGCGGGTGAGCAGGAAAAGCCCCACAGAGCCCCCTCCACCCTGTTCCTACCTCACGCGCCTCAGTGTGCGAGCTAGGAGAGGTGGGGGGATGCAAAGAGGCATTTAAATGCTTCCCTGTGGCTTCCCTGTCTTCCTCTTCCTCAGCTCCCTTTAAGTGCAAGGAGCCAAAACGAAAGGGCCCTGCATGCCTTCTGGCTTCCTGCAATTAAAGGGGCTCCCTTTAAGTGCAGGGAGCTGGCCTTGCTGGTGGGGGGGGGTGGCAGGGGCGGGGGCTTGAGTGGGGGTGGGAGAGACTCCCTCCATCCCCTTCTCTTTGCCCTCTTTCCTTCCTTCTCTCTCTTTCCCTCTTTCCCTTTTCCTCCTTCTTTTCTTCTCTCTTTCTGCACTGTCAGGGGTGTGGCCTAACATGCCAATAAGATTCTGCTGTTGGGTGTGGCCTATTATGCTAATTAGTTCCTGGGGCCTATGCAACTAGTTACACTTCACAGATGAAGTGTCTGAAATTCAAAATTTGTGAAAACTGTTTCAGTTCTTAAAAAAGGAATCTCCTCTGAGCCATATAATAGATCTATCTACGTATCTATCTATGAGCAGTAGAAGTTTTGTTAAAACTTTCCATTCTACTGCTGCTTACAGCTTCCTTTGTTTAAAAAAAGGTTTTTTTTAATGAGAGAAATACCCAGTCCTAAAAAATTCTAGGGACAGTACCTTATGGATATATAACTATCCTTTGGGCCATTGATCATATTTTCTTAATTCTAATATTTACTTTAATTATAAGTGACATGATAATTAGTTTGTATGAAATAACATGAAATTTAATTCCAGTCTCTAGCTGAAGGGAATTTATAAAGTGTGGAATAGCTCGAGTGATTATAGCAATTTTTTTCTTAGACTAGAATAGGCTTTTTTTTTTTTTTGCTTGGGCAGTAACCTGATGTTTGGAAGACCCTCATTCATACACACCCAAGAGATTAAATTGTTCTTAAAGAGTTGAGTGATAGAACATGGAGTCTAATGAACAAAGAGAGGGCAATAGTGGAAAATGGAGACTGGGCCTGGTCTAGTTATAAATATTATGATCTGATCTTTGTTTTACTCTCCGAATTTTTCTGTAGTCTGTCAAAAGCTTCCCATAGCAGATTGGGGCTGGGGGGATTTATTTTTTACAGTTTAATTTTTTGGGGAACCAGCTTTAGAAGGATCTTTTCTCACTCTGTTTGGAAAAAGTCAATCTCCACTGAACCAATAAGGCTCTTTTTGGGGGTGCTATGATGAGTCTCATTTACAAAATACTTTTATACAGACTTTTCTAAAAGAAGAGAGGATTATCCAGCCTTGAGGAAGAGAAGGGTAGTGTAAAAGAAGTTAAAGAGTGACTTTTCTATCTAGTAATGTACTGAACTCAAATAATCTGAACTCAAATAATCTGAAGAGAGCCAGTTTGGTGTAGTGGTTAAGTGCATGGACTCTAATCTGGGAGAACCGGGTTTGATTCTCCACTCCTCCACTTGCACCTGGTTGGATGACCTTGGGCAAGCCATAGCTCTGTACCAGCTGTTCTCTCAAGGACAGCTGGGGAAAGAGCTCTCTCAGCCCCACCTACCTCACAGGCAATGCTCCCTCTAAGCTGTGGAGTCTCGTGAGCAACAATTCTACTTTGTGAGCTCCCGGCATTAATGTTGTGAGTGAGCAATTCGGCTGCTGCATAAGTTAGTTTGCTCTGGAGCTGTCCTGCCTGAGCCGAGACAAAAATGTGTGAGCCGGAGGCTAAAAAACTGTGAGCTGGCTCACACTAACTCAGCTTAGAGGGAACACTGCTCACAGGGTGTCTGTTGTGGGGAGGCGAAGGGAAAGGAGTTTGTAAGCCTCTCTGAGACTCCACGTGACTGAAGGGCAGGGTATAAATACAATCTCTTCTCTTCTTTTTCTTCTGAACTCCTGTTCAGAATTTCTAGTCTGATTAAAATAACTTGCATCACTTTTAGGTGAACATAAAGAGTCATATGAAATAAATGTATAACTTCATGTGTCTAAATGAGACTATATTTGCATTGGTGATCATTACTTCACACCAATTAAATGTTCAGATCTGTTGGAAGCTAATAATCTGTTCAGATAAACAGAAGGTAAAAGTAAATTATGTAGTCGTGTGTGCAGTAAAATGCCTGAATGGAATCACCACAACACAACATTTAATAGGTATCTACATGTACCATAAAATTAAAAGTTAAACCTTTCAAAAGTTTACCCAGTCTCCAGTAACTATGTGGTTATGGATATTAAGCTACTGTGGGATATGTTTCATATTTCAGGTCGAATAACTTCATTTATTTAAATGTTTCAGGAACTAAAAATTCCAGCTTTGGAAAAATGACAGAGGGCAAGTTATAAATCAGCATTTGGGATATATAACATTCACTGGGAAAATGTTAACTATGAAAAGCTAATAAATTATTTGGCTAATGGCTGTTAAATTTTCAATATAAGCTGACATGATTAGGGCTGTGATTCTAAGTAGGACCTAAACTTCTTCTTTCTCATTTTTGTCCAATGAGAAATTTTGCAGCTCCCACAACATTTCTTGGTAATATATGGCCTGGACCTCAAAGGGATATTAGTCTGGAAGAGATCCAATTTACATAAAGATGATAGGATGGATGGATGGATGGATATAATATTATATTATATATTGAATGCAATTCAGAATAGAAAAGAGGGGTACATAGCTCTGGTACACATGTGGGATTTTCAGTGTACATACAGGGGTTGGAAGGGGGCTCTGGGGGAAGAAATGAGTTTTTAGGACTAAGGAGGACAGGATTAGGATGTATAAATCAAACAAAATAACCAAGGCTTCAGTCTACAATGAATCTAGCCATTCCATGTAAATATGCATGAGTAAATCATGAAAATATTTAGAAATATTTTTTCATCCACACTTTAGTTTTTGTAGTTTGAATTTGGAAGCAAAAATGGTTTCCAAATAGAAATAACACATTCATAGAGTTTTCTCACTGTATAGCATTTTCCTAGAAGAATTCATTTGAGTTCAAAACAAATATAGAATCTTTTACTGACCAATTTTTATCCATAGAAATTGGTCATCAACAAGTAAATATATCTTACCTTGAAATAAAACAGTACTTATGCACAGAACATTGTTGCCTAAACTGCTCTCTCCTTCTGTCTTGAATGTAGTTGCTGGTCTGAAATAATTTTATATTGACTAGTACTGATTGTCGAATAGGATTGCCAGCCCCCAGTGGAAGCAGGGGAATCCCCACTTTTGCAGGCTTTTGCCTGCCAACAGCCACCTGGTGAGGGGGGATCCTGCTCCCAACTGACCTTTTCAGGCCTATTTCCAGTTGCAGGCCTACTTCGTGCCTACTTCCAGTTGGAGGGCAACACTCTGGTTTTTGGGCAAAACTCTATGGTTTGAAATCAGATTTACCATAGAGTTTTTTCCAAAAACCAGAGTATCATCCCTGACTGGAAGGAGGCCCAAACTTAGTACCCCTGAAACTGGAGGGAGGCCAAAAAATGCACATCATGTCTGGTCTCCCGGAAGGACATCAGAAGACGTCTGCTGGCCAGGTAAGCCGACCTGGCAACCCTACTGTTGGCTTCACCAGCCATTACATATAGGTGTGGGGAGGGGGATTAGAAGCCAGGAAGGGCTAACTGGAGTCAAGATGCATAATGAGCAAAATGTTCACTCTGAATTTTAATATTTTTTTTCTCTCTGGGCGGAGAACAAACAGGAAAGGAGGAAGTCAATGTCATGGGCATGGATGAGAATGAGCTGACTGAGCCTGCAGAAACCACAGCTGGCCCCTCTGAAGCAGCAGAAGAGGATAGCTGGCAAGTGCCTGTAACAGCAGTATTCACGCCTGGCTCAGATAAGAAGGCTGAACTGCAAGCTGAAAGTCCTCCTGACTCACCCCCACATGTGATTCGTTTAAGGGAGCAACTCCGGCAAAACTTAGCAACCAAGCGAAGAGAGGCCAGGCTACAAGGGAGGCGCTCAGCTAGCCCAGAGTTTTAACAGGAGCCTGGGCAATCATGCTGGCTAATTGGCAACAGAATTTAACTCCACACTCTGGGCAGTATTCTTTATGGGAGCAACAAGTCGGCTTCATGCATCCACCTTGGCTCTTGCACCTAGACCTTCAGACCCCCTGACTTTGGACTTGGCTCTGTGTTCCTGGCTCCTGACCCCAGCTTGGTTTTGGACTACGCTTCTGGTTAGTGGTTTTAGATTTGGCTCTGTGCTTCTGGCTCCTAACCTCGGCTTGGCTTTGGAAGCTGCACTGTCTTCTTGGCTCCTGACCTTGGCTTTTCTGGATTTCCTTTGACTGGCATCCCAGCCAGTGACAGTCAGTTCAATTGCTTTCCAGGCTTACCTCAGCCCACCTTCATACAAATGCTAACGGGTCTAGACAATAGGATGGTCAAGTCTCTCCCCCCCTTCCAAGCAGGGAACAGAGATTTGGAGGAATTAAATACTAGAGAGACTTCAGGAAGGAAATCTCTGGCGAAATCAGGAAAAGCTTCCTTGACCTGACCTGACTGGGTCAGGGGGGAATGAAGGGGAGAAGATAAAACTCAAAGGAATGAGGAGAGTCTCTTTGGTTTGGAGTCCATCAGAGCAGACAGAACTTTTTAACTAAGGTCTGGAATAGGTAGGCATTAGCCATGCGGTGACCTGAAAAGCTGAAAGTAGCTTCAAAGTAACAGAAACTCTATAGAGATCTATAACTTCCTAACGCTAAGGAGCCTGTCCTATATTTTAACATCTGATAGGGCATGTATAGAGAGAGAGGCAGGGGAATTGCATTCTACCCATTTCTTTTGAATCCCTTGCTCAACCTGGTGCTGTGCTAAAAGTATGCTTGTGAACATTTTCTTTTTAATAAATACTTTATAACTTTTGATGCTAGTAGTGATTCTCTGTACCACCATCTTAGACATGCTATTTTAAAAGAAGTGCTTGGAGCAAGGCAGTCAGTTGGCAAGTGGCTATTCCTCCAGGGACACAGAATGCAGTAAATGGTAGGGATGAGCACGAACCAAATTACAATTTCATTACAATATCCTTTGTAATTTGTCATATCAGAGGCATTTCACAATGGTACCAAAAGGTCCAATTGCCTTCCTTGTGTCAGTGGAACAACAAAGTTGGTGGCATGTATCTTCCCGCTCCACTGAATAAAGTTTGAAGCCTTCCATCAGCCTAAGGAGGCTTCTTCAAACTTAAGTGGCTCTTCTTTGAACAGAGGAGCCATTAATTTATTTATGTAAGTATTTTTGTAGAATTTTTAAAAATTGAATGTAAACATGATTTACATATAATAATATACAAATTTAAACATCATATAATAAGGAAACAGAGCAAGATAATACAACAACATATTGAGTCATTTGTAATAACTTTTAAATCTATAAGCAAATCAAAGTCTTTTATCTTAGACTCTGGACCACCAAAAAGACAAATAAGTGGTTTCTAGATCAAATCAAGCCTAAACTCTCCCTAGAAGCTAAAATGACTGAACTGAGGTAATTGTATTTTGGTCACATTATGAAAAGACAAGAGTCACTGGAAAATACAATAATGCTAGGAAAAGTGCAAGGCAACAGGAAAAGAGGAAACCATGACCCGCAGGGCTCATTTCGTAGCAGGAGCTCCTTTGCATATTAGGCCACACACCCCGGATGTAGCCAATCTTCCAAGAGCTTACAGAGCGTTTCTTACAGGGGCCCTGACCTTCTGTTTCCTCTACCAAGAAAGCCATGACCCTCGGTTTACAAGATCTGGGCAAAGCTGTTAATAATAGGATGTTTTGGAGGACATTAATTCATTGGGTCACCACAAGTCAGAGTGACTTCACGGTACTTAAAATACCCACATCTTATATATACAACCTCTTATTTAGGCTACTTCTATGCTGCCTCCTCAGAGTCCTGCTCAAGGGTGCTTATGTCTCAAACCACCACAATGTTAAAAACATGCCATTAGAAATAAGCCCTTAAAAACCAGTGACTGGACATGAGCAGTATAAAACTATCCATAAAACAGAAGCAGACCATCAAAAAGCTGATAAGATAAAACCCCTAATTAAAAGCATTGGTTAAAAGATGTGTTTTGGCTTGGTGCCTAAAGAAGGTTAAGTAGGTGCCAGGTAACAGAGGAGTGCAAAGACAACTGCCAGCAACTGTTCAAGAATTCAGCTGACTCCCTTGAGTAGCAATATGCAGAAAGAACAGCAAAAGGTTTGTAACTGTAGGAAAGGAGTGCCTTGAAACCTCTATTGGGGGAGATCTGTAAACTCCTATTTCCTATGTTAACAGAGGATTTTAAAAAATGACTGGAGGTTTTTTTGTTCTGCTCTTCTTCGAGTATACAAACTGGCCATCAGAGTTGACATGATAACAATTCATCACTACATACAGACATCCTTTCTTCTTAATGAATTACCTGCTCCACAGCAATCAGGAAAGGGGGGTATTTTAATATTCATGTCCCAAAGCACATTTCCTTAGTCACTTTTTGTTATAGGTGTCTACCGATCATCTGTCAAAATGAATTAGTGGGAAAATGTAGTGCTTTAGTTTTTGGAAAGAATAAGGTTGTGGTGACATTTCAGTTCCCTTTCATGCTCTTCTCAATACTGATCTATGCCATTTTCCAGAGCTGCTGCTTTCCTCCTGTTTGACGCCCACTTCCTAGCAAACCTTCACAATGGATAAGGCAAAAAAATCCCTGGTTTTCTGATCTTGTATACATTCAGACTTATCACAGAAATGTCAGAGACCTCCTGCAGCTTTTACATTTCTTAATCTTTGGCCATACTGTTCACAGTTCACTCTGTACTGGATGTATGTGTGTCTGTTTGTGTCTAGATGCTCACATGCGCACACTGAAGATAACACAGTATGTATCTGATAAAATAGCCTCTAGCCAACAACAAAACATGCCACAATAAATCTGTTAATTTTCATGGTGCCACATAATATGTGGCTGTTTGTGTGGTAACAGACTAACAGTGCAGTCTTAAGTAGTGTTGCATCCTTCTAAACCCATAGAGGTCAATGGGTTTAGAAACATGTAACTCTGCTTGGGATTACGTTAGATCACAGGCAACACCCTGGTTTTCTTACTTCTCTCTCAACGTTATTTAGATAGAAACATGGAATCAAAGAGCTGGAAGGGGCTTCATAGACGATATAGTCCAGTTCTCTGCTCAGAGCGGGAAACTGAATGCAGGAGCATCCTTGACAGATGAATGTTTGTCTCCTGCAAGAGAGATCTCCACTCACCCAATGGTAATTGGTTCCATTGTCACTGAAAATAATATTATCCACAACTGAGGCTAGCTTTGTCAAATGATTAAAATGAAGCACTCTGGCTGATATTGCCAACTCACAATAAATCTTGATGGGCCCAGCAGCCGGTACAGGCTGTGGAACAGAAATAACCTGGATGCTGCACACTGATTTGGGAGTTGGAAGGCAAATGCAGCACGTCTGTTTCAACATGTCTGGGTCAACTGTATATTGATCCATGCAAAGAGGGAGTATGGTGTATATCAGGGGATTCAGAATCTGGTTCAGTTCATGTCTTTAGTTTACTACTAAATATAGAAAACTCTGGTAACATGTATTGTTCATGCTGCATTGCTGTACATTGTTATGCATCAATACTCCAAGTTACCTTAAACAATAAGAGCAGAAAATCTCCTAGGAAATCAAGATGTTCTTTATGTTTTATTTTTTTAAAATATATATATATGAGGGTACACTAAAAGTAATTCGTCAGCTGAACAAGTGGCAAATCTCCCTCTGCTCTTTTGTTCCACAAATAGGCAAGTTTTTTTCTGAACAGACATTTTGATTCCTCTGTACTATCAGCAATAAGAGTCAAGCTCCTTCAAACCACAGAGTAACCACACACTTCACTAGGAAAGAATAGGGGCATGCTGATTCTAGGCCTTTGAAATTCAGATGTGGTGTACTGAACTGCCAGGTATCAAGGACTACTTTTTGTATGCTCTCTATCACACTTCCACCCAGGAACTGGGCAAAAATCAAATACCTGCAGATCATTATGGATTTCCAGAAATAATATTGCAGACACACTCATTGTGGCTTAAAACACAGTTGCATGTCTAGAAAAACATATCATCCACTGGGCTCCTTTAGTTGGGCTTGCCATGGGGGAAGAACCTCAGAAAAGAGCAAGGGGAGGTTATAGCACCCTCCTCCTGCTCCTGCCAGTAAACATTCCCTAGCTGCCATAGGTGAAGTCTGACCCTTCTTCCCTGGTTCTCCCACGGCACACCTTTTAAAGAACTGCCTGGGGATGTGATAACTCTGGCCCCACCCACTCTCTCTGTCCTGAAGGATGGGCCTACAGGAGTGGTGGGTCCAAGGGTCCAATGGGCACTGCCTTCCAGGGATCCCATTCCCCCTGCCCCTCCTCCATGGGAAGCCTTATAAGGCTTCTCCTCTGGCCCAAAGAAGTCATTGTAGTCTGTTTCCTCCCCCGCCCTTCCAAAGAAGCCTTCCTGGTTCCCACAACAGATGAGGAAAGGGCCATCACTTGTCATGGGTTCTGCTGCTCTTCTGCCACCTTTGTTGCCTCATGCCTCTGCTGCTGGCCCCTGGGGATTCTCTGCTGGCCAGCTCTTGGCCTGCTCGGTGTTTCTGGGCATCATAGCAAGCTGGAAAGCTGCTTCTGTGGCATCACATCAGGCTTCTGTGGCTCCCTTGTCACTGTCTGGAGGCCTCTGTCTCTTTGGCGGTAACTATGGGGGTGAGTGGTAGAGTTGCCAGGTCCCTTCTGGCAACCAGCAGGGGATGGGGGGGGGGGGTTACAAGGAGAACGTGAAAGGCCTAGACCTCATCACCAGTGTCACTCAGGAAGGGATGTTATTACGCCGACAATGTCTGGGTGATGCTCCAGTATTTTGACAAAAACTCTATGGTAAAACCAGCTTCTACCATCAACCATGTGCTCAAATACTTGAGTATCACCCAGATGTTGCTGGCATGATGATGTAACTTCCTGTGCAACACCAGTGACAAGGCCCAGGCCTTCCCCTTTATCTTGGTAAGTCCCCCCTGCCAGCCAGCTGATCAGTGGATGGGGGTAAAACTTGGAAGTGGGTGACCACTGCCTTCACCAGGGGGGGTTGGCAACCTTAGTGGGAGGTCTGACCCTGGACATCTACTTTATCCTTTCTTATCTAAGTTTTACTACTGTTTGTGCAATGTAATCAGAGCTTACAACATTGTTGAACAAGAAGTTGGATCAATTTTTACAAATATTATTCATGAAATTGGTGCGATTTATTCCCATAAATATATTAAAAATAGTTCCTGGTTTGAATCTCCTTGTCACTCTCAGATTACTTCAGTGTATTCATTTGTTTGCCATTGAATATAGCTATATCAAAAATAGATAGATGGATGGATGGACAGACAGACAGATGGATGGACGGACAGATGCTGACTGGCCCAGTCCAGGAAACTGAGGGAAGAGACAAAACCACCTCTTATATTCAGCTTCCAAAATGGCACATGAGATGCTCTTGAAAGTTCAAAATAAACAAAATGTTTTATTTAACTTAGAGGAGAAAATGTCAGGTAGAATCAGAGGTAGGATGTATGAGGTGAACCATTAATAAAAATGAGATAACTTTGTAATCACAGTGACTCCAGATAATTTGTTGCCAACAAGTGTTTCTGCTATTCAAAAACATCTTTTAAAACTTTAAAGAGAGGCTTTGCTTTCAGTGTCTGCTTAAACAATCAAGCATAGATTTCTGAGTTTCACTGACTTTTAAGTCTAGAAAGTAGGAACATACAACAAAGTTCCCAAAATCCTTTTATGTACACAGTCCAGGGATCAATCCTCTTTTAAGAGCTATCTTCCTTTTCACTGGGCAAGGATTACTTCTCTTAGCAATTTCCCTTTTCAGTTTGAATGGGGATCCTCTCTGATCCTCTCACTCCTTTTGCCTCTTTCCCAATCCACAGTCAGTGCTTAACTGTTTCTTCTTCAACTGTCAGTTCCCAACTGTCATTTCTTAACTGACTCTGTCCACAGAATTCCATTTGAACAGCCTGTCACTCAAAAGTTCTCAAACTCTGTTAGGCATTAACCCTTGATAGTCTGTTACAACTGTGAATCCTGGAGATCAGGCAGTCTGCCAATTAGCACACCATTATTGCTAAATGGATATTTTACAGGAGGGGCAGAGCCTGAGAGAGAGGGCAATGGGTACACAGCTCCAGGCATAGACAGCTTTAAAGGGGGATTAGATAGATTCATGGAGATTAAACAGATTCATGGAGGACAGGTCTATTAGCTATGGGGACTAAAGGGAACCTCCACATTCAGAGGCTGTAAACTTCTGAAAACCAGTGCAATGAGGCAACATTAGGACAAGGCCTTGGCCTTTGTGCCCTGTTGTTGGCCCTCCAGCGTAGGGTTGCCAACCATCAGGTGGTGGGTGAAGATCTCCTGGAATTAGAATTGATTTCCATGAGATCAGTTCACTTGGAGAAAATGGCTGCTTTGGAAGGTGGTCTCTATGGCACTATACCTCATTGAAGTCCCTCTCCTCCCAAACTCTCCCCTACTAAGGATCTACCCCCAAATATCTAGGTATTTCCCAACCTGGACCTGGCAGCCCTACTCCAGATGACTGGTTGGCCACTGTTTGAGAGAAAATCATGGGCTAGATGGACCACTGGTCTGATTCACCTGGGCTCTTAGTATGTTCTTAAGTTTTATCCATCTAAGAATACTCTGAAAACAGCATTTAAATGTATGCTATAACAGCTTCCATTTAAATAAATAAAAACCTATTTTGGAAGAGGAAATTTTTTTGTTTAAAAAACCCAGGGAGTAGCTGGTGTTTTCCAAAAGTGAAGTCGTTCCAGATTCCACGCATCTAAACTGCATACTTCTGCCCAGCCATGGATCTCCCTAAAGGTAAAGGTAAAGGTTTCCCTTGCTCAAAAGCTAGTTGAATACAACTCTAGGGATGCGGTGCTCATCTCTGTTTCCAAGCCGAAGAGCCAGCACTGTCCAAAGATGTTTCTGTGGTCATGTGGCCGGCACGACTAGATGCCGAGGTGCACGGAATGCTGTTACCTTCCCACCAAAGTGGTACCTATTTATCTACTTGCAATTTCTTGCTTTCAAATTGCTAGGTTGGCAGGAATGGTTCTCCCTAGCTTGTAGTAATTTTTAAAAGAATAAGATGAAGCAAAATGTTCATAGCAGTGGCTCCTACCTTGCAGGAAATGCTTACTGAAGAAGCCTGCTTCAGCCTCAGTCTGGGTCTAGGCCTGCATTCTAGGCCCACCATTTAGGGTTTTATAGATCTCTTTTTTAATGCCTGGAATTTCAAAATCCTCATAGGCCAAAACAGATCCACTGAGGACTGTATTTGGCTTGGTGCATTGGTTAGGGTTGCCAGGTCTACCCAGCCACCGTTGGGGGATAGGGAATTAGGGTTGCCAGATCCAGATTGGGAATTCCTGGAGATTTGGGGATGGAGCCTGGGGAGGGCAAGGACCTAAGTGGGGTACAATGCCATAGAGTCCACCCTCCAAAGCACCCATTTTCTCCAGGGGAACTGATCTCTGTAGTCTGAAGATGAGCTGTAATTCTGAAGGTTCCCCAGGTCCCACCTGGAGGCTGGCATCCCTAATGTATGATCACCCCGTTTAGAAGCAATTTGGAGCCCATATTTTTCTTTGAGAAAGAGCAGTTTTGAAGGTTCTATATTTATGTGAGCAACCTATTTTCCAATTTTGATCACGTTGGAAAGCATATGCCAGTTTGTCGTAAGACATTGTGGGGAACCAACATGTAAATGAAGGATGCACTTCAACCAGAATTAAGCACTTTCAAATCCCATTGACACCAACATGAGGCTCAGGAACACAGGCATTATATTAATGAGGTATTTTCTGCAACAGATTCTCTTGGTTAAAGAATAGTGTAAGTGGCACATAAGAAGACAATCAAATGCATGCGGTATCTCCTCCAGTAAGAAGGTAGTTTTTAATTATCATGACAAATTATTTTGTTTAATCAAGAAATCTTCACAATATCAATTTAAAATATGTTCCGTCAATATAATAATTACATTACACCAAAATACACATACCCGTACTTATGTTCTGTAGTTTTGGAGGGTAGCTGTGTCGGCCTGCCGTAGAACAGCTAGAGTCGAGTTATATTCTATAGTTATTTATATTAAATTATGTTGAAATGTTTTTCTAACTGCAAAGCATTATTGGCCAGAACTATGCAGATAGACGCTTTCACAGCTTTTTTTAGGCAGATTTATCACTGGTTGCTTCTTAATGACAAGAGCAAGTGCAGCAAGAAATCTCACCCAACTGTGACATTGAAAAATTGCCCGGAGTGGATGTGTTGAATTTAGGAAGAGGAGATAAGAGGGAACAATCAGACTTGACTACCAATTCATGTGATAGTTGCTTTCAGAACAAAAGGAAATAAGTTCTTACTTCCAGGGTAAGTGGCACCCACCACCTGAACAATGATGCACCTTTCAGTATTCTCCAGAGTTACATTAAGATTGGTGCCTAATTTGCCTATGCTCCATTATGGTGACTCAATCTCAAAGAATATATTTCTGCTAAAAGGAGTCATACACATATTACCATCAGAAAACTGTACATGCTGTTCAATGGATACATTTATTAGCAGAGTGTGAGAAGTGTTCAAAGTGTTCAAATATGCAATAAGATCTGGGGAAAAAACAGTTCAGGGCATTTATAAGATAGTATTTTC
The DNA here is from genome assembly GCA_029233225.1 of Lepidodactylus listeri. Classification (NCBI taxonomy): domain Eukaryota; kingdom Metazoa; phylum Chordata; class Lepidosauria; order Squamata; family Gekkonidae; genus Lepidodactylus; species Lepidodactylus listeri. The sequence goes on along the minus strand of JARCFY010000003.1, from coordinate 50,162,793 downwards.
TTTTATGAAACTTGTTTCCTCTGTTAACAGTCTGTAATCTGCCATGGAACAATTATTAGCATAGTGGGATTCTTCTCATCAATGAGTATCCCTTTCAAAAAAAGGATGTAACTCTGATATATAGAATTCTGTTCGCAAAGGTGATCTGGTACAGCAGTGATGTTTAATTGGAATGGTGATACAGTGCTAAAGAATGCATTTAGAACATTTGCTGAGCTGAAAGAATGTTTGGAGATGGAAAGAAACCAACCAAGAGCCAAAAAGATATATCCTTTGAAGTTCAAAGAGCACAGACACTTTGGGCATTTTGACAAGAGGAAATGTGGGCTATAAACTTTAGGATTAAAAAACCAACGTTGCTGTTTGTGTCCTTTTGAAAAGGCACATTGTACTCAAGAAGTTTTCTTTAGATCCATAAACCAGAATGTTCTCTTACCCATCCAAACGAGTGTGGTAATACCCTTGAAATGAATAAATCAGTCACACCGGTCATTCTATACTTGTCTGAACATAATAAAGTCAAAGGTGGAGGAGGAGAGGACCTGGCTGTTTCCTTGTATCTGACCATCAGACTTTCAGATGATGGTAAGATTAGTATAAACGTTAAGACCAGTACTTAAGAATAGCATATAGGCTTGTGATGAATGTTCCCCAAAGGAATATTGTCTTTGATGAATTCACAGCATCCATATTGGGCCCAACTCAGCGAAATTCTTTTCCCAGAATTGCTGTATTAGATATCTCAAAAGTGAAAGATACGGATACATTCCTTTGGAGGCCATTTTAAGAATAAACATGAAAAACAGGGTGGTATAGTGAGTGGTGTAGAGTTGGTCTAGGATCTGAGAGACCTGAGTTCAGGTTTTCACTTAACTAGGAGGCTCACTGGGTAATCAGGGGCCTGTCGCCCTTACACATGAGGCTGACATACTGAGTCCACTGGTCTACCAAGATTAAAATTGTACACTGTGAATAGCTATGGCTCTCCAGAATCTCAGGACTTTCATATCACCTACACTACTACCTCATTCCTTAAAAACAGAACTGGAGATCCTAAGGATTCAGCCCAGCAATTTCTGTATGCAAAGCGCTCCCACTCAGCTATGACTGTGCTTAGTACAACTTACCTTGCATGATTGTTGCGCAGATAAAATGAAGGAGGAAAGAAGCACACATACTGCCCTGAGTTCCTTGGATGAATGTACACATAGAGTTAATAGCACTCTACATTTCTGGCACAGAAGTTCTAGAATACATTTCAATGCAACCCTAAACAAATTTATTATTGCAGTACAACCACAGACTCTGACAAATCTTCTCCTGAGTGGCCAGTTGAAGGACTCCAGTATAACTGTCTTGACAGGCAAATTTGAAAAATGCTTATTCCCTTGCTTCACTGGTATTGGCACATGAAGGCATCAGCAGCAGAACTAAGTAATTCTGTGTTGCAGATACTCTTCCCTGTGTTGTTCAATGCCTTTGAAATACACATGGAGCAACACGAAGGACACAGATCCATTTGTAAATTTATCACATCCTATACTGTAGTGCTGAGTGGCATATAGAATGCCATACAGGAAAAGTAAGGGAATCTCTCTCTCCCTCTCTCTCTCTCTCCCTCTCTCTCTCTCTCTCTCTCTCTGTGTGTGTGTGTGTTTAACCAAGACAAGTCATCCAAAACAGGGGCACGTTGCAGATGAGAAGACAAACTCTGAGACCCAAGACTTTTTACTTCACTGAAAGGCATTCTGCATATCACAAAATGTTGCAAATCTTGATTGCCTGTTCAATATGATTAGGTGTACTTTGCGCTCAGAACAAAATTATGAGAAACATAAATGAGGAATGAAATGTTAAAGGCCTGTTTTGTGAGCCATTTTCATGCACATATTTGGGTGGGTGAGTGGAGGCCCCAGCTGTAACTGAAACTGACTTCTTCTATGAATACTATTGAGGAACATGTGATGAGAAGGGGTGTAAAGTCTGTGTGACTGTCTGTGTATATTGTAGAGGAACAACACATTGGGATGCAGGCCAAGGTTGTGTAGTCCATTCATTCCTATTAGAATCCATTCCGAACCAGTCCTGCTACTAAAAAAGTTCATCAACCAAAAGGGTAAGTCTCTAGTTCAGTGGTCTTAAACATTTCCAGACCCGCCCTGCATGAGACCCACTGAGTTGCAAGCTACTGGGAGAAGGTCCTATGGCAGGAAGAGGTGGCACCTGTGTTATGACCTCAGTGGTTTCAAGGTCAGGACCAAGGGCATGAGAACAAGTAGCCCTGGGACAGGAAACACAAGCCAAGGCCCACGAGGGGTACCAGAGTAAGGTATAAGCCAAGGGTCAGAGCCATGGAGGAATCCTCTTTGCTGCTGAGTGACATTCCCTGATGTCTTGCTGTTTCTCTGCACATACATGCATGGCAGCCTTGTTCTCTAGGTCCCTAGGCTCTCTAGATCCTTCCAAAAAGCTGAAAAATATAGGGGCATGGGACCTACGCAGGTGGAACTCAGCATTCCACCTGAGGATCCTGACCATAGGTTGTACCACTGTTCTAGTTGATACGAGTTACAAAATCTTCAGCTTTAAAAGATCTTTGCTCTGACCACTAGAAAAGACTACAAAATTCAGGGACCAGCTCACAGCTAGGTTTTTTTAAAAAATAAGGAGGGTTTGTGTGTTTTTTACTAGATTGCTTTAGCTCTTTCATGTGTGCTGGTGATTCAAATCACATATGAAAATCATAATAATGGCTTGTATTTAGGTCCACTCCAAGTACCTACAAGCATATATTTATAACTGAAGTCTCACTGCTAAAGTAATGTATTTAGGGAAAATTGCATTCTTCCTGAAAACCTTGACAAGGGCTCGATTAAATGTTAACTCTATAGAGCTTTGTGCTGGGCCTCAATTTTTTATTTTTTCTAATTGTTTGGTTTCTCCCTATACTCCTAACGTATTACACCTCCTAAGGAGAACCTTTAAATGTCTTCAGAATCCATACATTCTTGGCAAGTCAACTGTAAGATTACTAGTGGCCATATTCTATGGTGCAATAGTAGTATCCTTTGCATGGACATAAACATACAGAAGTACTTTATGAGGAGTCCATTTACACTGCAATCTTATAACAGAGTTATGTCCCTCTAACCCCATTGAAGACAATGGTTTTAGAAGTGATTCTTTGTGTGGTCTCAGACAGAGGTCTTCCTTAGCCTGGTTAACTCTGGGCATTTTAGCTAAAGGTGCTTAGAGCTGTACATTTGCTGAAAAAAGAATGGGCTTTACCACTGAGCTTTGCCCTCTTTGTTGTATATTAAGAACACTTGTGACCAGATTTTGACAGCCATGATAAAATATAAGGAAGAACCTCGGCTTCTATTCTTCTTCTATCTGTGTTTTTGTGGATACTTGATCATCCATAATTTTCGTGTATGAGTGCTCACAGCACCAGAATATAATTCAGGATTAGGGCTTTGGGTTCCTTAAACAAACCCTGAGTTTGACCTACTGCTGAAGGATATGCTCCTATTAATTCACACTTGAGCAGCAGTAATTTGATTTTTTTTTTAATTGCTGGGTTCTCAACATATTCTCCTGGGATACTTGAAAGACAGTGCTAATTATTCTGGAGCTGAGTATAATTGCTTCTGTATTCCTGTCCAGAAATAGATGGGAAGAATGTCCTTTTCGAAGGCAGCAATGGCCAAAATCCTTTGTTCTATGCATGATAAGAACATATAGTGGCTGTTTTTCTTGAAACTGTGGGCACAAAGTATAAAAAAAAACAGTACTAGCTTCTTTTCATTAAAAATGACCTTGTAGAATTGGGTAGAAGTGGTACTGTATGGGTAAAGTTAAATTCCTGTTTGAAAAGGGTGTAGGGACATTTGAAAGATGTTAAATTGGCATTGAAAGAGCCATGGAAGTCTGCAACTGATAAATTTTCAGATTTCCGTATGCTAGGAATACGAGTCCTGCCTAAGAGGTATTACCTGCAGAGGTGAGACAGTCCAGAATTCTTCTATTCCCCTCATCCAGTCCATCTTGGGCCATTCTGCTAAGACTCCCAGCAGTGGCTCTAATTAATGCCATCTGTGGTAGTGGCTTCTGTATTGGGAACACCAGCTGCCTTGAAAACACACAGCTCTAGTTCACTTTACATAGCCTACCATGCAGCCCCAGTTCATTACTATCCCAGATTTTTAAATTAAATGACCTCATTGCAATCACTTTTGAGAAGTCTACTTTTCAGAAGTTTCTGCAGCAGTTGTTTGGCCCATATAGGGAGCAGTTGGGAAGCAGACTCCCCCCGCCCCTTAGCTCAGCTTTGGACTTTCCAGCATTTCCTGCATTATTCTATCCCTGCCATACTATGACCGTTTTGAAAAGATCACAGCAAAGCTGGGGGAGCTGCTGTGTGGAGAGGGAAGCCTAGAATTCTCCCAGTCTTTTATGCACCTGCACAGTTTTCCCTGCCACAGTCCCCTGGTGCAGCCACCCTTCCCCCACTTACCATGAGAGGCCTTTTCAGTTATTTCTTTCAGTCAGTAATTGGCAAGTTATATTTTCATAACATTGTAATGATCAACATTCTCTGTATTTCCAGCTTTCATTTTAAAAAAAGATTTAAGTTTCTAGTCATTTTCATTGTGGAAACACGCTTTCCGCTTATATCTCCCCAAAAAATAGGACTAGGGGTTTACTTTTTAAAAATGAAAGCTGAGAATTCAGAGACCAAATCAACAGTTCGTTATAATGCTATAACAATATATCAGTCTAGCAAATGCCATGGGGGGGAAAAACACACCTCACCCATGGCATGGCAGAGGTCTGGGGCAGGAAAAACTCAGGGAAGCATGGTGCGTGGAAGCACTATTGCTGTTGCACTTAATCAGCAGCAGCAGTGGCCATGACAATACTGCTGATGTGTGGAGGACCCTCTTTAATCTGGAGGACAGATGAAAACTCCAGCCCAAACCAAAACTAATCATCCAGCTGATTTCATGAAAGTCAAGACCCACTCAAGCACCTTGCCCAAGACTGGAAGACTGGAGATGGGCCGGAAGTTCTCCAGTATAGTAGGGTTTAGGGAGGTTTTTTTTTTTTCATAACAGGTCTAATCACTGCCTCAAGCAAGGGCAGCAGAAGTCCTGTCCTCAAAGAAGCTTTTACAACTCATTAAGTGTGAACCAGAGCAACAAAAGCAGAGCTGACCTAATTTGAAGATATCAGGACTGATTAACGATTTATATGTGGAGGGCAGTAAAGCTAAGCACAACTGAGATGAAAATAAATTCCCTTCTGGATGCAAATCTTCCTCATTTCTGATTTTTGCCCAAGCTCCTCTACAGCCAGCTCCTTCCATCCCTTTCCAGTCCTGTGTCTGACCAGCTTCCTGTGCCTGCACTTACCTCTGCCTTCCTGTGTCCTAAAACATGGAGACTCTGCTCATCCTTTTCTTCCTTGTCCCATGTACATGTCCTGACCTGGAAGGCCCAGGCTAGCCTGATCATGTCAGAAGCTAAGCAGGGTCAGCCCTGGTTACTACTTGGATGGGAGACCACCAAGGAATACAAGGATCACAATGCAGAGGAAGGCAATAGCAAACTACCTCTGTTGGTCTTTTGCCTTGAAAATCCTACAAGTTCACCATAAATTGGTGCTTTACACGCACATGTGTACTCATGTATATTTCAAATCTACACCCTACCTTTCCCCTTGCTCAAGGCAACATACAACTAATTTAAAAAAAAATTAAAACATAATAAAACCCCAAATAACTCTTTCCCTCCCCACAATCCATTAAAAGTGAATAGAGGTACTTTGCAGCCACTCCTAAATACCTCTAGAGATGGCACTCTCCCCATGGTGTCCTCAGGGAGCCCATTTCATAAGGTGGGAACTATGGAAAAGCATGGGCTCTAGTTGATACCAGGCAGGCTACTCTAAGCAAGGACAACTAGCAGATGGCAACTTGAGGACGGCGATTGTTACACAGTGACATATGGGAAAAGAGAGTCCTTGGGGTGTGTGGGTCCTAGGCAGTGAAGTGGTCTAAAGGTGGTTTAAATTCAACACCTTGAACTGAACTCAAGAACAGCCACCAATGCATCTGTTTCAAAACAGGCAAGATTTACTATCATCATCTGCCCCTTAACAATAATCAAGCTGACACATTCTGAACCTCCTGCAGATTCTAACTTGACTTCAAGGACAGCCTAACATAATCACAGTAATCCAGCCACGACATTACAAAAGCATTTAACAGCACAGCTAGATTAGCTAAGGCTGCAATCATACATACTAAATAATCCACTTTCAGTCCACTTTCAGTCCACTTTCCAACTGGATTTTTGCCAGTGCATACTAGTGCAATCTAGCTGGAAAGTACACTGGAAGTGGATTGAAAGTGGATTATTTAGTGTGTGTGATCACAGCCTCAGTCTAGGAAAGAAGAGATCTGGCTAAACAAATGCAGCTGGTAACTGGTCTTGAGAGAATAGCTCTGAGAGAACTGTGACTGACCCAAGGTCACCCAGCTGGCTGCATGTGGAGGAGTAGGGAATCAAACATGGTTCTCCAGATTAGAGTCCATTGCTCTTAACCACTATACCAAAAATGTATTTATTTCAATTTATATCCCGCCCTTCCCGCAAGACATGGTATAGGACAATATTGCTTTCCAGCTAAGATATCTGACACTGCATCAGGACTAATGTTAGCATCACAGATGTGATCCCATGTCAACAAGCACTAAAATCATCAACATTCTTACCCACAGAAACAGATGCTTGCATAGCCATACTGAGAACCACTCTAACCATGTTTTTGGAAAGTCTTCCACTTTCATTCAGTCATAAGATAACTTGCTTTCAACAGGCCTTCCACACAAAACCACAGAAGTCACCCATGATCATACAAGGTAGTGGCACCACTGTCATGATGAGACCTCGAGAGCCAGTTTGGTATAGTGGTTAAGTGTGCGGACTCTAATCTGGGAGAACCGGGTTTGATTCCCCACTCCTCCACTTGCACCTGCTGGATGACCTTGGGCAAGCCCTAGCTCTGGCACAGCTGTTCTTGAAAAAGAGCAGCTTCTGTCAGAGCTCTCTCAGTCCCACCTACCTCACAGGGTGTCTGTTGTGGGGAGGGGAAGGGAAAGGAGTTTGTAAGCCACTCTGAGACTCCCATGGGTAGTGAAGGGTGGGATATAAATCCAATCTCTTCTTCTTCTTCTTGTTACCAAGCAACTCCCCCCCTCCCATCACATACACAATTACAAACTGAGGAATCGGAGAAAAACAAAGAATACCTTCCCCAGTTCAGACCAATTTGGCACAGTGGGCAGGAGTTTAGCAGGGGACATCTGTAGCTACCACATATTCCAGGGATCAGTTGGTTGAATCCCATAGCCAAAGAAAAGACAGAAAGATGTGCCATTTAAATCATAGCTTTAGTGGGGTAGGAGACATGTATGAAGAATACATGTTTGTTTAAAATATTTTTTAGTTGCTTTTCTTTGTTACGGCCCAGTGCTGCGAGGGAGCCCAGTAGGATACTTTAGTTTATCGTATTAAAGGCCACCAAGAGATCCAGCAGAACCAGCAGGATCACATTCCCCTTGTCTAGTTCTCAGTACGGATCATCAGCCAAGGCAACCAAAGCATTATCTGTTCAAACCCTGGCCTGAAGCCAGGTAGAAATATGTCCAGAAAATCAGTCTCCTCCATGAACCCTTGGAGCTGAGAAGCAACCACCCACTCAAGCACCTTGACCAAGAATGGAAGACT